>OY728153.1:1138128617-1139378617 GCA_963277665.1 Viscum album | reverse complement strand
GTAGGAAGCCTTCCTAATGTTTAACCACATCCATTGGTAATCCATTGTGACCCTATCTGGTGGAAATCCATTTTGACCCCATCCCACGGTAAGCTATTGTGATCCCCAATCGATGGTAAGTCACTGTGATCCCCATTTAGTGGTAAGCTATTGTTAACCCCCATTCATCAGTAAGTCGTTGTGTTCCCCATACAGTGGTAAGCCATTGTGAACACCATCCAGTGGTAAGACATTGTAGTCTATAATCAATGGTAATTTGTTGTGGCCCTATTTTCTAGGACCCACATATTTGGTCTACCCTCAAGCATCAGACCAACTCCAGTTGCTGACCATGCGTAAGCCCCATCATGACTTTCGTTTGTTGTCCTCTGTGAACACCTCGATTCCATGCCCCATCTTGAACTACGTGGAATTTGATTGCCAACCATGGGGATTCATTGGAAGACTCTTCGAGACTCAAGCCCAATATCACTATCACACTTACAGCAGTTCCATATCATTCTCCATCCACTCTCAATAATCCATATCCATCTTGATTCTTAACGGGGCCGCAGCATCCCAATGAGATCATTTCATCTTCTTTCTTACTTCTCTTAGAAACAATCGGCTACTAACCACGCATTAGCCCCAGCATAAGTGTTCCCTCCAGTGGTTGCACCCATCTAATCCAGTCTTATCTGTGTTCTGATTAGTCTGATCTATCACTAAAAGATGTTAAACTCACATCCTACCTTGTGTGAAATATAATATGCATGAGGAAAACGTTGGAATACACACCTTTGGCATAACAATATCTGCAAGAGGTTAAACTCGTGGAATACCTCGGGTTAAACATGGGAAGCTAAGTAAATCCTCAGTGACATGCCTCCAGCAAATAGTAACCCTGTGGCTGAAAAAAGATGCCTCAGGTTTGGTTCCCTTGAGATTCTCTCTTATAAGGATGAATCGAGGTTCCCTGATGTCCACTCATCTAGATACACCAAGATATGCCTGATTTTGCCATATACTCTGACTGAAGGTTGCTACCATGTCAAGACCCCCTGGAATTTTCTGATCAAAGTAGTGTAATTGATAGGTCTCCACAAAGATATGGCACAAGGAATGAGATTCATGAACCACGACTCAAATCTTTACGGGAGACCCAGACTAGGAGACATGTTCCGAGGATGTATCCATAGAATGAGGAACTGACATCCCATCATCCTGTTTTGATCAAGGAGAAAACATACCAGAATGAGTCACGGATATCGCCCACCTTTGTAAAGTGGAATGCATTGAAACAATTAGTGCATCCTCGACAGATGGATGTGTTCCTTGACGAAAGCATCAGAAACATCTCTACAAAAATATTATGGAATTGATATAGAATAGGTAACTGTTTCTAGGAAATATAACCTTATATAGAGTTCTCATGGTGTAATATAATCCATTTTCATGATATCTCTATAAAATAATGTTATATATTGGTTCCATCGACCTATGTTCATGATGTATCTATATTTTTATTTCCAAAATTGAACTTGTACATAAAACACCATGTCAAATGGATTTATATAGGATTGTTCCATTCCAATCATATGGTCTGATTCACTAGATTCCATGCCAGAACAATTGTAATGGAACCTTTCTATCATTATTCATTAATGAAATATCACCCATGAGGCACCCATAATATCCTACTTCACCTTGAAGATAAGTAACCACTGTTTTCATCAATATTGTAATGTGTGAGACTATTGATATTCATTAATAAAAATTTTAACATCTAATGATCAATAAACACATATAAATATAGGAATATCCCAGGATACTAATGAATATTTTCTTCCAACTAGCATAACAATTTTTCACAATCTACTATACTATAAATTACCAATGGTATATGTCATGTGAAAGTTCAATAAATTACTATGAGCATCTAACCCTAATATATTGTATCTAATTATTCCAAAAAATTATATCATCCATATATATAACTAAAATTTTAGAATGATTTCATGTAACTTCTATGATTTCATAATAGTAGGGATCAATTGTGGAATTTTAGTGTGATTGTTACACTTAATACATTATCACATAATATGTCACATAGAAGAATCATGATATGATATGAATTATTTTAAAAAAAATAAATACTTTTATTCTTAAATTATATAGAAATTTTTTATTGTAAAAAAACGTTAAACACTCCCATGTGAATTAGTTCTTACTACAAAGAAATATTTTGTCCTCTATCTATCACATGATACACATTCTTCTACTCATATAAGGATTTAGTCAAGGGATATACCATGTTATACTTCATGGATACTCTTCTCATCACCACATCACCCATATAATATAAATCCATTAAATGGTGATATTTTGGAGTGTGTGGTTCGGCTGTTGGTGAAACTTTGTCTCCTTCGTTAGAGAAAATGGTGTTTTATAATTATAATTTAATGTGATATGATAATTAGTTTTAGGAACCGAAACATTCTCTTGGAAAAAGATTCAAAACCAAATAGGTTATTTAGATGCACTATTAGCTAATATATACTCAATATCCATTTTAGAATTGGTGAAAATGGATTCTTTTAACTCTTCTTACTCACACCACCTCCTTTGAGACTAAGGAAAAATCTTAAATGTGACATAAGATCATTATGATCTATCTAAAATCATGAATTAGTGTAAATCATGACGAAGAGCTCCTCATATCCTCTATATACATGTAATATATCCTTATTTCTAATTATATATATAAGGATTTACTTAGCATTAGAATATGGTTGTACACCCATATCAACCTGATATTTACCAACCATTCCTATGTCAGAGGAAACGTTATGCCTAGTAAACAACACAGTGTTCATGATTGATCCTATTAATGAATTATATGATATTTTACCCCTTATTTCACTTTTTTGTTATTGTGAGGTCACACTTTCTTATAAAGATTCATACTATATGACACATGGACTAATCCACTCTTGGAATATTACATTATAAATATATTTATATAGGAAACAAACTCTAACAACATTAAATCATAGCTCTTTAATATATTGAGTCGACTACCCAATCCTAAAATCAGGGATAAGAATTTCATTAACTTTTTCCTACTAGTTTCATCATGTCATATATATGTTATTAAACCTTAATGAAAACAATTCTAATTAGACCCAATAATCATATAAGAAATTATCCATAATTTAAATGCCCCCAACATTGGTTGGTGAATAACATTGAACTAAGGTTTGATTTTGAACATTGTAGTAGAAAGATAAAGAAACATAATTATTATTTTTTGGGATTTTATATTTATATATAAATATAACATTTTAACTTTATTAAATGATCATCATCATTGAGTGGACACACTTAATATATTATCCATGACTTAATAAAATTATTTATAATCCAAATATTTATTTTTTCTCTTCCATGAATTACTAATTCACTTATTTAATCTCACTTTCATCCATTAAATTAAATCACTAAATATGAAAATCATACAAATAAATAAATAATATCGTATGATCATGAAATATATTTAATAGTTATTTTATATAGTGGATGATAAACTAATTATGGCCCTTGGGGAATAACTCCTTTAACCTTCACTGGTTTGAGCTATAGGATTCCACCTAGGATATTGTGATCCTTCTGGATTTGTTTCTATTCTGCACTGAAATTTAATTGTCTAGAAAACCCAAATCTAGAAGCATAAAACCAACAGTTATTTTATTAATTTTTAATAAGATCAAATGGGTCACATCTCCATGTATTTATTAGTTTAGTATTATTGAATAACTAAACACATACAGGTTTCATTTCTTAAATTTTTAATAAAACAAAGAATATAACAGAGTAAAGTAGTCCACATCCTTGAAATCATCCAGTAATTTCATTTTTATATCAAAGGTAAATAAAAAAATAATGGTGAGTTTAAATTCTCATTATGGGTTACATATAGTTGAAATTATTATGACTAAATAAGGATTTATTGATATAGTAAAGTAAAAAACTAAAAAAATCCATTAAATCAATAACATGATAATAAAATGAATCTATATATAATATTGATGGGGAAATATAATGGATAATAAAAATAATAATGATTAATGGATTTTAAATTAATAAAATACATAATATTATAGTCATGATCCCAGGCTTTGTGATACATCTTCTACCAAAACCATTCACAGTATATTTTAAAACTCTGGGTAAAGTTCCATTTTATTTTCACAGGTAATTTGACACATGAGAATTGTTTATGAATCAAGGGGGTATATAAAATCAATTCCCACCTGCCACTATCTTTCCAAAACATTCCTCATATATCTAATGGTCAATTCAATTTATAAACTATATTCCTTATAAAACATATCTATATTTAATAAATTATATAATTTTATCAACATTTTTTAGAGATAAATAATTTTTTAAATGTAAAATAATTTATTTTGAAATGTATATACACCATAAAAAATAACTTAGGTGTATAACATTACAATATGCCTTGATGAAGGGAAATTGAAATGATGTTCCTTACTTCACACTTCCCATTTGTTAAACGTTATTTAACCTCTTGAATACTAGTTTTAAAAATAATATTAACTAATAAAGAAACTACATTTATATTTATAAAATCATTTATAATCAACTTATATCCTCTTATCACCTGTTTTTTAAAAATATTTCATTATTACAGTTTTTTCGATTGTTAACTGCATCATTTTTTCAGAACTTTTTTGTAATATATGTAAGAGTTCTTATTAATAAGATATAGAGATATAATATAAATAACAATATTATGTTTTTTATATTAAATTTAATCATTAGAAATATTTCTACAAACATTATTCATTGGTGTACATAGAAAATTAGTCGAATCTCTTCTTTGATAAGGTAATACATACGTACGCATGTGCAATGATATCAATTAAAAATGGTTGAAGGGTATTATATAAGTAATATATAAAAAATTTTAAAAAATCAATATCATGTTTTTAATATCATATAAATCCATTATTTTTATCATTTTAACCATCCATGTAAAGTGGAAATCGAAAACAAATTACATCATTTTCTGGAAATGGTAAGTCATACGTACACACTTATAGTGAATTAATTTTTAATATGATAGATTGAAGTTGTAATATAGTTTTATAATAATAATAATGACATCTCAGTATTTATATTATACTATATTTACTGGTTTATAGTGGAAAATTATATAAAAATTAAGTAGAATAACAAATAATCTTGAATGAGTTGGAAAATATGATTACCTCTTCTTCTATAAAAATCCTTTAGATTTCATCATAATAGATCTGGTGATTCTTTTTTGGAAGTACCATAACCACTATAACATGTATAAGGATGTTTAGAATAGAAAATTTCAGTTTTTTTCATGAAATATGACCCAATGTGAAGAAAATAACTGAGCAAGGAAGGTACCCTTTTATAATGTGGGTGAGAGGCCTATTTGTAATTTCTAAAAATATTAAATAAATATAATTTTTTACAAATAGATCCAAATATATTTTCTTATAATATAGTATAATTAAGGGTCTAAATACTCTTTTCCAATGAAATTTGGACAACTTTTGGGGATAGTTTTACAGTAATATTTTTTTACATCCCGTTAATCCTTTTGGAAATTATAATAATTTTAAATGTTTCTTCTATCTAAGGGTCAATAATGTAACAATAAAATGAGAAAAGGCACATAAATGAATCCTTGAAGATATAATTAACCATATATTATTATTTTTTCCAAATATAATATTTATAGGTATTGAATATCATTTATTAAAATGATATCAATTATAAAATAACAATAATGTCAATTTTATAACAATTCATTATATTGAAATTAATATTATAAAAAAACACTTATAATTCTAGAAAAATAATATATTATAACAAAAAAATTTTGGAAATCTATAAAATTCATTTATCAATCTATTTCACACAAAATATATTTCTTTTAATATTTTAAATATCATTTATATTAATTTTTTATTAATTGAATAATTACTATGTCTGCATTTTTTAATAATTTTAGTGATTATTTCTATAGTAAAATATGTTAATAAATTACCATGATGATCATAAATATTTTAAATTTCAAAATAATCTTCATAGTCAAACATATCCTCTAGATATCCCCTTACTAAAAATATTTCAGTTATCAAAAGTAATAGGGAGACATGTTTAAAGTTTCTTTAAATAAAATATTAAAAATATCATTATCTCATCCATGTGACCCCAAAAAGTAAAATATTAAACCCTCATATAATTAGAGTATATATATACTCATGAAATAGGATTTAGGAATTCTTTTTTGTTATTTTAATGGATCTTACAATTTTATTTGAAATATAAATTACATGATTTTCTCTTTATCAGGATAGTAAAAAATTATTGTGGTTACAATTAATATTCTCCAAAAAAGTAAAATATTTACAAAAATTTAGCATATACACTTCAAATATTGAATCCATTTATTAAAATCCAAATATTAAATGTTTAAAATTTTAATTTAAAATTAGATCATCAAAATTCAATAAGAAAGTGATTTTTGAAAAATTTATTTTCTAAATATATATTTTTTATATTTATTTTAAGTATAAAATCCATTTAAAAAAATTCAATTATCTTGACTAAAAATTAACTAATAAAAATCAAAAACAAATTAATACATTCATTGATATTATAATTAAAATATTATATAGTTTTCAGTAATAATGAATAATTTTCACTAATATTTGAAAAATAAACCACTTTAAAAAACTATCAGAAATTCATCATAAAATCATATAGTGAGGATAAATTAAAAATTTATATTCATTTTCCAAATAAATTATCAATAACATCACGAAATTGATTATAATATTCATTCGTAAAATGAAAATAAAATCTCTTTTAAAGAACAAAATTACATTAATTAAGAGATCATTTCTTAAGTATTAATCAATAAAATTATATTAATAATTTTATTTATATTTATTCCCTTAATTATTTATTCATATTCATATATTTAAACGTAATGGATAATTTATAATGGTATCATTTATATAATAATATTTCAATGTTCATTTAAAATCGATATTATGAATCTTGTACTCAATCTAACATTTTATTTCCTTTAAAAAATTAGGATGTTACATTCTACCCTCCAAGAAATATTTCATCCCATAAAATTTCATGAATATTTCCTTTCAAATATATTAGTATTTTTCTTTTTCATGTTAACCTTCAGTTCCCATATTTCATCCTTAATATTAAGATTTCTCCAAAATACATTTAACAATCTAGTACTTCATTTTCTCAACACATTCTCTCTAGTATCAAGAATATGGACAAAATATTCAAAATGAGATATATAAAGTTCCAATTATATTTCTTTAGAGGTGAGCACATGTGTTGGGTCTATCTTGTAATTCCTTGACAATGATATATGGAACACATTAAGAACTTTTTAGATACAGGGAAACATTTCCAAATGTTAACACATATCCATAATTATTTCCATTACATCAATGTGTTTTATGTACCTGGCGCTCAGTTTCCCTTTTATACTAAACATAACAACACCCTTATATAGATATACTTTCGATGAACCATGATATACCAATTGAAATTAAAATTCATTCTCCAGTTTTTATCATAACTCTTTTTCTTACTTTGAAGTACTTTAATGTGAGTTTGAATAGTCTTCACCTTTGATTTTGTCTCCATAACATGTTTTATACCTACAGGCTTCCTTTTACTAACTTCATCCCAACACATTAGATTGTGAAACCTATTTCCCGGTAATGATTCATATGGATCAATTAAAATAAGGATATTGAAGTTATTTTTTATGGGAGAACTCTTCCAAAGTAAATTATTGATCCCACATACCTTGAAAGTCAAGTGAGAATGATCTCACTATGATTTTCAATGTCTGAATATTTCTATCAGACTTTCCATCCGTTTGAGAGTGATATGAAGTACTCAAATAAAGTTAAATATATAAAGGCATCTAAAGACTTATCTAGAATTTTGATGTAAATCATGGATCACAATCAAACATAATAGAAATAGGTGAACCATGAAGTATTACAAATTCATTAATATAGATTTGTGATGGGAGATCAAGATGAAAATATACTCTTATGGATTGAAATTCATATATTTGATGAGTTTGTCAATAATAAACAATATTTCATTATTCCTTGTTGAAATATATGGTAATACAGTAACAAAATACGCAGTAATATCATACCACTTCCACATAGAAATAGGTATGGGTTGTATGACTCCCCCATGATATTGTCTCTAAAACTTTACTTATTGACAAACCAAACATCTTAATACATAATCAGTAATTTCCTACTTCATGTTATCCTACTGAAATTATTCCATCAAATCCAAAAACATCTTGTTGCATCCATGGTGTGTAGAGAAATTCAAGCTACGAGCATCATCCAATAATTCCCGTTTCATCACAGGTATGGATGGACCACATAGTATCTTTCCAAATTTCAAAACACTATCTTCATATAAAAAAATAAAATTTTTCCTTCCTTTACTGGATTAATATTTCTTTGAAAATTTTCATCATCAAAATGAGAAGTTTTTATCTTTTATAATAAAAATGGGTTGTCAATCATTAAGAAAAGCAGTGATGATTCCACTTCCTAAATAATTCCCATATTCATCTTTACTAAATACATATACATTTAATCCCTATAAATAATTATTTTGGTTAGGACTCCACGATATTTTATAATAAATAACCTTTCTACATTATTTTACTTTGTCTTATGGTAGTGTATAGAGATTTCATAATCCTTGATTAGCTCAATCCATATCCTTTTCACCTAATTGATATATTTATATGAAAATAGATATTTTTGGATATTATGATCATTGTATATCTCAAAACATTCACTATATAGATAATGTATCCATAACATAATTGAAATGATTCCACCTTATAATGAAATATCATTGTTCATATAGGTTTGTTCGTGAATATTTAACTACAATGATTTATATGAAATAAATTTATTACTATACATAAGTAAACAACTATGACCCTTCTTTGATGCATAACTATATATCGCAAAAACATCATTTCTATATGGTAGAGTAAAAATTGGAGCATTTACATATCTCCTCTTTAATTCTTTGAAGAATTATTCACATCCTTCTGTCCATACCAACTTAACACCTTTATGTGTATGCTTAGTTAATGTGTTAGATAGTTTTGAAATATTCTAAACTAATTGACAATATTAATCTACCAAACTATTGAAACTGTGTACCTCTTTTATGGTCAATTGGGTAAGTCCATTATTTTACTACTTGTTCATTCATATGATTAACTAAGATTCAATACATGGAGATAAAAATGAAAATAAATGATAATTTATGTGGAAAAACTTAAACTTTAAAAATTTATAATATAATTTCCCTTCACTAATTCATTTAATAATAATATACATGTGATTTTCATGATCCTCATAGCTTTTAAAGTACCCCAAGTTTTCATTAATAAACATCACAACAAAGTAATCAAGATATTCCTTAAATACACAGTTCATTATATCCCTCAAAACATATGAAACATATGTCAATCCAAATGTAATTACTATAAAATTGTAATATCCTACCTCTTATACAATACTGCCCTTAAAATATCTTACCGCTTCACTCGTAATTAATTATTCAAAAAATGAATTTCAATATCAGAACAATATTGTTCTTTGGGAAGTTGATAAAAAATCATCAATTCATGGTAGAGGATATTTTTTACTTATCCTAATATCATTGGAATCCCTGAAATCAATGTAGTTACTTATAGGTCCATATTTTATTTTGACGAAAATGACTAGGGATCCCCAATATGAACCACTATGGCAATAAATACTTTAAAATACAGCTCTTAAAGTGGTCTCATCATCTCTACTAATTTCATTGTGGTAATTATACTGGGAATAAATGATATAGGTTTCTCATTGTATAATAAATCAATATAAAACTCCACTTCACACTCTTGTGGATTTCCAAGAAACTTCTTAGGAAATACATCAATGTATTCTAATATAATTAGTCCATCCTCATGTTGGGTAATACTTTTTAAATCCATAGATCATTCTTTCTATTCTTCCACACAAATTTCATTTAGAGGATACACTAGGGGTGGCTCTAGGAATGAATTAAGTGATGATGTATCCACTCTAAAGACAAGGAATAGCACATCTCCCTCATAAATTTAGCTTCCTTCCCTTTTCAAAAATTTTTTAAACCATTTTTTGAAATTCAATCCATACCAAGCAATATATAAAATTCAACCATATGTATGATATTAATGTTAGAAAATATGGTGTGTTTATGTGTTATAATGGTAACTTCTAGACACACATTAGTATAGTGATATTTTCACTATGAGTTTTGACTGAAAACTCTCTCTTTTTGGTGTAATGTAAATATCTAATTTTTTTTAAAAAAGGAAAATATAATAGAGTGTAGGGATCCTAAATCAAAAAAATCATTATCCAAGTTATATGTTATTATTAAACTACCTACACTCACATAATTTATAACTTTTTTATTATAAGTATTGGTCTCATAATATTAACCTTATTCCCTATACCTATGTTATAGTAAGTGTCATAGATACAAAGGAAATTGGTTTGAATAATTAAAAATTTCACCAGAATTGAAGTACCGGATAAATGTTTTTTTTCTCTATGAACATGTTTCTTTGATGACCATTATCTCCACACGTTTAACAAACCCTCATTCCCTTCAATAATCTTCATGGATAATTCTTTCAAAAAATTTAACATGAAGAAAATTTATTCATTCTATTCTTCTTTTCTGAGGTGTTATTTTTCCCTTCATATTTATCCATCCACTTATATTCTTGATATACGATTTAACATATAGAATCCATAAAATCCATGTTCCATTTTTATAAAACTTATTACTATTTCATTGTAGGATTAAATTTTTTGATAATCTAATACCCTTCAGATACTCATCTTAAGACCATCAAAGAAATAATCAATCTTTCTTTTTGAATTAATAATGTAATGTTTAACATAACTATCTTATCTTTTAATAGATTATTCATATTTTGTACCATTTTATTATTCATTATTATTTAATGTAAAAGTATTTTGCTTCATTTCAATTCAATTCTAATAAGGGAAATACTTTTTTGATTAATATTTCATTAAAATTTCTCTATTCCATGTGTTCTACTTCAACATCCTCCCATGTATTCTAGGTCAATGAAAATAGTTGATCAATATCACCATTGAGATAGTATACTACAAGTACAACAATTTCCCTCTCATCTTATTCCAATTATAGAATAATATTTTCAAGGGACTTGATCCATTTCTCATATACCATTAGTTGATTGGGCCTACTAAAATATGGGGACTTCTATTGCATGATGTGATTCAAAATATCTATATCATTCCATGAAGAATCATGTATCTCTATTCCAGAAAGGATAATTTTCATATCATGAGTATGTTTCTCTAATATAGTCCTGATTTTAAAATCCCAAACACCAATTGAATTGGATTTCATAGAGGTGAAATACCCATATTGACCATCAGTATTTATTCCCTTTAATCCATTAAGCTACATCACTAAATAATCTCACACATTGAAATACTTCATAATCATCATGAATATTGAACCATAAAATAAAAATCCCTCCAATGGTAATTTTTTTGAATAATATAAGTATTTTTTATAATTCTCATTTGAGATATGTTTATTTAAAATATAGTTCCAAAGGTTTCTAATAAACTTCTTCTAATACAATGTATAACAACCATATATCCAAAATCCTGAAAAATGTTATTATTTGATTTAATTAGCATGATATATAAGGGATCACATCACCAAGGATAGATTAGTTTAGTAGTCTTGAAATACTAGACACATAAATGGTTCCATTATTACATTGGTAATTTAACAGTGATATATCAATGTAATGAAATCTACATCCATAAACTCATTAAAATTTTCCGTCTTCATGTAAGGGGGATATAAAAAATAGTGGGATCAATCACTCTATAAGGGTGATGTAAATTATACACTATTATGATTAAATAAGTCATAAAAAAATGTAAAGGTATATAACTAAAAATGAAATACATTTAATCATTAACATGGGAATGAAATGCATCTATAGATAATATCATTCTGGAAATATCGTGGAAAATAATTATAAATTAATTCAAAATGAATTAAATGATTGATATAGGATGTTATGATATCAGGAATCATGATTCCTCTATTGTTAATACCATTCACAATAGTGTTTGAAATGAAGGGTAATGAACCATATAATTTGGAAAATTGATTTGTCTTAAGAGACATGTCAAAGAATCGAGAGGATATCTATAATCGAGCACCACCCTTCACAACATTTCCAAAATATTTCTGATATATTAAATAATTAAAAAAATTTATAAATTATATTCTATATAAAAAACTATCCATATTGACTAATAGTTACAAATTTATAAACATTTTCCCCAGATAATAAAAGTTCATTCATAGTAAAAACCATATGTAAAATGGTATACAATTTAGGAAATAATAATATCCGTCATTAATGAACATGTATATTGAATTTAATTTTAATTTCCATAGAATAATAATCACAAGAAATTTATTTTTCCAAGATAAAGATAAAAATCACAAAAAAAGTTAGATTGTACAAAAAAATTTACCATATCGTAATTTTTATGTCATAACATGTTGAATTAAATAATTAAAATTGAAACATAAAATACCATTAATTACTGATTAAACATAATATTTCAATTCCATGGGCAATTATATACACTGTATAAAATAAATCTGGTTTATAACATTACCATATGCCTCAATGATGTGAAATTGAGATGAAGTCCAATACCTCATACCACTATTTAGTTTATCGTGGTTTAACCTCTTATAAAATGGATCCAAGAATTGTTTTAATGTATTCAATAAGAATATTCAGATTTTTAATATTATATATGATCCTTTTATATTATATTACAACAAATTTTTTATAATATTTCATTATTATTCTTTTCTCGCATGTTAACTACTTCATTTTCCCATACATGTTTTTACATGTAACGTCCAGTTATTGTTCATATAAGGTAGTTAAATTATCTTAAAAATGATATTAAGGTTATATATGTAATATTTTCAATATATTTATTTTTATAATAATTATTAAAATATTGAAACAAAAATTTTACACAACACTTCTTGGATATTGTAAGTCGTACATATGCATGAGTGGTGATATCATTTATAAATGGTTAAAAGGGTATATTAACTTTACATAATCAAAATAATACTCTAAATATAATATATTTTCATTATTTAAATTTTTATAACCATCCTCGTAAAGTGGTGATGAAAAAAATTACCCCATTGTGTGGAAAAGGAAAGTCATATGTACAAACATGTAATGCTTTCATTTTTTGTAAGATGGTTATAGGGTGGAATATGGTTGTACCATAATCATTATAAAATATAATTTTATATATGAACATATATTTTTTTATTTGAAATAATACGAACACATGAAGATAATGTTTAAGAATAAAGAAACTTGAATGAGTTGGTTAAGATGACTACCTCCTGTTTGATGGATTTCTATTGGATATAATTATAATTTAACTACGGTTACTATTTTGGAAGGATAAGAACCTACAAAACATGGATAATGATTTTAATAATAGTCATTATCACGATTTTGTTGATCTAGATGGATCATAGTGATGAAAATAAGAGATAACGGATGTTAAATTTTATAATTGATGTGAGATGCATCTTTAGAAGCTCTTAAAATAATCAATTAATATAAATTAATTGTTACCTATAAATGGATCCAAACGTATTTATTTCTATTACATGATGATTATTGGTCAAAATAAACTTATAAAATAATATTTTAAGAAGTTCAGTTGATGGTTTTAACCTTATCATTTTTTAACCTCCCATTAACCTAGTTCAAAATTACTGTACTATTAAATTATTATAATCTATAGAGGTCAATAATGAAATATCCCAAAATAAACACATCTAGATATATTTATAAAAACATATAAATATATAACTTTTATACTAATAAATTTCACATAATTTTTTCCAACTAAACATATAATGTCTAAAGTAAATATTGGATCACTTACAAACCCATGGAACATTATGGTTTAGGGTTTATAGAATTTGGAAAAACTATTAAAAAAATTATTCATAATAAATATTTATAAAAGATGAAAATTACTTCCCACTATACCAAAATTTTATTATTTCATTCTAGGTGATCATCATCATCCATGTGAAATGATTATATAAAAAATTCATTTAATATATTCCCTTATAACATGGGAAAATAATCATAAGAAAAGGGAGATCTTGGATTCTCTGTAAGGGTAAACAAGGGATATATGTATGTATAGTCGTTAAAATAATGGTATCATAACATGATAATAAATTTAAAATATCACAACATGCCTATAAAAGAACTTATACATGATTCATGACATAAACAATGGAAATTTATATGACATAAATAAAGATGAAATCAATAGCATAATCCATGAAATCATGACAAAAGAATAAGACATTGAATTTATGAAAGTAAAATAAAAATATAATATCTTTCTATAAAATTCAAGACTAATTTAAAAAACATAATAGGGAGCTGAATGGCAGATGAAACTATTAGGCATGACACAACACTGTCCCTAGTCTTAGTCATTTCTTTATAATGGATTAGGTTTCCCATTATTCTAATAGTGGATGAAGCATTTAGACTTTTTTCCATCATTATCTCTTAAGATATAAATATTTTTATAATGAATTGGAGGGTAATATTGTCCCCCCAATTAAATATTGAAAACCATATATATGTGTGCCAAAAGAACACAAATCATATTATAATTCATAAAATAAATGGGTTCTATAAGTATTTAATTAAAACATAACTCATGGAAAATAAACAAAAAATAATATTCTCTAATACATAATAAAAATAATCCATTTATTGGATGAATAAAAAAGGTATCGTTGTATCATATCCCTAATAAAACATAAGGGACATAAAATAATGTTGTCTTAGAAGGAAAATGATATATAATATCACGTGAAATAATATTTGAGGAATATATCCCTTCCATTTTTTAAAAGAAAAATATAAAATATAAAACATTTATAAAACCTATTTCATTTAAAATAATCTTTAAAATTTATAATGTAATCTTTGAAAAATATTTTAAACATATTTTTATATAATTTTCCTTAAAAAATTATTAGATAATTTAAAACATTTTTAGAAAACATTAAATGAAGGAAAATTAATTTCTAACCAATGAAGAAATTAAATTACAGGAAACATATAATATCTTGAAAATATGTATATTCGTGATACAACATGTCAAAGGTTAGTATATAAACCCCATATAATAATATAGGTTCATAACATAACATGTATCTCAAAGATGAAAAATTCTGACAAAATTACCTTACTGATTTGGTAACTTTTGAATAGTAAACCCTGTGAAAGTGAGATCAAAAAAATGGATATTTGAATACCCATAATTTTAATTTTAATAATCATATATTACAGTGATCTGAATTATTTACAGCACACAAAAGATACTAGTGGTGAATATGTAACATGTCTTGCAAAAATAAAAGTGAGGAATGAAATCCACATATAATTATCATAAAATTGATGTGAGAATCAATAAAATGAGTCCATTATGTTTATTTTATTTAAATATATAGAAATAAGTGAAAATAAAAAATTATATAACGAAATTGTAGTTTAACTTAATGAATCAAAAATTGATTTAAGAGTTATCTTACCTCAAGCCTTGATTTACTTTTTCACATTGAAACTATTATATAATAAATATGGAATTATTAAAAATTTATTCCATAACCATATAATTATTATACCATTTATGAGTTATTTATGACATCTTGTCATCTTTTTATTAATATTTAGTTATTAAAATCATTTTTTGGGTTAAAACAGCTTTTTTTCAAATAAGTTTTTATTGGTAGTTTTGTAACTAATACATTGATATTTTTCCCATAATTTTCATAATTTGAATCATATTATAAAAAATATAATAATTGTATGAATATTTATATTAATTAATTTACAGAAGAAATAGAAAACAAATAACACAATTTATGGAGACGGTATGATGTACATACGCATGAACGGTGTTTTAATTTTTTGAATTATAGAATGATAGTAAGGTAAATCATAATTCATATTTTATTGAATAATTATTATATAATATATATATATATATTCAATAAACTCATCATAATACCCATACATAAAATATGTTAATTAAATAATAAATTGTATCTCTATGTGGAGATGGTAAGTTGTTTGTACGCATTAGAGATAGTGTCACTTCTTGTTTGATGGGAAATATTGACTATGATGGTGTCTTAATAATCATAATAAAATATTATCATATTTCTTACAATAATTTTATTATTTTTTTATAAAAATCATAGATATATAGGATGTAAGGAAGAGTATAAAAATAATTTGATCGGTCTGAGTGATTACCTCTTCTTTGAAACTTCTCCATGGGGTCTCCCCTAAAGGGCTCTAGGTTTGGTCTTATGAGAAGACCAGAACATCTATAATTTTTCTAGGTTTGTAGAGAATATAATTTTTTAGAGTATGGTCGATATATATGTATCAAGGATAAGAAATTAAGTGAGTTTGGAGGTCCCCTTTAATAATTGAGGTGAGGGGAACTTATGGAAATTCGCAAAATATTAAATTATAATAAAATTATTCCCATTCAAAATTCTTAGAAAAGGTAATAAATTGTAATATAATATAGTCTTTGGATTTAATATCATCAAAAATAAATTTTATATAGGTTATGGTGTTATTTTAAACATTATCATTTTGATTAACCCTTAGTTAACCCATTTTAATTTTAACTACGATAACATATTTTTTTAATTTTAAAACATTGTCATATTTTACTTAGATGCAATTAATTTTCTATAAATAGTCAATTTTTGAAATTTTATGACATATCTTAAATACTATTTATTTCTAAAAATATTTAGGATATTTAAATAATTTAAAAAATATTATTTTCATAAAATACCATTAGTGGAAATTTGACATTATTCATTACATTAAATTTATGAAACTCAAATAAATATGATAAATTTAAAAAAAAAATATTACACCCATAATATTTTATATGAACCTATAAAATTATAGTAGTATCTTAAATAATTAAAATTAAATTTATATTACTATTTTTATTTCTATTTAATTTATTTTTCCATTTGTTGAATAATTACTATACCATCATTATGTAATCGTTTTATATAATTATAGAGTTGAGAAAAATTATAAATAAATTACTATGATATGGATAAAAAATTTAAATTTGAAAATAATATTTATAGTCTAGTACATCTACTTTTTAACCCATATTACAAACAATATATTAATTAAAAATAAGAGTGACATGATTGACTTTTCATTAAATTAAACAATATAAAGGTTATAATCCTATTCAGGTGGCTTACATTTTTCATTAATTATACCATTGGATCATTGTGGTGTACATATAATCCTATATCAAGATTTATTCAATAATTTCTATCTCTTAATAGTTCATATAATTTTAATTAAAATCATTTTATTGATTTTATATTTTCTTTCACAAGCGATGAATCTGTATGGCATAAGCATTATAGTTATTTATTTTCCATAGAAGAATTAAAAATAAATCAATATCATAGAAATAAATAAATTTAGATTAATATAATACTTTATATTCATTCATAACCTAATAGTGTCCCTATGTGGACACATAATATATATTTGAGACAAAGAAAGTGTCACTTTATGACTCTCTTTGATTTAAATATTATATAAGTAATTTTCATGGACAACTGTCTATTCAAAATTCCATTTCAAACCTTATGGGATTATGGTTGAAATAAAATCATCCAAAAACATTTTTCAATGTGTTATAGAAATTTTATTATATTTATAATAATATTTTTACCCTTAAATACCTAATTTACCCTTAATTATGTTAAAAATAATTTACCAAAGTCACTATTCATATAGTCTGGAATTAAAGGGAACTATTTTTGGAATATAGTCCTTATTAAACCAAATTTGGTATCCATTTTTCCAAATTCAAAAACCCTAATTTTCAGAATTTAAGATAATAACAAATCAGTAAAACTCCATGAAAAATAGTTCTTCAGAAAAATGAAAATTTAAAAAACACTTTTTTATAATAAAATCACGTATAAAATAATTTTTAAATACCATAATTGGATTATTTTCAATTAAAATAAACTAATTAAAATTTAAAAATAATTAAAAACATAATTTTACCTTTTATAGACTTTAAACAAAACTATAGTTTTCAATAATAACCAATGTTTTTGTAGGCCTTCAAAAGATTAAAACTTTTGGAAAAATCCAAAAATATCAACCAAATATAATTTCACCATTATTATTTCAAAAAATAAGATAACTTTTTTCAAATAAAATATAGAGAACGTCAAATATTAGTTTGAAAACAATTTTTTCCATAAAAGTTTGTAAAACTGCCATTTAGATAAAATACAATTTTTTTTTGTTTAAAAATGAGTATGTGATTATTTTATGCATATAAAACATATTAAATGAAATATAAAACATTAAATTAAATATATAATATATAAATTTCTAATGTGGTTAATATTATTAATTCCCAACAATTTAATGACAAGGTTATGATTTTCTTGTTTAAATAATTAAAATAATAAAATGTTTCTTCATAGAAACCATGTGTTCCATATATTACAAGATTAGTGGGTTTTTAGTATAGAAAATTATTAACTCTGTGTTTTTTATGTAACAAGGCATAAAATAAATTTAATTTCTTCCAAAAATGATCAAAAAAAACAGTGTTTTACATTCTACCTCCCCCCCCCCATTAAAATAGATTTTTCCTTGAAATTCATCTTTATAATACAAACAAATGAAGATACTTTTTCCATATTGTATCCTGAAGTTACATTGTATCTTTTTCTAAATGGTGGTTTCTCCCCAAAAAATTAACTCGTGGAGTGGTATTGTTTTTTATAACTTTATCTTTATAATCCAAAATTTATACTAGTTTTCGTTCATTAAAAATATCTTTCTCCAGCCATTTGACCATTGAGTTTAGTACATACGAAGGATCAAATATGTACTTTTTTTGAAGAGATTCATGGAATAAATCAGGAATTTCATAGATATTTTATGGTATTTCCAATATATAAGATACCTTTAAAATTTGATAAATAATTTGATAAGGAAATCAAATCCTTGAAATTTTGATATTTTACTTCAATAATCAAAGGTTGATACTTGGAAATTAAATTTTTTGAAACACATAAATTAAATAGGGTTAATAAAAAATCATATTAATAAAAGAGAAAGGAAATTAGAATTTCCCAACCAATTAGGATTTTGAAATGGATCAAATTAGAAAAAAGTGAAAACCTAGGCATGAAAGAGAAATATAAATATCATGTTCTGATGGAGAGTTCTAGAAAACATTGTCATTATGAAGTTAACCATAATAAAGTTGCAAATTTTTTAATGGATGAAAACCATTAATTTAAATGGATAACATTTTTTCCAATGTACTTTTCTTAGCATTGATGAATTATTTAACTACTCCAAGTAGGAACATATGAAAATATACATATATGAAAAGAATATTTTTATCCTTTAGTAGATGTTAACTAAAATATCATATTTTTCTCCAACTATGAGTTATCAAGTGGAATTTTTCATGTATGAAGCATAAAAATAATCATCTACAAATCGAAAATCCACAAAATAATATAAAAATATATTCTCTTGATAATTAGGCAGTTATCAAAACAAAAATAGTTAGTATAATATAAGATAATTTTATAAAAACAATAATCCATTACATAATTAATTCCCAAATTTCAACATTGATCAATAAAAAATATCAAAAACTAAAATTCCTAAAAAATATTATAAACTATGATTTAAACCTGCAAATTTGTACAATTTTATAAAATAGTCATCTAAGATAACATTTAACAATTACATACAAATAACATCAGTTGATCTAAATGACTTATACCAAAATTAGTTACCTTAAAAATCCTCAAGTTATGTTAACCATTTTCATAAATAAAATGAATCAACATAAATCCCAAAAAATAATATATAGTTACAAAATATAATTCAATATTTATTCCTAATATAAAATCTCTTGGTGTATGTTTATCTTAATCATATAGGGTTTAGAAAATAGTGAATATATTCTGGAATAACATTAATCACTTAACACCAAATTAATTTCTAATCTCTATGTTTATATATATGATAAAAATTACTTTTCCAATATTAAAAAAAATTCATGTAAGGGACCATTTAACTAAAATGAAAATAAAATACTAACTCGGACTTCTCATAGGATAGTTTTAGGTGATGCACCCTTGTCACCCTTCAGTTTTGGGTTAAATTCCTATGGGCTTTCTGGTTGTGAAAGGTGGTCACCCATCCTATGGGTTGTCCTTTATAAAAAAACAATATTAATATAATCCTTATAAAATTAAAGAAAAATAAAAAAACATCCTTAAAAACATAACACATTCATAATTAAATAAATTATTTAACCTCAAAGGTTTTATCATACCACTATTCTTGCATATGAAAATGCAATAACCCATAATAACCTCAAGAATAAATGTCTCCAAAAATATAATTAATGGAATAAAAATTTAATAAATGAAAACCTAAAAAGGGGGTTTTAAAACTCTGAATTTAGTGTATTATATACCCATGATGGTGTTTATAACTTTCAATATAATGTTAATTTAAAACATGAAAATCTCTATTTTTATCAAAACCTAGCTCTGATACCAAATATAACATCCAAGATTCCACACATGTGGATATGAAGCTAAAAACCAAAATAATACATTTATGGCAATGATAATGATAAATGCGACCGAATTTTTTTTCCAAAAAAAAACATACGACGTCTAAATGAAATATTGGATAACTTACCTAAAAAAATTATAGGTTTATAGTTTTATAGATTTATGGAAATCTATTACCATTTTTTTCTCATGAAAATAGGTTCATAAAAATGAGAATTATCTCCCACTATATCCATATTTTCTCATTTCACAATAGGTAATAGAATTCAACCATTTAGAATACTTCTAGGTAAAATTAATTTAACATCTTCCATAATAACATGGGAAAAAGAAACATAAGAAGAATGTGAGATCATTCTCTTAGTAAGGTTAAAAGAGGGAGATACCTAAGCATAATCATGAACATAAGGTTATGAGAATATTATCATAACATTATAATATCATATCTAGAATATAAAAAATCATATAAATTAGTCATCCAATAAATAATGGAATTTAATAAGACATGAACCATGAGTAAATCAAGAACATAATCCATTAAATAGTAACATAAAATTAAGAAATTAAATTTGTGGTAGAAACATAAACATGTAATATCATTCCCTATAAGTCAAGGATCATAGATAATACATAACAAGAAACTTAATTGGGGTTTCACATACTAGGTGGAACACACCACCATTCCTAGTCGCATTCCTTTCCAAATAGTGGATTAGGTTTCCCCTTCTTCCCATATAGGATCCTGTTTTTTAACTTATTTCCTATCATTATCTCATTAGATATAAATCATTACCCAATGAATTGATATTAGATATAGGTCCCACCCGTAAAATATTTAAATCCATATTTATGTTCACTATAAGAATATAAATCATATAAAAACCCATAAAATAAAAGGGTTTCATAATCATTTCATCATAACAAAACAAATTCAAAAGAAATAAAATTACTATGTACTTATCCATCATAAAAATAAACCATTTAGGGAATTAATATGAATGGTATCATTGTATAATATCCCTAGTAAATCATTGGTAACATAAAATAACATTGACATAGAAGAAAATTTATTTCTAATGATCACTTCAAATAATTTTGAAGGAATATATGCTTTCAATTTTGAAAAATTCCTTCTAAATCCAAAAACATTTAGCGAACATTTTTCATTAAAAATAACCATGATTAATTATGAAGAAATATTTTAAAACTATTTTAACCATATTTGAAATAATTTTTTTATAAAATTTTCTAAATGTTCATCTAAAACACTTTAAAAACAGTTTTAGAAATCATTGATTTGAAAAAACATATATTGTGGACTAAAGAGAGAATAACATTAGATAAACTTATAGTATCATGAATAGAAAGAGATTCGCGGTATAACATGTCAAAGTGCAGTATATACACCACATAAAATAATATTGGTTTATGACATAACATGTGTCTTAAATAATTCATATTAAAACAAAATTACTTTAACGATTTGGTAACTTTTGACCCATAAAAACCATGAAAGGGAGGTAATAAAATGGATATGTAAATACTCAGAAATTTAAGGATAAAGATCATATATTAAAATCATGGGTTGTATATAAACTATATAAAATAAAAAATAGGTGAATATGGGGTAAGTCTTATAGAAATAAAAGTGAGACTATAAATCTTATTACTATAACTGTGTCATTGAAGTGATAACTAATCAATTGAATTGATTGTGTGTATTATATATAAATCCACATAAAAAATTGGAAATATATCTTAATACAATAAAAATTAATTTCACCTTTAATCAAAATATGACATAATAATTGAAATTTTAGTTTAAACTAATGAGTCAAAAATATTGTCAAGAATTCTAATACCTAAAGTATGGACTGTAACATCCCAGACAGACTGACCATTAAACCGATAGTCGAACCAGAATTTCGCATGGCCTTAGGAGTATCAACCAATTTTCTAGTGGTTTATGAATATCATCGAGGGTCTCCTGAGGTGATAGTGGGTTTATTATACCCTCATATCTGAGTATAAATAGTAGGAAATAGAAAGAACAATCAATAGGAATAGTGGAAGCAGTATATAAACAGTTGACCAAGAAGTAGAAGATAGATAATATCAATTTTATAAAAAATTCCAATGTCAGCTCATGTAAAAGATGAATTCATGGAATGATAATGATACATGAAATAAATAATTAATAATATATATTGATTTACTTTGGTACAAAATAAATAAAATGTCAGAAAATTCCCATAGGAGGTCATCATGAGCATCCGAAGATCTATCTCGGCCCTTTTATCCTAACTCCAGGTTTAAGAACACAATGACATGTAAGGATTGTGTCCCTACGAACAAAGAAGGTCTACTCGGGTACCCCAATGGAATGTCTATCAGAGTAGTGTCTGAGATTTAAATCTTTATAGGGCAAACCACTGGTTTCTAGCCCAATCTAGAAAGTATAGTATAAACTATGTTTTGTGCAAGTATTAAGAGAAAATGAAATAACTAAATAAATAAACAAACACCAATCCAGGTTCCCATGGGACACCTGACAACTAAACCAGCTTCAGATTGATGCTAGATTAATAGTTTGATCGTGTCACTATATATATATATATATATATTATCTGGTTCGGGGTAAGAATGCATCCCATTCAAACATGTACATAGAGTTTGTAACTGGCGTGGGGCAAGCATGCCTCCCACCCATACATATTTAATAATAGGGCATGGGTTAAGCATATCTCACATCCATAAAAGTATAATACCAACATTGGGTAAGAATGAATCCCATCCATAATAGAAGATAACTGGCATTGGGTAAGCATGTGTCTCTCCCATAGATGTATAATACTAGCATGGGGTAAAATTACCTCTTATACATAAACATATATATATATATATGTATATATATATCTAGAATTGGGTAATATTTCCTCCCATCATTATATAAAAGATATCCAGCATTGGATAACCATTCCACCAATCTATAAATGGATATAATAATGGATGGGGAAAATGGCCACACATCAATAGTCATTTAGTCTGATGGAATCGGGTAAACATCCTCCCATCCATCATTGTTTAATATAATGGCATGGGGTAAAATGCTTCCCACCCATCATTATATATATACAGTGTCATCGTTATAATACAATGCATATTTATTTTCCTTATATTCAATTCAAATAGCCACACCATATTCATAATATGAGCAATCACGTTGACATTTATAATTAAGGAAACCCATCTTAATTTTATAAATTAAAACATCTGCATAATATTATTAACATTCTAATAATTCCATAAGGAAAATAGATCTCACTTATACCCTTATAAATACAAATTTACATTACATAGAACCATTTCATTTAAACCCCTTGATATAAGTAATGAAATTCATTTTGACCTAGCCATTTAATGGAGGCACATCGGTTAATGTAAGTTTCCAATTCAAGGCCATCTCATCCTATTTTTCTAAACATTGAAAATTGGTTTGAGGGTTCAAGTATAAAAAGCTGTGCCAAGGCTACAAGGAATGTACCTACATTGGTAGAAGAAATATAATGGGTCCAAGAAACCTACCATGTCCTTTGTCAATTCTATCCTAAGTATAATGTAAAAAATAAGGCGATAAACATGACATAATAATAGTCTAGCAATATATTTTTAGATTGAGGACTGCACATCTCCGATGGAGGGGTTTTATTACAAAAACATGATTTACTTATTCAACAATCAACCATAACTTTTATGAATTTAATTAAGAAAATCAAGGGAATCATTTAAACTAGGAACCTATACTGCATTAATTAAATCTACGTACAATGAAATAAGGGATTCAATTAATTCATTACTAAAAGTTGGTGGGATTAGAATGGGACCCTACCTCAGGGTAGAACCACACCAACCACTTTGGATCTCGATGCTTTCTAACTAAAATTTAATGCTCCCCCTCTAATACATGCAAGGAAACCTAGCCCCTATGCACATTCCCATGTGGCCACGAACAAGTTCATGGATATCCTTACATATATGCTTATATACATATGCCCGCCTCTACCCACCTCCATATATATATATATCGGAACACCTATCCCTATAAATGTATATTCACTACCATGGATGAATATACATTTAATGGGGGAACATATATATATATATATATATACCTATGCATATACAGGCGAGTCGCCTTAGACCCAGCAACTCAAAACCACACGAAACAGTCCAGTGCAATACATAAAAAATACTACAAACCATAAAACAACTCAAGACACTGAAATAGATCTTGTAAAAATCAATATTAGGAATAAAACATTACCTTGGATGGTGGTGGAGAACCAAAATAACCTGAACCCCCTCGTCTGTGGCAGTGGTTTCCAGAACTCTCCCAAACTTGACCTGAAAGGCCATTTGCATGACCAATCATCAATGAGAAGAACCTAAAATGGGTTACCCACCACATAGTGTTAGGAAGAACCTCATTTCATGAAAAAGAGACCCAAATTGGATGAGAAATAGGCCGGAAAAGGGATATATGACCTTACCTTGGCAGATCAGATAAGAAACATGAAGAAATATGAACAAAAATTGAGGATCAGAGGTGGTGTGTGGAGGCGGGGTCATGTGCATAGAGAGGGGGAACCCCTTGGGGTGCTGCATGTTGTGGGTCAAGAAAGAGTGGGTATGATGGAGTGTTAGTTTTAGGATTTTATTTTATTTTTATTTTTATTTAATTATTTTCCTAAAAATTAAGACCCTTCATTGTTTGGGGCACATGGTTAGCCAAATCATGCACCAACTGTGCAACATCCCTCTACATAAGAGACTCCCTTTGCACGATCTAGGAATGCGGTTTTGGAAACCAGGTGTAACCCCTAAGGAATGCATATTTCCCATTTAAATAAGGCCAAGTGGTTACTTATTGTGGGCCACACAGTTTCTGAGAAACCGTTCACCCACTACTGCCTTTCAAAACATAACTTGTCTGAGTCTAGTGCTCCCAAAAGTCCTCGAGCCACCTGAGAAATTTAAAGATCCTTAAACTAGGTCTAAAAATTTTAGTTTCAAAGGTTATAACTAAAATAATTGAGTTTTAAATCTCAGTTTTAGAAACAACCCATTTAGTAATTGAAAATGTACCAAAACCTACACTATTTTGCCGAATCCAAAACGTGGATCGTTACATCAAAATTGATTGTTCACATTGAAAGAACTTGTATAGTAAATATGGATTTATTATACATTTATTCCTTATCCATATACTTATATTACCATTTATGATTTAATAATAACATTTTATAATCCATTTTGTAATATCTTGTTATTAAAATCACACTTCTTGGTGATAACTACTTTGTTTTTACAAGCTTGGTTTTGTCTAGCAGTCTTGACTCTTACACTTCGATCATTGTTCCCAAAAATTTTAGAATGTTCATCATAGTATAAAAAGTATATATAATAATTTAATACATATTTATATTAATTTATATGCATTATAAATTGAAATTAAATTACACCATTCATGAAGTTAGTAGGTCGTATGTACACATGAACTCTATTTTTATTTTTCAATTAATGGAATGAGTGAAAGGTAAATAATAATTCATATTTTTAAAAACAATTATTATATAATTTATATCAATTAATTAATCCCCCCATAATAACCATTCATAAAATATAGTGATGAAAAATGATTTGTTTCCCTACATCGAGACGGTAAGTTGTACGTATGAATGAGTTATACCTTCACTTCTCCTTCGATGGGAAAGAGAGTGTATGATGATGTTATTATAATCATAATATAATTTAAGAATATTTATGCTACTATTTTTTATTTTATTATAAACATAATCCATTTACTAGAGGTAAGGCACAGTAGAAAAAAAAGTGACTGACTAGAGAAAATAACTCTTCTTCCAAACGTCTCCTTTGGATATCCTCTGAAGGGCTCTAGGTTATGTCTTGGGAGAAGACCAAAACCTCTAGAACGTGTCTAGGAATTTAGATAAGTGAGTTTTTTATAGTATGGTAGAGCTATAGGGATTAAAGTGATGAAATTAAGTGAGAGAGGAGGTACCCTTTAATAATTGATGTGAGGGGTAGTTTTGGGGAATTCCCAAAAGATTTAATTAAATTAAACTCAATAATTATAAAAACACTTCCAGAAGTCCTTAAATTCAAATTTAACATAACATTGGGTTGTAATATTATCAACCAATATATTTTAGTCAAGTTTTAGTGTCATTTTAAACATTCTCATTTTTATTAACCCTTAGTTAACCCATTTTAATTTTGACTACGATAAGAAATCATTTAGTATTAAATCATTTTATTTGTTTTTCTAATATGGTCTCAATTGCATATAAATATCCCATTAATGAAATTTTATAAGTTATAATAATCACTTTGTATTTTTTTAATATTTATATTATTTTTAAATAATTTAATAAAATATTATTTTCATTAAATATCAATATTGTCCATTTTGACATTATTCATTACATTGATTTTAAGAAAATCAAAACAGTAAAAAAAATATAAACAAAATATATTAATACACCAATAATATTTCATATTAATCTATAAAATTTATTTTTAATATTATTTATTCAAATAACATTGACTTTAATATTTTAATATCATTTATATTATTTTTAAATTAGTTGAATTATTACAACATCATCATTGTGTAATTATTTTAGGAAATTATTGAATTTATAAAATTTATAAATAAATTACCAGGATGTGTATAAATAATTCATATTTCCATATAATATTTATATTCGATAATATATATTATTTAACCATGTATTTAATATATTATAATTATTAAAAATAATATTTTGACATGTTTGATTTTTCATTAAATGAAATAATAAAATGTTCATAATCATATTCAAGTGCCTCAAAATGATAATAAATTAGACTCCTGTATGATTATGGTCAATTTATAATCATAAAATAAGATTTATTCATCTTCATTGGCCTTTTAATGGTTCTTATCATTTTAATTAAAAACATATTATTGTTTTTTCATATGCTTTCATAAGCACTACATTAGTGTTTCATAAGAATTAAAGTTAATTATTTCACATATAAAAGTTAAAAATAAATTTTATCATTACAAATTTAATCTCAATATAAACCATTATATTTTTTATAGCATAATTGTGTCTTTATATGGACACATAAAAGATATTTAAGACAAAAAAATAGATATTTTGTGACTTTCTTTTATGTAAATATTATATAAGTCATTTTCATGGGATTGTATCTATTAAATAATTGAATTTCAAAACTCATGGGATAATGATCTAATTAACATAATCCGATAAAATTTTCCCAAGTATTAGTGTAAGTTTATAATATTTATAATATTATTTTTACCCTTCGTTATAAGATTTACCATTAACTCTGGTATCAAAATTTTCCATATGTTACTAAACATATTGTCAAAAATAAAAGAGGAATTTTTACTAAATTTGAACCATATGAATCCAAATTTTGCATCCATTTTCCAAAAGTCAAAAAATAGAATATGAAACCTCTCAGAAAATTCCCATAAATTAATATACAGATAATTTTGAAATTCATCTTAAAACATTATATTTTTAAATAAAATATATAAAATTTTAAAATTTTCATTTTAAAATAAGCATGAAATTAAAAGGTGGTAAAACAATCTTTAATATAGAAATGATCTTCATTCATAAAAACTGGTTTGTTCTTATTTTATTCATATAAAAACATTTAATTAACTATATAATAAATAAATATAATTATTTAGTTAATACTACTCATTCCTACCAATTTATTTACTATGTATGGATTTTCTTGTTTAAATAATTAGAATAATAACATACTATATTGTAGAAACTCATTATTGTATCTAACAAAAGATAATATTGTGTCTCGTGTAGGGAAAACATAACTTGGTGTGTCATATAACAAAATACAACAATGAAATTTAATTTATTCGAAAAAATTGCATAAAAATCATGGTGTTACAAGTAATGGTTCTATAAAATGATAAATTAAACATAAATTAACGATGGTGGATGTAATTGAACATATTCCAATTATATGGATGAATATAATTTTTCTATGAATTTTATATCATCTAATAATATATTATTTATTATAAAATATCAATAATTAAAATTTATTATGTTATTCCTTATATTGACTATAATTATATCAATATAATACATATAATTCAGATAAAATACTTCATTATATCGCCAAAATGTCATATTGATATATAAAATTCATGGATCACATTATTTATCTCAAAATATAATACTTTTGTTATTTTAAATATCATTTATTTGATTTTTCAATTAATTGAATAGTTAATGCATCACAATTGTGTAGGCACTTAAATTAACTATTTCTTCACTAAAAAATAAAAAATTGATAAATTTAAATAATTTATACTATGAAATAATTTTTGTATTCCAACATATCCTCTAGAAACACACATGTTAAAAATATTTTATTTATTAAAAATAGTAGGGTGACATGTTTGACCTTTCATTAAAAAAAATATTGTAAAGGTGACAATCTCATCCATGTACCTCCAAATTGTCATTAATTCAACCTTTTAATAATTATGGTCAGTATAAACTCATTAAAAAATATTTTTTCAGGTATTTGATCATTTTAATTATTTTTAACATTCTATTTCTTACTTAAATTACCTAATTTACTCTTTCCCATTGTAATAAAAATTACTATTGTTTCTATTGATATGGTCCAAAAATAAAACGGAGTTATTTACTAAATTTGGACCTTATGAATAAAATTATGGAATCCATTTATCAAAATTAAAATCATATAAGTGGAATAATTTAATATAAATGAAACTTGAAAAGAAAAATGAAAATATTTTTATGAAAATTTTCCTTTTAAAGTATAAAATGTGTTCTTACTAATATCATGTATAAAATACATTTAAAAAACATAGTTATATTATTTTAAAATCAGAATTATCTAACTATGAATTTAACACAAATCCTAAACAAACTATTACTTAATAATTAACATAAGATATGTTTATCTAATAAAATTTTTATTTTCACAATTCCTTAAATATAAAACTTTTTAGAAAATTATTAAAAAATCATCATAAGATACTTTTTCATATTTAATGAAAAAATAAAATAAATTTTTTCTAATTAATTTTCTAACAATTCTAGAAATTAATTATAATATTCATTCATAAAACAGGAAATTATGATATTTGAATGAAGCGTATTTTTTTAGAATAAAATGACATTAATTAAAGAATTTTTTCCTCAGAATTATTAAATATGTTTATATTGTGTAGAAAATTTATATTTATTTCATAAATATGAAATTCATATTCATTCTCTCTTGAAAAATGACTAGGTTATAATGTTCGCATTTAAATAACAATGTTTCATTATTTGTTTATCATTGATATTATGTATCTTATATGAAATCAAAGATATTATTTAATTTTAAAAACTTAGGTTATTAAATACTACCTCCACAAACATGGGATATATGGAGCACCATATACATTTTTTATAAAATAATGTTATGCCAAATATATATCTTAACATGTGATACTAATCATTTAGGGAACCACTATAAAAATATTATTATTTAAATGTGACTAATGTAACTAAGAATTTAAATCAGATGTATGAATATCAACAAACAAATAACTATAATTATGTATAATATTTTTAAATAAATAAAATTTTCTAATTTAATCATTTTTTACTAATGTTAATTTATGCCACAAAAATATTTTCATAAAAAAGGTATTTTGTGGATATTTCTACAAGGGATTTATAATTAATTTCTCCTTTTTTATGAATTTAATTTTAGCAAACTAATATCACTTTTCAGATGATATCACTAACATTATCTTTGGGTGAATTATTGTAATTTTTCAACAATTTTTGATTTTTCTGTGAAGAGTTAAATTTTCTGATTTTTCAAATACTGCAGTATATTTTCATAAAATAAAGTGTTCCAAAATTTCAATGATATTGTGGATTAGTATTAATGTTAGATAAGATAAATTTTATTTACACAAATTTAATTAATTAAATTAGGATTATTATTTTAAATGATTTTGATATAATTTACTTTTTTGGTTAAAAATGAGTTTTTCATAAAATTGTCTTCAGTGCATTATGTCTTCCATTTTATTTAAATAATTTAATTGATAATAACCATGGTTTTAAATTAAATTTATAGATTACATATCTAAATATATGAGTTTAAATTCATATAATAATTATTTCCCTAAATATAGAAAATATAATATCTTTTTATGATTGAAATATTTATTTTTGTGAAAAACAATTCTCCTTCATGTTTTGAGAGTTTATATTAAAAGATTCTACCACTTATATAAATTAAATGAATTAAATTTAATTCCATATTTTTAATCATAATGAATAATTAAATTCAATATGATCTACATAATATTTGTTCACTATGAATTGTATAAAGCGTAAAAAATAGTCACCTATGTAAAAGAGGTACAACTTTGTTAATACTACTCGTTAAAGCTTTAAAATCAATCTAACACATTCCATTATCATATTTTTTAGTTTTTCAAAAAAAAGATATGTTTTAAGAGTTAACATTTATTTAAAAACATTTTTTTGAAATTGAAAAATTAATATTTACTTCTGATAAGATAAGTTATATTTTACCCAAAGTATAAACTATTTTGGGTATTTTCAATTAATAGCATGGTTAAAAGATTCAATTTCATTTTGGATTTCTAGAAATGTATCTAAAAGTTATTCTGTTTATTATTTATCCAGAAAATTTCATGGAAACCAATTTATTTCATTTTTACAATGTAAAATGATTTCTACGCTAAAATCGGGTTTTTCTGAAAAACTGTTTTTATGAATTTTATGATCTTATAATAAATATAAATTATTCCACCAATAGATATTAAATTAGATAAAATGAATTATAATTTTTGAATCATTGTTTTTAACGTTTTATATAATTATCCTTTTATTTTTGGCCATATAATTATGATATCGTGGTACAATTCAATATGTCATAGTTAAGGATAAAACATGTTTAAATGTGTTTAACAAGGATATAAGTGTTAACATGTATCCCATGATTCAAAAAAAGTTGTGTTTTAAATTTATTAAAATCTTATCATATCTTATTTTCTAAATTCTGGTTCCTTTTATACACATTATGTGGTTATGATATATATATTATTTAATTTTTTTTATAATTCAAAATAATAATTTTCCCTCACATATAAAAGGGAACCCCATCTTCTTCGTTATTCACAATGACTTCATATCATATCATATACAATACCTGAACTAATACCATCCTAGATTCCATAACTATGTCTTAGGTCTTATTTTATTATCAAAATTCCATCTTTTCTAATCTTAAAGTGTAAGATAAAAGTTGTTTCTTAATGAAGAGGTATATCTCTTATATGAGTACATTCAATTTTATTTTATCTTATACTTTATATAAACCTGTTTTATCAATCTTAAAATATGTAATATAATATAATTAATATGATTAGATGTATTATAATTATTCTAGAACTATTTTCCTCCTCTTTTACATCCTATAGAAAGTGAAACATCGCGCATCCGTATATATGAATTAATATCTCTACATAGTAGTGTAATAATATTTAATCAACATTTTAACTGGATTCTTGTAAAGAAATAAATAATAATAATATATTATATTTATTAAATAATTATTTTTATATAAATATAATATATCATTAATCTTCTTACCCTTCTACCCATTAAAAATGATAGTGTTTCTCATGCATATGTGTGGCCTACCACATCCATGAGGTGATGTGATCCAATTTTCATGTTTTTCATTCATGGATGATTCTAAATATATACTTAATGAATATACATTTTTTTCTATAATTACTTAAATTTTTTTGATGATGGAACCATGACTATGATGCAATGACCTAATCTAATTAATTTTAGCATACCTAAAAACAAAACAATTAACACTCAAAAACAATGATTTTGATAAATATTTATTAATAAATAGTCATTGAAATATTATAATTGGATTTTATATGATTTTATATTTATTTATATGGTTTTATTATATAGTTATAATAACTTTAACTTTATTATACAAGTTGTTAAAATAAATTACACAGAAAGTCAAACTTGAGATAGGGTTTTCTCGTCTCACTTTTGTTTCTGTGAGATATATGTCATATTCATAACATGATTAATTCATATGGAAAATATAATTCAAATTGTATATTATTTTGAATAACCTATAATGTTTTCTAAAATATACACAAAATACGATTTTTGATAGTATATACTACAGGAAATTTTAATCCTAAACAAACCATGAAATGTTATTTTCTAAATATAACCATTACAGCCTATATGTTAAACTATTGGGGTATGATTATTATTAACAAATCTAAGAAATATATATATAGTTAACACTAAATATAAATATATTGATAAATTTTTAATAAATAATCACAGGATTATTTTAGTAAGGACGTTTTATTTTTCAAAAAAATGTTTTATTACATAAATGTTTTTCATTGATTTTTGTGATAAAATATTATAATTGATTTATGAGAAATTTTGATGTTTTATTTGATAAAAATAATATAATTTTTGAAATCATCATGTTTAAATTATCATATAGTGAATTTGTAGGATTTTGCTGAAAGGAATGATTTTCCACTGAATAGTAAAAATACATATTATTATTAAGAAAAATATTTTTTTAGAGTATTCACAATGTTAGATTATATTTTTCGATAGATACAAATTTTAAATAGACAATTTTTGTTAATTAAAAACAAATTATATTATTTGGAATGATTTTATCATTGACTTTTTTATAAAAACATTTTTATATTTAAAAATTCATTTTTTAAACTATTTTCATTGCGTTTTGAAAGATTAATTTTAAAATTTATTATTACATATTTGGAATTAAGAGTTTTAAATATTATAAATATATACCTTTTATTTTTAGGAAATATGAATCATAATCATGCTAAATTTTATCATCTCGGTAAAGAGTAAATCTGGTTAATCTCGGTTAAAACTAAGGGACAAGGTCACTATGTTTTATTGAAATTCCTACTTGAATAAGTGAATTCTAACCCAATCATCTTAGTCTTCAAAATTACTTTTCTAAGATACACTTATTCATTAAAATAACCTATATAATATTAAGTGAAATTAATGTTACAAAATGGAACTCTATTAGTTTTAAATATCTTTAATGTGTTCACATATGGAAAAAATTAATTTTTGAAAAAATATTAATAGAAATTAATTCATAATTAAATTATGTTCATAATCATAATTGTTTTTAATTATTAATAGTTAAATAATTACCTTAAAAATCATTGAAATGATAATACACTATTTTTTGAATTCATCAAATAATATCATCAGTGATCCTAAAAATATTAAATTTACTATAATTTGAGTGAGTGATAGTGTTTCATAAACAATTTAGATAAATATAACATAATATTTATGTGTAAAAGAGTATATTTTAATTTAATCAGCTTCATGAATTCTTTAATTTCAAATAAAATGAATAGTTCCAAAATGGAAATTAATGGTACTTTATAAAAAATAATATTTTATTAAATTATTTAAAGTTCAAAAAAATATTATCATAGAAAATGTGAAAGGTTTATGGTTTAAAAAATCGTATATAGTTATTTTACGATTCACTTTTTGATATATAATAACAATTTTAACACCTTGTGGTTAAGATAATTTTTACAATGGTTAAGGGAAAAATAATTAACATAATATTTAATCAAAACTATATATTTTAAAATAACACAAAACCTATATAAATATCATTTTTGGATGTTATTTAAGTATAATTAATTGTTTATTATAATTTAGGTCCATTTAAAATCATTTTTCTTGGTAATGACTTTATTATATTTTAATCATTTAAAAAAATTTAATATTGTATTCTCCCTCCCTTATAAAAGGACTCCCCTCCTTCATCTTCCTTAAAATAATTTGTTCCATATATCTCAACCATACCCTACCAAAATACCTTGAAAATTTCCTTACACACAATCTTATGGTGTTTTCATTCCCAAAATACCAACCCTATGATCCTTAACGTATCATTTTATGGATTTATTTCAAAGAAGAGGTAATATCCATAAACATTCTCTTTATTTTTAGTTATTATTTAACTAATATATATCTATAGTATTAATCATAAACTTTAATCCTAATAATAAAAATAAATGTTAATTTAATTTATTACTCACGCGGACATACGATTTACCATCTGCATATATCTTTACAATTAATTTTCCACCACTATATTTTAGGGGTGGTTTTTATGAAGGTTTTGTTTTTAAATATGATAGTTACAGGATAATTATAATTTTTTAATCATAATATCACACCTACCTTCTTACCATCCAATCTTTTAGAAAATAATAATTTCATTCATGCGTACGTGTGGACTACCACCTCCACGAATAGATGTGATTTTTTTTCATTTATTTTTAACATTGACAGTTACATGATTATATTAATTTATCATAAATGATCTATAAAATATAATAATGATATTAACAGGTTATGTATTATTTACCCTTCTCTCATTCTATCTTTGAAAAAGTGAAAACTGTGTCCTTACGAACATATGACCTACCATCCCCATGAAAGATGTAGTTAATTTTTCTATCTATAACATCTATCGATGAATATATATATATATATAAGGAATATATATGATATTTAACACATTAATAACATTTTTTATAGGGGGGAACCATTATTAACATACAAGTATTGAAAATAATGAACTAAAATACTCTTGATGAACGAACCTGTTAATACACAGAAATAATAATTTTAATTAATAAAAATTGATAAATGGGTATTTATATGTTATAAAGGTATCATTTATGATATTATAATATTGTAAGTTATTTTGAAATAGAATTATAAAAAATTTAAATTTATTATACATGAGTTTAGAGTGTCGTGGAAGTAAATGGAACTCAAGATAAAGGCTTTTTGTCTCATTTTTACTTCTATGAAACACATACCATATCCACTACTAGTTTATTTTGTGTGGTGCATATTAATCCCATGATTTTATTTTTTGGATTTTCTCATTAGAATTATGGGATATAATCTTCCATATAATGTTTTTTTTCTTATGATTCAAAAGTTACCTAAGAGGTAAAGGGATTATGTTATAGTCTCATTATTTAATTGGAATTGTTTATGATTATGTTTAGTTGAATAAATATTATAAATATTTTACAACTTTTATTTCCCAATATTTATTTTTGGGTAATTAAATTTTCACATTATTTTTTTTTCATTTTATATCATCAAGTGACTAAAATTAATTTTATGTCAAAAAATACAACTTTATTTATCTCACCATTTAAAAATTCATTCTCCTCCATGTTAATTGTAACGACCTATCCCCTGGGGCTCATGTCGTGACTACACCAAGCCCGCCATCCAAATGCGAGAGGATGGAAACTAGCACCAAAAGGCATGCTCCCTAAAATGAGAAGGCATTTCGTTTAATCCTATACAAACTCACGGTCCAAGAACACGGCAAGAAGCATATGTGAAGTAAACTGCGTTAGTAAAAGAGTGTTGAAAGTAAAAGGGGACAGAGTACAAGAAAAACTATAAAGGTACAACTGAAAATCCAATACAACATAAAGAAAAAGGGAAACATCTACTCGGTCATCCTCTGAGGTTCCTACCTATAGGGTAGATAGAGATCACCCCCTCAGCACTCTTAGTCCGCCCGTCTCCTCTGCGGCACATCACATGGAAAGTTTCTCATATGCACACCATCTAGTCCTAGCTCCCTCAACCTCGATCATTGTTGTACATCCTCTGCACAACACACAATAAGGAGCGGGAAAATCCTACGTAGGGGTGAGTATAATGATACTCAGTAGAGACCCCAAGACCCGTAGGTCTCCAAAAGTTCCACAAAGGAAAACCACATGCAAGACATCAACTCTACTTATGTATATGCTGATACATACACCTAAGTTATCAAGATATACAGATATCATACATGAGGGAAGAATACCCCAAAGGTAACAGTACCAAACAAGTATCACCACAAATAATGTACCATGAATGTAAAAGCACAACATAGGTATCACCATGAATACATTTTACCACATAGCATAACCTCAATCACATGGACAAAGTAAAGATAGCTCACACCAAGATTTATTCTAGGTGTATTAATAAGTAACATCCCCAGTCACAACGCCGAACAACATGGATTCTAGAGAAATCCTCCTTTATTGAGTATAGTGGGCCTTCTGCATCATATAGAGGGGCTTCCCACTAACCATGGAATGCTGAGGTACTCCTCCTGTCAAGTATCATGGGTTTGTTGCGTCACACAGAGACTCTCCCCGCCATGGATCAGACACGTCATCCAGAGGTGCTCCCCCTCGTAGCCTACTGAGGTACTCCTCCTATCAATTATCGTGGGTCTGCCGCATTACAGAGAGATGCTCCCCACTGGGCCTGTCGAGTCACTCTGAGTCATAATCGTTAGCTATCGTCAAGTCTCTGCTAGTCATAGGGCTTCGTAAGTAGCCTGCTTGGGAGAACTACTCCCCAAGACATCGTTCATACCTCAACTAACCCGAAGATCCCCAAAAAAGTAACACAAAGGTCTGTCACATCAAAAAGGACCCAATACAATAGATAGCACGTCAATTGGACGCCCGATCTGTAAGTTATTAGTGTTTCCACTCCGATGGCCCGGTTGGATTCGGGGTCTAATCCAACTCGGTCGTACTAAAACCTTATCCAAAACTCAAGTGGAGTATATCTAAAGGACCATCTCAATCCAATTATTTTGGTGCCATACACGGTCCGTCAAATAAAATGATCAATTCTAAAGTAATGGCCAAAAAGGTAATACTCTAGCCCGTGGGGCCCGGGTCCGGTCCGACCCGATCGGACCGACCCGGCCCGACACGGACTGGGTCGGCCTGACCTGGTTCTGGTCAACTCGTAATAGTCTGGGTCTCGCCCGGATTTCCTGGGCCTCAGCGGGCCCACCCCATTGGGATGTGGTATGGCCCAGCCCACAAAGGGCACGACACATTAGCGTGGAATGATGGGCGGCCCGCTGTGCGACCTCGCAGTGTGGCCCGCCGTGTGGCCTCCCAATATGGCCTCACGGTGCGGCCCGGCAGGCACAAGGGATCACTGAGTTGTCCCTCATGGTGTGCCTCATCCGGCCAGAACGGTCGGCTGATCTTCCTTCCAGCAGCGCGACAGGGCCACTGTCCACCTGCGGCCGTTCGGGTGTGGGTAGTTGTCTGCCTCCACCGCGACCAAGTAGTCACAGCCTCCTGCTTCACCAGCGGCATGGACGTGCACCATCACTCTTCCATGTGGTTGGCCGGTTATCATCCACAAACTCCTCTTCAACTGGCGGCATGGACGCACACCGCCCTTCCTTCCTCGTGGTGGGCAAGGTGTCAACCATCGCCTCTTCCACGAGCCCCTGAGGCTTCGTTCCAAGCATGAATAATTATATGATCGGATATTCACAATACTTTTATTGAGGTCTTCATGTCTATATATCACACTCATCAAAACTCCGTATTTCTAGTGCCAATATAGATTAGGGGGTTGAATAATGCATGAAGAACAATCGATGAAATAAAAGGTAGAGAAGAAAAGTTAATGTGTGGAAAACTGGCCATGTTCGTTTGGTCATCATCATCGTGAATTTAGGATATGATGTTTCAATATAATAAATTCAACATGTAAAAACCGCTACCTCAAGTTCTTTGGAGTCTGTCCGCATTTGAGGAAGTGCCGGCATTCGTCGTCCCCACAAAAAGCCTCCAACAATGCCGCTTGATAGTCATTCTTCGGTGCATGGTTCGGGGATGCATGACACCGCCCGCTAGAACTGGATTCATCTTCCAAGAGTTGGGTGTCGTGGAACTTTACTAGAGCTTCATCACTTGGTAAATCTATGCCAATTCATCCCCTCAAACTCCATATAAATAAAAGAGGTTGAGGGTAACTAACGATCATGGAATTTATGAAGGTTAATTTAATAGGAACATTCCTAAATTCCAATGACGTTGTCACTTAGTATTTGTAAGTTCATGTCATTTAATGTCTTGACTCACCACTGGTTCCACCCTACCGCTTTTCTGTTGGTAGAAAATAAATAAAATTTGAGAGATTATTAAATTTTATTTATTTATAAAAGTAAAAAAAAATAACTTCTACTCCGGACCTACTCCAGTCATTGTAAAGCCTCCACTAAGAAAATCCCAGCGCAGTGAATTCAATGGTGCCCTCGGATTTCAATTCTGAGCACTGTTTCAAAAGTTACCTAACACCGCTCAGAGATTTACTGAACGTACCTGAAAAAAAGTTTAGAAAATTATTAACAATCACTTTCTACCCACACCAGTTGATTTTGGGATCTGCCTCAGTGAAACACGCCCCAATGAACCCAATGGTACTCTCGGATCTCCAATCTGAGTTACCCTTTAAAAGTTACTTATTTTATAATAAAATAATTGTTACATAATTATTTTATTTACAGCCAAAAACTAAATTTCACTGGTGGCACACGCCAGCCAATGGTAGTATCTTTCTAAATAAATCATACCCTCATGGGATCATCAGTGTTCAAGTATTTGTAATCCGAGTTACCGATTGTGGGTAATAATCATTTGAAAAATAAAATAACTTTGTTTAATTATTTTATTTATGGTTATTCCATTTTAAGGTTTTCCCACAGCAGGCATGTGCCGACTAAACTTAAGTTATAGCTAGGATAAACTTGTCAACCTAAGCTCAATGGTTCCCTCATATTTATGATCTTAGTAACCGTTTAAGATTTATTCCACTTTTTTCAGGAAAACTACTTACGCGCGCTAATTAATGCTTAAAAAAACATCGATGGATCATTTTGGGGACTCTGGGCCTCATAATTGTGCGCCGTCAAATTTCATGGCATCAAAATAATCCCATATAATTAGAAAAAATATACCAAATTTCGAGGACATTACATTCTCCCCACCATAGGGAATTGAGTCCCTGAAAGACACAACATAGACTATGGAATTAAATGGGTGTACTAAGCATGAATCTAAGCCTCCCGCTCCCATGTGTTCTTTTAAAGGTTCCCATGCTACCAAACGAACGCGCACTACAGGTATCGACCACCCAAAAAGGACCCACCCATGTCGATTCTCAATCTCTACCGGAACCTCCGTAAACATCACCCCATTGTCTAAGTCCATCTCCACATGGTTGATGACTTGAGAAGGGTCATGAACGTATCTCATCAACTGGGATACGTGGAATACATCGTGCACTCACACCAACCGTGGTTGTAGTGCCATGTGGTATGCCACCACACCAATCTTCCGAAGTATTAGAAATGGTCCGACAATCCTCGATGATAACTTGCTACCCCGCCCAAAACATCATAGTCCCCATCGAGGTGAGACCCAAAGGAAGACATGGTCTCATTCCTCTTGTCGGCATAATAATACTATCGGCTCTAAGTATTTTTCACTTGCTAGCAATTTAGGCATCGTGATACAAACTCTACCACAGCTTCCTCCATCTTGGGCCATCAGTACTGACGTCGGAGGTCCTTGTACATCTTCACCACTCATGCATGTAGCGTTAAAGGGGATGTATGGATCTCCCTCAACACCTCTTTCAGAATCATCATTGGTACCATGGTGCATCCTCTGAAGTGGATGACGTGCTCCTCACCTTTAGAAAACCCTTTAGAAGACCGTACTGAGTATATCTGAGCATGTCAGGCCATGCAGTCAACGTCTCAAGTTGTTCCACCTCCCCCCCCCCAATTGAGGATGAATTGGGGGAGTGACGGTCATAGACTAAAGGTAGCTGCTCTATATTTATCCATTAAGGATATACGCAACGCGAATAGCTGCTCTGACATCTCACTCAGCAGTTGTAGACCATACCTCCTGCTCAATGTGTTTGCTACCATGTTCCACTTCCCAGGAGTATAGACTATCTCAAAGTCATAGTCTTGGATGAACTCTATCCATAATCACTATCTTAGGTCCAGGTCCTTCAGTGAGAAGATACACCTAAGACACTTTTGATCAGAGTAAACAGTAAATCGTTCACCCATCAAGTAGTGCCACCACATCATCAGCATAAAGACCACTGCTGATAACTCTTGGTCATGGGTAGTGTAGTTATACTTATTAGTCTCTGTCTTAGATCCTGAATGCTTTACAGAAAAATCTCTGTCTAAATAAAAGGATCCCCCTTTTTCATCAAAGCTGAAAAGGGGTCCACTACCCTGGAGAAGTCGGGTACAAATCTCTAGTAGTACCTTGCCAAAAAAGACGCCCCTTTCCCTTTGGGGAAGTAATACTAGAAACATATTTGGAAAAGATGTCCCCATGCTCTGCCACTCTTGTTTGTAACTAAAAACCTAGAAACTTCTACTGCCAAGAGGGTAAGTCTATCTGACTAAAGAGTGATCAGTTGCACCCTCTTATGCATGAGTTTATCTTGTGCTTCTTGGGTTCCTTTTATTCCAACCAAGTAAAATATCATTCCAATATTGTAGGTAAACCAAAATCTTTTTTCTTAAAATATACATTCTTTGTACGAACAGATGATGTCCATTCCATACCCAAAATAACGTCGTAAGGCCTCGATGCTGCCATCAAGAGGTTCCAACCCAAACTCTCACCTTAAGGGCCAGATCACACCATCGGCATAAATGTGATTATCAAGTCTCATCCCAAAGGTATCTCTAGATGGGAGGGTCAAGTCAATGTCTTAACTGGAAACACTAGGTCTTGGACAAGATTCATGGAAGGAATTATTGGTACCTATGTCTATTAATATGGCAGCTAGTAGTAGACACATACCATTCATCGAATCATTCCTAAAGCCCTTGGGTCACACTCCTTGACCATATGCAGCTAATCCCTTCCCCTTTCCTCAAGCTCCCTGAGCTTGGTGGGGACCATAAAGGGGGGTGGTTGTAACATGTCGAAATATACACCTCCTCATTGTGCTCTCTTATATTTGCTTCCGCATCTGCAGCCCTGCAGATTCATCTGTCGCTAACACTTCTTCATCTCAAATCATTTTTACATGCCCAAGTCTCTGAGGCCGGTGCCAGTTTCTTTCTTTCCCACAGCTAACATTCACTGGTTTCATTCTCTCATAAAAAAGTCATTTAACCAAAAAGGTTCTCTCTACCACCCTAACATAGGTAGGAATGCATAGAGGAATTGTGCTTGCTCGGATGTCCCTAAAGACACCTCGCTCGGATGTCTGAGCCCTGAAGCAGTGATCATATTGTATTCATTGAGTACTAGGAATGATCGTTACACCTCAATGAATACTCAGCTACTGACATGTCTTCCCGCCGAAGTTGTTGAAGCTCTAGAGAACTCTTAGCCACCTCCTCAATCCATTACTCAGCCGCATGTGAGTCATCTCACCTTGGAACCTAAGGGGTATCTGATGTTGAAACTCGTGTAAGGCACTAAGCCTAAATGTGTCCTCTACCAGTACCACCAGTTGTAACTTCTACCCAATGAGTAGTGATATAGCTGACACCCTACCCAAAGGTACTATATCTGGAAACATTCTACATACCGAAGCCTCATAACTATGTGGAACATCTTCATGGTCACTCACTGGAAAACACTAGAAGATAAAATCAACATATTATCTACTGGTGTCTCAACTAGGCAGAAAACTCTAGACACAACCTCCAGCCAGTCTTCAGCTGCCTGGGAATCTATCTCGCCTTGAAACCTTAGAGGCCACCACCACTCTAACTAATGAAACATTCTCAGTAGACGTGTATCCTCTACTGGTGGATCTAGAGGTAACGGCTACCCAACGGGTAGTGGTGCTACTGGTACACCACCAGAAGGTGCTAACACCATAAGAGGGCCCTGAATCGAGCCCTCATCACTCAGTGGGCCGTCATCGTGTACTCTCTCAGGAAACCTGGGCAGCTGTCTTTCTGGCGACATCCTAATAAAGAATAGGTGTTCCATTGTCATTTAGTAATACCTAGTGAGCTGACTCTAAAGAAATCAAAAGAAAAAACTTTTCAAAAAGACACACACAATTAGTCTTTTCATGAAATGAGTCAGAATTCAGAAGTTAGGGTCCTGCTGTATGGATACATCGACCGCCGCACCAACAATGGAATCCCCAAACTGAAAATCACACTCATAACACTCAACACTATTGCTTCACTGAAAATATCAGAGTCCTAGTTCTTCAATAGAACCGAACTCCTTTGATACCAATTAGTCACAACCCATCCCCCGGGGCCCGTGTCATGACTACCCCTATCCCCCTTCTATTGGCCAGGGGATGATGACTAGGACTGAAAGGCATACTCCCTAAAATGAAAAGGCATTGCATTTAATCAAGTACAAACACATGGTCCAAGAACCTGGCAACAAACAACTGTGAAGTAAAATACTATAGTAAAAGTGTGCTGATAGTAAAATGGGCCGGAATACAAGACCAACTGTAAAGGTACAACTGAAAATACAATAAAACTGAAAGAAAAATGGAAACAGCTACTAGGTCATCTTCCGAGGTTTTTACCTGAAGGGTAGGTACAGATCGCCTCCTTAGAACTCCACGTACGTCCGTCTCCTCTGTGTCAAGTCATGCCGAATGGTCAACCTCCACGCACTGTCCAGTCCTAGCTCCCTCAGCCTCGATCAATGTTTTACATCATCTCCACAAGACACTACAAGGTTTGACAAAGCCCATGCAAGGGTGAGTATAATGATACCAAGTAGTGACCCCAAGACCCATAGGTCTCCCAAAATTCCAAAAAGGAAAACCACAAGCAAGACATCAACTCTACTTAGGTATATGCTCATACATACACCTAAGTTATCATGATATACACGTCTCGTACATGAGGGAAGAATACCCCAATGGTAAAAGTACCACACAGGTATCACCACAAAGATAGTACCATGAAGGTAACAGTACCACACAGGTATTACCATGAAGACAGTTTACCACATAATATAACCTCAATCACAAGGAAAAAGTAAAGACAGTTCACGCCAGGATTTATTCTAGGGGAAGTAATAAGTAAGATCCCTAGTCACAACCTTCAACACCTTGGCTACTAGAAAACTCCTCCTCTATCGAGTATAGTGGGCCTACTACATCACATAGAGGCACTTCCCACTAACTTTGGACTACTGAGGTCCTCCTCCTATCATGTATCGTGGGTCTGTTGCATCACACATAAGTGCTCCCCACCATGGGTATGCCGCATCACACATAGGTTCTCCCCCTCATGTCCTACTGAGGTACTCTTCCTATTGAGTACCATGAGTTTTCCACATTGCATAGAGGGGATTCCACTGGGCCTGTCAAGTCACTCCGAGTCGTAATGGTTAGCAGTTGTCAACTCTCTTCCGGTTGTAGGGTTCCATACGTAGCCCACTTGGGAGAACCGCTCCCCAAGCCCTCGTTCATACATCAATCTCCCATAAGATCAAATAAAAAGTCACCCAAAGGTATGTCATGTCAAAAGGGACCCAACACAACAGACGGTGCATCAATTGGATGCTCGGTCTGTAAGTTATTAGCGTTTCTGGTTTGAGAGCCCTGTTGGATTCGGGGTCCGATCCAACCCGACCTTACACCAACCATATCCAAAACTCAAATGGATTACATAAAAAATATGATATTGATCCAAATATTCCAGAACCATAGAAGGTTCATCAAACTAATGCCTGGTTCTCAAGTTATGGCCAAAAAGGTAGTATTGGACCCAGATAGGCCTGCGTCCGGTTTGACCCGGCCTGGGCCGGCCTAACCTGGTTCAGGTCACCCCGCCTAGTCTGAGTCTAGCCTGGATGGCATGGGCCTCAGATGGCTTGCCCCGCTGGGTCATCATCCATCCCAACCCGTGAAGGGCACAACCCGTTAGCGCGGCACGCTGGGCGGCATGTGGTGCGGCTCGCAGTGTGGCCCGCGGTGCAACTCGCGGTGCGGCTAGTAGTACAGAGTGCAGTGTGGCCCAAGGTGTGACTCGAGGTGTGACCTTTGTGGGGTACGGGACCCCTTGGCGGTCCCGCACAGTGCGACTCGGCTGGCCAGTCTTCCTTCTAGCGACGCGACGACACAGCTGTCTACCTGTGGTCGGCCGAGTGTTGGCTGAAGTCCGCCTCTACCGGGGCCTCCTGCTCCACTGATGGTGAGGATTCACACCTCCACTCCTCCATGCGACTGGCTAGTTGTTGGCCGCCATTCTACCCCATCGTGGATGACGGGCCATGACCTCCTCCTGAACCGGCAGTGAAAATGTGCACCACCCTTCCTTCCTCACAGCCGGCAGGGTACCGGCCATCGCCTTCTTCCACGAGCCACTATGGCTTCGTTCCAACCCTGAAAAATTATACGATTTCATATTCATGATCCTTAAGTTGAGGGATTCAGGTCCATATATTGCTCAGCAAAACTATGTATTCCTACCATCAATAAAAATTAGGGGGTTGAAGAACACGCAAAGAAATAAAAGGAAGAGAAACATGGTTAATGTGTGGGATGATGGCCATGTTTATTTGGCCATTGTTTTCATGAATTTAGGATGTGAAGGTTCAATAGAATAAATTCAATGTGTAAAAACCCCAACCTCATGTTTGTTGGAGATCATCCACGTTTGAGGAAGTGTTGGCGTTCGTCGTCCCCGCAACAAGCCTCCAACAATGACGCTCGATCGTCATTCTTCAGTTCATGGTTCGGGGTCACTCATCACCACCTTCTAGAACCAGCTCCATCCTCTATGTGTTGGGCATCACGACACTTTACCAGATCTTTTTTGCTTGGTTAATTCATGCCAATTCCTCCCCTCAATATTTATATAAATAGGATATGGGGAGGGTAGGTAACGATCGTTGAATTTATGAAGGTTTGATTAATAAGAACCTTCATAAATTCCAACGATGCTATTACTTTGTATTTGAAATGTCAATCCCTTTAATGTCTTGACTCACCGCTGGTTCCACAATATCACTTGTCCGTTGGTTGAAAATAAATAAAATAGTGAGATTATTCTATTTCATTTATTTTTAAAATTCACAAAAAATAACTTCTTCTCTGGACCTACTATGGTCAATGTAAAGCCTCTATTAAGTGAATCTCAGCCTTATGGATTCAACGGTGCCCTTGGATTTGAATTCAAAGAATTGGTTCAAAATCTACAAAACGCTGCTCGTTCGTTTACTGATTGTACCCAAAAAAAAGTTCATAAAATTATTAACAATCACCCACGACCTGCACCGGTCGAGGTTTTGTACTCTCATATTTCCAATCCGAGTTACCATTTAATATTTATGGATTTTACAATAAAATAATTGTCACTTAATTTTTTTATTTCTCGCCAAAAACTAACATTCCATGGTGCCATGTGTTGACCAATATTAGTATATTACTATGAAATCATACACGCATGAGTTTAGCGGTGGTCTATGATTTTTAATCGGAGTTACTATTGGTGAGTTATAAGCATTTGAAAAATAAAATAACATTGTTTAATTATTTTATTTACGGTTATGCCATTTTTTGGTTTTCTCACAAGATGCATGCACTGACTAAACATAAGTCGCACCTAGGGTAAACCTACCAACCTAAGCGCAATGGTGCCCTCAGATTTCTGATTTGAGTAACCATTTAAGAGTTATTCCACTTTTTTCAGGAAAACTTCTTATGCATGCTAATTAAAGCTTTAAAAAACTATAATGAATCCATCTAGGCACTCCAGGCCTCAGAATCATGCGCCGTTAGATTTCGAAGCCTCGAAATAATCCCATATAATATAAAAATTATACAGAATTTCCAGGACAATAAATTTGTTTTCAAAAAATGTTTTCATGAATTTTTTTATATTATCCAATTATTTTATAATTTATTTTAACCATGATAATCTTTAAAATGTGGGTTTAAAATGGATCTTCATGTTGTATTCTAATCAATGTAATTTTTTAAAACGTGTGAATATAATGATTATTTTTAACTTACATGGAATGAATGGAGTTTCCCATCTTCCATACCACTCAATATTGAAAAAATTTCTTTATAATTTCCTATATATATTTTCACTGAAATTTATTTTCATAATATTTTTTGAAGTTTATAGTTTTTGAATAGTGGTTTAATATTTGGAAAGTCTATTTTCCTCAAGAATGATTTAATGATCTTGAAATTGTATTTCTATTAATCAAATACAAAAAAAATTGATTTTAATTATGATTTTTGGAGGATTTGATCCATGGTCACAATCCTTATGCTTCTTTTGGATGGTATATGATTATCATGACAAGATTTATATGAAAACCATTCATTTTACATGATTTTTTCTAAATGAAACGATGAAAATTTTATGATATTTGTTTCTTTTCCATGGGTTAAGCGATGATGAAATTATTGTGAAAACGATTTATTTTCATGGGTTATGATATGATGAAGGTTTTTGTCTTGGGGAAAACATTTTTATGATTTTTATTATGTAATGGTTGGGCCCATAATCATTTATATTTCCAATGCATGTGGTAAATATTAATAGCTGAAAAGATAGATAAAAATGGAAAATGGAGTGAACTGAGTTTAGTATGGGATTATATCCAATAAGATAATTTTGGGATGGAACCTTGACTAATATGGTGGTTCAGGGAGTGATCCCAATCCACTATTGTAGTCTAATAAGTTATCATTGAATAGTAAGGAAATTATGGTATATAGTTATGTGTATTCTATAAACATATTCTTTATTCCAATGTTATAGTCTCATGGATCATGTTATTTGATTCCATTATGATTCATATCTTATGAAGTGCCAAGATTTGATCTATGATTGATGATTATAATCTATGATATTCAGTGTATGGATTTCAAAAGTTATGTTCCTGATCTCATACCCTTTTTCCAATGATATGCATATGTGGTTATTGATATCACCCTTTTTTAATCTTACTGATCATTTGTGTAATAACCCAGTAATTTGTTTTATAATATTAAATACATTATGTTATGAAAACTATTAATTTCAAATTATGTGTTTTAATTAATAATACATATACATCAATTCTATAGAATTCAAATTAATATTAAATTAATGTTCTAAAAACAAATACTATTGTATGGTCCTATTTTATGTAAAAGAATATTTTAATATGAATATATGTCTTTCATTATTTTTATTATAATATTGATTTATATCAATATATTATTTCATTAAATATATTAAGAATAATATATATTTACTATTATAGTTGTTTTGATTAATACTAAATTAGGTTATGAATCTATCCACTATTAATATGACACCCCAAGATATTATGGTATATTTCTTCATAAATAATTTCAATTCATTACTTAGCTTATATGCACACAAAACTGAGTCAATATGAAGAAAAACATTTTTATAATTATAAACTAGCTATTAAACATAATTTTTCCATTTCTGTGTTTTGAAATTTTGAAAAACAGACATTCATGGTTGTGTTCAGTAAGATATTTAGAGTCTGATATAATCAATATAATTTTTGGGGAATAGTAACATGTCTCTTATGAATAGTAATGTACCCGTATGAATTGTAACATAACCCATGTGAATAGTAATATACCCTTATAAATAGTATCCTCACCCATAGGAATATAAATAAAATTTTGGCCTCATATAAATGAGAGTGAATATTTTAATAATTAGTAACTAAGTGTTGATATTTTTATAAGCACTAAATATTTAATTATTATTTTATAAATATTACATTAACATAAATATAATTAATTTTCATAAAATGTATTCATAAATAATTATTTTGTGGTCTGGTGATTTTGGTGTAAATTAATGAGACCTTAGTATATTTTTTAGGGTATTATAAAAGCAGTTATAATTTTAAAAATTATATTTTTTAGTAAATAGTGATTTCAAGTAAAAATAAAATTTCAAATATTTAGGAAATGCTTTTCCAAAATTGGAGTTCATTTTGGTATTCTAAACATTTAAAAAAAGTTATGGTGATTTCTGGTTTTTTTGTTTTTGAAATAATTGAATTTTGTGAATAGAGAAATTCAATAATTTTCAAGATATACTAAATAATTGAATTTTCGCATCATGCTTGAGTCATGGATAATGTAAATTGCCATTTGTTTGAACTCAAATGCACTTATTACTATTTTTGGTTAAAATAATCAATAGTATTTCTTGTCTTGAGAAAAATAATAAAACAAGGAATAAAATATTCAAAAATCACTCCTCTCCTCCACTATAAAACAACCTCTCACTCCCTCTTCTCTTTACTACTCTAAGCCTTGAAGATTCTCAATGTTTTTCCGAAATACACTTCCCTAGTCCCTCTCAATTACTATGATCCCTTGTTATTTCCAAAGTAACAAAACCCTTTCCCTTAATGAGGTTCTAAAAGCGGTTATTTCAAGAGGAAAATCCTCTTCCTTTTTAATTTATTTTCATTTCAATTTATCTTCTTTTCTTATTCTATCATAACATACTAGGTCTGATTGATCCTAATAACTCCAATATTATTTATATATTAGAATTATATCATGTTAGTGTAATAACCACTATCAATCTACTACCTCTCCCTCTTTTATTTTATAAATGCAATCATCATCCAAGAGGTGCCAATTTTCAACCTTCGTAGACGATGATATTTTGAACTTCAAATTATTCTTCGAAGATGTTCATGAAATGTTTTTAATGGTTGAGATAGATTGTAAAAATTATAATATAACTTTTTTTATGTTCTGGATGTAACATATTTACATAATACTATGTGATAATACAAAATAAGTTCATTATGAACAATAACCACCATAATAATCAAAATGATTATCAGTAAATGTATTTTGTAATGATTCAAACTCATCATATATAACCAAATGATATATAATTATATTTATAATTATATGTTATCATTAACAACATACAATTCCAATTATGTATAATTATACCAATTTTATATGAACTCTATTACATTTAACCAAGTGAACCAATCATGAAATCAAGGAAACGAACAATCCTAAATAACATAATTAAATCATTTAACATATATATAATACAATAAAGGAACATAATAAAACTATAATGAATAAAATAAATGTAGATAATTTTATGAAAAAATTAATTAATGGATTTAATTTTACTATCTTAGCTGTTAAGGTCAAGTACAGAATACATTTTGTCATAAGGTAGGGGTTTTCTCATCTCACATAAATTTTTGTGAGATATCCATTATTCCCCGCTATTTTTTAGTATATGGTGTGTGTATACTACCCACTTATGTATAATATCATCAATATTATTACTTTAATGGTATTCAATATATCATTTTATGATTATTAATTTTGGGGCATATGATTCAATTGGTTACAAAGTGATAAGAGTTTTATACCCAAAACACTATTTTCATTCAGGTTACTCTTATTCTCTATATACCTCAATGAAATTATGAATTATTCTTATGTAATGCTCATATATTTTATTTTAATTCTTTATATATTTGTACCAATCAGAATCCTTCTTTATTTTAAGGGGTGATATAAGTTTGAAAGTATCTTTCCAAATTTCTTCCTGATAAACAAGCGTGGTTCAATTTGAACTTCTAAAAATTTCACCTATTTTTGAAATACACTATAAAATATATTTTAATCAATAATTAGATTCCTAAAATCACAAATTTTAACATGAAAAACAATATTGGTTCATCTTTTTATGAAAATAATCTTTCCTTTCTTATTTAAAATCTATTTAATTTTTTTCGTTCAATCTCACTAAAATGTTTTATTTATAAAGCTTCTTAAAAAACACTCTTTATATGATTTCACATTAGTGGGGAATTATTTATGACTAAAATAAAATTTATATGTCCTTAATTTTTCTTTTATGGGATATACATGGTTACAAGATTATTTCACGACAAATAAAATGATTTTCCAAAAGAAACCTTCTTTCAAAAGTAAAAATAGGATTTTTATCATCTCAATTTTACTTTTATGAGTAATATTCATTGTTCAAAACTTATTCCTTATATGTATTTTATGTAATTATCATCTGTATATCTTATCAAGAGTCCCCTAATTTTCATCATATTATAAGTTATTATGATTTTAATCCTTCAAGGTGGTATGAAACACTTTGTAATGTTTAAAGATTATTTCCTCAATATTTTTTCAATCATCACAAATAAATTTTTATTCTTCAATGTCAAAATACATTGTTAAATCTCATACTTAATTTAAATTTATATCTTTTGATTCCATCTAAAATATGTTTTTGAAGTGTTTCTAATTATTTTGGCTGTGGATGTGTTATCTTGATATCATTCACCATATTACTCTGAATGGTTAGTGTTTATGTTTAATGATTTTGGAATTTTATTTACATTTCATTTGTTTATTTAAATATGAATTTATATTTTTATTAGGTTCAATACATTCATATGGGTAATGCGTTGGACATAGTATGTGTCTGGTGGGTCCCTTTATAGCCTCTTGGTTCATTGGTATATCTCATGAGAAAAAATTAGTTTTTGTTTTTACCCATTTATGTATGGTATTAGAACGGAGCCTCGATTATATGGTTATGATGTTCGACATTATGCATTACCTCATTATGAAGTAATAAATTGATTGTATGTGTGATTATTCGACTTGTATAATAACCATGGTTATGTTTTAATATGGCATTATTAATTCATATTTTACTCCTGCCTTATTATGCTCAAGATTATATTTTAATGGAATGTGATATTTTATTTATTCACAAAGACTTATTATTTATGATTCCAATGTGTTACATACCATTATTGAGTATCTGGTCTCAACCCTTTATTATGTTTCACTTCCAGAGATTATAAAGATGAAAACACTGTATAAGATCTCAAGGGTGGAATTTATTTCTTTTTATATTGCATTGTGTTTTATTTTTTCCCCCAATGTATTGTGGGTATAATGTATGTAATCTAGTTTTCTGATACATATAAAATGATAGTTTATTTGGGATTTTATTGCTTTTATCATTCCAATGTAATAAAATAATAAACTAGTTTGGAGTTTCTTGGGTCAGGCGTTACAGTTGGTATAGGAGGAAGTTTAGCAACAACCAGGGAAACAAGATTTAGAAAACAAATATTAGAGAATATAACCCTAAAATAGAATTTTAGGATAAGTATACAAAAACATAATATAATTTTGGTAAGAAATAGATTATGTGGATATTCTAAGAAAATAAATCTCTGTCTAGATACTACAATTGGATGTGGTTTTGGTATAGATTTACAAAGGAGTAACAACTCCTAAAAGGTGGTCTATGCCTGAATTAGGGTAACCTGGAACATGAAAATGGGCCTTACTGTGCACCTGTTTTGACACTCATTAAGGGTAAGCCTAGGATAATTCACATAAAATTTACAATACATTGTTTATTATATAAACAAAAATATGTCCTTAAGTAATTTATGTCTATGATTATGAGATTAGTTGCACATTAATTTTTCAGTTTATGTTAATTATGTCACTAGTATTATAACTATATATAATTTTTCCTAATGATATGATCTAATTTAGTTTATTCAATTGTTCATTAATGGTTCTTAGAAAAATTATTGGGAACCTCATTAATACACATTATCAAAAGAGTGTGAATGGTCATTCCTTTGATGGTTTTATGCCAGTTTTTTAAATGGAAATTGTCTCTCAAACATTCTCATTATATGAGGAGATAATAAATTTTCCTGACAATAATGAGAATTTTTTTTCTATGAATTATAGGTTCAAATGGAATTAGTTGAATAATAGGAAAATTGGAAAAGATATTGATAAATGGAATCAGGGAAATAAGTATTTTTATACATGTGATTATTGTGGAAAGAGACACCATGTTATATGCTTAAGAGGAAATGGAGTTTCCTTAATGTGTGGAAAAAAGGCCTCCATGCTCATAATTAAAATAAAAGAAAATAATTTTCCAATCTTAAATGATTCAACTATAAGGACATAGGGCACTTCGCAAATGAATGTCCCAAGCATCATGTAAATAAAGCTCCCAGAAAGTGAAGGGATCATGTCCATGATTATGATGTTACTAAGGTCAAAGTATAATTAAATAATGTATTTCTTGATTCAAGAATCATGTTATGATATTCTTATTATAATAATTATGGAATATATAATGATTTTATTTTAGTACTATTTCATTAAGTATTTGAATTCTTATGTTGAATTGTACAAAGGAAAAGTGCCTCAGTAAAAAGTTAAACTTCTTTGAAAATGTATGGTTAAATTCTTCCTGGCCATGTCCTCTATCACTTTCCATCAGAACATGATGGTTAGATTATTCTTTAATGTCCATATTTTCACATCAAATTAATGTTATCCTATTCAAATGGGTAGTTTTTTGGTAACCAATATATTTCACTTTCTTCATAATTATGAGAATATTTTATTAACTCTATTTCTGATGTGGGTTCCCCACAAGGTAATTTTCATGGGCCGACCTTTATCTTTATAAGTGTAATTTCAAATTGTGAGGATGAAATTCTATTGATGGGGGAATAATATAATAGTATAGTAATTTGTTTTATAATTTTAAATACTTTATTTTATGAAAAATATCAATTTTAAATACTATTTTTCAATTAATAATACTTATATCTAAATTTTATAGCTTTCAAATTATTTTTAAATTAATGTTCTAAAAACAAATTCTATTTTACAGTATTATTTTACATAGAATAATTTGTTAATATGAATATTTTTATTTGAATATTTTAATTATAAAATATGTTTTTATCAATAGATTGTTTGATTAATTATTTTAAGAATATTATATATATTGACTATTATAATTATTTTGATAAATACTAAAATAATTTTACGAATATGTTCACTATTAATATGAAACCCTAAGATTTTATGATATGTTTCTATATAAATAATTTCAATTCAATAGATAGTTTATATTCACAAAAAAACTCTGCCTTTGTGAAACAACAAATTTTTGTAGTTATAAACTAACCATTAAACTTAATTTTTCCATTTCTATGTTTTAAATTTCATAAAAAGGATATAAATAGATGCATTTAGTAAGATATTTAGAGTCTAATAGAATCAACCTAATTTTTAGTGAATAACCAAACCATTTACCTAACTATTAGATGACCCTTATGAATAGTAATACACCATTATGAATAGTATGTTGAACCATATGAATATTAATGTACCATTAAAAATTGTAACTTCAGACATGTAGGTATTACTAAAATTTGGGCACATTATAAAAAAGAGTGAATATATAAAAAATTAGTAATTAAGTGTTGGTATTTTTGTGAGTAATAAATATTTAATTACATTGTTATAATTTATAAAATTATTTAAAAGATGATTAATTTACATAAAATTTATTCATAAATCAATATTATTTTTCCTATGATTTTGGGATATTTTAATAAAACCATTTTTTGTATTATAAAATTAGTTATGATTTTAAAAACTGTATTTTTTGAGTAAATGGTGATTCGAATTAAAAATTAAATTTCTCATATTTAGTAAATCATATTCAAAAAATGGAGTTCATTTATAGATTCTAAACATAGAAAAATGGTAATCTTGAATATTTGGGTTTTTTCTAAAATACTTGAATTATTGTGACTAGTGATTCTTGATAATTTAAAAAATATGGAAAATAAATAAATTTCTCCATCATGCTTGAGTCATGGATGATGTAAATGGACGTTTTTCCAAACTCACGTGACCACATTACTATTTTTTCTCAGTAATAGATATTATTTTTTGTCTTGAGAAAAATAATAAAATAATTAATAAAAATTCAAAAATCACTCCTCTCCACCACTATAAAAACTACCCCTTAGTCCCTCATAACTTCAATTCTCTATGGAATAAAGATCCTCAAATTTATACCCAAATACACTTATCGATTCCCTTCCCATGTCTAGGGCCCTTGTTATTTCCAAAAGGCCAAAACCCTTTCCCATTTAGATGTTCTCAAGGATGTTATTTTAAGGGGTAAATCATCTTCCTTTTTCATTTAATTTCACTCTAATTAACATTCTTTTCTTATTATCTCATAACATACTCTATATAATTGATATTGATAACTCAAGTATCATATATATAAAAGAATTATATCTTTCTAATCTAAAAACCATTTACAATCTCATTACTCTCCCTCTTTTATTTAATAAATGAAATCATCATCTGGGATGTGAAAATTTACAACCTTCATGGAAAACGATGTTTCGTTCTTCAAATTCTTCTTAAAATATGTTCATAAAACCATTTTTAGGTCTGAAACAGATTGAAAATTTTATACTATAATTTTTTTATGTTTTTTATGTAACATATTTATATAATACCGAGAAATAATACAAAACAAGTTTGTTATGATCAATAACTGCAGTAAAAATCTAAACAATTATCACTAAATGTATTGTCCAATGATTGATCATAATAATATATAAACAATGATATATATAACAATTTAAACTTATTAATTCTTGTTAGAAACATACAATTACAATTATGGATAATTTTACTAATTTTAATTGAACTCCCTTACTTATATTCAAGTGAACTGATCATGAAATCAATGAAATGAACAATACAGAATGATAGAATTCAAACATATAACATATCAATAACATCATAAGTGAACATAATAAAACAATAATGAATCAAATACATGTATAAAAGGTTTTCAATTTATTAATTAGTGGATTTATTTAGATTATCCTTGATATTAGGGTCAAGTGGAGAATACAATCAGACATAGGGTAAGGGTTTTCTCATCTCACTTTCATTTTTGTGAGAAATTCCTTATTGAACACTATTTTTTAGTTTGAAGTGTGTATATACTTCTCATTTATTTATAATATCATGAAACTATTTTTTCATGGTATTAAATGTATCATTTTATGATTATTTATTTTGAGGAATATGATTTAATTTATTACAATTTGTTAATATTTTTATACCTGAACATCCATTTTCTTTCATGTTACTCTTATTCTCTACATAACTCAATAAAATTATTAATATGTAAGAACCCGATTCTTATTCATGAGGAACGAGTTTCTTCTTTTCTCTTTTCCTTAAGTGTTCATGAGAAAATAAGGAAAATTAGAGAAAATCCTAAATTTTGTGACTACACACCATGTAGTTTTCCACACGTCGTGTACTTTGGCAGTGTGGAAGGAGTACACTGGGCATGTAGGACGGTCAACGATGATGGGTGTAAAAACTGACTACACGCCATGTAGAGGGTAATTATACGCCGTGTAGTCAGTCGATAGGAAAATAGTGAGGTGGTGGCCAGCTTAGCGACAGTACACACCGTGTACGCAGGTATTACATGTCGTGTACTCATGTCGATGGAGGAACAGTGCCATGCTGGCGAGAATCCGCCAGCAAAATAGTTAAAAAATGAAAAGTACACGACATTTACCCAATAGTACACTCTGTGTAGTCTGTGTTTTCACATAAAATGGGCAGTAGTATCCCCTATTAAAATGTAAGCCTTAGAACCAGAGGAGAGCTTGGGAGGACGGCCGAAACTTTGGAGATCACACGATCGAGAACCGGGAATATGATTCTGCTTCTGTCGATCTCATTGGAACCGTACAGGTAAGACCTCCCCTATCCTTGAACCATTCTTACCAATTATTCCTCTAAGGGAAGTTATTTACGTTTTAACGAGATTTATTTTACCTCAGATCTACGTCGTTCTCAAGCGTTTAGAGGAGCGTCGTTCACATATACCGATCAAGGGTAATCGAGGTAGGTGGACTGGTGTTTAAATTCCAACTACTGTGTGTTTTTGTGTACCATTGTGCTACAAACCCATGTTGGGGTGTCGTATGGCTGATTCCTAGGCTGTTTAAATACCTATAATTGCATCAGTAATTTAATGTAAGTGTAAAACTGTTGTTTGGGATCACTGCTTGGATCCAGGACCACCCATGGGTGAGTTCCTCTGTTTAGCCATTTGGGTGGGATACCTGACGGTATACCCTGATTAAATTGAGCATTAATTTTTCCTTGAAAGGAATTGTATATATAACTGATTATTATGCTTTGGGATAAGCCTTGTTGATTAGCCTGAGGGCATGATTATATTAGCATAAAGGCGTGATTATATTAGCCTAAGGGCCTAATTATATTAGCCTGAGGGCATGATTATGTTATCTTGAGAGAGTGGTTATATTATCTTGAGGGCTTGATTATATTATCCTGAGGGCGTGATTATATTAGCCTGAGGGTGTGGTTATATTAGCCTGAGGGTGTGGTTATATTAGCCTGATGGTGTGGTTATATTTGCCTGAGGGCACAGTTATGAGGAACTCTGAATGTTACTAAATTGAACTTGAATGTTATTAATTTGAACTTATAAATGAATATTTAAATGGAAATGAAACTGGTAATGATAGTTACTTTTGAGTGCTTACTAGTTTACTGCTTTTGTTGCACACTACTGTTGCACATTTCTCACTGATAGTTGGGCACGGGCCATTGGTGGGTGCCTACTGGGATTTTTTTCTCACACCCTGTTTGGGTCATGTTTTCAGCCCAAACAGACTATATTGATACATGTGTGGATAAGGGAAAGGGTCCCTATACTGGTACTTGAGTGTTTCTGAGGTGTAGGGGAGCATGGGACCGAGCTCAGGCTCATGATGTTGCCGACTATTCTGTTTTGTTCTGTTGTACCTATACTTTCCATTGTATCGCATTTTACTGTTTTTGTAACATGTTCTTGCTGTTTTCATAGAATAGTGTCATGCTGCATATTGATATATATATATATATATATATATATATGACTGTTGGTTCTCTTTAGTTCAGTTGTTCATTTCAGTTGTATATTGTTTACTGCTTCCGTTTTTGTATGTTATTTATCATTTCCGCTATGCTACACATTGACAAATGAGGGAATAGTTTCCCCACTATCAGTCCTGGGCCATCTTTACTAGTTGGTATCCTCTAGAGTTTGTGGAAATGCGCATGAGGTCATGTGACCAACCGGGTTCAGGGCACCCGTTGAGTGGCACCCGGATCCAGGATGGTACAAAGTGGTATCAGAGGGAGGTTCTTTTCTTTGACTTACTATTGGGAGCTCTAGTCAGGGATAGGAAAGAAATGATAGTTGGTAATAAGCTGTGCCTGGAAGTAGCTAACCCGTGTTCAGGGAAAATCGAATTTACCTTGTGTTTCAATTTTTCTGATTTTTCAATTTTACCGTTGATCTGATTTTCACCATTGGGTGACACACTTGCGAGTGTTCTTTTTATATGTTATACATGGGTTCTGTTTTAGTCGCAACCTGATGAGATGAAGGTATGCCATATCATGCATATTTTAGGAATATTTTATAAATTACATGTCAAGCATTCTTTTATTCCATATAGGTGCATTAGAAATTGCATGTTGTTGTGATAGCATTTGTGATCAAAAAGCATGCTTTTTTGATAGCTACTTTGATAAATACCTATAATTTTGTAATATATTTCTGTATGAGGCCTTGATAGAATGGACTCCAAAATTTGGTTATTGAGGAGTATGGGCCCACATTTACTAGAATTTAGTGGATCGTTGGATATTTACCATATTTATAAACACAAATAAGAAGTCAAGCATTGATTCACATGGAGTATGGGCCCTCACTGATTAGAATTTGGCACTTAGGTGATGGTTTCAGTGTTTTCTGGGCACTAGGGTACTTTCTGAGGCATACTATCCGGAAAATCCAATATACCCGTTGTGTAGTTCTAGGGACAGACACTATGTGTTCTTCTTTTCGAGAGGAAATGAAAACTTTTTAAGTACACGACATGTACCCTATGTACATTCCGTGTAGTCTCTTCATTTGTCATAGACCGTGTGGGCAAGGAAATTGGGTAGGGAATGGTTTTGGGACAAACACATCGTGTATCGTTGTACACGGTGTGTCATAGTGACCTGGTGTCCGTCCGTGTAATGAACAACACAGATGGAGAAAACCATAAGATATACACATTGTGTTCACTTGGAACACGCCGTGTAGTCTAACCCCGGTACCCGGCCTTCTAACTAACAACACGGGTCCATGTTATCCTTCCTAGTACACGTCGTGTCCTTTTGGAACATGCCTTGTAGTTGTAGATGAGTAGCTGTCCATGTAGTGAGTAACACGGGTCAGTCGGGGGATTTCTGTACACATTGTGTCTTTTTGAATACACAATGTGTAGTGTGGCCTGGGTATATAGGCCATGTCATGAATGACAGAGGCAGTTGGAAATTAAACCATGAATGTTGTGTAGTCTTTATACACGCAATGTAGTCTTGTTCAAATGAGCCATGAGGCTTAGCCATGTAGAACGACTCAGGAAGGGAAGAATGATTCGAGAACACATCGTGTAGTATTTACACACGTCGTATAGTCAATTTTTGTAATTCTTGAAGACTTTATTTCACATGTACCGTTGTTTTAGTTTTTGATAATCTTGATCTAAGGTGCGAGTTTGACCTTGTAGAGTCATGCCGCCAAGATGACCATCGGTTGTTCGCCAAGAGAGTGGTTACAATTATACTCCAGAGATGGTAGGCCATGAGCTACCAGTTGACCCTCCAGCAGTGCCAGAGGCGACGCCAGCCGTTATACCGGACGTAGGCGTGGAGGTACAGTTCTGTGAAGGCTTTATGCGGTTTATGCAGACCTTCCAGTGAGCACTACAGGCTGCCACATCTATGGCTGAACTGACTTGTATATTCTAGCAGTAGCATCTGCCTAAATTTTCAGGGGATGGCGGACCACAGGCTGTAGAGTAATGGTTGGATTCAATGCAGACTATTTTCGAGCATCTTGAGATGCCTCCAGGGTGGAGGGTCATGCTCATTACTTATATGTTGTGTGATTCCACCAAGAGGTTGTGGGATGTTACCACCCGGTCTGAGCATCACCGCGACATGGCGTGGGAATATTTTCATACTGCTTTCTATGATTTCTTCTTCCCAGAGATGCTGAGGGAATATTTAGCTCGAGAGTTCATGAATCTGTAGCAGGGCGCTATGTTAGTGATGGATTATTCTTCTCGCTTTACCGAGCTTCAGTGATTTTTACCTGTTCTGGTGGGTGATGAGAAGTTGCGGGCCAGATGCTTTGAGGATGGTCGTCGATATGACATCTAAGCACTGGTGAATGTTTTCAGGTTCTCGATTGTACATGATATTGTAAACCAAACACTGATTACTGAGAGGAACCTACATGAAGCTAGTGGTGAGGACCATGGTGGTTCGACACCAGTTACTGGTACTATTTCTATCGATAAGAGGAAGAGATAGATGGAGTTCTCTCACGGTGGCAGTACCAGCCAGAGGAATGCTTCAAGTGTCTCGATCATTTTCTACCAGTTTGATAGAGAGGGGCACAAGAGGTCATATTGTCCATGTGGCCTAGTGGAGTACTAAGCTTGCAGCAAGACTGTTCATCTCTAGTGTTATTTCAGGGAGATTCTACCAGTGGCTAGTGAGAGGGGTTCTGTGCAGACTCTGCATGTAGGAGTAGGACCAGCAGCTTCTTACCAGTTGGGAAATTGGAACACATCAGGGTGTGCAGGGTGAGATGGTGGTCATGGTCGTGGTATCCAGACACCGGGATCTCAGAGTCAGTAAGGTGGGATAGCTCAGGGTAGCTATGTTGTGTCGTAGGGTCGTGGCACTGGGTAGGCATATGTAGTGCAACAGACCCAACAGAAGCAGGATCCCGGACCATCTACTGTCAGAGCTACTATTCTAGTAACTATGGGTTTTTCTTCAGTACATTTCGATACGGGTGTTACACATAGTTTTATATCTGTGCCTGTTTTGGACAGCCTTGGTCTCTTTATTTCTTCTTATACTGATGTTAAGATTCTAGACACTCCATTGGGGACTAGAACGACTAGTGTGTGTCAGTGTAAGGAGTGCCCCCTTAAGGTTTGTGGGTGTCACTTTCTATGGGACCTCTATGTCTTAGAGATGACAAGATATGATTTCATTATCAGAATGGATTGGTTTGTACCCTTCCGAGCCTTTCTGTATTTCTATTGTCATAGGGTGATTCTCACATCACTAGAGTGTGAAGATTTTCTATACAAGGGCGACTGGGATGTCCAGGCGTGCTGAGATGGATCTGAGCATCGTGGGAAAGGAGGTGTGAAAGCCCATATTGCGAGTTTATATCTGGATGATCAGGGGACTTGTCAGAAGTATTTCCCTCCAGTGGTTGATCATTTCAGGGATATCATCTCGGACGACTTTTTGGGTCTACCTCCAAATCGAGAGGTGGATTTCCCTATTGATCTTGTTCCAGGAGTGGCACCAGTGTCCATTCCTCCTTATAGGATGGCTACACCAGAGTTTTAGGAGCTCAAGAGATAGTTAGAGGAGTTGAAGTCAAAAGGTTTCATATGACCCAGAACTTCTCCTTGGGGTTCTCCGGTCCTTTTTTTGAAGAAGCAGACAGTACCCTCAGACTCTGTGTGGATTATCGAAGGCTGAACCAGTTGATGGTCAAGAACTGATATCCCTTGACAAGGATTGATGATATTTTTGATCAACTTCGAGGAGCACGAGTGTTCTCGAAGATTGACTTGAGATCCGGATATCATTAGTTATGTGTTTGACCATCTGATATACCTCTCACATCCTTCAAGAGTAGGTATGGTCTATATGGGTACTTGGTGATGTTGTTTGGACTCATAAACGCGCCAGTAGTTTACATGGATCTGATGAATCGTGTGTTCCATCCTTATTTGGATTCTATTCTGGTGTCTTCGTGGATGATATCTTGGTGTACTCTCACACACGACATGACAATGTGAACCAACTTGAGATCGTGTTGAGTACACTGAGAGAGCATCAGTTATATGTTAAACTCTCAAAGTGCCACTTTTGGATGGACCAGATACAATTCCAGGGTCATATTATCTCAGAGGCAGGAGTTTCAGTAGACCCAGAGAAGGTGAGAGCAGTAGTCTCCTAGAATAATCCTAAGAACGTGTTTGAAATACGGAGATTCATGGGTCTTGTTGGTTACTACAGGTGCTTAATCCAGAACATCTCCCGCATCGCAGTGTCGTTGACAGATTTGACTAAGAAGGGTGTGATGTTTGTTTGGTCAGAATCTTACGAGACAACCTTTCAAGAGCTGAAGCGAAAGTTGACACCAGCACCAATCCTGATACTCCCAGAGCAGGGGAAGAGCTATACAGTTTACTATAATGCATCAGGTATTGGGTTGGGAGCTGTGTTGATATAAGGAGATCAAGTTTTTTCATACGGGTCTTGGTAGTTGAGGCCACATGAGAGGAATTACCCGACGCATGATCTCGATTTTCCTGAAGTTGTTCATGTGTTCCACTGTTGGAGACATTATATCTTGGGAGAGCATTTTGAGGTTTTCGCCGACCACAAAATTCTCAAGTACATATTTACTTAGTGGGACCTGAATTTGAGACAGCGAAGGTGGGTCAAATACCTTCAGTCCTTCGACTTTGAGCTTGCCTATACACCTGGTAAGGGCAATGCAGTTGATGATGCATTGAGCATGAAGACTCAGATACAGGCAGTTCATGAGGCTAGTGGTGAGTGGCAGCTTATGGATTTGTTCTCTGAGATGCATTTAGATGTGCACAACAGTCAGGGGCAGACTTATCTTTCTTCTCTAGTTGTGACTTCTTCCCTCATGAATAGAGTGAGGATGAGACAACTAGCTGATTCAGAAGGCCTAGTTCTACGAGAGTCGGTGGAAAGTGAGGACCCTCTTCCTGGATGGATGATAGGCGATGATGTAGTATTTCATTTCCATGAACGATTATGGGTTCTATGGGATATACATGAGGATCTGATGTGGGAGTTTCATGCATTAGTTTGGGCAGTTCATCCTGGGATTGGAAAAAATATCGTGACTTGAGACGTTAGTATTGGTGGTCGGGTATGAAAAGAGAAGAATCTAGTTTTGTTACTAGATGTTCCACCTTTCATTAGGTGAAGGCAGAGCATCAGAGGCTAGCTATACTGTTACAGCAGTTACCCATTCTATAGTGTAAATGGGATGATGTCGAGATGGATTTCATGACTGGTTTACCGAGGTCACCTTGAGGCAATGATGTCATGTGGGTTGTGGTGGAAAAACTCATGAATGTGGATCACTTTTTTCCAATAAAGGAGACCTTGGGTCTTGATGAGATTGGAAAGCTTTATATCCAAGAGGTTTTATATCTTAATGGGTTCCTCATTCTATCATTTCAGATAGGGGTGCCTGCTTTAAGTCTCGTTTCTAGAAGAGTTTTCATAGGGCACTGGGTACACAGGTTCTTCTGAGCACAGCTTACAACCCTCAGACCGATGTCCAGTCATAGCGTATTATACGGGTGCTAGAGGACATGCTGCGTGAATGTGTCCTAGAATTTGGGGGTTCTTGGGAGAAGCATATATCCCTGGTCAAGTTTTTATATAATAAAAGTTTTCACGAAACTATATAATTGGCACCTTACGAGGCTTTATATGGTAGGCCATGCCGATCACCCCTATGCTGGTTGGAGATAGGTGAGGCAGCTTTACTGAGACCACGTCTCGTGTAGGAGACATCAGATTAGGTCAAGTTGATACAGAAGTGAATGGATATTGCACAGTCTCGTCAATAATCTTATCATGATCCTTAAAGACGGCCCTTAGAGTTCTTGGTCGGGGATCAGATGTTTTTGCGTGCTTCATTGAGGTTGGGACACAGACTAATCAAGAGACAAGGTAAACATTCACCGAGGTATGTGGGCCATTTGAGATTCTGGAGAGAGTCGGTTTGGTTTCCTATCGGTTGCAGTTACCATATAGGTATCAGGTCATGCCCGATGTCTTCCAAGTATCTCATTTGCGCCATTATCATTCAGACTTGTCTCATGTATTTCATCCAGAGGAGGTTGAGCTTCATGTTGATGCATCCTTTGAAAAGAATCTGACTCGTGTCGTTGATAGGAGCACGAAGGTTCTCTGAGGCCAGTCAGTTCCTCTCGTACGGGTGCTATGGCAGCATGGGCGAGTGCAGGATGAAACATGGGAGTGGGAGACCGACGTACGTTCTCAGTGGCCTGAGTTGTTCATAGCATTGTCATTGCCACCCTTGGAAAGGAAATTCAGGGACGAATTGCTTTAAGGGGGGAAGTTTGTAAGAACCTGATTCTTATTCTTGAGGTATGGGTTTCTTCTATTTCATTTTAGTTAAGTGTTCTTGAGGAAATAAGGAAAATGGGAGAAAATCCTAAATTTTTTGACTACACGTCGTGTACTTTTCCACACGCCATGTTCTTTGGCGGTGTGGAAGGAGTACACAGGGTGTGTAGGCCGGTCGACGATGATGAGTGTAAAAACTGACTACACGCCGTGTAGGGGTGACTACACGCTGTGTAGGGGTTAATTACACGCCGTGTAGTCATTCGGCAGGAAAATAGTAAGGCAGTGTCCAGCTGAGCGACAGTACACGCCGTTTACTTAGGTATTACATGTTGTGTACTCATGTCGACAGAGGAACAATGTCGCGCTGGCGATAAGCCGCCAGCGGAACAGTTAAAAAATGAAAAGTACACGCCGTGTACCCAATAGTACTTGTTGTGTAGTCTGTTTTTTTGCTTAAAATGGGAATTATCCTCCTCTGTTAACAGGGAAGGTTTAGAACCAGAGGAGAGATCGAAAGGATGACTGGAACATTGGAGATAACCTGATTGAGAACCAAGAATCAGATTCCACTTCTGTCGATCTCGTTTGAACCATACGAGTAAGCCCTCCCCTCTCCTTGAATTGTTCTTAACAATTCTTCCTCTAAGGGATGTTATTTATGTTTGATCGATATTTCCTTTACCTTAGATCAAAATAGTTCTCGGGCATTTCGAGGAGCATTGTTCTTGTATACCAATCAGGGGTGATCGAGGTAGGTGGTACGGTGTTTTAATTCCAACTGCTGTGTGTTTTTGTATACCATTGTGCTACAAACCAACATTAGGGTGTCGTATGGCTAAGGCCTTGGTTGTTTAAATACCTATAATTGCATAGGTAATTTAATGTAAGTATATAACTAATATATGTAATCAATGCTTGGATCCAGGACCGCCTGTGGGTGCGTTCCTCTGTTTAGCTGTTTGGCCCGGATACCCGAGGGTATGCCATGTTTAAATTGAGCATCACTTTTGCCTTGAAAGTAATTGTATATATAAATTCTTATTATGCTTTGGTCTTGGCCTGGTTAATTAGCCTTAGGGCGTGATTATACTAGCCAGAGCGCGTGATTATATTATCCTGAGGGCGTGATTATATTAGCCTGAGGGTGTGATTATATTATCCTGAGGGTGTGATTATATTATCCTGAGGGCGTGGTTATATTAGCCTGAGGGCGTGGTTATATTAGCCTAAGGGCATGGTTATATTATCTTGAGGTCATAGTTCTGAGGAACTCTGAATTCTACTAAATTGAACTTGAATGTTATTAAGTTGAACTGCTAAATTAATATTTAAATGGAAATGAAACTGGTAATGATGGTTACTTCTGAGTGCTTACCTATTTACTGCTTTTCTTTCACACTGTTGTTGCACATTTCTCACTAATAGTTGGGCACATGCCTTTGGTGGGTGCCTACTAGAATTTATTTCTCACACATTTTTTGGGTCATGTTTTGAGCCCAAATAGACTATATTGTTGCAGGTGTGTATAAGGGAAAGGGTCCCAATACAGGTACTTGAGTGTTGCTAAGGTGTAGGGGAGCAAGGGACCGAGCTCATGCTCGTGATTCTACCGATTGTTCTATTTTTTTCTGTTATACCTATACTTTCCATTGTATCGTATTGTACTATTGTGTAACATGTTCTGGAAGTTTTCATAGAATATTTACATGCTTCATCATGATATATATATGACTTCTGGTTCTCTTTACTTCAGTTGTTCATTTCTGTTGTATATTGTTTACTGCTTCCACTGTTGTATGTTATTTATCCTTTCCGCTATGCTACACTTTCACAAATGAGGGAATAGTTTCCCCACTATTAGACCTGGGCCCTCGTTGCCAGTCGGCACCCTCTGGCATTTGGGGAAATGCGGTTGAGGTCATGTGACCAACCGGGTTCGGGGCACCCATTGAGTGTCACACAGATCCGGGATGTTACATAATAATTATTAAATAATACTCATAAATTCATTTTTAATGTAATATATATGTTTTCCAATCAAAATCCTTCTTCATTTTATGGGGAGTTATATGTTTTAAAAGGGTCTTCAAAAATTTCTTCCTCGTTATCATGCCTGGTTCAAGGGATCTTATCAAAATCTAACCTATTTTGATGTTCGCACTATAATCTATTTTATAACATAATTATCTTCCTAAAATAAAACATTTGATCATGAAAATATATCTTGTTTCATTTTAATTTTAGGAAAACAATCATGTCTTTCCTCTTTAAAATCTCTTTAATATTTTCCTTAAATTGCACTCATTTTTCTTCTAAAGCTTCATTAACAAAAGTTTTTACATGATTTCACTTCAATGAGTCATTATTTATGCCTAAAATACAATTTCAATTTAATTAAATTTTCTTTTATTGGAAATTCATGTTCACAAACTAATTTCATGATAAATACAGATGATTTTCAAAAAGTACTCTTCTTTTAAAAGTTAAAAATGGTTTTTATCATCTCACTATTAATTCTATGATATAAATGCTCTTTTCACCACTTATTCCTTACATGTGTGTATGTACTTACCTTCAGTATATACTATCAAGATTGACTTATTCTCAATATATTCTAAGGGATTATTATTTTAATGTTTCAAGGTGGTATGAGACATTTTGAAATGTTTAAGGATTATTTTGTCATGAATTTTTATATGGCCTATCTTAAAATTATCTTTATTTATTTCAACATATTTTGTTGAATCTTGTTCATAATTTATAATTATCTCTTATGATAATATCTAAAATATTTTGTTAAAGGGTTTTTTGATTAGTTTGACTGTGGATGTGTTCTCTTGATACCATTCACTATATTAGCCTGATTGGTTAGTGTTTATGTTTAATCAATGGGAAAAGTAATTTATATTTAATATGTTAGTTTCAATATGAATTTATATGTTGATTATGTTCACCCATTTCATATGGGTAATGTATTGGACTTTCTAAGTGTCAAGTGGGGCCTATTATAGCCCCTTAGTGGATCGGTATGTCTCATGAGACAAACTAGTTTTGGTTTTTTTTTCATTTATGTATGGTCTTGGCACGAGGCCTTAAAAATGTGGTTATGATGTCCCTTATTATAAATTCCCTCTTTATAATGCTAGTAATTGATAGTCCATCTGATTATTCAACTAGTAGAATATTTGTGGTTATGTTTTATTATAGAATTATTCATTCAACTTTTACTCATGCATTATTATGCTCAAGATTATGTTTTAGTGGAATATGTACTTCAATTTATTCACCATGAGTTAATATTTGTTATTTTGATGTATTACATACACTTACTGAGCATCTGATCTCAAAATTTTCTTATGTTACATTTATCTAGGTTATGAAGAAGAAAACGTTGTATAAGCTTTCAAGGATGCAGTTTATTTCATTTTATAATGTATCATGGTTTATTCTCTTTTCCAAATATACTATGTGTATCATATATGTAATATGGTTTTCTAAGACTACTAATATGATCATTCCTTCCAGATTTAATTCATTGTAATCATGCCAATGTAATTAAATAATGCACCAGCTTCATTCTTCTATGGTTGGGGACTTACATTTTAACCTCACCCATTATTATGTTTCGTTTCCCTATGTTATGATGAAATATTTTATGAATGATATTCCTAAGAATGTTACAAGTTGTGAATAATTTATGGGGGATGAAATAAAATTTTATGGACCAGTTATTTATTTATTAATGTTTTTCAATAAGTGTTTTTCTGAATTTCCAAAAACTGTAAACCTTAAATATCTTCAGCATATAATTAATCTAATAATTCAGTTTGATGTTATATATTTTGAAGGGTTAAAATGGTTTCATATTTATTAGTATTGAATCCATAAATGTAAAGAATATTTATTTAGAACTAAATCATGGAGTGAAGATTTTGGGATATTATAATTGGTATTTGGGGAAGGGTTTGGATAAATTTGGAGATTATGATGTTTTCATGTGTTTTTAACATAATAGTTACAGAAAATATCATGTGATTATAATTATAAGGTATATTATAAGCTCAATGACATAGAATCTTATTTTTTGGTTTTAATCGAGGGTCTTTAAAGGTAGTTAATAATATTTTTGGAATCATTTTTCAGGTTGAGGTATATGTGTGCCTTAAGTATAATATTAAGGATTATTTTATAAGAATACAGGTAAATTTTTGGGTTTGTAAGAATAAAAGTTCTGATAAAACCATTGATGTAAAAAATATTTAATATTTAATTTATTTTTCCAATTTTTTTTGGATTCAATGTTTAATGTATTATAAACTTTTTATGGTTATTAAATTTATGAGGACCACATTCATTTTAATATGAAATAATTCATTTCAAGTTTTAATAATGACCTTTTCATTAGATTAAATATCATTTATCAAGATGAAATAAAAAGTATCTCACACAAAGTTTTTATCATTTATAATGATTTAATCATCATTATCATGTCAACATATCATTCAAATGGTTCTGGAAGCTTTGTTAAAATACTATTTACCTATAATAAACTATTTCATCTATCAAACACATTTTCATTTCTACAAAATATCTATAGATCTTGGAATCCATTTTATTTAATTTCAAAACCTCAACTAATCCATAAGATTTTGTAATGGAAATAACCATAAGGAAATGAAATTTTCTTTCATAGAGAAATGGACTTCATACAGAAATATGATAGGGATATCAACAACATTAAATAAGTCTCTAATAACAGAATTTAAGGTATAAATTGTCACGACCCATCCCCTGGGGCCCCTTTCGTGACTTACCCAAGCCTCCCTCCCATTGGCCAGGGGTTGGTGACTACAACCAGAAAGGAGAAACCTAAAAAGGAGAGGCATTTCATTTAAACCTATACAATCACAAACATGGAACACTACACACAAGTAAAACACAAAAGAAATGGAGTAGTACAACCACCACTAAAAACCTTCAATAAGAGTAAAAGTATGTATTGAAAGTAAAATGGGCTTGTATACAAGCCCAACTGAAAGAGTAGTATAAAAAAGGAAAATAATGCACTAGAGATTGTTCACCAAGGATACTACCAGAAGGGTAGGTACAACTCGTTACTATAGCTCACCACGTTAATCTGTCACCTCTATGTACAATCTACCCTTGGATCTCCAATGTCTCTGTCAAGTTGTTTTTCATCTTCACAAGACACAACAAGGTGCCGGTGAAACCCATGCAGGGTTTAGTATAACAATACTCATTAGGGACCCCGAGGCTCCTAGAGGTCTCTTGGAATCCCACAAGGGAAAAAAACAAAGCATGATCTCAATCACATTGCACAAAGTAAAATATAGGTCACACAAGGTGTATAACATAAAGAACATGAATAGAGATGATTAGTCATAAATATAGATCATCTTATTCTACCATGATACTTTTTTGCTGGTCTGCATAGGGTCACTAGGTGAAGTCCCACATAGGATCACTAGGTGTCAACCCACAAAGGATCGTTATGTGCTAATCCACAGAGGATCGCTAGGTGTCGAACCACAGAATACTGATAAGTGAATTACCGCAGAAGAACTCAATGTGATGACCCTTATAAGATCACTATATGCCAACCCATAGAGTATCTCTATCTGTTGACCCACAGAGGATCACTATGTGATGACACCTAGAGGATAATTATTCATTCATCTCATCACAACCAGCCACTGGATTCCCTCACTTAGCACACTTGATTCTGAAGGATCCACTCCTCAAACCACCAGTCATATCTCAACCACCATGAAGTCCCACTTATATGTAACCCAAATTACAATCTTGTATTCAGGATTCCAACATGACAGACAACATGTTAATCAGATTCCTTATCTGTGAAATATATGAAAAATTGTAAATAAGGAACAGTAGGATTTGAGTCTGATCCATCCTTGTCAAACTTTATATTATTCCAAGACTCATGTTCATTATCTCAAAAGATCCACCTCATTTCAATGGTCCATGTGCCACTAATTAGACATCAATATAACTCTCTATCTACAAGTCATGCCCGTTTTTGTGAAACTGGCCTAGTTGAGTCTGACCCGGTTAAACCGACCCGACCCAAACCGAGGGTCCGATAAGGGTTCGACATGGCCGACCCATTGGGCCCTTGGGTCTGTCCTGGTAGCGGGTTCAGTCTAGCAGGCAGGGTATGTCCCACAGGTGGCTCGGCACACCTGGTGGGGCGTGTCCCACCTGAAGAATCTAGCCCGCGCAGTGCAGGCCGGTTGTACTAGACCAGACATGTGGCATCCAATCTGTCCATCCGGTAGCACTAGTAGGAACCACCCAACCTTCACATAATGGCGAGTAGAGCATCCCATTTTTCACTTACCGAGCAGCTGCTCCCTTTTGACGTGGCATCGACGGGCACCATGTCCTCCACCACCTCGATGCAACCTTGTCCTTCAGCACGATCAGAAATAGCCGGCTACCTCATATCATCACACCGCCAATGGGTACTGATTCCTCCACATGGCCGGTGTGGGCTGGTCACCATCGGCAACATCTTATTTGGGCCACCGAAGATGCTTTAGTGGTCTGTTTTCCGTCTCGTCTCTGCCTACGTGCCTCTCGTGTCACTGACTTCACTAAGAATCTCAAGGAATCAATATGATGTCATGTTTCTCGGTCACCTATGAAGAACACTCAATATCTAGAACCACCGGAGGGTCCAGGACTTGTTCGAATCTACCCACGCCATCCGTGTTACCATTTTATAATGGGGAAAATAGCAATCGTCACATAGATTAACAATAACCCCAAATCAAATCCCCACGATAACCTCATAAAAGATCGAATGATCATCTGATCAAAACTTTAGTCAGTTGATCTATGTTAATTGTATTTTTCATGAATGAGATATGAGGAATCATTAAACACATAGATCAAATAAATCCCCTACTTGGATTAGTTGTTGTAGTCAAACGATAAAATCCACATTTGAAGATGTTCTACATTCATTGGCTCTCGTTGAGACCTTTCGATATTTGGATTGAATCCTCCAATGATTTTTGATCATTTTCCATTATTCTTTGGAGGGATATGTCATCGGCATTATGTTAAAGGTTTCCCCCATAGTCGTTAATCTATTCTCCAATGGATTGAATAATAAAAATAAAATAATCTTGATTTTGTGTTCAATAATGTGGTTCATTAGTGAACTTTAATTAATGAACCATTAATTAAATGGGTGGTGTGGTTACCCAAAAAAAGAATCAAGTCATTATATGAACCTCATTTAATTATCATCATTATGGTGTGGTTTCATTAACCGTTTCTCAATAGTTGAAAAAAAATAACTCACAATGTTATTTTATTATTTTTTCTGAAAAATCCAAAATTTAACTTTTCCATCTGAACCATTATAGTTAATGTTAGGATTTTCCAAAGTGAATCTTAGTTCTTAAAATTCAACAGTGCTTTTAGATTTTTTATCTGAGCACTAGTTCAAATGATATAAAATCTCTCTTGCACGTTTACTGAACGTAGCTTCAAAAAGTTCAAAAATATGTTTCTGGATCTCCGAGCCTCATAATCACATTCCTTCAAATTTCACAGTCTCTAAATTATTCCTTATAATTAAAAAATATACATAATTTCTGGTTGTTTACATTCTGCCCACCTTAGGGTTTTATGTCCTCAGAATCCACAAAAATAAAAGATAAGAAAACAAATGGGGTACTGAGCATGAATGTGAGTCTCCCACCTCCATGTGCTCTCCTAGAAGATCATGTGCTGCCACCAAACATGCAATAGAGGTATCAACAATAAATAATGGACATGCTCTTATATATCCTCTTTCTCCACTGGGAACTCTGCAAAAGTTTCCCCATCATCAATGTCTAGCTTTCCCTAATCGATGACGTGTGATGATCCATACATGTATCCCCTCAGCTGTGAAACAAGGAAGACATTGTGCAATCGGTGCATCTGTGGGGGAAGAGCTATCCGGAATGCAACCTTTCCAACTCTACTAAAAATCTGGAAAGTTCCAATGAACCTCAGAGATATATTTCTTCCCAAGACAAATCTCCACAATCCTCATCGGGGTGAGACATGTAGGAAGATGTGGTCTCCCTCCAACAACTCCAAGGGTATCTTTCTCCTATCGGTATAAGATATATTTTTGATCTGTGTAGTCTTCATCCACTCATTGATGATATTAACCTTCTCAATGGTAGCCCATACCAACTCTGAACCCATAAGTTCTAACTCACCGGGGTCTGTCCACTATAGAGGTGATCTGCATGATCGCTCGTACAAGGCCTCAAACAGGGCCATGATGATGGTGGAGTGATAGGTGTTGTTGTATAAAACTCCATAAATGGTAGGTAGTCCTCCAAAATGTGACCAAAATCAAGGATTCAAGCACGAAGAATGTCCCCAATTTTCTATATGGTCTGATCCATCTAACCATTTGTCTGAGGGTGAAAGGCGGTGCTTAAGTGTAGCTGAGTCCCGAATCCCTCATGTAATCCCTTCCACAATTAGGATGTAAAACGAGCATCATGATCGTAAACAATTGTAGATGGTATCCCGTGAAGTCGTATTATCTCCTGAACATAGATGTGTCCCAATCCATCTACTAATACATGCTCTTGGATGTGTAGAAAATGGTCCGACTTGGTGAGCTAGTCAATGATCGCCAGATAGAGTCAGGTCCCTTGGATGTGCATCGTAACCTAGTCACGATGTCCATAGAGATACCATCCCACATCCATTATGGTACCTTTAGTAGATGTGCTAAGCCTCCTATAACCTAATGGTCGACCTTCACTTGCTGACAAGTGAGGAATCATGAAAATAACTCTGACACTTATTCATTATCTCTGGCCACCAGTACTGACATCAAAGGTCTTGGTACATCTTTTCCACACCATGATGTACCAATAAAGGGGATGTATAAAACTCCCTCAATATATCATCTCGTAAAATCACGGATACCATGTTTCATCCTCTAAAAAGGATGATGTGCTCCCTGCCTATATAAAATCTATCAGAAGCATGTCCTAAGGATATCTGAGGACATTGGGTCTCGTAGTCGACGTCCCAAAGTTGTGCCTCCTAAAATCACTGAAGGATTGCGTGAGTGATAGTCATATATAGGAGGTATACTTCTCCATCACTATCCACCAAAGATATATATAATTCGGCTAGCTTATTTGTCACCTAAATAAGTACCTATAGAAATGACCTCTGGTTGAGTGCATCTGCTACTGTGTTCCCCTTCCCAACAGTGTAGACTATTGCCAATTCATAGTCCGGGAGGACTCCAACCATCGTCGATGTCTCAGGTTTAGATAATTCTATGAGAATATATACCTAAGACTCTTTTTATAAGAAAAGACAGTAAATCTTTCCCCCATAAAGTAGTTCCACAAAATATTCAATGTGAATACCACTATTGCTAACTCCGGGTCATGGGTGGCATATTTCTTCTCATGTTTCCTCAAATGTTGTGAGCTGTACTCACTCCTGTATCAGGAAAATCCCAGTCTGGTCCCTAATGTGTCGTAGTAGAATACATACCAAACACCATCTTCTGGTATCCTTGAGATGGGGGGGAACTCGTCAGACTCTACCTCAGCTCCTGGAAACTCTACTGGAACCTCTCCATCCATACGAAGGGCAGTCCCTTCATTGTCAATTCTAACAAGGGTGATGGAACTATGGAAAATCTGGTACAAATCTATAGAAGTTCCTAGCCAACCCCCAGAAACTACACAACTCAATCACGCACCTGGGTGGATACCATGAAAGAATTACATATATCTTCACAAGATCCACTACATCTTCAGCCTCTGATTTGATGTGTCCTAGAAATTGAAACTTACGTATCCATAACTAGCACTTTGCGAACTTACCATAAAGTTGGTGCTCTCCGAGTGTATCCAAAACTACCTGCAGATGTGTGGCATGCTCCTCCTCTAATTCCTAGTACACCAAGATGTCATCAATGAAAACCACCATGATGCGATTGAGGTAAGGATGGAGGATCATTTTTTGGATTCCCATGAACACTTTTGGGGCATTGGTAACACTGAACCGAATCACAAAGAATACATAGTTGAAATACTGGCATCTAAAGGCCATCTTCGGTACTTCCTCAGATGACCTCCTCATCCTTTCGAGCTCTACAGCTCCAACACTACATCCAGGGGTTATCCTCCAGAAGTTTTGGCCCGCTTGGGCCTCTACGTCATCTGCATACTGCCTATTGCAAACGACTCAGCCACCTGTCATCTGGTGGTGGATCTCACTTTTGGTTCCTACTCAGCTAGAAAGCTCTCTACCAGTAGGGCACGCTCTAGCACTCTAACCTATGTCGAAATGTTGAGTGAAATCATGGATGCTCTAATCTACCATCAGAGACCCCACTCATTAGTCTGATCCCTGAAGAATGGGTTATATACCATGTCGGTGGAGTAGTGGGAGAGGTTAGTAAATCTTATCGAGTATTGGGCCATAGTTAGGATGTCCTGCTATAAGTGCAATAGCTCCTGAATACACACAAAGCATAGTTTCACTGGTATGAACTCCGCCCTAAGGAGGCTCTCGAAGCCCAACATGTAAATAGTCGTCTCCTCATGTGTATTGATCATCAAACTCCACCATATACCTATAGGGACCTAAGAAAGGAAATAGTATAGGATCAATAAATGGTCGGTTGGTGTCTCTACCAAGCAAAAAACTTGTCTCACAGCCTCCAACCAGGCCTCATCTCCATGTGGATCTATATCACCAATGAAACTTAGGGGCCTTTATCTCTAGAACATTTGCAACATTCTCAGTAGGCATGCACTATCCACTGGTGGGGATGGAGGAAACTTCTTTCCTACAGGTGTTGGTACTTATGGTACACCACCCTATGGTGCTATCGCTGAAAGTGGGCCCTATACCGATGTCTCATCGCTCGGTGGGCCTTCTTAATGATTTCTCACTAGAATCTGAGCTGGTTATCTACGTAGAAGAATCCTCTAGATAAACAGATGCACCATGGTCAATAAGTTATACCTAGTGATTTTACACAAATAGATCAAGAGAAAAACAATGATAAATTTCCAAAACACATGTAATCAGTGTTCTCATGTATCGATTTGGGAAACAAAACGAAGGTTCCTAGTGTAGTGATACGTCAAACACCTCACTGATACTAGACCCAATAAACTGAAATCCTATGTCAAGACACTAAACACTATTGATCCATTGAAAAATAAAATTGTTGACTCTTAGTTCCTTTTGTAGAACTGACTGCCCTTTGATACCACATTTTCACAACCCATTCCTTGGTTCCCTTGCTTTGACTACCCCAAGAACGCCTCCCCTAGGCCTAGGGATGGTGACAAGCATCAGAAAGGTGAAACCCAAAAAGGGGAGTCATTTCATTTAAACATGTACTTACAATGATATGGCACAATGAACACAAGAAAAATAACATGGAAAAGAAGTAGTACAACCACCACTAAAAACCACCACTGAGAGTAAAAGTAACTACTAAAAGTAAAATGGTCCAATATACAAGCTCAACAGAAAGAGTAGTATAGAATAAGGAAAAACAATCTCTATAGATCGCCTTCTAAGGATCCTACCTGAAGGGTAGGTACACCTCGTCACTACGGCTCACCACGACAATCGGTCACCTTCGTGTATCATCTAGACCTGGATCTCTGAAGTCTCATTCAAGCTATCAGTTGTATGCACAGGACACAAAGAGGTGTGGGCGGAGCCCATGTAGGGGTGAGTATAATAATACTTAGTAGGGAACCTAATAAACCTAGAGTTCTCTCTTAATCCCACAAGGGAAAAACCACAAATCCTGATCTCAATAACTATGCACAAAGTAAAATACATCTCACACCAGGTGTATAGCTTAATGAACTAATATAAAAATGATTCTTCATTAATAAATTTCATCTTATTCTATTGAGAGGCTTTGATGCCGGTCCACAAAGGGTTGCTAGGTGCTAACCCACAGAGGATCTTTAGGTGTTGACCCACAGAGGATCGCTAGGTGTTGGCCCATGGAGGATCTCTAGGTGTCGACCCATAGATTATCACTAAGAACTGACCCACATAGGATCGCTAACTGATGACCCACAAAGTATCTCGATGTGCTGCCCCACAGAGGTTCGCTAAGTGCGTACCCATGGAAGATCTCTATCTACTGACCCACATGGGATCTCAATTCATACATCACATCACAACCAGCCACTAGATTCCCACACTTAGCATGATTGGTTTTGTAGTATCTATTTCTCAAGCCACCAATAATAATTCAACTACCATGAAGTCTCACATAGAGTTAACCCAAATGACCATCTTGTCATAAGGGTTTCAACGAGACAGATGGCACATCAATCAGACATCTGGTCTGTAAAATAAAGGAAAAAAAGTAAATAGGGCCTATTTGGATTCGAGTTTGATCCAACCTGACCATACTTCATATTCTTCCAAAACTCATGTGAATTATCTCAAAGGTCATCCTTGTCACAAGGGTCCTCATTTCATTGACGGTGCGTCATTCGAACACCCGTTTGGCAAGTAATGCTCTTTTCAGTGAAACATAGCCGGTAAGGTTTGGTAAGGGTTTATACAGGCCAGCCCGTTGGGCCCGTGGGTCTAGTCCGGCAAGCCAGAGTCCAGCTCTTCTGGAGGGGTTTGGCCCATAGGTGGCCCAACCGACCTGGTGGTGTGTTGCCTACTTGGAGAACCCAGACCACGCGGTGTGGACCGGTTGTGCTGGACCGGATACATGGCGTCATGTTTGTCCAACCGACGACATTAGCTAGCACTTCCCCACAAATGACTAATGGCTAGAAAAGGTGGAAATTTGTTTTCCTTCTTATTAGTCAAGTGGTTTCTCCCTTTCCATGCGGTTCCCATGGTCACAGCATCCTCCACGACCGTGATGCATCGATGGGCATGCTGATGTCCTCCAACACGACCGGTGAGAGCTATCCACCTCCTGTCGTTGTGGTGCCTATGGCCACCACCTCCTCCATGGGGATAGCATGGTTTTGTTGTTGGCACCACCATGCCAGCAGTGCCACACCAGTGGCACCTTCCGCAGGACACCGAATATTCTTCTGTGGTCTGTTTTCTGTCCCGCCTATGCATACGGGCCTCTCTGGTCGCCACCTTCACTGTGAAGCCCACAAAATCTCCTTATCATCACGTTGCTCAATCCCCCACAAATAACTCACAGCATATAAGATCCAAGGAGGTTCTGGGCCTTGTTTGGATTGTCCCGCACCCTCCGTGTTAGCATTTTATAATGGGGAAGATTGCAGTCATCTCATATATTAATAATAACCCCAAATAAAATCCCCATGATAACATCTCGCATGATGGAATGAGTCTTAGATCAACCCTTTAGTCAGTTGATTCGCGTTCAATGTATTTTTCAAGAACGAGATAAAATGAATCATTCAATACATAGAGAAAATAAATCCCCTACTTGGATTTGTTTCTATGGATGAAGGAGAATATCTGTGTTTGTAGACGTTCTACATTTGTTTGCGCTCATCATCACTCATCGATCTCTAGATTGAATCCTCCAATGATCAGTGATTGTTCTCTGTTCTCTGTTAGTGGGAGATGTCTCCAGTGTTACATCAGAGGTTTCTCCTATAGTCATTAATATGTTTACCAATGGGTTGAATAATAAAAAGAAAAGGATCTTGGCGGTCTGTTCATTAATGTGGTTAATTAATGAACCTTAATTAACGAACCATTAATTAAATGGGTGTTATGGTTACACAACAAAATAAACGAGTCATTAAATAACCCTCATTTGAGGCTTTTTGTTACTATATAGCCTCAACTACTATCTCTCAATAGTAGAAGAAAATAATACAATAACTCAAAGAGTTATTTTATTATTTTCCCCAAAAGTCAAAAATTTATCTTTTTCGTCCAACTCTTAATGGTTGATATTAAGATTTTCCTAATAAAATCATGGTGTTGTGAATTCAATGGTGCCCTCATATTTTAAATACGAGCACTGGTTCAAATGATAGAAAATCAAGCTCACACGTTTACTGAAAGTACCTTAAATAATATCAAAAATCTTTTTTGGTATCTCGAGGCCTCAGAATCACGTGTCATCAAATTTCACAGTTTCAAAATAATTCTATATTATAAAAAAATTACATAATTTATGGGTATTTACATGAATCTATTTCCTTCTATGTTTAGAAAATAACTAGGCTGATTTTAATTAAACATAATGACATAATTCATATCATTTATTGTAGGAATAATTTATAATGGAACAAGAAGATGAAGCATGGTTTTTAGTTTTAGAAGGAAGATGAATGAAGGATGTGTTTATGTATTGAGTTTCTATAATTATGTTGTAGTGGAATGTTATCTATGATATTATGATATATTCTCAATATGATGAGAATCATGAACAACCTAAGTATTATTTTATATTTTGGTTTTTTAATAATTTTGAGCATATGTTACATCGAATTGATAACATTGAAATTTTGCATCATGAAAAGGTGGTAATTTTGGGATACATTAATGGAGTCATAATTGATTTTTTAGGTACGTTTACCCTTTATAATTAACTTCAGATTAATTAAATATTATCTGAGTAAGAATTCCTTTAAATATTCAGGACACAAGTATAAATATATTGACAAACATTAGGGTTTATATGATCTTTTATATTAAGTTAATTATGGGTTATTATAATTTTGGAACATATGTTTTATCACATATATACCTATGGGATTGAAAAGTGGTTTTTTGATTAAGTGATTAATGTTATTTTGTAATAAGATCACTATATGTTTTGGAAACATTATATGATACTATGGGATTCAATTTTAAGAATTAATGTTGAAACTTCTTTTAGAGGTATATATGATTTAAATGTGTATTTATGTGGTTTCATTACTTTTATGTAAATGATTATAATAACTTGGAGATAATATGATTTGGTTTCGTACAGTTTTGGTATGATACATTAATAATGATTGTTTTTATTTAGAGATAAATGTTAAATTTATCTCGGAGGAATATGTCATAAAATCATTCTAATCTTTCAGTTTCAATCATTGTATTGAATATTTTTAAGGATAGTTATTTATTAAATGATCTATGATTAATTTTGGGTGTTAATATTTAATATTTATTGGTCAATGTTGTACTTCATTATATGAATATTTATTACTTTTTTAAATTATCTTACCATGTGCAACCCATTTATGTTTTTGTTAATATCTAATGGTAGTTGGAATGGACTTTTATCCATCTACAAAATTATGTTATAGTTTATGAGTTGATTTTAGATCTTGAGGATAAAAAAATCATCTTTAATACTCATTGTTTGGAACAAAAGTTGAGATTGTGGTATAAATTTTTTAAATAATTACATTCTACAAATAAAGTAGGCATATTTCATTGCATTCTTAGTCTAGATTTTTGAAAAATTCTCAACCATTTTAAATGTTCCTAGAAAATATAAATTATCTTATTACAATCATTTATGATAGATCAATGTCTTCTTTTACACCTCGTTGATATATAGTTTTTTCATAGTTAAATTTCTCTTGATTATTCACTATATTTTTAACAATTTTCTCTATCACTCTCCATCATTAATAAGAAATTTATTTTTTCATAACTTTCATATGTTTTATTACTGTTAATATTTTCCAATTTTTTAAACATAGTTATGTTTTATTATAGAGGGGCTTCCTATTTACCATCCCATCTTATTATGAGGAAGATTTATCAATCCTTTTTATGATGATGGATTTCAATAAAGGAATTTTTAGATGTCAAACCATTGATTATAGAGATCATGTTCAAAATGGAAGGATGTAATTTATTAATTGTTTAGAATGTAAAAAATCAATATTTTTTTTAAAATAGATTGAGAAAATTATATTCAATCAAATATTATATTCAATGGAATATATGACATGCAACACCAAGCTTAAAAAACTATGAAATTTTGTTATTTAAATATGAAGGTCATAACACGACCATTAAATTGGAAGGTACATAGGATTAACTTCTTTAGTATATATATATATATATCCTTATAAATATAAATTTTTTAATAAATTTTTAGAAAATATCCATTCACATTTTAGTAAATTTATTTTATTCATTAAATATTCATTTTCTTGAAAATGTTTTCTATATATTATTATTAGAAAAACTTATAATTTATTTATAGAACATTTATAATGGTTATTATGTAAAAAGGATATCAATTTTGAAATCACTATGTAGAAATCGTCTTAGATATAATTTTTGGGGTTTTATCTGAAATGATAGCTTTTCTAGTGTATAGTGTAAAATAATAAGTTTTTTTGAAAAATGTCTCTTATTTAATAGTATTTAAAAATTGAAATTCTATTTTTGATTTGTATAAAAATTTAAATAAATATTTTTTACTATTTAAAAAATATTTATGTTTTTTAGAATGAATCTTATTCTTGAATCATATTCCTAATGTGAGTGTTCCATGAAAGCAGCATCTAGGATGGGTTCTATATGATGTTCCCAAACCAACTCAAATGCCCTCTAAACCTGAAAACACTATCTTAAACAATAAAAGATACATACCTTTAACCAACATGTTAAAATATCCCCAATATAATACCTTCCATCCCAAGAAAGTCATTTGTAAGAAGGGTAATCTCGAAAGAGGTTATACCACTGGTACCTCTCCAATGATTCATACTACCTAGTATTTTCGAAATACAATCTATTTCAACATAACACTATGATCAATGAGATGGATTTCCCATTAGTCAAATTCACTTTAGAATATATGGTCTCCACTGGGATCTCTATAACTGAACCATCCAAATCTAAATCAATCTCTTCCCAAATCACAACATAAGAAAGATAAGGATGGTTCCTCTAAAACAGAGATATGTGAAAAACATATTGGATGAGTATCAATTATGTTGGTATCTCCAATTATTACATATCCTTCCCAAGCCTTTTAGGGGCCACAAATGGTGAAACATTTCTTAGAGTTATCTTTCTCTATTTTTTTAGCCAATTATGACCCAACAGAGAAGAAAATTTCAAGATGACCTAATCAAATATAGATACTTTCAAATTATAGCATTGAAGATCCACATTCAATTTCAATCATATATGTGATACTACCAAAAATTGATGTATATCCTGGATCCTCACCAAAATCACCTAAATAATTTTCTATCCCACAATAAAGGGATCACCAATCTATATCATATAGAGAGGTGATATACATGGGAAACCATACAAAACCACAAAGTGTGCCATTTTGATTGACATATGGAAACAATTTTAATATGAAAACACAACCAGTCCCGTATGGTTATCACTATATCAACTAAAACCGAAGACATCATCAAGGGAAATATTCTCAAATATCTGAATACCAGACTTTATCTTCCCCTCCTTATGTGGATGGTTAGAAATACAAAACATGGCCTAAATCATCATTGCATGTTAGAGACTTTCCGGAATTGGGATGTAGACATGGGATACCTTTCTTAGATGATATTAGGGGAAAACCCTTGTATCCACTAAAACTATTTCACATACAGCTTACTAATATATTAAACCTTACTTGTTTCTCTGATCATGACTTAATGATCTAATTTTCTTTAATTGATCAACTACAACCCTAATAGGATTCTTCCCTTAGTGATTTTATTCCGATCCAACAATTACTCCCATGGTCACCTTATCTCATTTTCCAACTTGAGCCATATGACTAATTATTTTACTAGAAGGTTTCAGATTATCTTCTTTATCTCTAAGAAAGTGTAACAATGGGACACATAATCTATAATTTTGTAATTCATACTTCGACACCCAAAATGTTGTATGATTTCATAATACATCTTCATTGTACCTATATGCACCACACTTCAAGAACTATGATAGTCAAACAAAAATTAAATCCTTATTGTCACTAGGATGAAAAACCAATCCCCAAAGAGGATAATACCATCATAATGATAAACTAACCCAAAACAATCTCTCCACTGTAAAGGGTTTCTCTAATTCCTCTAAAATCATCATCACGTTACTGAATATGGAGAATTCAAACAAGGAGGGACGATGATAGTAAATAATTCTCCGACCCATACACAAATCATCATCCTGAGTGTCAATATGTAAGTGATCAAATAGCCTCATCATGTTTGACTCTTCCAACAATTCCAAGACAACACCTAATTGTACATTCCTTCCGAGAGGATCCACAATGAAATTCCCATTCAATGGGGTGTTATAAATGTTGAAGTCAAATGGATGAAAGTATTTTATCTACTACTTCTATATAATATTCAAGTCTTTATGAGAAAATATATAACTCATGATTTTATTGTTAGAAAATACTATGAACCACTCCCAAAAAAGATAATGTTTCCCACACTTAAGCATGTGCATGACCTTGTAAAGCTCCAAATCATGAATAGGGTAACTCATATCATGTATATCAAGATAAAAAGAATCATATTCCACAAAATGATGATCCATCATATGAATGTAACCTATAATAGTACTAAAAGAATTCGAGTATACCAATTACTACTTATTGTGATCAGGTAAGATGATAATATATGTCAATTTAAGAATTTTTTTCAACTCATTGAATGAATAATGAAATTTTCCATACTATATTAATTCCTCATCATTCATAATAATAACTGTAAAAGGTGACTCTAATTTTGATAAATCATTGATGAACAACTGAAAGTACCCAATAAGACCATGAATGATCTATATCTCAAAAACATTTTGTTGATCCTCCACGAAAAATAAAGTCCTTAAATTCTCAATATCAACTAATTACAAGAATTTTTAAATCACGTGTTCCACAAAATTCACACATTCAATCCATAAATTTCATTTTTAAATAACCTAATAAAATTAATGATTCATTGGGATCTCCAAAACTACTTTTAAAGAGTTCTCATGCTCAAGTTTGTGCCCCGAATAAACATTTATATTTTATATGAACATAACATGAAAGGTGTCGAGACACTAATTGAATATCTAATTCAAAAGAGCTACAAAAACTAAAGGAGAATTAAGTACAATGAAAGGCATAGCAGAATATTCATAATGGATATTCCATCTATAGAAAGTCATCTTTTATATATCAGAATCCCAAAAACCTAAGCCAATGATAACTTGACATAATATTGATCTTAAAGAACACTTCACCCCTAACTAATCATAAAACTCATCCATATGGGGAAAAGGGTAATTATTCTTCACTATTACCTAGTTTATCATCTGAATGTCCACACATAACTGAATTAAAAAATCAATCATCCTAAAAAATATCATAAAGTATAATAATGGTAAAATAGTAAAGAAAAATACTTTATCTATCAAATAATATAATAGTATCATGAGAGCATTCAAATCAACTTGATCCATATGATAGGAGGTTATCAAGATAGACTATGTTACTGAAACCAAGTCTTTCATGAACTATAGCTCCCTCTTTATAGAAATAATATAAAATTCATCTAAAACAATTGTTGACTTCCATAGAAAAAAATATAAGGACAGCAGTATATGAAATGACATCGGGCTCAACTGTAATAGAATAAAAACTAATTTGTGGTCTCTATAAACAAATGTATTTCATGACCAAACATAAGATCTTAATCCCCCTGAAAGTGAACCTCTCAGATCTAGAACTGGCACTTCGAGAGTTTACTATAAAGCTAGTGCTCTCGGAGTGTGTCCAGAACTATCTGCAAATTATATGCATGCTCCTCCTCAGTATCCAAGAAGATAAAATATCGTCGATGAAGACTACTACAAATCAATCATGGTATGGCTGAAATATCCTGTTCATGAGTCACATGAACACTACTAGAGATTTGGTTACACCAAATGGAATAAAAAAGAACTCTTAATGTCCATACCAACATCTGAAACTAATCTTCTACACATCCTCATCTCATACTCTGAACTGGTGATAGCCTGATCGGAGGTCTATCTTTGAGAACCACTGTTCTCCCTTCGGCTGATCAAAGAAGTCATCAATACTTGGGAGTGGGAACTTTTTCTTCACGGTCACGTGGTTCAGGTGCCGGTATTCGACACAAAGTCTCAAGCTCCCTTCCACCTTCTTGGTGAACAAAATCGGGGCTGCCCAAGGAGAAACAATGGGCTGAATGAATCCCTTCCCCTGTAAGTCCTCCAGTTGTACCCACATCTCACAAAGTTCCGCATGAGCCATCTGATACGTTGGTGTAGATATCGGTGTGGTCTCAGGGTACAAGTCAACGTAAAATTTTACCTCTCCACGAGGAGGTAGACCCAAAACATCATCAGGGAATACATCCACGTACTGGTCCACCACTACAGGATAACTCAGACTCTCCACATCAGCTGCTCTGATGGTAAGTCTATCCAAATAATGAGTGATTGGCTGAACTCTTCTCCGGTTAAGTCCATCTTGTGCTGCATAGGCTCCCTTCTCACCGATAAAGGTAGACCTTGTCCCATTCTTGAGGACACACCGCACTTTGCGCCTAATACAGTCAATCTGATCATGTATGTAGATAACCAGTCCATACCCAAGATGAAATTGTAAGGCCTCGATTCTGCTACTATGAGATCCTAGAGTGGAAGTGGGATGGGATATCCATGGACTTCGTGACAGGACTTCCACGTACATCCAGGGGACATGACTCGATTTGGGTGATCGTCGAACGACTCACCAAGTCAGCGCACTTCCTACCGATCAGAGATCATGGATCAGTAGAGAGCTCGGGATGCCTCTATATGCAGGTGATTGTGTGGTTACATGGAGTGACCTCGATGATTTTCTCTGATCGTGATGCATGTTTTACTTCCCAGCTATGGAAGGGGTTACGTGAGGCTTTCGTGATGCAACATCATTTGAGCACCGCCTTCCATCCTCAGATGGATGGTCAGGCTAAGAGGATCATTTAGACCCTCGAGGACATGTTGTGTGCTTGCGTCCTCGACTTTGGTTGTAGCTAGGAGGATCACATTCCTTTGGTGGAGTTTTCATACAACAACATCTATCACTCCACCATTGGGATGGTATCTTTTGACATGTCGTATGGTTGACCTTGCAGATCACCTTTCTGCTGGACTGGCCTTGGGGAGTCAACACTGGTATGACTAGTGATGGTACATGCTACCACAGAGAAGGTGCAGATCATCCAAGAGTGGATGAAAACTACACAGAGCAGGCATAAGTCTTATGCCGATAGGAGACATAGACCTCTAGAGTTCGAGGATGGTGACCACTTATTTCTATGGGTATCACCTAGACGAGGTTTGCGGAGATTTGGTCTCGGCGGAATGTTATCTTCGACATTCATCGGACCTTTTTAGGTCCTCACTAGAGTTAGTGAGGGGGCTTACCACTTAGATCTTCCACCTCAGTTGAACTGGGTGCATGAAGTCTTCCACATATCCCAACCTTGGAGATACGTGTAAAACCCATCTCATATCATCGACCATGGAAAGATTGACGTCTATGATGGGGTGAATTTTACATAGGTTCTAGTAGAGATTGAGGATCAACGGGATTGGGTCCTTCATGGATGGTCAATACCTCTGGTGCACATTCACTGGCAGCATGGGAACCTCTAGAAGAGCACATGGGAGCAGGAGGCTCAGATGCGTGCTCAGTACCCCCACTTTTTCCCTTAGTTTGAGTTGTGGCTTATGGGGACGTAAATCCCTAAAGTGGGGAGAATTTAAAGACCTGGAATTTCCATTTAATTATTTTTTATTAAATGGGAATTTTATGAGTCCGCAAAAATTGACGGTGCATGATTCTGAGACCCGGTGTGCCTGGAATGAATTTATGAACTTTTTTTCGCGTACGTTCATTAAATGTGAGAGCGAGTTTTTCTAACTATTGAACAAATTATTGGAATTGAAATCTGTGGGCACTGTTGAACTTGCAATGATGGTATTTGCTTAATAATACTTTCACCATGATGGAAGTAGGTCAAAGGTGGAAGTTATTTTTTCAGTTATTTTTGAAACAATAAAATAAAATAAAATAGTGTAACATTTTATTTTTCTTTTATTTTGAAACTCCCATGTGGATGTTTCACAGGTGGGGACCACTGAACTAAAACCTCCAATGAGAGGTTATGGTGGTTTGGACCACCCGAGGAAAAACTGCCTTGAACTCCCTTTTAAGTGTGGGGAGGCCTTTTAAACTTCCCCCAATTTAATAGTGCCACCCCCCTTTAATTAATTTTGTGCCAACCTCATTAATTAATTAAGTGGATCCAACATAAATTATGACAAAAATTAAATTGGGGAAAGATATCATAAGTTTCCTACTATGTAATTTGGTGGAATTGGGATAGGAGAAATAGTGGGAGGATTACACTTCTTCAGCGAAGAACTTCTTCCATGAATAAAGTTCCTCCAATGAAGAACGTCGATGCATGACTTCGACTTCTTCCTCGGGACATCCTCAGACGTGGGACGTCTTCAATAGAATATCGTTCTTTCCACCTCATCGACAATAACTAATGAAGGAGGTTGGGGTATAAATTTAGTTGATTATATCCCCATGTTTTTCCATTACCCGTTCTTGATATTATTGTGATTTAAGTATTATAGATGCTTCCTTCCACTCTAATTAAAAGTGTGCGGGCCAAAAAAACATGGCTCGTCCCCTATGAGTTTTCATGGGATAATTCTTGTGTTCTTCATGATGGAGGATTATGGCTATCAATTGTGACGAAGGGGATGAAGGTGACGAAGGCGACGGTGCTGCCCTGCAGCCACCACTGCCCGCAGTCACCACTGTCGCCCACTTCCTCCCTCCCCCTTGGCCCTCTACGTCGCACCGCAGCCCTCCGAGCTACCCTGAAGCCTCGATCCATCCACAGGTGATCCACCCCATGGCCGAGCTATTTCGTACCCTCGCGAAACCACTGTGGCCGACCCACCCCATGGCCTCGCATTGTCTGCAGTCGAGCCACCCCACACCCTCGCGGCACCCCTGCGGCCAGGCTGCCCTGCTACCTCACGCCATCTGTGGCTGAGCTACCTCGTGGCGTCATACCATCTGCGGCCGATCCTCCCCATTCCCTCATGGAACTACTGTGGAAACACACCACCCTCTCAGCCACACAGCTTCCAAACCACCACTCCACATCCCCCGCAGCCTCGCACTGCCTTTGCAGCCTCCACGACCCTCTACAGCCCCTCACGGCCTGCCAGACCACCCAGCGGGCCGGGCCAAACCCAGCAGTCCAGGCCACCCTGTGGGCCAAGCCAGCCCCAGCGGGTCGGGACCGGTCGACCCTGACCGGGTTGGCCCAAGTCGGGTCGGGATGGGTCTGTCAGACTGGGTCAGACCGGGTACAATATTTTCGCTCTAATGGCCATAACTTTGGCACCAGAAGTCCGATTGAAAATCCGCCATAGGAAATATAAACCTTGGAGAGAGACGGTCCTATTGGTATACAACTACTGATGTTTTGGGTAAATTTCAAGAATGGTCAGGTTGGATGGAGAACGAATCCAACTGGGGCCTTGGGACTAAAAGCCTAATAACTTACAGACCGGGTGTCTGGTTGATTTTCTTTCTATTGCATTGAGACTGCTTTAATGAGGAGGTCCTTTGAGATAATTCTCCTAGGACATATTGTTAGTTGTAGTGTCAACCAGTGGCTTGTGGAGCGAACCCTCCCAGAGACGAGTGAGCATAGTGCAGGAACCTAGTAGCTGGCTATGACATGAAGAATGTAGAGTGATCCTGTGTGGGTCAACACTTAGAGAGATCATGTGTGGGTCAGCACCTTGTGATACTGTGTGGGTAAGCACCTAGAAATCATGTGTGGTTCAGCACATAGGGATCCTGTGTGGGTTAGCACCTTGTAATCCTGTGTGGGTCAGCACCTAGCGATCATGTGTGTGTCAACACCTTGCGATCATGTGTGGGTCAGCACCTAGTGATCCTGTGTGGGTCAACACCTTGCGATCTTGTGTGGGTCATCACCTAGTGATCCTGTGTGGGTCAGCACCGAGCGATCCTATGTGGGTCTTCCTCTTAATAGAGTAAGTTGATTCAGTAGTTATATCTAATCATCTCTACTACTGTACTTAATTTATACCTGGTGTGAGATGAGTTCGTACATGTGTGGTACTTTCCTTTGTGGTAATACCTTGGTGGTATTATTCAGTGTGGTGTACCTATATAGTACATACCTTTGTGGTTTTTCATTATAGAATAGTTGATCCTGGGGATTTGGAGTTGGACTCTATGTTTTCCTCAGGATTGAGATTGGTTTACTTGATAACTTAGGTATATGTATGGGCATATATCTAAGTGGGGTTATCATTTATTTCCTTCCTTATTGGATTGTCCTTCATGGATTTTTGTGAGACCTTGAGGGTCTCGGGGTCCCTACTGATTATCGTTATACTCACCCCTACACGGGTTATGCCCACATTTTGTTGTGTTTGGTGCAGACAACAGACATCGCTGACTGAGGACGTGAGTACCAGGACTAGATGTAGTTCAGATGTGGACCTTAGATGAGGCATACCATAGAGATGACTAATCGAGAGATATACCTACCCTTCAGGTAGGATTTATGGCGGGTGTTCATAGGACTTGTTTCAGTTTACTTGTACTTCTAATTTACTTGTACCTTCAGTTTCTTGTACGTTCCAGTTGGGCTTGTATTCTGGCCCCGTTTTACCTACTTCACTCACTCTATTTACTATTCAGTTTACTTGAGTTTGTATCTTCATGTGGTCTTGATTGCGTGTGCTTATAGGTTTTAAAGTCTATGACTTCCTACTTTTAGGGAAAATGCCTTCGGTGCTAGTCACCAGCCCCAATTCTATGGAAGGTAGGCTTGGGGTAGTCACAACACGGGCCCCGAGGGGCGGGTCGTGACAATATATATGTGTTTGTATAGTTTAAAGTATATATTTTAATAAAATTTATATTTGAAATTATTTATTTATTAATATTTTGTGAATATATTTTAGTTTTCACTTACTTAATTTTAGTTTACTATTACCTAACATTATATTACCAATAATTAACTTTTTAACCCTTTTTAAATTTATTTACACTTATTAAATTTATTTTTCGCTTACCTAACCTCTATGAGTTTCAATTTACCCTTAATAACCATTTTTACCATTACGTGCCTTTTTTTACCCTTATATAAATGTTTTACCCTTAATTAACTATAGTTTACCCTTACTTGAATATAATTTACCTGTTACGTAACTTTGGTTTACCCTTAATTAACTTTTTTAACCCTTTGATAACTTTATTTTAATGTTACATAACGTTACTTTACCCTTACGTTATTTTTTTAACACTTAGATAACATTTTTTTAGAATTACATAACGTTTTTACCACTAATTAACCATTTTTACCCTTAAAAACATGTAAAAAAATTTACACTTACATAACTTTTTTAACCCTTATATAACCTTAATTTACCCTTATTTAAATTTATTTTATGCTTACATTACTTATTTTTACTCTTATATAACTTTATTTTACCCTTACATAACATCAGTTTTTCCATACATAACAGTAGTTTAACTTTACTTAAGTTTTTTGACCTTACTTAAATTTGGTTTTACGATTACTTAGCATTTAAAAGCTTTTGTAACATGTAGAAACTTCATCATACCTTTTCGTAACTTATATAATGTTAATATTACATTGAATTTTATAGTATAAATTCTAAGTTACCCTTATGTAACTCACACACATAATGGAATTCCAATTTCATGACGATATCTGCTAGCATATTTTGATCATGAACTGATATAAACACTTACTAGTTGAGGAATTATCCATTTTTTCATTTATATTGGTAACTAATTAAATTAATTTGTCAAATAAAAATACATGATTCATATTATGCTTGATCATCTTTATCAAACACAATGTATAGATATACATTGTATCATTATTTTATAATATCTTTTTCAGTATTACTAAAAAAGATAATTCAATAATACAAAATAGAATATTCAAGTAAATCATTTCTATTATCAATCAAAATCCTCAAATTTGATTAATTACATAAAACCATCACTCTTCCAATAAGAAATCAATTTTTAATATTGTGTTTTGGGACACTCATTCAATATAGGTATAGCCTCTAAATATATTCCAACTCTAGAAACCCATCCATTATAAAACTCATGTTTATATTGTCTACATATCTCACATAATTCAATTCACCACTTTTTCCTCATAGCCTCACATTATGAAAAAATATAATGAATTTTTAGAAAGATTTTAATTCTGATTGGTACAATAATAATATAGCATTAAATATTATTAATTTCTTTTCCCATCTTTAAGATAATGAATTTTACATTTTTTAATTTTCAAAGGGTCTCTAGGATATTGGCTTGAATGGAATGATCTCATAGTATTTGGAAAGATTCACCATAAAATGCTTAAGTTATCTCCCTATTTTTTGAATATTTTAATTGTCCTCATTTTACTCTACCGTAATTTTTTATAGAGGTTCCACACTTCATGCATGCATATACACCCATGCTTACTTATATTCATACATCTATCTGTGAAATAATAAATGGAAAATATTAAATTAATAAATATTAAAATGAAAATAAATAATGGTCAAAATAATTTACTAGGGATATTAATGTATACATTGGTCTAGTTGATTCGTGGGTTTATTTGGATTCCTATATAATGAAGGATCGTTGAATTGTGTTGTACTAGTGAGGTCTAATGTCTGATCATGATGATTAATACACTAGGGTGGGTCAGAATGGGCCAATGTAGAAGTAAAATAAGTGTAAATATAAAATATACGAGAGAATAAAGTATTAGAAAATGGATCTAGCATAGACTTTTGTGGAAAAATTAAAATATGGATGGGGAGTAGGATTTTTCATCAGATAAGAAAAAGATATATTAGGTCCAGTCATAAAAGCTCGCAATTGTATAGGCAATAAATATATCTTATATACCTCTAATATAATTGGGGGATAATAAATTTTCCTATATGATATAACTAGTTAAGGTTCACAGTTTGATCAGGTATTATGAGTGGAGTGAATATCTATAGTACCAACCCCCTCAAATTGGAAAGTTGTGCACCACTGCCACTTGGCTGGTCAGACAATAGTTGCATCCTAGGTGATGGATCCTGATTAAAATTTTAAAAAAAAATAATGGAATAACATTATATGTTATTGAAATAAATATTTGTGTGTGTGTGCGCGCGTGAGAGATATAAATATTACATTCGATACATTCTCCAGAGGAGGAATTCCAATATATCTCATGCGGTGATTATTATGAGATGTTCTATTCCTCTATATCTCTTCAATTTTTTCATTTCTTTCATTGGAAAAAAATATTCATTTAATTAGAAATTCTTAAATAATGTATAATCCAAACATGAAATAAGTGGTAATGATTATTAATAAAAATATTCCAATTTTCAATCAAAATAAAGGATAGGTAGTGAAATAACATAATAAATTTATAATTATTAAATTTGGCATTATCAAAATTTTATAATTATAAATATAAAAATTTTATGTTCATTCAAATTTAAACTCTTTCATCTTTATCATTATATGGAATTTAAATTTTAAATAAATGTTATCTAACCAACATTAAATAATTTATAATTAAATTTCTATCATGTAGATGTTTTACATAATCTATTATCACACATTTAATCAACACAAAAACATTGATCATATCAATCATAAAACACTTTTTGATGTTCCTTAAATAATATCCAAATAATGAAAACTTAATTTGAACAATTTGGATAAATAAATTTTGAATAATTCATAATTTAAAGATAAAAATTTTGGATTTTGGATTTTTTTTCATAATTTAAAAACCTTTTTAAATTATCAAGACTGATTTATAAATACACTCTTTTATTTATAGATCATAAGTAATTTGATATAATATTATAAAAGGTGTTTTAGATGTTTTCATTTAATATATGATAATAAAAAATTTTATACACATTCAATTAGTTATAAAAATTAAAATAATTAATTTATATATATATATTATAATTTATAATATCACAAAATACTTATTATAAGGATTTAGAACCATTTTCTAAACTATCTAAATAATTTAAAAAGTAAAAAATATTTTTTAATAGATTTAAAACTATTCTTATTACCCTTATGAAAATTGGTGTAACTATTTAAGGGTAAACCCTTATACGCTTACATGGGTCATCTGAAATCCCTTAAAATAAATGTAAGTCATTACTTACCTTTACATAGCTGTAGCGGACCCTTATGAAAACCACCATGGGTAAGGGTAATGCTTCGGTTAACCTTATAGATGAAACTTATACAGACCACTATTCATGAGGGTTGTGTCTTGGTTACCCTTAAGCATCTCACATGTGTATGGGTAAGTCAGCCATTACTTTTACATGGCCCCTATACATAAAGGTATTGATAGCCTTAATCTTATAAAACCGAGATGCCTAAGGGTAACTTAGGAATTACGCTTATGTCGAGCGGTCTGTGTAAGAGTCATATGTATGGTCAACCAAAACATTTACCTTATGCATATTGGACTGCATAAGGTTAATACCATGGTTACCCTAACACATAAACGTTATGTAGAACACACTACATAAGGTTAATTCTTTTATTACACTTATGAATCATAGTTACCTAAATTTAAGGATATTGTTACCCTTACATACATCACATGGTATAAGGTTGATATCTTGGTTTACCATTATGCATTACACTTACATAGACCACTCTATGTAATGGTAATTTCTTGGTTACCCTTAAGCATATCAGATGTGTAAGTGCATGGTCATTATTACCCTACGTAGCCCTACTATGTAACGGTAAACCCTTTTTTCATATTTTAGAAAAACCAGTTAAATACAACTCTATTTTTCATTCTTATAATGTGGTTCAGTTCAATATTAGAAAATGAACTCAAAAAAACTTCAATTATTGTGTATTGAAAATTACATAAAGATAATGTTGGATACAATATATTCGAATCCAACAGTAAATAAATTTAAATGGTACCAACTTCAATACCCCAAGTTGAGCTAAAACAAAATAATTGAGAATATATATGGATGAATCCATATATTACCCAAAGAAAATTCAGGTTCACAATCTACTCTGATTATTGGTGGAGTGTTGGTTTCAATTACTTCCCCACCATCCTCAGAAATATGTATTCATATTATTTCCATAATGACACTGAATTCACGTATTGAATGTTATTTCATATGAAAACTTGTTTTCCTAATGGTTCCAAATATATGGATCATTAATAGAAAGAATGTGAGTCATTTCAATAACAATAGATCTGTAGTCATTAATAAATGATCCATGTCACGCCATTAAATCAAACTACTTTCATTTCATCATAGAAACATAACTATGAGAATAATAATCCCATTTTAGTATTTTCTAAAAAACACTACAATATGATACATTTTTATATCAAATCATACTATCTAATGAATTGGAATAACAGTATGTCATTTCAGTTAGCATAACTTTGTCAGGTTTTTTTCTCATGTTAACAACTCGATCAGTGATATCAAATTTGTACCCATTTCTCATAATTGATTTACATTAATGAACTACATAATTAGGAAAAAAAATAATTCTATCATTTCTTTAGAGATAAATTTATTAAGTAAACTCAATACCTAGAATATAAATGAATAATAAAAGTAAATTAATGATTATTTTTTATTTCAGTATAGTAATACTTCTACCTATTATTTCAACCAAAAATGAATCATTTTTTGGAAAGTATCTATTCTTAACATATGTAATGAATAATGTTTTCTATTTAAAATTTTACTATCCTCCCAATATAAAAATACTGAATAAAATTAACACATATATACAATGGAATGATATGCGATAAAATATAGATATTCAATTTACATACCTGATTTAGTCATAAAACAAATCATAGTTAAACAAGACCATGTGATGTGTCATATCCTACTCTTTAAGGCATAATGTGGTTAATATATATGATCCTGTAATTCCTCTTATTTGGATAAATTATTGAAAACTACGTTCAATTTTATCATATTATCCTTGTTCATTTATGATTTGGTCATTCTATCTCATGGCCACATCAGACAAATATATTCAACCTAATTTAATACATCTTTAATCCAAGTAACCTTTCAAAATAGAACCTTATATATGATTCTGTGTCAAAATTTTTGAATACAATTTGTACATATTTATTTCAGTTGGATAAATCTAAAAAATAAATAGGTCCTCTAATAATTATTTTTATTATGTGATGGATAGTCATATGTTGCATGGATGTGAAAAATGATAGAAGAAAAAAATTATCTAGATCAGAAAGAATTAAGTTTGCATCTTCCTATATTTTTTTGTAATAAATAGATTGATATATTTTTAGCAAAAATATCCCAATAAAAATTACACAATCAAATCACTTCCACCCGTACATTATTAGATAGTATATTACATATTTCCATAGGAATCAACTAATTAATAAGGAAGTGATAATCAATAGTATTTATATATTTAATCATCCAGACTCTTTAGTTGATACATTTTGATATGTTTCTTAAATAACCATCAGGAACATTGATAGTCTCTAGAACATGTTGATATTTATTTTTTTTAAAGTTGTCATCATAAAAGAAGCATGCATAACTTTATATTTATTTTTAATGATACAAAGAAGATGAAATTATAGTGTAACACAATAATACTATATGTCATGTTGATATAATAAATTATATTTTTTATTCCCATTGAAATTTAGAAAAATCGTTGGAAAAATGTCAAATTTGTTTTTTTCAGTGTACATTACATCTAAAAATGATGTAATAAATTTTTGGGACAATAAATAAACACAAAGAATTTAATTTTAGTCTTTTAATTATAATTTTATTTTGTGAAAACATTATTACTCTTTTGATATTTCGTCTTACCTTTCACCAATAAAAATTGGACATCTTGAAATTAATCAATAATATTTATTCCATATATATGTTGAATTGTATTTTTGGTCTCAATAGTTTTGTAAAAACTTTAATGATTATTCCTATATATATAATCATTTAGAAAGAATCACAGATATCTTGAAAAAATAAAACTATGAACTTATATACTTTTTCAAGATAAAGTATTATTTTTAAAAATATAACATGAAAGATATGCCTTCATGCTTTTATAGAAATCATCTCATAAGAAAGAAAATCATTTATCATCCATATAATCATTAACACATCTAAAATGTTTATTTTTCTTAAGAACAATATGTGTACACACTCATATTGTAAAGAATCTTCAACTCTTTTATTAAAGGTTTCATGTATGAATCTATATCATTTCCAAGATCATAAGGTCCAAATATGAGTATACTCAAGAAATTGAAGGGATGTTTCATAATCATATTTAGAATAAGGTTACAAATGTTTATGAAAACTGGGCACAAGTTGTACAATGTATGTGTCTAAAAACAATTAAAACTATCACATGATAGAACTAACCTCACATTAGACACAATAACTACAAAATTAGGATATAGTGTATCAAATGTCCAACATGATATTCCATCTATAGGATTAAAGAAATAATAAATATCCTTATTTCATAAAACATTATTTCATTTCATATTTATTGATATTTTATTTGAAATGAACAAATTTTAAAGTGTCTAAATCAATGGAAAGTTCGTTATTACATTCTAGGGCACACAATATGGTGTTCCATCAGAATTTAGCATCAATCGAGATGTGAAAAATGTTATAAAATTGTTTAGGTCATTGGTTTTTTCTATGAATAAGCATTCATATTTAAGTTGAGCTTGATTTTTTTTAATCTATGTTGGTAAATTTTCTTCCTTTCCATATAATTTTTAGAGGAAACATTAGCATCATCTTAAATAAACTACTTAAAAAAGTAAAAAATACAATTTATAATAGTATTAGAAATTCGAAACAGGGTTCTCTCATTAAATAGTAATATTGAAAATTCTAGATTTTTCTTTTTAACATATTTTCAATATACTAGAGTTATATAAGAATCCATAAATTTTTCACCCTATCAACAACATCATATTCAGTACATGAATCATGTTTACTCATATCATTGTCTTCCTATATTTTCATACTTTATTTCTTTTGAAGATAAATAAATGGAAAATAATCATAATATAAATTATATAATCTAGTCTTCTCATTCTTATGATGAGAATTTGGAGTCTTTCTTTTCTACCCATTGTGATACCAAACATAATATTTTTTTGAAAAAAACTTTTTTTATATGGTAGAAATATTATTTTTTAATTAATGTAGTTCTTAGAATATAATGATAACATGGGTAGTTTATAGTACCACTATCTCAAGCAATTTCAAATGTAAAATATGTAAAAAGAACTCAATTGTTTTTTAAAATAAATTGAGATCTCATTTGTATCATACATTCAACTTATATCTATTTGGTTAAATAAATCAACGTTATATGTCATGTTGTAAAGTAAATGAAATATGATTGAATTTAACTCCAAAATATATTTAAGGAAACAATAATTTTTCACTTTATTTCAATAACTTGGGAAAACATTAAAATAAGATTTAAATCCAATCCATTTAAAATAAATCTCCATTTTCTTGTATAAATAATAAATTTAACATACAGGAAAACATCATTATAAAAAAAACTTGGTTTATCATGTAAACATCAATTTGATAAGGGAAAAGGCTATTTTAAATTAATTAAAACTATATATTTATCACCCATATCTTTAATTTTATAATTAAATCCCCTTATATAAAACAATACCATATGTATAAAACTGTAATATTGAAATCCATTATATCAAACAGTAATAACTATATAGAATAACAAACACACAAATATATTTTTGGAAAAACTGAAAAATAATTCCATATGAGAATTATATTATTAAATACAACAATGTATATCGAACATGACCTATCTCATATATCATGGCCAAAAGATCTCAAATTTCAAACCAAACATGGAATTTTATGAGGATTATCATTATATATATTATAATTCTAATAAAATAAGTATGTTTTTAATATGGGATATATTATAAAAAACACTTACACAAAAAAACCCAAAAATGCATAAGACCTAAAAACATCTCTTTAGACATATCAAAATAAATAAAATGGTTCTTTATGTAAAAATTTGTTTCCAATTTTTTAACATAGTTTCACTAAGATGTTCTAGTAACAAAAAAATCAATCTATATTCATACATTTATGAAAAAAATACGAATCTATATTTTCAAACCATATATTACATTTAAAATCTAATCATGATTAAGACCTGAAATATAATGACTCTATTTTTTCCATGTAAATATTTGGAATATATCTAATAACTTTTTTTGATCTAGGTGTTGAGTCAGCCTTGGATTATGATGCCCTAAGAGACTTGATATTGATATTGTTTAAATATATTATATATTATAACATATTCACATTCCTTTTATAAAATAATAGTGTAAATCCAAAATATAGTCTTCTATCATAAATATAACACCATAATTGATTCTAGAATGTGGGATTTACCCTAATATTGGAATAATATTTGTAAGCATTAGGTGTTGGTCATGATTTCAATCATGAGAAAAATGATTAAATAAATTGAAAATATTTTTTTGTTTGTTTTAATTAAATGTGTAACATAATAATCCTGGATTTAAACACACTTATTCCAAAAACATTGGGTTAACTGCATCACCCTATAGATCTGAGAGGAGGATGTTAAGGAGCATTGGATGTTGTTTAGATCATAAATCAATGACCATAGTGTAGGAGGGATCACCAATAGAAATAGAGTTTGTGGATCTCACCATCAATAAAAATTCATATATATTATTCATAAACTTTTGATCCTAACATTAAGTAGTTTTTTTATTTTCATGGTTTATTTCTATATTTTATTATCCCATAATGAATTCAAATTAACCTAATGGTGGATTTAATATTTGGTCAACCATTCCAAACCGGTTAAAGTTTATATTCCTAGTATTATGGGTAATTGATATTGTAAGTTATTATTGTATTAATTTGTCAAAATAATGGAAACAAATCAAGTCTAGCCTAAAAAATTGTTGGGCTTCATTCCTATTTTTTGTTTCATTTAATTATTTCCTTTTTCTTTTGGTATTCATCACTAATATTGATTTTTTTCAGTGATAAAACCAATACCCAATGAGAGGTCATTATGAAACCATTCTTTGGTGCAGCAAATAGTCACCATGGGTTCAGTTTCATTATTGAGGGAGAGATCGAGGAATGTTATTGATGTCAATAAATCAGTGGGGGACCAAGATCAGATCATAATTCCATGTATCCAATATTATAACCCAGAGATGGCATGATTTAATTAATGTTTTTAGAAGATTGGACATATGAAATATGACTCTTGGTGACAGAAAGGTATGGTCAGATTGATATCCAAGATCATAATCATGATTCATGGTGGATTTTGTAGGGGTAGTGATGCTAAATAGACACATATAACTGGCATGACTTTCTATGAAAATCTTGGATACATGGTATGTGTTGTAGAAGAACATGTCTTCTGTATCCCCCCTTCTACATTTCTAGGGTTTATGTATATAGAAAAAAATCACATGTTGTTAAAAATGTGTGATGAACCATGTAACCTAGTGTTAGTGGAACATCATATGTCTCATAAGGTACATGGGTATGGGCACGGCTAGGAACATGGGCATATCTAGAGTACACAGGCATGACCTTTTACTTGGACATGACTAGGGTACTCAGACATGTCCAACTACATGGGAACGACCAATGTACAAAGGAATGGGTAGAGGAACATGGACACAAACATAGGTAGTACAATGTTTATAGTTTCACATAATGTACTCTCTATAAACATTGTGTACATCCCCTAATGTAGTTTGCAACCCTTCATCTCTTTAGATTAGAACTAGTTTGGTTGGGGGTAATCTCTCAATCCTTACCTTTGAGGGTACGGTGTGGAATTATATCCTGATAATAGGATTGTGATACCCTCTATGGTTTTTGAATTGGATAAAGTTTATTGTATCCCTTCATGTTGCCGATATGGTATCCTCTATCATTACTTATTTATTCCAGATAGGTTTCGTAGTATTGGTGTTACCACCATGAAAGGGTTGTAGATCCCTTATATAGTAAATTGGTCAACTACGGTTTCTAGTTTCCCCCAATAGATTTACGTGTGATCCCATATTTGGGTGTTCATATCATGGAAGTTCCATTAGTTAATACCATTTTTACTTCTAATAGTAACAACCTCTTAGATGAGAATCATCGGTGATAGTAAGGCTCATTGAGTGAGTTCTCTTAGGCGAGTGTTACCTTGAAGCCTCCAGCAGAATCATGTGGATGAAAATTGTTGAGGGATCTTTGATAATTGGATTTTTTTTATTATATTTGGATTTCAGTTATTATGATTTCTGTTATGTCTCAAATCCTGATTGACATGACTTGTCTTGATGATATGGCTACCCTTGATTATTTATGATTTGTGATTTTCAAGTCTCTTGATAGGTATTTTTATACTCAACATCGTATGGATTCTACCCACACATATCATGTCTTATATAGAAAAAATACCTTTTGATGGAGATATGGGGGGACTAAGAACAATTGGGGAATAGATTGGGATAGATAGGAAATGGTTGTAGTATGTGTTTCATTTGATAGTAGTACCCCATTCTAAGTAGTTCATACACTTTTTAACATTTTGGTGGGCGTGTTTTATCACCTTTTTTGGTTTCCCAGTATTTTTTCATAGTCTGATGTGGGATATATGCTCTGCATGCATTATGGTATCAGTTGTACTTACCTTTTATCATTGTATTTGTATTTGGAGATGCATGTGTTTGTAAAAATACATTAGGGTAACACCTTTCATGTGTGTGATATAATTAATCAGAATTGGTCACCAACCCTTGGACGATTAGAGGTGGTCTAGGGGTGTCTGAAAGAGTGTTGTCGTGGGAGCCCTAAAATGATTAATCTGATTTTGGGGTTCTTAGGTGCAGTAGAGTGGCTGACCAAGGTCGTCTCTCAAAGGAGGAAGTGAATTTAACAACTTATTAAAGGTATTCTAAAACAAATAAAATAGAATATAATAAAAACACTACTTGAAAGGATGTGGGTTGGTTATAGTTTATGAATCTAGAAGAAGTTTGCTGGAAAAAGATTGTATTTTTTTTATTTTTCTTTTTGAAATGAAGTTCGATTAAAATGACACAACAAAAAGATGTTTTTTAGACAGAATTTAAAAGAAGTAATCGATCTAACTCCACCTCTTCAATAATTTATTAATAATTATCATTTAAATTAATATTCACTTAATTATTATCCCTTAATTGGTTAAATCCCAAACCCTACAAGAATTAACTTTACCACGAAGATGAAGTGAATTTAACCTTAGGATAACTTCGGAACATGCAATCGCAACACCCTGATTTGATTGATGTTCTATGATTAGATTACGGTCAGTAGTAAATTAAGGCACATAACCACTCTGGATATGAGGATTAATTGAGTTTATGGATTATATTTGAACTCTACAAATTGATCCCGTGTGGTTTTGAATTACCAGTTAAGGTTGCGCTCTCGCAGTTCACACAATTCCTGACCTCACGTGTTTTGTGTTAACTATTCAATTGCTTGCTTAGTTTCATTTAAATTAACAAATTAATTAATATATCTTAATATGTGAATCATAGTAGCTTATTGATTCAAAATAAATGAATGAAAAAGGATATAGGTCGATCGATTACTAAAAAGAACTACTCTTTCATGGGTGGCATAATCATCGTAGAAGCGTTTTTCATCTGAAAATGTTTATAATGGGTATTGCCCAATAACTCTTCTACTCAATAATTCCATCCCAAAGAGGAAGATTAAGAGAAGAATAAATTTAAACAAAATAGAAGAAAATAGAAGAAATAAAAGAAGAACAAAGAAGTTTATTACAGAAACAAAATAATTACAACGTGAAAGAGAAGAAGAAGGCTTCGATGAGGGGATCCTTGCTTCAAGAGATACACATCTTACAATGGTTGGAGAATTTGGGTGAAACAAATTCTACTCTGACTCCAATCTCAAAATGAACGTCCCAACCCCTCGAAATGAGAAAAATTGTAATTTATAGAGGGGAGGGGAGGAGAGGTTACAAGTGGTTTCAAGTGTGAATGTGGAAATTCGGCCAAATATTTTATTCCAACTTGAACCGCCTATTTTTCCACAAAACACATGAATTGGCCGGCCTTACAGATGGATAATATGTGTGGATATGGGTCCCTTATCTCCTATTAAAATTTGGGATTAATCCAGGCACATATGAAAGCATTATGGCCGCAATACAGAAGCTTCTCCATTCTGGTGAGTCCAGCCCAACTTTGATTTCATGGCCCATTTTCAACAACAAAATTCACTCTTTGGCTCTAGTGTCCTGAATAACATTTTTATATAATGAAGATAGAAACACATTTACAAAATTTAGAATTCAAATAATAAATATAAAAATATTTATCTTCGAAATACTACAGTGAATTATAAAGGGTAAAACTGAAATTTTCATCAAATATTCAAATGAATGATATAATCACAAATACATTCTAATTAAACATATTTAACACAATGTGAGGAAATTATATCATTTATTATCAATAAAATATTCAATAAAATGGTGTTTTATCAACTCCCCCACACTTACCCTTTTTCACTCCAGAGAAAAACCTCATATCAAGTAAACATCAATATCAAATCAAAACCAATTTTAAAACACATATCCTTGAGATCAAACAATTACACACCAAGAAAGAAAAGATATCTTTCCTCATAAAAACCCATTATTTCAAGTTCTTCATTTATATCATTCAATATATTTTCACATTAGTTATCCTCCCATGCACAAAACACTTACCTCACTTGAATTTTCTCTTATCACACAAATGTCAATTTTTTTCCAATGTCTTTCTCATCCAAACTCATACAAGGGTCACCATAGGCTTGATAGAATCCTACATCGCTACCTGATGTGAGTCAAGGACATATGTTTATCATGAGGACTTTTTAGGGTTGTTATTTGGATTTCGGTTGGTAGGATTTGGATGTGAAAAATTCTGAGGCTGAATGAGGAGGGCTTGACACTTTTTGAAGCAAAATTACATTAATCTAATTTTCACTTAAATATGGTCTTCTCCTCAATCCCCATAGTATCAATTCAGCTCCATCATCATGAAAATTCATGAAAAGTTTACACCATTCTTCATTTTAGCATAAAAAATTGTCAATCTTCTCAAACATGATTTTCTTAAATGCTCCAGATAGGCACAGCTTTCCACCTCAATTAGAAGCTACAGAAAAGGAACAGCTTCACTGGTCATGAAAGCTCTAGAAATAGCACAACTTTCAATATAATTACTTTCTTCAGCAAAAAACACATCTATTAAGAATTTAATTTTCCACCCAATGTATCACATAATGTGGTAGCACAACACAAAATAGTTTCCCCCACACTTAAGCTCAACTAGATTATGCAATTTCACTTCAAGAGTTGGTTAGATAGGGAAAATTGGGTTGTAATGTGGCTAACCTAACAGGTTGTGCATGTCTTCTAAGGGATAAAAAGATTAAATGTTCAAGTTAGGCCATTATAAAAAAAGAATTCTTTGAAGTATGGTCTTTAATACCAAACAAATGCCTCAATAATTTAAATATAAGTACCTCAAACCCTCATGTTTTGACAGGAATAAATCAAATTCTAGATAAATCAAGCATGGTTTCGTTATCTCAAGAAGTGAGGTGTATATAAACAATATGAAAATAATGGTTTATAAGCCTCACAAGAAAGTGATTTCAAATATAAAGACAGTGAGATGTGGCATGAGATTCAAAATTTGGCGTACTTTCCATGAAATTACTAAATATTTGAACTTGAAACAGAGTCATTTTCAGCATTCATTTAATCTTAGTTTCGAGGGTTAAATTGTTTAACTCATTGATATGCATTTCAAAATTGTGATGAAAATCATTTCAGCTCAAAAATTTCAAAAACACAAATAAAATTAAAAAAAAATAAACACAAAAAATTTGATAAAAAACACACAATTTTTTTTGTTTTGTTTTTTTAAGGAAAAAAATTGAAATTACCCAACTAAAAGCTTCCCTCCCCCACACATAAAATATTGCATTGTCTTCAATGTGAAACCATGAGATGATATATGCACATGAAATGTAGAATTTTTAAATAGGACAAATAATATAAAAAGTGAAAGGGTTAGGAACAGCCTGATGTGATCAAGTGATGATGGGGTCATGCAGTGTGATAAAATCCACTACATTAGTAGGAAGTCCCTCAATGTATCTCTTCAAACGTTTCCCATTGACTATAAAGCTCCTTCCAGTATCCTCTTGTGTGATCTCCACTGCACCATAAGGGAAAACATTAGATACAATATAAGGACCTAACCATCTGGAACACAACTTTCCAGGCATCAGCTTCTACCGTGAACTGTAGAGAAGGACTTTTTCTCCAACATGAAAATCCCTTTGTTGGATCATTTTGTCATGAGTTACTTTTGATCTTTCCGTGTTGAGCCTTGAGCTCATATGATGACAGTCGAATCTCCTCATGCTCTTGAATTTTCAACTTCCTTTGAATTCCATCTTGGGCCAAATCCATGTTGCATTTCTTTATACCCCAATATGCCCAATGCTTGACTTCCACTGGGAGATGTTATTCTTTCCCAAAAACAATCTTAAATGGGGACATACCAATGGGGGTCTTGAATGTTGTTCTATAAGCCCACAATGCATCATCCAAGTGCTTTCTCTAATCCTTCCTATTTGGCTGCACAGTTTTCTCCAAAATTTGTTTTAACTCACGATTTGAAACCTCAACCTAGCCATTTGTTTGGGGGTGGTATGGTGTTGATGTTTTGTGTGTCACCCCATACTTTTGAAGGAGGGAAGAAAAATTCCAATTGCAAAAGTGTGTCCCTTGGTCGCTAATGATGGCCTTTGGTACTCCAAACCTGCAAAAAAATATGTTCTTTGACAAAGTCCACAACAACATGAGAATCATCAGTCCTAGTGGCCTTAGCCTCCACCGATTTACTCACATAATCAAAAGCAACCAAAATGTACAAAAATCCACATCAACTAGGAAAAGGACCCATAAAATCAATTCCCCATACATCAAAAATCTCATAGAATAATATGGGATGTTGGGGCATCTCATGTCCCTTAGAAATGTTCCCAGTGTGTTGGCAATGAGAGCATGACTTACAAAACACATGGGCATCATGGAATAAGCTAGGCCAATATAATCCAGAGTCCAAAACCTTCCTAGCTGTCCGTTGGGGTCTGAAGTGTCCACCACAAGAAAGTGTATAATAGAAATTTAAAACAGACTCAAACTCATGATTGGGAACACACCTCCTAATGACTTGGTCACTACACATGCGCCAGAGGTAAGGATCATCCCACACATAAAACCTAGACTCACTTTTTAATTTTTGGACTTGATGTTTCTTTAAATTTGCATTGATTTCGGAGGCAACAAGGTAGTTCACTAAATCAGCATACCAAGGATGCATACCCGAGATGGAATAAAGATGGTCATCGGGAAAAGTGTCCCGAAGTTGTACCTGATACAAGGTGTCATCCTCTAATGTGTGAGTAAGCATACTCATGTGGTCTGCCACCAAATTCTCTGACCCCTTCTTTTCCTTTATCTCGATGTCAAACTCTTGATGAAGGAGCATCCAATGGATAATTTGTGGCTTTGCATCTGGCTTCTTTAGGAGGTACCTCAAAGCTGCATGGTCAGAAAAAACAACTACTTTAGAGCCCAATAAATATGAACGGAATTTATCTAAAGCAAATATGACATCAAAAAACTCCTTTTATGTGGTAGTGTAGTTTGATTGGGCTGAATCCAATGTCCTTGATGCATAGGAAATCACATGTGAACGTCCTTCCACCCTCTGAGATAAGACAGCTCCAACCGTGAAGTTGGAGGCATCACACATAAGCTCAAAATGAATCTCTCACTGTGGGGGATGTATGATTGGTGGAGTGGTCTGACACTTCTTTACTTCATTAATGGAAGTCCTGAAAGATTCTTAAAACACAAAATCTGAATCCTTTTGGAGTAATCGTGACATCGGAAGAGAAATCTTACTAATATCTTTGATGAAGTGCTGATAAAATCTTGCATTCCCTAGGAAATATTTAACATCACACACACATGAAGGATATGGTAAGAATGAAATAGTGTATATCTTAGATATATCAACCTCTATCCCATGTTTTGACACTATATGCCCTAAGACAATGCCATGCTCTACCATGAAATGAAACTTTTCAAAGTTCAGGACCAGATTCATCTCAATACAACGATTCAATACCTTTCCCAAACTCTTTATACATTCATCAAATGAGGATCCATGCACTGTAAAATCATCCATAAATACCTCCATGCAGGTATCAATAAAATCAGAAAAAATACTCACCATGAATCTCTGGAAGGTACCTGGGGCATCGCAAATTCCAAATGGCATCCTCCAGTAGGAAAATGTGCCAAAGGGACAAGTGAATGTAGTTTTCTCCAGATCCTCTGGAGCTATAGGAAACTAAAAATATACAGAAAATCCATCCAAGAAACAATAGTTTGTTTTCCCAGCTAGTCTCTCAAGCATCTGATAAAAAAATGGGAGGGGGAAATGTTCCTTACGAGTGGAATTATTTATTTTCCTATAATCAATACACACACGCCAACTGTTTTGCACCCTCATTGGAACTAACTCATATTTCTCATTTTTAACAACAGTAACACCACTTTTCTTAGGCACAACCTGAATAGGACTTACCCACTGAGAATCTGAAATGGGAAAGATTATACCTTCCTTGACCAATTTCTCAACTTTTTTTAACAACTTCCAAGAGGATGGGATTGAGTCTTCTTTGTGGTTGTCTCACTGGTTTATCCCAATCCTCCAAGAGAATCCTATGCATGCAAATGGAGGGGCTAATACCTGATATTTCAGCCAAGGTCCACCCGATTTCCCTGATGTTCTCCCTCAGAAGATTCAAAAGTTTTTCTTCATGTTCAAAAGGGAGATTGTTAGCAATGATAACAGGTAATCTCTCACCACTCAACAAGTATGATTATTTCAGATTTGGTGGAAATGTCTTGAGTTATAATGAAGGAGGGTGTTGTATGGATGGATACATTGAAGGAACTGAAATATGTGCACAAAGAGCATCAGTATCAGAATGGACATCATCAAAATTAGAGAATAAAGCATCAAATCCATCAGCATACTCAACAGCCATGTAATAATCAGAGTGAACATGATCAAAATCAAAATATGAATCCACATAAAAATCAAATCCAAGAGAGTATTGTGTATCAGAAACATGTGTGGAAGTGCTCTTAGACATCAAACTCGAACCAATACTCGTAATCTCCCTAATCATAGGACAATTAAATTCTATGGAGTTTTTATTTGGTGGTTCAAAATGGGAGATAACAAAAACAGAATGGTCCTCTGAGGGGTCCTTCATGGAATCCATAACATTAAATATCACTACTTCATCTCCAAATTCCATGGAAAGTGTACCATCATTGACATTTATGATATTTTTTGTAGTCTTGAGGAAGGGACTACCTAAGATTATGGGGGCATGAGAACTTACATGATCATCCTCCATGTTAAGCATGTAGAAATCTGCTGGGAAGATCATGTCTCTTACCCGGACAATTACATCCTCAAGGACTCCCGCTGGATATTCCATAACTCTATTCGCCAACTGCACCACTACTATTGTTGGCTTCAACTCACCAACCCGCAAGGAAGAGAATACAGAGTGAGGCATCACATTTATTGAAGCTCCAAAATCACAAAGAGCATCAGAGAAGTGCAACTCCCCTATGGTACATGGGATGGTGAATGTCCCAGGATCCTTGCCCTTTGTTGGAAATGCTAGAGTTGGTGTAATGTGTGTTGAGACATTCCTTCCAAGGTTGATCCTCTCATTTCCCTTGAGCCCTCTTCGATTGGTTCATAGTTCTTTTAAAAATTTGGCATACCTTGAGATTTTCTTAATGGATTCAAGTAGAAGAATGTTGATCTCCACATGCTTGAATGTGTCCAAAACCTCTTTTTTTATTGCTTCTTCATCCATCTTCTTGGTTTGAACAACTCTGTTTGGAAAAGGAAGGGGTTTAGGAGGAACATCATCAATCTTTTTCATACCTTTATCTTTCTCCTTGGATTTCTCATCAGTTGGTATGGAATGCGGATTCTCTGGAGTAGAGGTGAATCCCGGTGGAATGGTAGGTATAGATGTATCGTTAATTTGCTTCTCACTTCTCAATGTGATGGCACTAACATTCCCCTTTGGATTTGGAGTGGGTTGGGAATGTAGATTTCCAGAATTCTTACTTACATGTTCATGGAGGGCGGTGGAAATCTAGCTCATTTGATTCTTCAACTCCCTCAACTCTGAACCGTGCCTCTTCAGATCATTCTGTTGATTAAGAACAATTTGTTTCAAAAGATCATCAGTGTTAGAGTCTACCTTGTGTTGGAGATTCACTTGTTGCTGACTTGTTGATGTTTGAGCTTTGAATCTCCTTTGGGTTTTTTGGAAACCCTGTTGGTAAGGTAGAGGATGCTGGAAGTATTGTTGAAAGGGTGGCCTTTGTTGTTGTCCAGAGCCATACCTCATATCTGATTGGTCCTTCCACCCTTGGTTATATGTTGGATCAAACTTCTTTTGGGGATATGGTTGTTGTTTCTGTTGCTGATTTGGTCTCCCTGGGAATACTGGTGCGCAATCCTCTGTCTCTTGTAGTTGTGGTCAACAGTCAGTTGGGTGGCTTGTCTCGGTGCAAATACCACAAGGCCTTGAAGGAGAGGGTTGGGATGTCTTTTGTGCCAAAGCAATTTACCTCACCATAGTGGTGAATTCTTCTAACTTGGTATCAATCAAATTACTTTCAAGTGAAGAAGGACTTACCTGATGTACTCCCCTGACATGTGGTTTACTTCTATCACCAAATTGTTGGGAGTTTTGGGCCATTTTTTCAATCAATTCACGTGCGGCTGCTGGTGCCATGTCCACGCTCCTCCAGTAGTAGCATCAACCATGCTCCTCTCCATGGGTGTGAGTCCATCATATAATTATTGGATGAGGAGTTTCTCACTGATTTGGTGATCCGGACATCTTGCACACAACTTCTTGAATCGCTCCCAGTACTCATACATTGACTCACCTTAGGCTTTCTTGATCCCCGATATCTCCTTTCGAATGGATGGGGTCCTTGATGCTGGAAAAAATCTTTGCAAGAAAAGACATTTCAAATCATTCCAACAAGTTACATCTTCGAGTTGTAAATAATACATCCAATCTTTCACAACTCCATCAAGTAAGAATGGGAATGCTCTTAGTTTGATTTGATCTTCAGAGACATTTCTTGGTTTAAGAGTTGAGCAAACCACATTAAATTCCTTAAGGTGTTTGTTGGGATCCTCACCAGATAAGCCATGAAATTTTAGAAGAAGGTGAATTAACCCATATTTTAGTTCAAAGTCTGATTCGAGATTTGGGTATGCAATACAATTTGGTTGATAGTTAATATCATGTGCATCCAATTCTCGAATGGTTATACTAAGTTAATTTCCATTATTTCCATCCATTGGTTCCTCTTTTATGTTTTAATTTGAATATATTCCAATTGAAATGTTTCTAGAAGAGAGAAATTCACCAACTGGTTGAATATTGAAACTTCTCGTAGACTGAGAATTTCTGATTCGAGCCCTAAGGCTACGTTCAATCTCAGGGTCAAGATCTAAGAGATATTTGGGATTATTTCGTGTCATAAATCAAATAAAAATGAAAAGAAAGTGATTGGACCCTAGTAAAATAAAAATGAGAAGTTATGTTGATGGTCCAAAAAGAAAAGATGAGGATGAAAAAAATGAAAACTTGTGAAAGGGGAAAGATGAAAGAGAGAGGTGAAGAAAATAATAAAATGAAAAATAAAAGAAATACCTCTAAATGGTTGAATAAATTACTTTCCTACCCAGAAATGGCGCTAATTTGAAAGAGCGTTGTTGTGGGCGCCCTCAAATGATTAATGTGATTTTGGGGTTCTTAGGTGCAGCAGAGTGGCTGACCAAGGTCGTCTCTCAAAGGAGGAAGTGAATTTAACAACTTATTAAAGGTATTCTAAAACAAATATAATATAATATAATAAAAACACTACTTGAAAGGATGGGTGTTGGTTATATTTTATGAATCTAGAAGAATTTTGTTGGAAAAAGACTGTATTTTGTTTGTTTTTTAGTTTTGAAATGAATTCCGATTAAAATGACACAACAAAAAGATGTTTTTTAGACAATATTTAAAATACGTAATTGATCGAATTATACCTCTTAAATCATTTATTAATCATTATCATTTAAATTAATATTCACTTAATTATGATCCCTTAATTTGTTAAATCCCGAACCCTACGAGAATTAACTTTACCACGAAGATGACATGAATTTAACCTTAGGCTAACTTTGGAACATGCAATCGCAACACCCTACTTTGATTGATTTTCTAAGATTAGCTTGTGGTTAGTGGTAAATTAAGGCACATAACCACTCTGTAAATGAGGATTAATTTAGTTTAGGGATTATATTTGAACTCTACAAATTTATCCCATGTGGTTTTGAATTACCTGTTAAGGTTGCGCTCTCACAGTTCTCACAATTCCCGACCTCGCGTGTTTTGTGTTAACTATTAAATTTCTTTCTTAGTTTCATTTAAATTAAAAACTCAATAAATAGATCATAATATATGATTTACAGTATCTCATTTATTCAAAATAAATTAATGAATAAGGATAGAGGTGGATTGATTACTAAAAATAACTACTCTTCCATGGGTGGCGTAATCATCGTAGAAGCGTTTTGCATGTGCAATGGTTTATAATGGGTCTAACCCAATAACGCTTCTACACAAAAATTCCAGCCCAAAAAGGAATATTAAGAGAATAATAAATGTAAACAAAACATAAGCAAATAGAAGAAATAAAATAATGACAAAGAAGTTTATTACACAAACAAAATCATTACAACGTGAAGGAGAAGAAGAAGGCTTCGATGAGGGGATCCTTGCTTCAAGAGATACCCCTCTTACAATGGTTGGATAATTTGGGTGAAACAAATTCTCCTCTTCCTCAAATATACTAATTCACTTTCCAACCCCTCAAAATGAGAAAAACTCCAATTTATAGAGGGGAGGGGAGGATAGGTTACAAGTGGTTTCAAGTGTGAATGTGGAAATTCGGCCAAATATTTTATTCCAACTTGCACTGCCCATTTGACCACCAAAACGCATTAATTGGCCGGCTTCCCAGAAGGATAATATGTGAGGATATAGGTCCTATATCTACTCTAAATATTTGTCCTTAATCCAGCCCTAGATGAAGGATTTAGGGCCGAAATACAGAAGCTTCTGCATTCTGGCGAGTCCATCCCAACTTCGACTTAATGGCCCATTTTCAACAAACAATGCACTCTTTATCTCTAGTGTCCTGAATAAAATTTGTCGATAATTATATTAGGAACACTTTTACAAAATTTAAAATTAAAATAATAAATATAAAAATATTTATCTTCAAAATACTACAGTGAATTGTAAAGGGTAAAACTGGAATGTTCATCAAATATTCAAATGAATGATCTAATCCCAAATACTTTCTAATTTAACATATTTAACATAATGTGAGGAAATTATATCATTTATTATCAATAAAATATTAAATAAAATAGTGTTTTATTAGTGTCACAGTCAGCTTATCAATATCTCAGAATTCCCCAAAGGTTTGGGTCAAGTTATAGTAATACCAAAGGGGTGTTCCATCATAGGAATAGAATTTAGAGTTTTTTCTTTCTATAACATTTTGTTTTGGGATTTATAGAAACATTATTAAAGTGTTTGTAATTCATCTTTCTATCCATATACTCCAATGTTGGTGTGGTGGATGATGTATATATTCACTAGGACTCTGATAACCTTATTGTTGACTTAGTACAAATAGGAACTAGTTACGTGGAAAACATTAGAACATGCATCATATAAAAAAAGGTTGTTGTTTCCAGGTCTATAATGAGTCATCTCCCCAAATATACTCTCTAAATTAGGTAAATCATGATTGTATTTCATCATTACTCTATAAAGATAACCAGTAAGGGTTCCATAATGTGTTTTGAAGGATAATCTTCTAAATGAATGTGATTTGGTGTTGGGGCATTCATTGTTGGTGTTACCTATATGTGGTTTGTAATTTTTTTCACAAATCCTTGAGTAGCAAGTTGAACCAGTAGTACCGAAAGAAAAGTTTTGAATGGTAATTTTGATTCATGAGTTTCAGAGGAAATGAACTCCTAAGTTTCAAGGTGAGTCAAACCCCTAATCTTCTGAGTATTGGAAAAAGGTAGTTACCAATGTTTTCAACCTTTTGAGGATACCTCTATATCAGATAGTGTACCAATCATAGAGTCTTATTCAATAATTTTCCTAGTGATGGTGGGGGACGATGATGTAGACATAAGATGAGATATCGCTTTCTTGGATAGATTTTGAGCATCTATTTAGGAATGAGTTTTATCTTTCCATGTTGTGATTGATACACATACAAGACCTCCTATTGTAATAGTAGTGAATCGTGATTATGGTAGAGTATTCTTTGTGGTTAATAGATCTGTCATGATACTCTTTGGATATGTTTTGAGATTTGTATTTCTAAGCAAAAACTTTTGAGTAGGGATTATGATGATATATCAAGGATGGAGTAATATCTCTCTGAATATATACCTATTATGAAGTTCTTGAGAAATTATTATACGTAGAGATATTCCTAGAATAATAGACACCGACATTGGGTTCCAGTAGAAGTAACATAGGTGTTGAGACCTAGGAAGATAGTACCTGATGATAGATATTGGGATCTGGGCATGTGATATACTTTAGGAGATGATCCTAGGAGAGAGGATCTATAATTTTAGGATCTTAGGATCATTCTAGTAAACCTATAAAGTGGTTTTGTTTCTCTTTTGATGATTGGGGACACCTCATAGGGGATTTTCTAACCCATTATACATTTTTTAGTGAGAAAGTCAATAGATTTCCCAAAAATAGATAGTGGTAGAAGTTGGGAGGTTAGCAGAATGGTGGACAAGGTTGAGGAGTGGATATAGAAGTAGGAGGAGGAAGAATATTTGGCGTATTACCACTACAACCCCCCATGTTTTCTCCTCCTATATCAAGCATCTAGTGGTCAGGTGAGAGGACAGCTGGAGGTAGTGGTGGCCTTCATCCTCGAGGCTTTTGGTATGTTTATAGGTATGATCTGTGTCTTCTCTAATTTATCAAATGTACTAATAGACATATGTGTGATCATATATTTTCTTTCCACTTATCTAGTTTAATACCTAGAGAATCTGATTCGTCCTGTGTCACAACCATTATTCTTATAGACTCTGACTGGAGGGGATTCAATGATTACACACTATATACAGTAGTGTTCCCTAATCCTTGAGGGAGATATATTCTTATAAGATTTTTTTGTAGAATTAATGAGGCCTTATGAAATTATCTGGGGAATGGACTATCTATCTATAATTCATTATTATATTAACTATTTTAGATGGAGGGTATGGACTATATGCGGTGTTGGGATGCATTTTTCCTTCATTAGAGAGAAGTAAACATAGGATGAGTAGGATGGGCTCATACACAGGAGGATATAGATGATTAATAACTATTTCTCTTGTATTTCCATTGGATTATTGGATGATATTATCTTAAAAACATCCTATAGTGGTGGGGGAGTATGAGGTTGTCTTTCATGAGTACATGTTAGGATTGCCTCCCTACTGATAGATAGACATATACATATACATACACCTAGGGATAAAATAGATATTTTCATCAACATATTGGATATCTCCCACAAAGATTCATCCTCTAAAGGTACAGTTGTAAGACATTCAAAGTAAAGGGTTTGTCAAACATAGTGTTTAACCTAGTTTATCCTTAGTATTGTCTGCAAGAAGGAGGATAGGTTATTGAGTTTAATTGTGTATTATCATCTCTTAAACCATGAAAACATAATGAATAATTATTTAGAACCAAGGATAAATGATCTCTTCAACTAGTTGAGAGGGTAAAGATAGTTCTCTAAGATTTACCTTAGATTTGGATATCTATAGCTCTAAATACGGTAGGCAGATATGTCGAAGATGACATTTTAATGTCTCTACGATCATTATAAGTACTCATTCATACCTTTTGGTGTGTTGAATACACCGGAAGTATTCCTGAAACTAATGAACTAGATATTCCATACATTTTAGAAGAGTTTTTAGTGGTTTTTTTCAATGATTACCTTGTGTACTATGTGTCATAATTGGAGAATATGAGACAATTGAGTATTTTCTTAGACATACTCTCAGAGAACTATATTTATGGGATTCTTTCTATGTGTAAGTTCTATATTTTATATGTTCACTTTTGGGGACATGTCCTCTCAATTGAGGGTGTTGTGGTGTACCTAGAGAAATGTGAGTTAGTGAGAGTTTGGGATCCACATAAGAGTGTGATGGGGGTGTATAGGTTCCTTGGTTTGTAGGATACTATCAAATATTTGTGCCTGATTTATCTAATATATAAGAACCTTTGACTTCTTTAATCTGAAAGGTGTATCCTTTTTTTGATAAAGAGGTACTATGATGAAAATGACCCAGATACCCTCTCAAACTGGTACCCAACCCTAATTTCCATATACTTGAACTGTATTATCAACCCCATGGGCTGGGGACTCAGAGCAGAGCATCAAAAAAAATAGTAGGAAATGATTTTTCCCAACCTAATGTAGAAAAAATTCATTATATACGTAAAGGGATAAACAAAAGAATAAGAAATATGTAATATATGTCATATCAAAAACAGTATAATTGAAGTTATACAATAAAAAGTTTGTTAAACAATCTCTAATATACATTTCTAAAAACAAGCATAACAAAAACCAAAACATCTACTCTATCAAATGGTTTGAGAAACTTCCTCCATATCACCACTAAATACATTCACTCACTTGATAGATACCTTGCTACATCATTATAGTTCCTCACCTTTCCCTACATCAAAATACATAACAATGTATATACAGAAATGAAGGGGTGTGTAGATAGTAAGTTAAATAGGCTCAGTAGGATCCTACCTAGGTGTTCCTTAACAATTATATGTACAAAAATATATATATTATTATCTTTAAAGAAAACAATTCATGATAAATAGTTAAAAAAAATTATATCAAAATCATGGTAAAATAATTAAATTCATCATTTTCCAAATTTCTATGATATAAAAGTTTCAAATCATTTCATATAAATCAATCTAGTCAAATAAAATCAAATAATGTATCAAATGTCGTATCTAAATTTTGGTAATACAAGCTAAAAATATATAATCCATTTTTCAGGTAACATTATGCCAATGGTCACTACAAGTTAGGCTAGTTGGTAAACTCATACCCATAGTTGTGTCTCTTCTGTCCTTTTTTGGGCCTTTTATGGTTATTTTTGGGTCGACATGTATTGTTTTATTACCATTTTTAATTAAAAATCTATATAATGATAATGTTGATGATGAACCCCCCAATATGTCTATCAAGTCCATAGATCAATGAGCCTAGGGAGTATAGGAACAACCCAAGATTGAACCACCTAAAAAATGAGTAATTCCTATTACTACACCTTCCACTTATATACTCAATGATTTTAATGTGCTCCATTTTTTAAACAATTTCATAAAAACAATTATTTGAAAACTTTTCATAAACCCATTTTACACTATATTAAGAATAGCTTTTCCTTTACCAAAATAATGGTAAACGAATCTTCTCTCAAAAACACATTTCTACACAAAAAAATAAATCATTCAGATTAATTTATAAAACAATAAAAATATTGTTCCTCCAATATTTTATATATATGGAACCACATTCTTCATATTTGAGTAGTACACACCCATAATGGGATCCACCAATCATAAAGGAAAACAAGGTCTACAAAAGAGGACCTGATACTGATTTCTATGTCTTAGAATCACACCCCACAAAGTAAATGAAAAAAGTGTGTATTATAACAGCCCCAAAATAATATGCACCCACTACACCATAACCATCAACATATCATCCAATGGAAGAAGATCACATTGCGAATATAGAAGGAACAACACTGCAATATCCATGGATCTAAAAACATACCACAATAATGCAGTTGAGATCAAGGGTAATGAAGAAAGAGAAATATCTCTTACCTTGTAAGGAACTGTTCAACAACCCTAATGATCAATTATTTAATAAAGAAATTTATAAGGAGTAGAGGTCCCCAAAATCACATGTGAGTGCTCCTAGTTTTATAGTAAAGATCCTATTGATGAATTTATAATCAAATAGTTGTACTGATCCATAAAAAGTACATGTCATGAGAATTACATAGTGTATAAACCCTTTACATCATGTAAATTCTTAGTTAAATACTCCACTAAAAAATTCATTCCCTCATATTGAAAATCCATATTTTTACCATTTCATGACATGTTAACTTTTCATGGTGTGTAAGATTTTAATTTCCTAAATCCAACTCGGGAAATCTAATCGATAACCAATACTTTATGTGAACAATTTTTAGGGAGTGTAAAGATATCATAACATGTAATCATTTCATGATATGAAATCTATCCATGGATATAAAATATTCAATATTCTATTCAAAATCCCAAACCAACACTTGTATTCTCTAAACTCGAGGAGAACCTCACAAATCCATTAACACATTTATACCTGAAATCCATTAATTAAAAAATATACAACTCAAAACGTTAGTCTATTTTCCCCAAAAAATGATCTATATCCTCATGAGTCAGAAAATACACCCAAATAAAGAGGAAAATGAAAATAGATAATAGAAATACCTTATAGTGGGTAATCAGATGATACAAAGTCCCTACCATAAGACATAATGTCCTTAGAAAGTCATGTGGAATAATGATGTTCAGAAATAGGTGAGGCCACTACTCCCTCATCAAATACCCATGCTACCAAGTCCCATGACAATCAGATTCATGTCACTATAAGACTCTGACTAACATAATCAACTTCCTACATAATACATTCACTTGATATTCAATGAACTCCACTAGAAGATACATAACAGAAACTTATATTTCCAAGTCAATCTCTTCCTAACTCAAAATGTGAGAGGGGTTAGGATGGAATTTCTTGAGAAATGATAGTTAGAAATCATCATGAATACCCATAAACTAAACTAGAAATTCTAACCAATAAGAAACCATACCAAGTCACTAAATGACCAAAAATGGTCCAACATATCTCAACGCCATCTTTTCCAACATTCCAAGCTGACAGTGACCCAATAAAGGGAAACGTTTTTGAAAACTTGGTCACCTGTAGAGAACTCGAATGGAAAAATCTTGAAATTTATAAAAAAATTGAAAACTTTTCATTTTAACTAGAGGAAGAAATAAATCCTGAATCCTCACTGACATCTTCTGAATGAGACTCGGTCCCACCAAATAATCATTTCCCACCACTTCCCAATAATGAGGTTCCCTTCATGGATGACCATACAAATCCTCAATGGAACCATTATAACTGACAAGTGATAACTATTTTTATTGTAAAACTCAACCAAAATCATATGAAAATCCCACAATCCATTAAAATATAAGATGCAGTAATGGATCTTATCTTCCAGGATCTGAATAGAACACAACATCTAACTGTCTTTATATGGATAGTATGATATACTAAACCTGATATGGGTTCTAATTACCAATTAAATACTCCTACAGAAACAAAACGTAAACCTGGAATCTCTATCTAAAACAATCGCAAAATAAACCCCATGTAACCTCATGATCTCCTGCAAATTTATATTACATAGATCATACACTTTTTTGGTGTCTCTGATCCAAATTATATGATCCAAAATTTTCAACCGATCAATCACTAACTTGATAAAATAAATCCCCTAGGGATTCCATGGAAATCCAACATAAATTTCGTTAGGCACCTCATACCATTTCCAAACAAACATTGGAATAGGTTGGAGCAATCCAAAAGATTTCAGATACTCTGCCTGTATCTGTTTGCAGTTGTAACAAAAAGACACAAAATCTACAATGCCATGCTTTATACCAAGACACCAAAATTACCATCTTATGTTATAACACATATTAAAAGTTCCCATATGAAAAAATCATGAAGAACTATGATATTAAAATAGAATTGACCTCCACATAGGTGTTCGGATGAAAAAAAAAGATTCCCAAAATAGAGAATATAATCTAAAAAGAGAGACCGGAAAAAATGGCCTCCAAAACATAGATTGTTTCTTGATTTCCTGTAAACTCTTCATCTTATTATTAATACTATATAATAGACTCTAGGAGATGTAATGATAACTAAAAACTTCACTGAAATATACCTAAAACATCATCCTAAGCATCCATGTGAAACTAATCAAAAATCCTGATAAATTTCCTCTCTTATTCGATTCTATGACATTCAATGATTTTACATTCCTACTAATAGAATCCATGATGAAATTCCCCTTCCTAAGGCTATAGGTGATATGGTTGTAAAATGTATGAATACATTTCACTAACTTCCTATATTTTATATTTAAGCATTTATGAGAAAATATATAGCTCAGACACTTATGGTCATAAAAGACCATAAAAATCTCCCCAAAAAGAGAGTGACACCAACACTCAAGCACATGCATGACCACGAAAATCTCTAGACAATGAGTGGGGTAATTATTCTCATGTGGTTGAAGCTAGAGAGAGTGGATAGCCAAAAGAATATCACCCTATATAAGTACACAACCAAAGAATCACAAAAATTATCACATAAAACCAGATGACCCTTACTAGGATTAGGTTTGATCAGAATTGGTGATGTATTCAGAAGTCATTTAAAATCATTTAAATAAGACTGAAATTATACATACCATATGAATTAAAACTATTTCCAAGAAATATTACCAAAATGGGATTCCAAATTTGAGAAATCTTTAATAGACCATCAATAATATCTAGAAAGACCAAGGATTATTCAATCTCAAAAACATATGGTTGATCTTCTGAATACAAAATAGCCTTCACCTTCTCAGGATCAACTAAAAAGACATGATCATAAATCACATGCAGCAAGAACGTAAGTTCATAGATCTAGAAATTTAATTTCAAAATCATTCCATACAAATGGTGACTCCTCAAGATTTCCATAACCAAACCAAAATTATTCTCATGCTCGATCTCATATCTTGAATAAACAAACATATAATTCATTAATACTATAACAAAATTATTGAGATACTCATGGATTATCTAGTTCATCAATTCCATGAAAACTACAGGACCATTAGTTAAAGCATGCGACAACACAAGAAATTTTTAATGGACATACCTAATCTTGAAATATATTATTGATATATCAGAATCATTGAATATGAGATGTTGATAAAATGAACAAAGATCAATTATTCCACCACAATCATTTTTTTTATTTTATTAAAAGCCACTTTTTGGAAGAGTGGGAACAAAACAAAAGATTCATAGGATCCACATAGTTCACGAATAACATCCATCCACACAACAAAACTAGTTCAAAATGAAAGATACAACTTTCAAATTTCAAAACCAAAATTCTGAAATACCGCCAAAATCAACATCGAACCACCAGCAACCCACCTCAATCCACACCACAGGGAGACCTCAAACCTGACCACACCGCATATCTAGCATCCACCACCAAAGTCATCCTCGTCATCTTGGTAACACTGCTGACTACATCTCCAGCATCCACAGCCAAAATGTAAAAAAACATAATAGCATAGTTGCATCGTCTGCTAAAACCATATCACCATCATCATCGTTTCCAGAGTCGAACCCAACCTTGTCGTCGATGATCGAATCCTCATCACCATCAATCTCTCGAAGCCGCCTGCTCAGACCCATATCCTAAAGAACATGAAGACCTCTGCACAACTCCACCATAGAGAGAACGGACGACTCCAAGATCCAGAGAAGAGAAAAAACGGGTATTTTCAGGATGAAACATCGATAAGAACCTCCAAGCATCGTCGATGCCGAAGAAATCCAACACAGTCGTAGCCGTCACAAACAAACTCAAAGAAACCAAAAAACCTTCATAAAAAACAATAGAAAAAACCCATCAGAGAACATTACCAGAAAGTTTTGAATACCTCATCTATGAAAGAAACATACATGGAAATAGAGTCTAGGAATAAACCCTAACAAAAACGGGAACCAGAATAAAACAGGTAAACAAACAAGAAAAAGAGAGGAAAATGGGGGGTTGAAACCCTAAATGAAGAATTAAGAGACGTTAGGAGATCCACAGCCGCCAAACTGTAAATCCCAAAAACTATTTGAATATGATGCTCCCAATAAGACCTGGAATATATTGGTTGATCGCAAGTTCAGAGTGCAGAAGAAGCAACCAGGAAGGAACCATCGTGCAATCATCGAAACCAAAAAGGAGGACCGGACCCGAGAGCAAACCTGAGTGGACCAACCGCGAGAGAGAACTGGGGAACATCTAATTTCACCATCAAGTCACCCAACTGAAACATAAAATCTTCCAGCTCCACTGGTACCATATTATAATAGGGTATCAAAATTAGTTATGTACATGGAACTAGAAAAATCATAAACTCTCCTTAATCATGAGAGGAATATAATTGAAATCATCTGGTAGAACATCTAGGAAGTCATGAACAATAGCAGTACGATCAAAAATCAAAGAAACATCATCAGGTTTAACTATTATAATAAATAACAAACCATCGAGCTATTGGTAGTAAGTTCTTGTATGACCTAACCTCATATAACACTCTCCCTGAAACACCTGACATCTCTAGTAATCTTCTAGAAATCATTTATTCCGATGATAAAAATCAATAACATCATGATGAGTGACAATCCACTCTATCTTGATGATGGTTTCAAACAAATATAAATCATGAATGAGGAAATATTTCACTATCTCTATATCAAATATTGATAGCGAACACAGAGGACCCTAAAACTCATTCTATTTACAAATCTCAAGATGTGTCTCTAAATACATAATAATGGACATGATACCTATTGGATGTTTAATCATATCAATAAAATGGTTAGATATAAATGATTATGAAGAACGTGCATCAAATAAATAAATCACTATTGAAGATTCAATAAATATGGTACCTCTCATTATCTCTTAACCTGCATCAACCTTACTTGGAAACTCATATACTAAACCAAGGTGATTCACACATGAGGAATGTGGCTAAATCCCTGTAATCTTTGAATCATCTAACAATGTTTCATTGGCATTTAGAACTGGTGATCATTTACCTTAATGAGGCATAGACATATACAGAAACCGAAACACTACAAATAGCCATAATTTCCACAAATGCTACACATATTCACAGGTTCTAAATAAGAATGTAGAGTGTTTTCATCCTTTCCACACTTGTTGAAAGTTAGGGGAACACTCTTGAATATAACTAAAGTTTCAAAAGAAGCATGTTGTTGAGAACCACATCCACCACTCATGTAATGATCTTGTCACTTTCTCTTCTTCCCTTATAAGACACTAAAGCATCTAATATGTGTAATAGAGGGGGATAAGAACCAACCTTCTCATACATATTCATTTTTTCCATCATCCCCCTGTCTACCATCTTTGAATATATAGAAATCTTCAGCATAAAAACCTATGATTTGATATTTAGTCAGAAAAACTATATGTACTTTTGAGGCTTCTACTACTCATTTTTTACTACTGATAGAGGAAAATGAACTATATTTTCAAAAATATTGGTTTAAACTAACATTTAATTCTCTCACAACTACAAATAGAGGATGTTCAAAGACATTAATATCATTAGTGACTATAGAAAAATTTACCGGATGAATAGAGTCTTGAAACCCTTCTGATGTAATCCCACATGTATATCCACATATAACATGGAATCCCACCATCTCTCACTAGGAACCTCAAGTCTAAAAGCATCACACCTCACCTCGATACTCTCAGGTGTATCTAGAAAGTTGAATATCTAATTGATATTGTCCATCCAACCCTCCACATCTTTAGGTTTATTCGTACCCTTAAAGAATGGTGCCTTCTCACATAATAACTCCCATTATTATTAAATTCCCTTAAGGATCATTCACTAAACCCTCTTGAGGAACCCATGGAAGGAGTCTAGGATGCATACCATTATACACAAAAATATAACAAATGAGTATATAACAAAATAATCAAAGTTTAAACTAGAAAACCATAAGAAAAACTGATATTAAGATCAAGAACTCAAAATAGGAGACACACATCCCAACATTATATAGTAACTTGAGTCTTTTTGTGAGAATAGATTGTCAGGCACTCACCACAACATACCTCTCCAGACCCAAAATTCATATCTGTTACTTATCAAACATCCCTATATATGGACTCTTGAAGAAATACCTCCACTGAAACCAAACTCTGATGAACCCATCCCAAATATCCACTCAAATTTCTACCCATCCCAAATTGCAACATACCCAAAGGGAAATTCTGACCCCCCCTGGGCTTGCAACTAGAAATGAGGCATCAACAACAACCAAAGGGAATTATTTATCCTAACATGAAGCAGATAACAAGACATATATATATATATTAATTGGGAAGAAATTGAGAATAAATAAATAGTTAAAACATTTCATATAAAAAATGAAACAACATTAGTGATACAACTCAAAAGTAGATAAACACTCTCTAAGAGACAAGTCCAACAACAAGGAAAATAAAAAACATCTACTCCAGGTGATACCATAGGAAACTTCCACCATCTCACCACCAACAACCTAGACTCGGTAGAAAAAAACCTCACCACCTCAAAATGGTTCCTAGCCTTTTCGTACATTGAAATACATAATAAGGTATATGCATCACCAAATGGGTGTGTACAGTGTGATATAAATAGGCTCAATAGTATCCCAATTAGGTGTTCTATAACAAGTCTCTATACAGTAATCTGAATATGATCAACTTTAAAAAAAACAAGGCATGATAAATAGTTAAACATTTTTTATATCAAAATCATGGTAAAACATTTAATTTCCCCATTTTTCATATTTCTAAGGTATAAAATTTTCAATGAATTTTATATACCTCAATGTAGTCAAATAAAATCAAATAATGTATCTCACATCAAATAAAAACCATGGTAGAACAATCTAAAATAGTACATACCAAAGAATTGGTAACAAGAACCAAATGATCATTACGAGTCAGGATAACTAGGTCACTCATACATAATCACACATATTCAAGTGCATCAATTCTCTTGATATATGAATCAAATATAGAGAGTAGGGGAACACTCCAAAAATTGAACCCTTAACTGGCCTTTCATGTCCCTAAATCAATGGGCCTATGTGGAAGAGAAACATCAAATAAGTGACTCCCCCCGGACAAATTTACGAGTCCAATTACTACACTTATTACCTAAGTACCCAAGGCTTCCCATGTTCTCTATTTTTACAAAACATTTCATCAAAACCATTCTTTGAAAACATTTCATACATCCAATCAAATTTTCTTTAAAAATAAATTTTAATTTAAAAAACATGGGGAAAACCATCTTTTCCCAAAAAATCATTTCTAAAAATAAAAATAAATCATGCCAATTAATTTATATACAATTTTATAAAACTATATTAATATAGTTCATCCAACATATTCTAGAGATAGAAACACGTACCCCAAATTTTGGACTCACACTCCCCACAATGGGATCTACCATCTACAAAATAAAGCAAGGTAAAAAAGGTGGTGATATTGATTTCCATGTCTTAGAATCACACCCACAAAAAATATGATGATGGAATGGGTCAATCATAACAGACCTCAAGGAATATGCACCCCCCACACTACAACCAATAATATATTAGACCCTATAAGATAATCACACAACAGATCTAGAAGGAACAACAACACAAGATCAATGGATCTTAAAACATAGAAAAATGTTGTTTTTGTGATCAATGGTAATAGAGAAACAAAAAAGATCACTTATCTATAGACACACGGTGTGAGAACCCTAATGATAAATCATCAAATGAAGAAATTATGAAGAACAGGATGTCCCCAACATCACTTGGTAAGCTACAAGGTTGAGAGATAAGATCTTGTAATCTAATAAATGATCAAACACCCATGAAAACCCCTAAAATTACTAAAAATGATAATTTCATGATTTATAAACACTTCACATCATGTAAATTCCCGATAAAAATTTCATCTATAAAATGTGTCACCTCGGATTAACAATCTGGGTTTTTACCATTTGATAATGTGGAAACACTACATAGTGAGTAATATTTTTAGGATTTGAGTTAGAGGTTGACAAGAACTCTTATCATCATACTTCTAGATGATAGTGTTGAGTATGTAGTATTCCTCAAGGGATTACAGAGAAAACATGGTAGTGTCGTGTTGGAAAGGCTGACAGTGATTTCTTATGGGACTTGATAGTTGAGACCACATTAGCAGAACCCTGTGACCCATGATCTGGAACTGGAATAGGTAGTCTTCACCATCAAGATGTTTTGAAGCATCCTTATGGGTTATTGGTTTATGATCTATTAAGAACATAAAATACTCAATCATGTATTCTCATATAAGGAATATAACTTGTGAAAAAGTTGAGGGATAGTGTTACTATAGAATTTTGACTTATATATAGTCAATACTATAGTGAAAGGGAGCATGGGGAGGATTCTCTCGATATGATATATTTTTATCAGTTGTTGACCAATGTTTTGGAGTATTTAACCTCATTGTGGTTTTCCTCAGTAGACAAGGACTGTTAATTTTACCTTAAATAGATGATTTTTACCCCCACCTATTTTATAGCATGTTAGGGAGGATCATCATTGAGATATCAATAATGAGACATTTCATATTCAGATATCCACTAGACATGCTTCGTATGGATTTTCTAAAGGTGGGGGTAATGTTATCCTTTTCAAAAGGTGGATGATGGTTATTATGATGTTATGTGAAGAGTTTTGAGGTAGTTTAATTTATCCCCCTTAAAGTTACATCTATGTGAGGCCAAGATGTATCAGGACCATCAATATTAGTTTTGATTTTATATCATAAAGAAGTGTGTGAAAGATTTTATCTTTTAATGCCTCACTTATCAGTAGGTAAGGGTTGAGCGGTATTCTATATAGGGTTTAGCTCAACCCCTTGAGGTTCAAGAGAGTAAGTGGGATAGACAATTTACAGACTTCGTGATGGGGTTACCATGATTTTATAGTGGTCATGATTTATTCTAGTTGATAATAGATCGATTCACCATGTCGGCCCACTTTTTAGCTATTTGAGATTAGATTTCAGTAGAGAGATTCTAATTACATTATATATATGATATAGTTTGGACTTATGGAGTTCTATTTATGATCATTTAAGGTAGTGATTCTCACTTCACATCATGATCATGGAGAGGATTGGATGAGGCCTTTGTACTCAGTTGAGTTTAATCAGGGAATTTCACCCCACGATTGATATATATACTGAGAGGAATATTCAATTTCTAGAGTACTTGTGTTGAGCTTTAAGGATGGACTTTGTCCATAGTTAGGATGATCATCTACCCTTGATGGAGTTTTTTTACAACAACAGCTCCCATTCAACTATGGGTATAGCACCATTAAAGGCCATGTTTAAGAGACCCTATAGCTCACCACTATGTTGAAATGATCTTGTTAAGTCAACACTCATGGTCCTAGAGTTCATACATGAAATTATAGAGAAGGTTAAAATCATCATGGAGTTCATGAGGACTCTACAGATTCATCCAGTGTCTTATGTAGACTGACGACTGGGGCTTTCAGAGTTTGAGTACGAATATCATATAGAAACCCATGCTTTCCATACAAAAATATCACATCTTTTTATATGAATATTCAATTCATTTCAAACCCACATTCTTATAGATCATGATTTTATAGTTTATTTGGTGACAATATACATAATATTATTATTTAATGAAACATCTTCAACATATCCCATAAATATCTTTCCCTTTTTTACTCTTCATAAATATACCATACTTAAAACCTTTCGTCATAACTTGGGAAAAGGAAACATAACAAAGGTTGAGATTAGATGCTCAATAATAATAAACATGAGAGGTATCATTCTATGATCATATGAAAACATAATATAAGTATAATGGAAAAATATAATCAACAAAACTTTAAAATATTATACCCAACCTTTCATAGATCATAAACATGATTTATGGAAAAAATAATTCTCATTTCAAAAGACATGATGCATAAGTGTGTGAAATCGTCATAATCCATGATCTATAATCTCATGTAAAAATATTTGGCACTAAAATAGGTCTATAACCCATTTAATGTTTTAAGTCTAACTACCAAGACCATCAAACATAGTGAATAAGGCATAATCACTGGTTTTTAATTGGGGATCAAGCCAATCAGCCTATTTCCCATTGTGGATCAAGTCCAGTGGACAGTATCACATTGTTTCTCAATCCCATCAAATTTTTTCCCATTATAATATAATAATAAATAAATATTTATCCAATTAAATATAGGGAGATATAGTTCCCACCCATCATTGGTTATAACTTGAACGTTGTCCTTGGTTATAACATAACCATCATCCTTCGTTATAATATAAAAACTATTCTTGGTTATTAAATAACCACCATCACATAATTCAAAACATAAATACTTTTTCAAAAAAATAACAAAACATTCATAATATCATAACCCGTGAAAATAAAAACAATCTCCCAAACATTCTATCATATCATGACCCATACAAAAGAATTGTGTCTTATAATCATCTCATCAATTTATCAGAGAATAATCGATGGAAAATGACTGAGTTTCATTAACATATCATTATCATAAACATAAACCATACATTGAAATAATAAGGATGGTATAATTGGATTATATCCCTAGTATATCCTAAGTAAAATTAAAGGATATCATCTTAGAGAGAATCTGATTTCGAAATATTGCTCTAAATATTTCATGAGTAAAATAGCCTTTTCACTTTGAAAAATTCTTTTCAAAAATAAAATTCAAAAAAATCAAATTAATTTTATTTGAAAAACAACCTTTTAAATATATAATTGAATATTTAAATCATTTATCATACATGATAGTGTAAAATTTAGTTCATTCCATTCATGTTAAAACAATGATTCCTTTAACATTTCGATAAAATCCAAAAAAGTCCTTGTTTGGAAAACCACATGTAGATTTCTTTTAAAAGAATTTTTTAATTCATAAATGAGAAAAAAATCATTAATAATTCATTTTATAATATTAAAAAAACCATTAAAACATTTTTTAAAAATATGGATATAAAAGAAAACTTTTTTTTGACCGAATAGAGAAATAAATAATATTTTTATTAAAAAAATCCTTTCAGTATATTTAATCCCTTAATAGATGAAAATAAAAGGAAAAAATTTATATTAGAGAAAGAAATATATGAGAATAAAACACATGAATTTCTAGATAGATAGATCATTAGATTAGAATGTTGGAATCATCTTATAAACAATCACATTGAACGGTGAGATTGTAACATTAAACCTTTACCACTTTGGTATCATTTGAACCATGAGACCCATGAAAGAAAGAAAATTATTAGGATATTTATACATCATAATTATCATTATATGAAACATAAAATAAATTAATGGGTCTTATATACAACCGAAAAAAATAAGTGGTTTATAAGTCATGAGTCCCACAGGAATAAAATTGAGATGAAAAGTCCCTCACCATAAGTCTCAAATTCTTTCATACACATTCCAATATATTGTATCATAAATATAAGTTTACTATAAATATATTAAAGAATCATCCTCATATATATCATCCCATATATTATTTAATTAAGACTTTTTATTACTCATTTATTAATAATTACATATTATAATAATGTTTCAGGTAATAACTACTTTCTTTTTCATATATGTTTTGGATTTTAATTTTTAGTTATTTTAAACTGCTCATGGTTCCATAATATACATAATGTTAAAATTAATATAAATTTCATATAAATAAATTATATATTTATTTTTCTAAATCTAATAAAGTTATAGAGATATTTAATTACATCATTCAAGGAAATGGTTGGTCGTACAAACAAATGAATGTAATTTCCATTTTCTTGATAGATGAAACAAAATAAAAGTAAATAATCTATTAGATTTAAAAATAATTTTTATTTCTTATATATAAAATTTTTTCATTAAAACTATCCTTATTACCGTACATGTAAATCATATGTGAAAAATGAATCACATCGCTTTACGAGGCGGTAGTCTTCCGTACACATGAGCAACATTATAATATTCCCATAGAATGGAAAATAAGAATTTATATGTGATATTTTAATTCAGAAACTATCATTATTTCATAAATATAATATAAATATGTTAAATAAACCCTTATATCCTACCATTATATGTGGTTTTGGAAAATAAAATAAATCAGTTTGCAAGGTGATAGTCCAACGCACACACAATTGAAAGTTTCATTTCCCACATGATGGAAGTGGAGATTGTTGTAGGTCATGAAATTAACATAATAAAATATAATTTAATTTCATATAATTATGTTATTATATCATTAGGTCTTAGAAATATATTAAAGAATTAGAGGAAGAAAAAACAAAAACACAAGTTTAAGGACTTTTCAACTTCTTTAGAGAACCTCTTTAGGTTTATACCTAAAGCCTTCTCGTAAGGTTTTCATAATCAACATAAGGATTCTATAATTTTTTGTGGAATTAAAGAATATATTTAGGTAGTTATTTTCTGAACCAATGGGTTTGGGATGTGTGAATAGGGGTGGAGAGAGGTGACCTTTTATAAGAGGGGGAGAGGCCACACATAGAATTTTTTAAATGAATAAAGCATACAACGACATTCCCAAAGCTTAAAAAATGTTTAATTTTAATAACATTTATGATATAAGGTAAAAATATGGCCATCCAATATGAATTTTAGAATTTTCAATGTAGGTTTACCCCTTATAATTTTATTTTAACCCTGGTAAACCTGTTTTAACATTAACTGTGGTAATAAATTTTTAATTTTTTAAATATTCATTTTAACCAAAAATTAAGTTGAAATTATTATATAATATTATTTATTATTATTAAAAATATTTAATCCATTTTTTAAAATTCCATTCATATAAGTGTAAAATTTTAATGTAATATTAAACTCACTGACGTGATGAAAAAATGGTTTTCTGATGTGAAAATGTTTATAAGAAACTAAATTGGATAAAAAATATATAATTTAAATAATTTTAGATTTAAATAAAAATTTACATAAAATTTAACATATATATTCTTTAAAGGAAAATGTAATTTTAATAAAAATCAGAATTTTTTACTATTCATTAAAAATTTAATCGTTTCAAAAAATTATCAAAACTTATCAGAAAGATAATTTTGACATGTAGAATTATAAAATATATATTTATTTTTTCTAATAATTTTTATAAATTTAGAAAATTTAGTTTCATTATTTTTTGATAATAATAAATAAAAACATTTGTTTGAGAAAATAGTATTTTCAAAACATATAATGAATTTAAAAAATATTATGTAGCTTTTTATCAATATTGTTTCATTATATAAAAAAATTATAATTAATATTTAAAAGTTTTTTTATATTTATATGGTAATTTTTAGAAATTAAGAAATAATGTTCATATTTATATAACTGTATTCATAGTATATAATGGTTCATTAAAACAGTGTTATGCATACCATAAGTAATCAAAAAAATAAATTTAATTTCAAAATGATCATAAAATTTTACAGTGATACATTATACCCCCCTTAAAATTAATTTAAACCTTGAATTTATATCAATTTGGAACAGTTAAATGGGGATACTTCTACCTAATTTCATCCTCCAATTCCTATGTAGTTTTCTCAAAATGATGTTTTAGCCACAAAACGTTTACTAAGTGAGTTGTCTTGTTTCATTGCAATTTCTCTATATGATCTATATTCTATGCCATTTATTCCACGTAAGAAATAACATACTCCATTGTATTGAATTATTAGTTCAGTACATGTGATTTATTAGCTACGTACTCCCTCAGGAGAGATATATGGAACACATCTTGAACCTTAGGGAGATTCATTGGAAGAAAAATGTGATAAGCTATAATACCAATATGATGAAGAACGTGAAAGGGTGAAATACACCTAGGGATTATATTTCCCTTAATTATAAATTACATTAACTTATACCATGGTTAAATTCATATAAAAACCTTGTCATTAGCTTCAAATTCTAGATCATGTCGGTAATTGTTAGCAAAAAATATTTGTTAACTTTTTACCGCACTTATTTTTTTTGAATGGATTTAAACATCTATAAAATTTATTCTTCTAGCTTTGGCCCCAATTTCTGTCTTTAACCATCTTTATCCTAGAATGTTTTAGTTCTAAACGTCTTTACATAGAGGGAATTAAAAGTTTTTATTTGAATGATCTAGTGAAATCAATTGTTATAGGAAAACTCAACTAGAGGATGGTGTCGATCCAAACCACATTTGAAATCAATTGAATAAAATACAAAAATATCCTATAGGGTTTTAATTCCTATATAATACAATCCCTTTTTTCTAAGGATGATACACAATGATGAAACTCAGCTCTATAAATAGAGCCTACAGAAGACCATTCAAGAACATTGAGGTAAACATCATATACCAATCTGAACGAATATAATGTGGTACTCCATTCAACCTTGAAAATTCCATAATTTATATCCTATAATGTTTTCTAGGGATAAATATTATCTAATAGAAAATAAGTGTGTTTAATTTTTAATGAAATCGATTACAACCCATATTACATTATTCCATTTAGATATTTTTGGGAGTCCAAAGAAAAAATATGTGCTGGTGTTTTACTATTTTCATTTTGGTATGGGTAATGCTGGTAACATAACCATATAATTTCATCTATCATCCTTTTCTGTTTGACATACCATGTACCATTATACAAACTCTACAGTACCTCTCTAAATTTCATCCCTCCAAAAATACTAGTTTAAATATCTATACATCTTTGTACTTCTTGGATGAAAATAGAATGAATAACTATGATCCTCTTCAAAGAGATATTTCTTTAAATCTAGTATAGATGAAACACATACACTATTATTGAACCTTATCATTCCATCATAATGAAGTTTGAACTCATGAACATTTCTCACCTTCTTCTATAGCTTCACATCATCCTTTTATGCCTTTTTAATATTAAATTAGATAGATAGTTAAAAACTTATTTAACAATATAATATTTCTATACTTATATTAGTATTTCCATATTCATCCTTTTCAAATCCATAAATATTGGATCTTTTTCTATCATTATCATTGTTAATATCACATGGTTCTTTTGACACAAATAATCTTCCACTTTGTTCAATGTCCCATCGTGGTAATGTATTGAGACATCATAATATTTCATCACCTAAAACCTTCTCCTCTAGAAAATGATTAACTCCTTATATGTGAATATATAATTGAAATTATTGTCATCAATATACAGATCATACATTTCTATGTAATGATAATTCCTCCATATAATTAATGAAATAATTACAACTGCTAACTATAAATCATGAGTTAGTTAATTTTTCTCACAAACCATCAATTATGATGAATCATAATCTATAACCATGTTATTCTGCATGTGAATGTATCCCATTTAATTCTTGGATTCATCACTATATATTACAATCCCTTTTCTATAGTAAGGTAATAAAAGTAAACCTATGATGAATAATCTTCACTCTAGTTCCTTCAAATTTTCACTGCATTCATCCATCTAGAGGAACTTTTATCCCTTATAATTTAATTTGGTCAATGGATTAGATATCCATGAGAAACTATCCAAAAATCATTGATAATATATATCCAAACCAAGAATATTTCAGATTTCAGTTTAGTGGTTGGTCTAGGACAACATTCAATATAATCTTTCTTTAATGGATCAACTGATATAACCTCACACGTGATTATATCATCCAAAATGAAACCTCTTGTAGCCAAAATTCACACTTTGTAAAATTTTCATATGCATTCTCATTCTTTAATATATTTATTACAATTATAATGTGATCTTAAAGATCTTCCTGGATATTTGAATACATAATAATATAATCTATAAATACTACTACAGACAGATCAATGTAATCTATAATGACTTGATTCAATAAATCCATGAAGACAGCAAGGGAATTAGTATGAAAGAATGGCATCATTATATAATCATATTTTTAGTAACTTATATAGAATTTTGTCTTAGTTATATCATCAATCTTGTATCTCAATTGGTGATATCCAAAATGAAGGACAATCTTGGAATATTATTGATCTCCACGTAGTTGAACAAACAAGTCATCAATACAAGGAAGAGGATACTTGTTCTTTATTTTGGTCATGTACGATTTAGGGAAATAAATATCGAGTTGAATAAATATGTATTTATTACTAAAAAATAGTATTGGTTTACCCCAAGGTGACACACTTGGATGAACGAATCCATTTTCAAGATTCTCCTAGAGTTTCTTCTTTAACTCTTGTAATTGAATCATGTCATTCTTTAGGGATTATTTGAAATAGTTGTGGAACCATATATAATTTATATTGAGAAATCAACTTCTTGATTCAGTTGAATACTAGGAAAATCTTTAATAAAGGCATCAACAAACTCCCATACAATAGTAATATAATTAATGTTGAGTTTCCCCCTAACCATCTAAGACTAAACCCCATTTTATATAGAAATAAAGACACATACAATGGATGTGGTTTCTGTAAAATTTTCATATTTATCATGAAAATAATATAAGATCATAGGTTTTTTTGGAATATCTAATTTCACTTCCATTCCTTGGTAATTGATATGTGATTTATGTAGTGAAATCCAATATACTCCTATTAAAACATAAAATTAAACCAAAGGGAGAATAATGTGACTTTTAGGAATCACATTCAGACAAAATTAAACTACAGAATTATAATAGAGTTGGGAGGTCATCATCTTACCATTAGGTTTTTTCACTACTAATTCAATTTCTAATCATTTTGGATATAAATTACCATTTCTAGATAATTTTCATGATATATGGAAATTTGAATAACCATTCTAAAATAATATAATTTAATATTATAGCATACCTATCACCACCCCCAAATTCATTATTCTGTTTTCAATCCCATAGTAAAACCAAAATAGTTATCATGAATTTCAAGCATCTTTTATCAAATTGATATATCAATTATAGTATCTCTAGATCACAACACATTATTTTCAATCTATGTATCCTTAGGATTAACCTAGTCCATTCATGATCATTATATATTCAAATCCTTAAGGATGTTTCAAAAATAAAATGAGAATTTAAAAAATATCCCTTGAGAGTTTCAAATGTGGTTCATAGTAAGGCCCATTTTTGTATACCAAGTAATGCTCGAGTCAAGCCTAAGATTCCCTTTTCAGAGTTATTACCCATTGGTACATTTCTATTATAACCCCATCCATTTTATATATCCACATTTGGATTTATTTCAAGAAAATACAAATAATATATTCCTTACCAAAACATTAGGACAATATCTTATATATAGTCTCATTTTAAGGGTTCTCAGTAAATTTTTCTCATCATAGTTTCTGAAGGATAACTAAACATGTCTTTGATACCAAGTATAAAAAACCATTATTTCCATACATAAATATCACATATTTTTAGTTTAATATTCAATACATTTCAGAAATACATGTAGGATGAATGTAATGCTTTATTTCCTTTAGAGACTAGATGCATAATCATATTATTTAATGAAACATCATCAACATCACCCATAAATATCTTCTACTTTTATATTATTCATAAACATTCCCTACATAAAGTCATTCTTCATAACCTTGGGAAATGAATAATAAGAAAGGGTGATCTTAGATTATTAGAGGTTGAACATGAGATATATCATTGTATGATCATATTAAAGAATTAGAAAATCATAAGGTTATGAGATCATGAACATAACTTACAAATTTTAAACCCAACCTCTCATATATCATAAACATGTGTCATGGAATAAAAAATTATCATTCTAAAATATAGGATCCATAACAGTGAGAAATCAAAAAAATTCATTGACCATAATCTCATGTCAAAATGTTTGGCACCAATATAAGTATAAAAAACATTTAATTTTTCAATGTTAACTACCAAGACCATGTAACATAGTGGATCGGGCCTCATCACATGTCTCCCATTGTGGATCAAGCCCATTAGCTTGTTTCCCATTGTTGATCAACCCCATCGACCTATTTATCATTGTGGATCAAGCTTGTTTACTTGTTTTCCATTATTATCTCATGAGATATAAAGCTTTACCAAATTCATTGGAGGTAGATATAGGTCTCAACCATCTTTGGTTATAAAATTTCCACAACCCTTGGTTATATTGTAACCACTATCCTTGGTTATAACATAACCATAATACTTGGTTATAATGTAACCACTATCACATAATAAAACCATACTTAAGTGTTCAAAAATTACATAAAAAATTCATCATATCATTACCCATGAAAATAAATGTTTTCTTATAAGAATTCCATCATAGAATAACCCATAGAAAGAAAATAGGTCATATAATCATATCATCAATTCATCCTATCATAGACCATGGAAAAGGAAAGAGTTCCTAAATATCTCTTTGTCGTGATTATAAAATATCTTGATAAAGGATAAGGATTTTATAACAGGATCATATCCTAATTAAATCACAAGTAACATCAATGGATGTCACCATTGATGGAAAATTATTTTAAAAGATCTCTTGGAACATTTTTTTAGGAAAATAGATTTTCCACATTGAAAATCAATTTTTAAAACTAAAATTTTACAAAAACAAATTAAATATATTTTTCATTCAAAATATCCTTATAATATTATAAATTAATATTTATATCATATATTAGACATGATGGTGTAAAATTATATGAATTCCATACATGTTGAAATAAAAATTCCTTTCATATATATTTCAAATCAAAAAAGGGAATTGTTTGGAAAAGAACATGAAGATTCCTTATGAACCATTTTTATAAACAGTTATACATGGATAAAACATTATTTAAAAATAATTGGATAATGTTTAAAACCTTCTTAAAAACATTTTTAGAAATCATGGATATGGAATAAAATTATTTTTTGACAAAATAATGTGATATATATAATTACTATTAATTATATTGTTGTAGTATATTTAATCCTTTAAGATAGAAAAATTAAATTAAATAAATTATTTTATAAAAATAAAAAAATTATATTTAAATACATTATTTTATTGATAGTTAGATAATAATATCTCCTACTTGTAATCATATCATAAACAATCTCCTTAAACAGTGATATTGTAACATTAAACCTTTACCACATTGGTATATTTCTAATCATAAGCTCAGTGAATGAAAGAAAATTATATGGATATTTATATCCAAAAATTATCAATATAGTTATCATAAAATTCTTTCATGTGCATTATATAAACCACACAAAAGAATAAAGTTGTGTACAAGGCATGTGTCCCACAGAAATAAAAGTGAGATTAAAATCCCTTGCCTTAATTAGGTCATGAATTCCATTATAAAAAATAAAATATAATGTATAAAGAATATAAGTTTACTATAAATATATTATATAACCCTAAATATATGTATCATTCCATATTTTATTTACTTATGGCCATTTATTATCAATTTATTAACAATTAACTATTGAAATCACATTTCAAATAATAACTATTTTATTTTTCTTGTATGTTTTTTTTGGTATTTTTGGTTATTTTACTTTGATAATTATAAAATAATATATATAATATTAACTGTAATATAAATATAATATATATTAATTATATATTTATTTATATTAATACAATAATGTTAGATATAGAAAAATAATTACATCGTTCATGGCGATAGTAGGTCATACATATGCATGAAATTTGTTTCCATTTTCTCAAAGAATGGAACAAAAGAAATTTAAATAATATATTAAATTTATAGGATCACTTTTATGTCTTATATATTCATCAAACCTACCCTTATTACCTTCCATGTAAATCATAATTGAAGAACAAATTACATCACTACATGAGGTGGTTGCCCTCCATACACATGAGCGACATTATTATATTCTCAAAGAATGTAAAGTAAGAAGGTATATATGATATTATATTTATAGAAGTATAATTAGGTCACAAATATCATAATAATATGTTAAATCCATCATTATATCAAGATATGATAGGTTGTTTTGGGAAATGAATTATATCGGTTCACGAGGTGGTAGTCCGCCATACAGACGATTGATTGTTTTATTTACCAATTTATAAAAGAAGAGAAAAATGTAGGTCATTACATAAACATGATAACATATATATACATATTATAGATAATTTTTTTATTATACAAACATGGTTGCATAATATCTTAATTAGTTATAGCAATAAATAAAACAAAAACAGAAGTTTAATAATTTTACCTCTTCCTTAGAGAACAGTTTTAGGTTTAAACCTAAATCCAACTTAGGAGAGTTTAATAATAAAAATAAGGCATATAGGATGGGTTATGGACTTAATTAAAATATTTTTGTAGGTGTGTGTAGAACCAAATGGTTTTGGAAGTTTTAATAGGAAAGGGGGTGTCTATTTATTAGTGGGGAGAGGGCACACAAATAATATTTGAAAAGAGTAAAGTGTACTCACTTTTTTCATATATAAACTGGTTAAAAAATGATAATTATTGAACCATAGATGAGATAAGGTTAATATATGGACATAAAATTGGTCTTTAAAATTTTTTTCAGAAATTTTACCCCTTGTATATTTTGTTTGACCCTCGATAAACTCATTTTAGCTTTAATCGCGGTAATTATTTTTTTGGGTATTTATGGTTACTTTTGACCAAACATTATGTTGAACATAATATATAATATTAATTTTTTTGATTCCATATATGGGATCCATTTTCCCAAATTCCATTAACAAAATTCTCAAATTTTAATTTAAAATTATACATGCAAATGCGATGAAAAGGTGGTTTTCTAAATAAAAAATATTCATAAATATAAACTTTTTTTTATAAAAAAAATCAACAAAAATGATTAAATTGAAATAAATTGGATTAATAAATATATTATTGAGCTAATTTTACTTTTAAAACTATATTCAAATAATATTTAGATTTTAAATGTCTTAAATGAAAAGGCAGTTCTTGATAAAATCGATATTTTTTATTATTCATCAAAATATTAATATTTTCATTAAATTATCAAAATTCACACCAAGGTAATTTTAACATTTAAATTTCAAAAATGAGTTTTAATTTTTTAAATAAATTTTCTAAAATTGGAAAAAAAAAATTTATTATTTTTTCACAAAACCAATAAAATCATTTTTTGTGAAAATAGTAATTTCAAAACATATAAATACTTTACAAAAAATTAATAATGTTTTTATAAATTGGTTTTTCTTATATAACACTATTATACATAATATTTAATAGTTTTTTATTTATACTCACACCACCAAGATTAATAGATAGGTTGTAACTCTCATGTCTAAATAATAATATTAATATTATATCATGGTTCATTAAAACTAATATTTCGTGTGACAGAAGCTATTGAAAAAATTAAATTTATTTTGAAAAAAAATCATAAAATATGAGGATGTTACAGGAAATTTTTTTCAGAAGCTCTCACCTCAACATGGATTATATTTTTTTTTGAGGTTTCAAGTTATCCCTAATGTTAATTGGCACCCTCGAGATGTTGTGTAGGATTGGTGAGGTGGAATACTGATTGGACCTAACACCATAGTCAGACTGGGAAAATGAAACATTATATGTTTTACAACTAGAGAAGTATTTGTGTGAACCTTCACATGTTATTTATTGGGGTGATCTAGACATCGAGGATAGAGTTACCTTTGCAGAATACTATGTATAGATTCAGGATCAGCTGGAGAAGATACTCCATGGGTGATCAATTTTATTTGCATGTGTTTGATGATAGAATGAGAATCTTCAAAATAGCACATGGGAGTTTATTTTCTGACTATGATTTTTACTTTTTGTGATGAAAATACCTAAGGTGGGGATAATTAAATGAATATTTTATTTTTTTCATTATAAACATTGGAATATATATAATAATATTTTCAGATCCAGGCATAGAGTCAACATAGGATTCTGAGGCACAAAATAGCCTGATACTGATATTATATATATATATATATATCACACCCATTGGGTTTTCTAAAATAATGGAATAGAACTTGAATAGATTCTCAGATCAGAAATATGAGACCACTATTGAGTTTGGCTTAAGGGATTTACTCTAGGTGAAACATGATATTTTTCGATGTCAGGAGTTGGGATTGAGTTCTATCATGGGAGAAATGATAAAATAAATTAATTTTTTTTAATCATTTTAATTAAAATCCTAAACTAATAAACCTATATGAAAACATTCTTATTTCAAAAATCGTGGATTTTCCATATAACCCTCTATATTTTATAGGAGAGTGTGGAGAAGTGTTAGCGTTTGTCAGCATCATGGATCAATGATCAGAGTACTTCAGGGATCTCCAATAATGATGAATTTTTGGATCGTTCCAATGATGACCAAATAGATCTATTATTCATTATAGATAAATCCTAATTTGAGGTATGTAATTTTAAATTCCTAGTTTATTTCCGTATTTGATTATCCCAGGATGAACCTGAATCAACCCACTAATATATTGATTCATAGGTTGATCATTCCTTGCAGGTTTGGTATTATCTTCCTAGGATTATAAGGAATTGATATTTTTTATTATTTTTTATCTTCATTCATCATTCTAATGTAAATTAATTGTGGCCAACATGAACAATATCCAAGGTTTATTCAACTTTTTTGTTTCAAGGATTCCTCCCCCATTCTTCTCATGTTCATCACCAGTATTAATTTCCACAGGGGATTCGACCAATACTTAGTAGGAGATCATTGTGAAATACTCTTTTAGAACAAAGAATCATCACCTTGGGTTTGGGTTCATAATCAAGGAGTGATAGAGATGTGAAAAATATGTTGGATAGACATAGGTGGGTTAGGGTCAGATTAGTGTTCATCTTTTCCTAGTTTGGTGTGTGGTGATAGAATAACATGACAGAGGATATTTTTTGAGTAGATTATATGGAAAGAATCAGACCACTAATAATGGTATGGTATGTATAGACTAAGATCCGTGATTATCAGCATGATTGGAAGTGTATCCAATGGTGGCAGCGGGGCAGACATGTTATTAATAACTATATAGGTTTTATATAAAAATATAAACTATATGCAATGTACTCTAGAAAAAGACACATCGTGTAATCCCCCTTCTATAGTGTTATTTTTTACATATAGAGAAAAATATCATATTTTTTGTGACACATGTCACATACCATGTGACATGGTTCTATAGGATTAATTTTTGTATCAAAGGGTACATGAGAATGGACACAACCTAGAACACAGGCATGGAAAAAGTACATGATCATGGCCATGTACTCAGGCGTGTCAAGGGTACATACACTCATCTAGGTATATGGGTTCAACCATTATACATGGTCATGGGAAGTGTAACATGGGAACTGACATGGGTAGGACTAGTTTTTGGGGGTACACATTTTGTAGTCTCTATATATACTATATACTTCCACTGAGGTAATTTGGATCCCTTCAACAATTCATTACAGACTAGTTTTAGGTGGGTTTGATCTCAGGGTCAATCCTAATGTGGGTACATTGTGGAATTACATCCTTATCATATGATTCTAATCCTCACTTTTAGTTTTGTCTCAGATAGAGGTATAGTTATCCATCAGTATGTTTGGGGTTGGATACTATATCATTATTTCTTCATCCTTATTTGGATTCAGGGTATTTATAAGAAAAAAATACATACTGAGTTAATCCCCTATCAAGAATATTGATTCTTTAGGGTTTTTGGGGACCCCCAGTGGCCTTGGTTGTGATCCCATGTTTATGTGTTGAGATATTTTGATTTCAAGTAGGAACGTTTTTGTATATACTCGATGAGAACGACCTATCATGTGAGTTCCATCAATGACAACATATTTCATGGAGTGAGTTCTCTTAAATGATCATTTCCTTGAATCCTCTAGTAGAATCATGTGGATATAAGTGATTGAGACCTATTCTATACTTGGAAACTATTATGATTTTATCTTGATTTTAGTTATTGTGTTTATTATTATGTCACATATATTGATTGAAATTTCATGTGTTAATGATTTGAATACTATTAATGATTTATATTAGGTGTTTTTGGGGAGTCCTAATGGGTATTGTTATACTCAACCCTCCATGGAATCTTCCCACACCTCTCATGTATTATATATATGATAGACCTTTTGATGGAGTCCTGGTAAGATTGGGGGTAGGTGTCTCTTAGTTTGGTCAAGACATAATGTGGATGTACTAGGTGTTTCATTTGGTAGAGTTATCCCATTTCTTATAAGGTCATACACTTTTTCACTTTTTGTTGGGCTTATTCTTGTCCATTTTATTTCTTACCAATGTTTTCTCATAATCTAAAGTGGGATAGAGGTTATTAATGAATTGTGGTATCTATTTTATTGACTTTTTTTATTTAAGGGTATTTGGAGATGTGTTTGTGTGTAGATACATTAGTCTATTACATCCCATGTTTGTTATATCCCTACTCAAAATTGGGTGTTGTCCCCTTCCCTTTTTGAGGTGGGATTGGGGTGCCACACTTGTCTTATCACTGGCCAAGCAGTGCCTGATGGTTTGGATCATGACATGAAATGAATAATTTTAATTATTAAAATAAAACAATAAATTTAACAATTTCATAACCCCTAATACAATCACAAAACAAAAAATTTACTACATTTATTAATTATATATTTACCTAAAATAGAAAAAAAAATATTTATGTATAAGTATTAATTAAATAAATTAAAAAACATCACCTACAGTCATATTTATTATGAAATACGATAGAAAATATAATCAAAACTACCCATCATTTAATAAATTGGAAAGAATCGTGACATAAAAGAATCTAGGTTAGTTTTTTATACTTAGAAAAAAATAAAAGGATTATTGGAATAAGAGACTATGAATTTATAACTCACAAATTTGATGTTCAAGAATAATTGAATCAAAACACCAATTGAGGAAATATATTCTAGTTTGGGGAATATAAGGGTAATGCTTCTCATGGGGAGAAATCATTAATGGGAGTGATATTATAGGATGGTAGCCTACATGGATAGGATGTATTTTTAATCCTATGCTAGTGGGTTTTAAAAACCATTGGTATAGTCTACCACTATAATAACTATTTTCATAAACCCATTTTTATAGCCTTCTCCTACACAAAATTAAACTATAATTTTCTACAAAAATAGGAATATCATAATTATTATAGGTTCCATAACCAATATTATTGATCTTTTAATAAATTTTACATATGAATACAATTCTAGTATATCAAAAAAATGAGATAGATCTAGTTGGTAATTCATTAGTAGTTAAAAATAAAACACATTGTTTATTTTAGCATAATTTATTAGAAATAATAAATAATAGCTCATGTCACTAGCCTAATCAATAATTTTGTGTATACCCACATATACGGGTGATAAAATTCCTTTATTTTTTATTCAGTTATGTCCCAACCTCATGAATCATACTAAAAGACCCTATCTCTATCTATAAACTCCAATAGTCATCCTCAATATCTGTTATAAGACAAATAGTATGTCTAAATTTTAATTAATTTATTTTAGATTATATGAACTCAATTTGTCATATCTTTTACCATTCTAGATCCCAAAATATATCTCTATCCCATTTCTGCTAAAACACAATGGTAATTGATATGGACTTCTATATGGTGGTTTAAATAGGGCCACCTGAATAAACACATAGTAGTTTTTATTTTCAAAAAACTCTAAAAAATTAAATTATCTTCAAATGATCTTGAAAAATAAATTATAAATACTAGTATAATGTCCTCCCAATTTTGTATAATTTTTTTAATTTCCCTTACATTTGAGTGTATTAAAGCATATTCATCTTCAACAGAGTACCCATAACCATTTATAATATTATGTGAAATCCAAAAGTGAGTTGAGGTTCTCTATATGACATTATAGATGAAGGAGTTCATGAATCCTAATTGGTTTCTTCATATATAATTTACTCAGGTCCTCTATAGAGAATGTATTTTTAATTGATAATTAGTGAGTTAAAAATTTTTATGGATCCATAATAATCAAAATAGAATTGCTCTTCCATAGCGGTTTAGGTAAACGAACCATAAAATATATCATAGAATTCTTCTATTTTGAATTCATTATATGATATGGTTAAAAAAATCATATAGGTCACTGATGCCCCACCTTCACTTTTTGACAATTTAAACAATAAGATATATAATTAGTTATATATCTCTCTATTCCCAATAAATATAATTCCCATATGATTACATGATACATCTTCATCTTTTATGGATGAACTTCTCAACTAGTGTTATTAAAGGAATTAATTACCACGTGTTCCAAAATCATAGAGAATACTACTCTATCTTTGAAAAATGGAATTGAGTTAGCTGTTAGTGACCACTCATCGATGATCTTCCTATCATTTAAGATCTCACTAATATTACTACATTGTGTAATTATTCATTTTTTCCATTACATGTTATAAATGTTAATAATTTATTTTAGTGTCATGTAGAAAAATAATACCCCCTCCTCATGATCTTCAAATATAAATCCACTATCAATCCCATCCACTTCCATCATCCCTCCATTTATTTCATTGCATGAGTTTTACTACTCAATTAATTTGCTACAATAATACCCTTATCAAGTGTACATTCTAACACGACGTAAAATTATTCAAGATATTTAACCCATATCTATTGCCACAGATTCAGATCATCCTCGATGAAAATATACCTAAAACTTATTTTTTTCTAAAAAACTATGAACCAGTCACTAAACAGGTAATGTCTCCATCTTTTTATAGAATTAACAACCACCACTAATTCCAAATCATACATGAGATTGTTATTATCATGTGATTACAACCATCTTGATCCATATGCCACCAAATTATTATTTCACCCAAATAACTATATTTTGATCCACCTAAATTGCATTATTTAAATATAGAGAAAGGATATCGAAAGTCCTAAACGATTCATATCTTATTTATATATTTTTCTAAAACCCGTATTCTATGCAACATAGCCAAGGACCTTAATCATGAACCTTCTATCACACTCATGGAAAAATCATTAAAATACACTATAAACATGTAATGAAATTTAATATTTACAAATAATGGAATACAATTAGTTATGTTGGTGAAAAAAGTCTTAATCCATGGGAAACAACAACATTACTTGATAGGTGAAAAGGGATATTACAATGGAATATTAATCCCAAATAATAGACTAATAAAAGAACTATCTTGGCTAAATTACGATATTTACCACTCATAAAAGTTACCCCATACACAACATATATATAATACATCTCATATAAAACTAGTTTCCACCATCAAATGATCTTCATTTTATGTTAATTCGTTGAATTACTTGGTCAAGGGTACTCACCGACTCAACTAAACCACCCTATGAATAGTGTATTCTTCTGAAAATGCTATGGAAATACTCGTACATTTTTTCAATTAAAAAATTTATATAAAATTATTTCTGTCTATTTATAATCATTCCCACCTATGTCATATTATATAAAAAAGAATCCCCAAGATTTAGCAAATGCATCTTTTAGTTCTCCAATAACTGTTGTTGCCTCTATATTCCAAACTCATGGTTTCTAGAATTTCAACCTCTAAATCAAGTAGAAAAACTATGTTTCACAAGTTAACTATTTATATAATTTATTATATAGACAAAAAATGGATTATAACACCAACACTAACAATCTCCAACTAGATAATCGTTTACAGGGCACATCACCAAGAACCCTTGGTCATATTAACCATCTTTTAGTACTTGTTGCTTTAGAACACCTCTTCTAGTATGTCAAAAATTATGATATCCTAATACCTCCATGTAATCCTATCACCACTAAAGCTCAAAAATTATTTACACATTCATATAAAATAACATTATAATATATATATCATCCTAATTCCAGTTGCATTCGAACTTCCAAAGCTCCAGCACCCCATCTTCCATGTGATTCCTAGTAAAGGGTTATTTCAGTTGGGAATTCTTCATCTAGGAGTGAAAGTTCATATTCATGGAATGTGAATAATATTATGGATGTCACTATAAAATACATTAAAATCGTTACTAATTAAAATTTCCTCTCGCATACACTTAAACCACACCAACTTATTCCCTTATTTTGTTGTTGGGGAAAGATCATTTTTTATTGTTGATTGTGAAACTATAGGTTACAACTATTTTATAAAATGTATGAGAGTACCACTAAAATTTATTCATAAAACTAGTGATTCTCCTCTATGAATTATCATTTCCACCATGGACATCATTCATAAACCCCTACAAGTGATTATTTGTTCTAATAAGATTATAAGATTTTACAAACCCTTAAGACACTAGACAATCTACTTGATGAATTCCTAATGACCTTTCTCAAATTCTCATTGAATATGCTAACCACACCTACAGATTGAGAAATATTACACCCAGTATACACAATTGTTTACATTAGACTTCCCAAAGCTGGTGAATATATAACTAAGGTGTCCCTAGAACAATATGAAATCATTTTACAAAATTTTATATGAATATTAATCAAATTTCACCCTAAATAACACCACCAAAACTAAAAAAAATTTGTGTTTGGAGATTATATACAAAATAGAATTTTTTTTAAAACATTTTCATCATATCTTATAAAACATTTTAAAACATTGGATCCTTTTTCACACATCATATATAATAATACTCTTCAAAACCTTGAGAATGGAAGAATAAGAAATAGTGATCATAGATGCCTAGTAAGGGCTAACATAAGAGATATCAATCGAATATCATAAGTGAGAATAAGACAATTTTTTTGGTATAATAACAAAATAAATTTACATGGTCATAACATAATATAACCATACACAATTAAACAAACATCACAAAACATGATTCGTGGAATAGGGCTATTAGTATAACATAAGTCATGATTCATAACACTGTGGAAATATGAGTCATTAATCATGTTCCATGAGAATATAACTTAGATTTGTATTATAGAATAATAATGTCAAATAAACATAAGAATATATATCATATCATATGTCAAGGATAGATATTTAGAATGGAATCTCTAATTCACTATCTCATTAATGATGTCCCAACATTGTTTTTTATGGTTATGCATTCAAAAGGTAGACAATCACAGGGTTTTCTTCCCAAATATGCTTCGAAATGCATGTTGATAAAGAGGATGGGAGGTCAAGCTCACATCACACATAATTGAATAAATATTTTTTACAATGGGACTGTTTAATATATTTAAGAAATATTCATAAATTATTTACAAATCCAAGTCTGGTGATGGTCACCATTGTGCCAATGATTTCATTAAAACCATGTGTTGATGTGAAGATGTATATATGTTAGAGTTTCTCCAAAAATCTATTTTTAATTAATGATTCTCTAGTTTAAAGATACATAACAGGGAATAAGAATGTTTATATATTTATAGGGAGGCAGTTGATGTAGTGATGTTGGGATTGGGCCCTTATGAAGGACTTTCTATGTATCCCTATAATGGGAATATAAACCCACTTTTTCAATTCCACTAAATGATATGTGTCATAAATTTTATGGTCATGTGGATAGAAACATAGTGGTTCATTTTAATTTAATTAAATAAAGTTCATATCCAATTAGTTTAACATAGTGAAGAGGATTATACTATGAAATAGGTTTCTAGTAATGGTTAGTATGGAACTTATGAAACAGTGGCATGTTCAAGTTTCTCATAATTATTGATAACTATAGTAATAAAGTATGATCAGAGAATACACTAAATAATAGGATCATCTAACATTATTATTTTAGATTATTAATTTATATTGTACTCATTACATGATATAAGGGTGACCATCTTGATCTCATTATCAACTATCATCAGATCCTCATGTGAGGCATCTATAGATCATCACTAGAGGCATACCAAGCTCATCTCGAGAAGTATCCCGAGTTTTTACCACATTCATTCCCAGATCATCACCATAGAAATATGATTCTTCTTATTCTAATCAACATAAGAATATTGCATTCTTGTCACATAGGGGGTCCTTGGATCTTCACATAGGTATTTATCATGATCTCATCAAGCTCATTACCTGAGGATGGTTTGTGTAATCCCATGCTCATCACTTGGGTTTCTTATACTTGTCACATAAGAAATACCCAACTTAGGATAGATATTATATCTTTTTGGAGGCCCATGTCATAAGAAACCAAGAATAATATCTCATCTCATGGTGGATATGAGTAATGTAAGTGGAGTCACTCAACATGAGGTAATAATGGTTCATATTATTCTAATCACATAATAGAAAATGTATGTTTGAGGACATTGTGAATGATCCCCAAGGAGGCATCATATATTCCATGATTAATATGAATCCAAACCAATGTAATGTGGTGTGTATATTTCAAGGTCATGTGAAAAGACCGATCAATGAATTTTAACATCGTGTGGTAGGGAGTTTTTATATAATCTTTAGATTCATGTAGCTAGGACTACTAGGTATTCAATTTTTTCACTATGATTCATCTTATTAATCTAAATTAATTTACCAGCCAAAACCTTTAAGCTTATGTGAGTTTTACTTTGTGTGAGAAACAATAGACGGTAATAGATCAACTATATATCATGAGAGTGCACAACCAGTGATTAAATGGGGATTACGCATTGGTATACCCATTTGGTTTAACCTATCTATTGGTAAGTTAATATGAGAAGATACAGAAAAGGATTACACCGAATAATAATCCCATGGAGGATGTATGTACTACGAAAGGAATGAAAACACAAGACTTAACAGAGAATAAACATTATGGTTTCCCTAAAATTCCTGACCAAACAGATGAGTTGGGATAAGGTATATTTTAGGACTTATGTCTAAGAGGAGGCCTATGTAGGGGAAACCAAGAGGAATAACTCAACTAAATACATATAATTGAACTAAGAGGAGTCCCTCACCATATTGATATATCGAAACTGAGGTGAGTACCTCATCTCAAGGTGATGATTGAATAAAGATAAATATTTCAACTTAAGGTATTTTGTGAATTCATGAGGATTATATCAACAAAATTCATTCTCTAGGATAAATATTAGGATCATATATATTATAACCAAAAATTGATCTTACCTGACCTTAGAATTATATAGTATTTAAATATATTTTTTATGGGGTTGTGATGAAAATAAAAAAAAATTGATCTAAAGGCTTGGGACCACAGCCTATAATTAATCGTTGTGTTAGATATTGGTGTACATCTCCTCATGGTATGGAAAAACGGGATCCCCCATAAGAGAATCCACATACTGTATCCATGAAAGAAAATTATTAAAGGAATCTCATGTATGTGGAACATGGAGGGGTGTCTCTGTAGATTGATTATATAGGGGTCTTCACATAGAGAGTCTATCCATGTGGCTCATGAAAAAGGTCTTCATAATAGAATCATATAGGAGCCTTAAGGTTGGGAATCTACAGAGTACTATTCATGTAAGTTGTTTTCACTAGGAATTTTTGAAACATATCAACATATTTTGTTCGTGAAGGGGGATCCCATATAGAACTATTTGTATACCAGAGTCTGTGAAGGAGACCTGGACATGGGAGTCTATAAAGGGAGTTATTGTGTGGACCTCATAAAAGGGGTTTATATAGTACCCTCTATACATGGAGTTCAGGGAGTAGTTTCCATGAAGGCATTCATCCAAGGGACCCTATGAAGGGAAGTTTTAATATCATTATACATGTATTGGATTCATGGAGAAGTACTTGATTTATTTCTTTGTATGGATTCTTTATGGAGAGGAATTTATAGGGTTTTATTGAGAGGTGGACCTTGATAGATTTCTAAAAAAAGGCTCTCTACTCCTTCCGATTCAGAATTCAAAAAAAAATTAGGGGGTTTCTCAAGGTCTCTACCATTCTAAAGTCTTCCAAAGTGCTTATTCACAAATAAGTGTTGGTATTTATAGGTTAGTGATTCCCTAAAAACATATCTCATTAAGTGACCATCAATTATAAAAGGATGTGTTTACTAATAAAGGAAGTGGATGTTCACATAAAAGGCCCACCATTTATCCATGAATGAATCTCATTCACAAATGAATTTCACTACCATGTAATAAGTGCATCACTTGGATAAAAAGTAATCTAGTTTTCAAAGTATTTATGTAGTCATGAAAATAGTGTATGGACTTGAAAACTATCGACCACCTGGCTGGAAAAAAATGTTTCTCGTGATGTAATTGTATGTTCTTGTAGTAATTTCAAGATCCATGGATTAAGTATACGATATTTATTCAGTTATTGATTTCTATTTGGGCTAAAAGGAATAAATAATTTAAAATACCATAACATTGTATTTATAAGACCTTTTTTGATCCATGAAAATGTAGGTTTCGGGTGTAGCAGAAGCGTGTTGGTGGGAGTTCCCAACTTTAATTTTTGTGTTAACAACGATCAATATGAGATCCGTCATGATGTAAAATTCCAGACCTTCAGAATAGAACGACGAATGAAAAACAAAAGAAGGAGTCCCCGAACTATAGAGATAGGATCATCATATGTTGGTTATAATTAATTTAATTAATTGACAAGAATTACCTTGATGGAATTCTTTCTTCATTGATGTCTCCGATCATGATCTAGTGTGTTCCGTAATTGCGTCATAGAATCCAAGTGGAGGTTTCCTCTAGTAGTGATCCACACATTCTCCATGTATATCTGGATGTTTCCGAAGGGATCTTCGGGTTCTATCATGGAAGAACCTTCTCTTACGATGTCCGCTTTTGATATCCTTGATCTGGTGGTGGTGGATCTCTCTCGGTACTGAGACCGTTCTTGGAGGATGGAGTTCCTTCAGCCTTGAGATAACTCTCCACATTTGTTGTGCACAATGATTGATGGAAAAGTGTTGGGGTTGTGAGGATATTTATAATCGGTTTTGGGGTTATAGAGTTATGGTAATAAATGAACATGTTACGCATTTTATTTATTTCATTAACTCTCATTGAAAACCCCCATGTCGAATGATTAATTCCTTGACATGCACCCACACTGATTATATTGAATATCATTTAATAAAACGATAGTATTTCCCCAAAATCATGACTGGAAAACTACACGGCATGTAATCATTAATACATGGTGTGTACTCGTTTTCCATGAAAACTACACAACATGTTTATTCAATATACATGGCCTGTACTTTTATTTTACATTTTCCTTCGTTTCCTCCACCACATTTAATAGACCATGAGTAATGGATATTTATTTGTTAAATAAATGTAACATAATTACTCACTAATAAATATATATTATTTCGACCAAAATATATTCTCTCGAATAACTAGTGTCTAAATAAATGTGATCTGACATCCTTAAATAATTATTCAACCATAGTCAGGAATAATCTTTATTTAACTTATTAAATTAATATTAAACTAAGATACATGGACACACTTAGTGTGTGAACCTCTAGGACTCTTTCTCATTGGCATTAGGTGGGATTTCCTAAAGCCCAAGATTACTGTATAGCAACGGTTCAAGGCACCCAAGAGAAAGAGGTTGACGCTGCATTGACATGTCACCTCATACGAACACTTAAATGTAATATAATCCATTTTTCACGATATCTCAAATCAAGCTGGTTGCATGCTAGTGTCATCAAACCATGTGCTCAATTATTCTTTATTTGAATTTCTGGAATTGAACTCACCCATACCTTACTATGGCCACAGATTTATTTGGGCTATATCAATTCCATAAAAGGGCCTGAGATATCTACTTCTGTTAAGGAACAGAAGGGAAAAAACCATTCTCATATTATCTATTAATGTTGTATTACTCGTGATGCACCCAACATATCCTACCTCGCTGCGAATAGTGTTTCATCACAGTTTTCATCAATACATCTAAGTGCGCAAGTTTTAATACCCATTAATAACAATCTTAATGTCTAAGGACCAATACACTTGTCCGCAGATAAAAGAATTCAATGACATTATGAAATGTTGTTTTCCTATTGGCGGGTCTCATTCTCATAATATCCTCCTGGATATTACCAAGGGTGCACACTATTATAAGGTGCCTCAATGTTTTATGATTTTTAACCCCTAATGGTATGTATTATTTGTGTCCCTCAAATAAACTCATCCAGACATATAACTTACATTCTAGAACAAGGTTATGGCACTTACAGGTTCTCATCATAGTAGGGATCTGCTATGTCCCATTAATGAAACATCTGTCCTTAGGACATTATCACATGCATTGTCATACAGAAGAACAATCAAGATGTGATAAGGTATTTATTAATGAATAAAGTACAAAGTAGTTGGTTCTAGGCCACTAACTCCAACAGACTCCCACTTGTACTTGAGCCAACTACTAACAACCATTAACCCGCTAGCTCTCACATGATATTCATGCTTCTGCAGAGATAGGCCTTTAGTCATGGGGTCTTCCATGTTCTCTTCCATGGACACTCTTCTTACTGCAACTTCACCCCATTGATATAAATCCCTCAAGAGGTGATACTTACAGAGTATGTGCTTTTTCCATTTATGTGACCTCAGTTCTTTTGTAAGAATCGCCACTATAGTGTTGTCACAATACAATGTGACATGGTCTTTACTACTAGGAACGACATTAAGCTCCTGGACAATGTTCTGAATCTAGATAGATTCCTTGGCTGCAACAGAAGCTACTATATATTTGGACTCCACTGTAGAATCAGCGACAACTGGCTACTTTGAACTCTCCCAGCTCACAACTCTTCCATTGAGATAGAAAACATATCCAGATTGTGACTTTAGATCATTCTGGTCTGTCAGAAAACCAGCATCAGCATACCCTCTGATGACAAGCTCCTAGTCTCCTCTATACACCAGGAACATATCCATAGTTCTTCAAAGATACTTATGGATAGTCTTAATAGCATTACAATGTTGTTCTTATAGATCTGTTTGATAACTGCCTACCATGATCAATGCATAGGCAACATCAAGCCTGGTACATAACGTGGTATACATGATGGATCCTATAGCCGAAGCATATGGGATCCTAACCATTCTATCTTTCTCTTGTTGTGTCTGAGGACTCATTTTCTTAGAAAGATGTAGGACATGTGACACTAGAACCAATCCCCTCTTAAATTCTTCCATACTAAATCTTTTTAGTATCTGGTCAATGTATGTACCCTGACATAGTCCAAGTAGTCTCTTGGATCTATCACAAATGATCTTGATCCCTAGAATGTAGGCTGCTTCACCCAAGTCCTTTATGGAGAAACACTTATTAAACTAGTTCTAAACTGACTGTAAGAGTGGTACATCATTTCTTATAAGAAATATTTCATCATCATATACTACAAGGATAACAATCGCATTCCCATTAAACCTCTTATAAACACATGGCTCACATTCGTTCTTAAGGAACACAAATTCCTCTATGGCTTCATCAAATCGAATGTTCCATGACCTGGATGCTTGGTTTAATCCATAAATGGATTTATACAACTTCTAAACCCGTTTGGCTTCACCTAGTGTCACAAACCCTTTTTTGTGTGATATAAACAACTTCCTGAAGGTTCCCATTAAGGAGTGCTATTTTGACATCCATTTGCAAAATCTCGTAGTCATTGTAAGCTGCTATGGAAAGTATGATTCTTATGGATTTAAACATGGAAACCAGCGAGAAGGTTTCATAATTTTCATTTCCTAGTAGTTGTCTGAATCCTTTTTCCACTATCCATTATTTATAGGTGAAAACGTGACCTTCCATGTCTGGTTTTCTCTTGAATACCCATTTTCATCCAATAGGATTTACATAAACTGGCTCATCAACCAGAACCCATACTTGGTTCTGATACATGGAATCTATATCAGAATTCATAGCTTCTAGACATCTTGTAGTTTCTAATCATTCTACTGCTTCCTTATAGGAGAGAGGTTCATCATTTTCTAACAATAATGATTCACTGTCCTCAGTGATTAGGAAACCAAATATCTCTGGTTCCCTTACCTCTCTTGAGCTCCTACACAGTGCTTGTGTTTCTAGAACCACTTCCATAGGGCCATGTGGAACTTGTTCCTATACCAACTCTTGTGTATCTTGAGCATCAAATTCATAAAATTCAATCTTGAACACACTATCCTTTTTCAGGATGTTCTCCCTCTAAACAAAGACGGTTCGTCTGGCGACAGTCACAGTCTTGTCTGAAGGGTTATATACGTAATATAATTTTGTTTCCTTAGGATATCCTAAAAAGATACACTTCATGCCCCAGGGTACTAGTTTGTTTCTTTAGAAGGCCTCAACAAATGCTTCGCATCCCCATACACATGTGTGCAACAAAATGGGTTTCTTTCCATTCCATAACTTGGATAGAATTCCATTTTCTGCCTTAGTTGGTACTGGGTTTAATTTTTATGCTGCTGTTTGTAATGCATATCCCCAAAAGGATAATGGAAGATCTGCATGACTCATCATCAACCTCATCGTGTCCAACAAGGTGTGGTTACTCCTTTCACTAACACCATTCCACTGTGGTATATAAGGATGAGTGAGATGAGATAGAATCCCAGACTCCCATAGAAGATCGATGAACTCTTGGTTCAGATATTCACCACCTCGATCTGATGGAAGTTTCTTTATATTCTTACCAAGATGATTCTCTACTTAATTCACGAATTCATTAAATTTCTCTAAGGATTCTGACTTATACCTCATTAATTATACATATCCATATATACTCAAATCATCCGTAAAAGTAATGAAGTAATAATATCCACCTCTAGATTCTACTAGAAATGGTCCACATACTTCCATGTGCACCAATCCTAGAAGCTTTGTAGCCCTTTCACCATGTCCAGCTAAAGGTGGCTTGGTCATTTTACCTTGTAAACAACTGTAACATCTATTGATTAATTTGAGCTCAATAGAGTCTAAATAGCCATCTTTCTAGAGCTTTGTCAAGCGCTTCTCGTTTACATGACTGAGACGGTGATGCCACAATTCGGTGATGTATGAGTCATGTGAGCTTGTTTCGTTATCTATTTCCAACCCTTGGTTTTTAAAATATAATACTTACAAATCATTATTTAAATGTTCTATACCATAACATAAATTTTTCTTATAAAAGATACAACCCTTATTTCAAAACATGAAAATAAATCCATCCATATCCAAACAAGAAAAGGATATTATGTTCTTGGTAACACTAGGCACATAATAACAGTTATCCAAAACCAAAATCATCTCAGTCGGAAATGAGAGGTGGTAATTTCCAATAGCCAACACATCCAACCTTGCACCATTGGCAGCTCAAAGATCCACCTCTCCTCTGGAAATCTTTCTAAATCTACTTTGTTCCTTCATTTGAATACAGATGGGATCCCAACAAGTTGTATCTAATACCCAATGTGTAGAAATAGAAAGATTACACTCAATAAAAAACACACCTTTAGAGTCCCCACGATTCTGGTTGAAGTTCCTCTTCCAGTGGCCTTGCATGCTACATGAAAAACACATGGCCTCCCATTCCTGGTCTTGCCTTTCGATCTTCCCTTTCTTGGAGGGATGGCGCTCGGGGGATTCAGACCGTATATACGTCTTTGGCCCCTTTACCTTTTCCTTTCTTTTTTTTATTCACTATAAGGTCTGCCAGTTTTTCACTCCCCATGTCCTTATCTACCTAGCGAATCGTGGTCATAAGTTCTGATAGACTCTTCTCATTATTTCTCATGTTGTAGTTGAAAATAAAGCTTGATAAGGTCTTCGGTAGTGATGATAGGATGAGATATGTACGCAACTCATCTGGTAATGTAATCACTCAGATGTCCAGGCATTTGTTGTAGCCAATGAGCTTGACTACATGAGGCCTAGCTGGCATGGACTCTCCAAGCTTTTTTTTAAACAAATCACTAGTGATCTCATATCTCTCTTGTCTTGCCTTCTCTTGGTAGAGATCCTGAAGGAGAGACATCATGCTATACACGTCTATGTTTTCATGTTGCTTAAAGAACTCATTAGACATGGCCGATAGCATGAAACATTGGACATCTATGGCATCATCCATATGTTTGATATAAATAGATAGTTCCTCATCACTAGCCTCTTTGCCAAGCGCAGTTGGAATAGGCTCTTCTAGCACATACAATTTCCTCTTATGGTGAAGGATGACGCGTAAACACCTCTACCACTCCAGGAAATTAGTGCTAGTGAGAAGTTTTTCCTTCTCGAGTATGGTTCACAATGATATGTTTGAAGTCATTTTTCTTACCATTTCAAAAAATAAAAATGAGCAAAGGTTCAATACTTTTTTATAAAAACTAAGACAAATAAATAAATTAATACTTATTAGTCTCCCACTATTTTATCGAAATCCAATAGCCCTCACCATTGACTTCGGAATATCTTGTTTCCTGAATATTCTAATTCCAAGGATCCATATTGACCTTCGCATTACCTCAACTAGGGTTTTTCAAGAAACATGAATTGTTTTAGGTTGGCATTCCAAATTCCAACTGTATTAACTCGCAGCTCCTTGATCCGCTGAGTGGACTCCTAAATCCTAAAATCCTTTTATTTTGGATTTCCTCAACCTTTGCCACTTGGTCACAAAAGTCCTACTGTGGAATTCAAACCTTGATGCGAACCAAGTCAAGTCAACCCAAAACCTTGAATTATAATTCCCTGATAATTGAAATCACCCCAACTAGGGCTGTTCAATCACTTTGAATAACGGTTCGATTCTAACCAAGATTAAGGAAGGCTATATCGACTTAATATTTCTCTAAGGGATTTTATCCTTATATGTAAATTTCCATTTTATTATCTCTAATTACATTATTGTTAATATTAAGTGGGATATACTTATGTGATTAACCTTGTGTAAGATAATAAACATTAGTCAGTCTTTATTTTAGTTCCATATTGCATGCTTGTTTAATTCATTAATTGTGTGATCATGACAACACACCCATAATAAATAATCCTTGCAACTGACAGAAATAAAATAAATGGTATGATCATGGGCTAGTTCTATTGGTTAGTTTATCTAGAATTTGATAAACTAACCCAAGACCTAGAGGAGAAACACCTTGAACCTTTCGGGTTCGTGCTTATAGCTTTCCACATGTACACCATTGTATCTCCTCAGATTGGTTTCGCCTTGGCTCCAGACTTGAGCCTCCTCCACTATCATTGGATATCCATCCATTACATATGCATTTATCTCACATGTAGCTGAGGAGTAAAAAGGGGTTTTTACGTAAAATAATCCTCGGGAGTGCAGACCCTACTTATTAATGAGGAGAATGCTCGCAGGCCAACAAATTTAATTTAAATAAATTAATTAAAAGAAACCATTCACATACAAAGGCCATGGTCTAGCTCATGATCATCTATACATGCAACGATATTTACATATAAATAAAACTATCATTCAATTCTTTCATCATTCTTTTTTAAAGATAAATCACTCTCAAATCAATTAACTATATTTAATTAATCAATCCTTTTATCTTAAACCATTTTCTGAATTTCCTTGATATTCTCATCAATCATAATTTTAAACGAATAAATTCATTTAAAATTATCTTTGTACATAACTTGTACCTTGGAGGCAACCCAGTGAATTCCCATTCATTACGTAGATGTTAAATTAAACACATATATATAAAACACCTATCATGTTTTGTGCCTAATCTTTAAGCCTTCACTATGGTACACGTCTCAACGGTTTGTATAATATAATAATAAATTTTAATAAATCTGGGTAATTTGGGTGAGTACACGGTGTTTAGTTCCTATTACATGACATATGCTTTTCTTCACCATCCATCTGAAGTACACGCCCGGGGACATGGCGTGTTGATGTACTTTGGATATTTTTGGAGTACACAGTGTGTTTAGTTGGACACACACTGTGTAGTATCTACATTACTTGGTTTCTAGCCGGGCAAGCTTTCTACGGGGTACATGGTCCAATACCAACCCAAACGGACTACACACCATGTTCAGTGGACCACACAACGTGTAATCTAGAAACCATGTGCCCCCTGTTCTTTTTCAACAAATGGTGTAATAAATTTCTTAGATAGGATCCAATACAAGGTCAGATTTGGAGGACCAGTCCAATGCATTGAACCTAGACAACACGACGTGTACTTTCGAATAAACACCGTGTATTCTAGTGTTGTACGGCTAGGAATGTTTTTCACCTCAGGATGAGTTCCTCTATTTTATTTTAATCAAAATAAAAATAAAAATTTGTTTCTATAAGGTGCACAAGAAACGAGAGGGGAGGAGAAAATCTTGAGATTCATATTTTAAAGAACAATTAACTTGAATTGAAACAACTAAATTATTAAATGTGTGAATCACCAATGAAGAACTAAATAATTATAATCAAAGATATGACCGCTCTGATACCACTTGTAGGTTCCGGGCATAGTGGAAGCACATTGGTGGGAGTGCCCATCTTTAATTTTAGAATTAACAAAGATCAATCTGAGATCCATCATGATGTAAAATGTTGGATCGTCATAATAGAATGAAGAATGAAAAACAAAAGAGGAAGTCCAGGAACCATAGAGATAGGATCATCATATATTGGTTATAATTAATTTAATTAATTTATAGGAATTTCCTTCATGGATTTCTTTCATTGTGGATGTCTTTAGTCACGATCTGGTGTGATCCATCATTGCTTCGTAGAATAAAAGTGTAAAATTCCTCTAGAGGTGATCCAAACATGCTCCATGTATCTCTGGATGTCGCCGAAGGGATCTATAGGTGCTAGCACGGAAGAACCTTCACTTGCAATGTCTACCTTCGATCATGTTGATTCGGTGGTGGTGGATCTCTATCGGTCCTGAGAGCGTTCTTGGAGGAAGGAGTTCTTTCGGCCTTGAGTGAACTATCCAGAATTTTTGTGCATAAAGTTTGATGGAAAAGTGTTGGGGTTGTGATGATATTTATAATTGGGTTTGAGGTTATAGAGTTATGACAATAAATGAACATGTCATGCATTTTATTTATTTAATTAACTCTCATTGAAAACCACCATGTCCAATGATTAATTCCTTGACATACACCCACGCTGATTATAATAAATATCATTGAATAAATGATATTATTTCCTAAAAATCATAACTGGAAAAACTACATGGTGTGAAATAATTAATACACATTGTGTACTAATTTTCCCTGAAAACTACAAGGCGTGTATATTCAATATACACGGCCTGTACTTTTATTTTCCATTTTTCTTTATTTCCTCCACGAAATTTATTAGACCTTGAGTAATGGCTATTTATTTGTTAAATAAATGTAACTGCATTACTCACTAATAAATATATAATATTTCTCCCACAATATATACTCTCAAATAACTAGTGTCGAAATAAATGTGATCAGGCATCCTTAAATAATTATTAAACCATAGTTAGGAATAATCTTTATTTAACTTGTTAAATTAATATTTAACTGTGATACGTGGACACACTTAGTGTGTGACCCTCTAGGACTCTTTCTCATTGGCATTAGGTGGGCTTGCCTAAAGACCAAGATTACTATCTAGCAATGGGTCAGGCACCCAAGAGAAAGGGGTTGGCGCCGCATTGACGTGTCACCTCATATGAACACTTACCGTGTAATATAATCCATTTTTCATGATATCTCGAATCAAGCAGGTTCCATGCTAGTTTCTTCAACCCATGTGCCTGATTATTCTTTCTTTGACTTTATAGAATTGAACTCTCCCAGACCTTTCCATGGACATGGATTTATTTAGTCTATATAAATTCCATCAAGGGGCCTGAGATATCTAATTCTGTTATGGAACAGAAGGGACAAATCCTTTCTCACATTATCTATTAATGATGTATTACTTGGGGCGCACCAAACGTATCCTACCACACTGTGAATAGTGTGTCATCACAGTTTTCGTCAACACATCTAACTGCGCAATTTGTAATACCCATTAATAATAATCTTAGAGTCTAAGGACCAATACACATGTCTATAGATAGGAACATCCAATGACACTATGAAATGTGGATTTCTTACTGGCGGGTCTCATTTTTATAATATCTTCCTAGATATTTCCAAGGGCACACACCATGAGAATGTGCCTCAATGTTTTATGAGTCCTCACCCCTAATGGCCTTTATTATTTGTGTCCCTAAAATAACATCATCCGGTCATAGAACATATATTACATAACAGTGTTATGGCACTTCTGGGTTTTCATCATAGCAGGGATCCGCTATGACCCATTAATGCAACAACTGTCCTTAGGACATTACCACATGCATTGTCACGCAGAATAACAATAAAGATGTGATAAGGTATTTATTAAAGAATAAAGTACAAAGTAGTTAGTTCAAGGCCACCAACTCTAATAGACAAATAGATTCTAAGCCTATGAAAAATACTACAACCTTAGGTACCATGTTTAATGATGGTACATGTTTTAAGATTCTCAATGGATCCTAGAGTACCCTTAAAATGGGTATTAGGTCTTTAACTCCCTTTTCATCCATAATATGTGAAATAAATACTAATCCAAATGGATGGTTCTTACCACCACACCACTAGGATTGAAAAATTTTCCTAAGGAATATTTATCCCTCAGTTTATGATAAATCAGACAATACATGAAAATTCATTACAATTATTTCTCATTAATAGTGATACATTTCTACTCATATTTGACTTATGTTATCTATGTGAGGACCAGAGCATGGATTTTGTAGAAAATTAAATAAAATGAATTTATAAATTCCAAAATTTATAGAGAAATCTTTCCCAGAATAATGGGATATACTGACCACCTTACCATAATATAGAGGGTTAGGTAAAAAACCTGCATCCCTTAACAAGTTGACTTGATATAACCATAATTATCTCATCTGGATCTCATGAGGTAAAAACAATTACCCAATCCATTAATGTGTTGTAACAAACCCACCCATTATATAATGATAAATAGTAGGCATGTGTTCTATAGGATTTTTTAAACATTCGTAATTCCATAATAGCTTAATTAACACATAAAAATGAATGGGTTCAAGGAAAACATCCATAATACATTATCACAATTCATCTAGATAATGAAATAGGAAGGTTTAATTAGATAATATTCTCAATGAAGCATAAGAAATGTTAATGTATATTAATATAGGTAAAAACACTTTTATAAGAGAATTAAAATTTATTTATAGAAAGAAGATGAAATACACTTTATTTTTAATACCTTTTGAAAAAATATTTTACAACGAAAAGGGAAAATAACTTTATTTGGAGAAACATAAAAAAATACATGATGAAACTTAATTATGAAAAATGGTTATAAAATAGGTAAAATGAATTCATGAAAAATAAATTAAAAAGAAATATTATTTACACACTTTTTTAAAGATATTAAAAGTTAGTTGATTACAACCATACCAAAAAAGTTAAAATATAATTTATTTATATAAACAAAATTAATTATATTGAAAAATAAATTAATCAATCACATAAAATGATATAGTTAAATTGATAAAAAAAATAAAGAATATAGATTTGAAAGATAAATATTCCAAATAAAAATTTGAAGTAAATTCATTTCGTATTATAAGCATCGCTTTAGGAAAATTATAAACCAAAGGGGGTTAAATGGTAAGATGAATTAAAAAACTCATGAAAAATCATAGGATAATAAATTAAATATACATTTGGATATAAATATTATACATTTTATCTATATGTAAACTTAATCATGAAATATGTAATTCAGAAGGAGATCGGAAAGATGACTCTTACGACATTAGAAACTATTATGTCAAAAGTAATCAAAAGAAAAAAATATATATGGATTTAGAAATAAATTAAATTTCATGAAAATTATTGTGAAACATGTTAATTATAATTATAAAAACCACAAAAAAATATGATATGTGGGGAATATGGATTGTTTCTCAATGAAAGAATAATTGAGATGAGAAACCCTTTCCATTACTCCTGACACCCATGAAAGTACTTTAACATACTATATAAAAAACACCACAATAAATTACTAAATAACCTTATTAATATATATTAAATTTTATATACTTCAATAATAATCATTTTTACACATAAATTAGTTAGTTATTGTTTATTTTTATCATCAGATTTAAGTAATATTGATTATTTCAAACAAGATTCATAATGGTGATATAAATCCTCATTGTATAACATTAAATTTATCATTTTCATATTATTTAAGGTATTAATATCATTATTTTTATTTTATTTATCTGTTCCTATATTAATTTGAGGGAATGTATGTGTTTGTTTCACAAGAATGTAATCTATCATGAATATTTTTTAGGTAATTTACTAATAACAATAAGCTACTTAATATTTATCATTAATTTTTGTGTCATCCATTTAAAAACATATTAATTAAATATATTAACCTTAATTATCATGTATTGCCAAGTATTATTGACTTTATTATTATTCATGGTGAATGTGATGGTGTCGATATTGTATCATTCATTTTTTTGGTTGAAGTGGTCCAAACTAAAACATGTTATACTAATGAATGAGAGGGAGTAAAGAGCTATGCAATAGTAATATAATTTTATTATAATCATAATGATGTTTATATAGAAAAATTGTAGTATAAAATAATATTTAAGAATTGTGTATATGATAAGGTAATTTAAAAGGCAATGGAATAACATTGATTCTTACGTGATGAATTCACATCTTCTTGACATGGGTTCTATTTTAATTAAGAAATTAGGATTACTTATTGGAAATGGATCCTGTAACACATCTAAAAATAATTTATTATATAAAAATTGGTAAGTATTTAAAGAGGTTTTTTTAATGGTTTTTGTATTTTGGAAGGGTTGTAAGAGGGGTACTCTAACACCCTATGTCTTTAGGAATCATATTATTCCCGTAAATTATATATTTACAATTCCAAATAATTTTTTATACTATTTTTTGAAAATAAGTAAAATAAATTAGGAAATATTTAACAAAATATAGGAATTAAACTGAAAATACTTTATTTATAGTAAAAATTACAATAAAATCAAATAAAATTATGTATTACATGCCATGGATTATTACAAACCATGGATTGTTACATTCAATAAAAGTTCATAAATTAATAGGGACAATAAATATAAAAGATTAAAATATTCCAAACTAGGATGTCTCCTCGGTTATATTCACCCTTTAGGACCACAAATATCCAAATAAACACTAAAATAAAGAAAACAATATGAAAGGATAAAATAATATGTTGAATTTAGAAAACCCATTTTTGACAATTTGACACTAAACTAATCTTTTATTCAAATAAAAAATTAGTATTTTTCTTTAATTATGATATCATAAGGTTAGATTATATTTTATATTTCTTTATAAACTATATGTATCTTCTTTGGTTAATAATAAACCAATTAATTTCATTGAAACAAAAAACATTGATAATTTTACCCTAAAATTATTTTTACGCATAAAAATATTATTCCATAATAACACACATACACCCTAAATATAAAACATGTTCCTAATAAGAAACTAAAATTAACCCAATACTAAACATTCACTATTCATCAAGGAAAATTTGAGTGGGGTATTCACTGAAAAATGTCAGGGTTCATCCTTTTGTTCATCCACCACTTCACTACCCACCCCTACAGTTACCACCACCTCCATTCAATCACCCCTTCGACTTGGGATCATCCTTTTCTATAGGTTATAAACCCATGACATCACCATACATGCTCTAAATTATCTTTATCCATATACACTAGAGGGAGTCCAACAACATCATCAAAATATCATATTACTTTCATTGGATATATCCAACACTTAAATAAAGGCTTGAATTTCGAAATTATGTATTAATGATCCTTTCATTTTTTTTATAAAAATTAATTACTAAGGATAAAAATATTGTTTCCATAGTATTGGTAAATTATGTTAGAAGAGTTTATCCAAGTTAAAAAGAGATAAAATATTTTAAAAATATATTTTAAGTTATTTTTTAAGTGTTTCATCACTAAACCTTATCTCTTATCAATTATTTTCCGCATTATACTTCACTTATCATAAAAAACATGTGTTACTTTTTTATTAAGAGTTTATATTTAAAAAAATGGAATTAACTTCACTTATATAAGGGGACACCCACCAATACATTAAGGCATATAGAATACTAAATTTACACTTCAATATCTACCACTGTTACTTCCCATAGATCTATGTCCAGTGTTTTTAATCCACTTGATCCACATAAATTCCCTAGGTCCTCCATTTATAAGATTTCCATTATGTGAAAACTGAAGTTCTCAACAAGAGTAAAAATATTTCCTTAAATTATTTCCTCTTATTTAATTCTCTTAAAAATAAATTTTTAACATTATTATTAAACTACAGTTGTATTTTTTTATTTTTTATTTTTTATTTTTTTATTTTTAGAGAAAAACAATTATCCACATTTCCATGTTTTCTTTAGAAAAATACACAGCCATGTGTATGTATATACTAACACCTCCATGAACAAAGTGATTTATTTTTCCCAACCACCATACAATGATGGATAATTGTGGTATTTATTGAATTAACATGTTATTTATAATAATATTATGATTTTTAAATAATAAATAATTCCTTATATTCCTCATGATCTATGTAAAGAAATATGTCACTCATGTGTATGTGTAGATTACCGCCTCCATGAAAGTGACATATTTTATTTTTTGATAGTATTTTATTATTTATCAAAAACTATTAAAATATAATTTAACACCATAAAATATCTAAATTATATTATTATTATTATTATAAAATATGGTTATTTTTTCAAAATAATCACTTTCATAATCAGACTCACCCAAACACTATAACTTGCTCTTGTTTGGAATGAGTTGTCCACCTACTATAAAATGTTATAAATTTCTATCATGGATGAATTTGGAAATTGAAAAACTTTGGTTCTTATAAATTATTTAGAAAATAGTGTTCTGTTTATAGTTCTTGAAAGGTCATATTACAATTTAACAAATTAATATTGTACCACCCTTTGATTGTCGTAAATTACTAAAACTAGCACATCACTAACATCATGGTCAAGAATAGTTACAAAAATATATATGAAATAAAATTATAACATTATAAATTAGTATAAAATATATATTAAAGTTCCTATAATGATCTATGAATGATTAAACATAAATCTATAAGATATAATTTCCACCTCTTTTACAAAACAATTACTAAACAAACAGTCAAAGCTAATAAAATTTGATGACAAAAATAAAATATAAATAACTAATATATTTTTAATAAATTTCTATAAATAAAATGTATAATGGTTATAACAGTGAGTATGGTTATTAAATAGGTGATTAATATATTTATATTAGTTATATAGTATGTTAATTAGGATTAAAGATAAGGGTTTCTGTTAACTCAATTTCCATTCATTGAGTTATGGTTATTATTCTTGAAATGTATTTATATTAGTTAAGTATGTTATTTTATAAGATTTTAGTGTGTTTAATTTAATAAATATTTATTTTATATCTATATGTTTTCACATAAAACTATTTTATAATTTTCCCTACATGAATTATGATGTTTAAAAGGGTTTTTACAACACAATTTTTCTTCTCTAAGATGTGATTTATATTCACCACATTTTACCTTTTCTATGTAAATATTTCCCTTGTGTGTCTTTATATCATAAATTTATTAAAATATGATATATTTATAAATTCATCTTATGTTGAACCACAATGGTATTTTTATTCAAAATATAATGATGTCATAAATGGTTTTTTGTCTCAATTTTCATTCCATTTGGGTTGTGAGATATATTTTTTACTATTCTTCCCTAGGTTCCCTTATTCTACCATTTCTTGATTCAACATTGTAACTCCTCTTTTTTTAGTGGGAAAAATTTATTCTGGAAAAAAATTCATATTCATTGGTTGATTACTTCTTAAAGGATAAAAAATTATTTGGATTAATACTAATCATTTGTAATGGATTTTTCTACTTAATGACTATATTTTATATTCCCAATAATATTCTCATTTGATATTTGTGGAACTAAATATGTTTTATCTCCTACGATCCTCATATTAATCCTTATCCATTTTGATGATAAATCTTTATTATCCTTTTTAAAGACTTTGGTTTCAATAAATTTATTTTAAAATATAAAAAAGGAATTATATTTATGCTAATTTTTTTTATTTTATTATGAATCTGTTTATTTAGGATATATTTATTTAAATTTCCCAGTTATTTAGATTAATTTTAAAGTAATATTTAAATTATTTTTCTCTTAATATTCTTAAAAAATATCTTTGGATCAGTTACTTGAAAATCATTCCATTTCACAGTGATGCTTGGAAATGAATTCTTAGAAAACTATTTTCATGATTTCGTGTTTATTTTACTATCGATAAGTGATGATACTTCATTGATGTTTTATAACCTAATCATCCAATATTTATAAACATGATTTGTTTATTAGTTTATTTCCATTATTAATTTCATATGTTTAATATAATCAATAAAAGGATATTTACTTAGATACCAATATATAAATATATTTGGGAAATTATTGACTCGAACGTATACCCTTTCTCTATATGGTGAAAATACCATGTACTTCACCATATTAATTAAAGTTTATATACATAGAATGTTACCTAATGTCATTAGATTCCCATTAAATTTCCATAGGTTATCATGTTATGATTATTTTGAGTTTATAAATTTTTAATTATGTTATATCATTTGACAAATTTATGAAACCCATTTTTATTTACATGGGTTTTTATGATATTCTGATTAAAATCATGTGGATAAAATATGTATTATTTTCATTATTTGATTTTTAGGTTCCAAATTATATATCCCTTAAATTAATTAGTTAACGTTTTCATCTCATGAGATACTATATATGGTACATGGGCAGTCAACCAAACAAATTATGTCATGTAATCTTGGAAGTGACCCTTGACTTACTCTTATGATATAATAATTTATATTGTTGACACACATTTATGAATCCATGATTTAATGATATCATTACATTATTCCATGTTTCATTAATTATCTCACACTCATATTCCATGGTACATGTTTTTTCATTTGATATTTCATATCTCATTATCATCACTTATGGACAACTCTTATTCTTCCATGTTATTTTGAAAAAGATATTTCTCCCCTAAAAATATTTTCTCATATTGTTAGGATCTAACCCTTTATGAAATATTTATATTTTTTCCATTATAAATTGTTTGAACTCATCTATTTTATATTATTCTATTCCGTAGATCATTAATATTAGTATAACCTATGAGGAGACTGGAAGGGGATCTAGTGTTGTTCAGTTTTAGAGAAATATTTACATGTTTTGAGAAATTTATTTATATATAGCTAGTCCCCAAATGCACTAAATCTTTTATTCATGGGAATATGATATTATTATGAATTTTAATGTTTAATATATGAAAATTCTATAAAATATATTTATATTTATATTGGATCATCTCACTTATTTTCAAAGCCAGTTTTTAAAGAAATATTTTTAGCAGCAAACCTAGGATTATAGATATATGGATTTAAAATTTGTATCAGTGTATGGTTTTAATATTTTCTAGGATTAGTTGATTTATTTTTTTGTTTTAATATTAGATAATTTGAGTGACAAATTTATGGATAAGTATTAGTAAATAACAACATCATATAATGTTGGAAAAAAATTTGAGTATCTGGTTTTCATACCAATTGTATTAATTTATAGACACTACTAGGTGGTTGTGGATATGTAAAAGATTAACCTAAGTGTAATAACAAGGAAAAAGTTTGATTTAGAGTCAAATTTATCCTCACTCGGTTCAAAATAATAGGGAAAAAACTATAAACCTGGCTAAATACACTTGTGTGATATGATTTGGTTAATTCACATTCTCTTTACAAACCATTATAAAGGTATTGAACACATTTTTATGATATGGATAGAGAAAATTATAGTAAAAATGGTCTTTTGAATCTTAATTTATTCTGATTGAGTCATAGGTTAATCCGAATATGTCACGGTTTAAACAAAAGAGTCATATAAGAAATTTAAGGTTTCAAAGGAGAATACATCTTATAACTAGGATTTCATATTTATGTGATAATTTACTAGGATTTAAATGTATATTCTAATAATCATTTTGGTTTTCATATGTAGTTGGAAACAAGATCTTGAAAATTATTTTTTGTGGGTATGTCTCTAGAAACTCCTAATACATAGCTTTAGAGGCATATTTGGAATAAATTGTCAATAATCATAAAATAGGCCTATAATGAGAGGAAAAGATATACTGTCTAGTCTTCCCTAAGATAGAAATGTTTATATCTATTTATAGGCCATATCTTGGGTCATTATTAACATTTAGATACCCTTAGATATTATTATTAGTAAGTGATACCTAAAATTGTGATGGGTCAACTTTATTAATAGGGATAATGTAATGCATAAGTTTTCTAGGAAGAATTTTCTTTCAAAAAAATATATATATTTATAAACTAGATTTTCTATTTTATGAAAGGAATATAAACATATTAATAAATAAGTAAATAGATGTATACAAATTAAACTAAAAAAACTTTATTCAAAGTAAAACATTTCCATAAAATAATATGAAACTATGCATTACAAACCATGTGTGATTCCCTCTAGGTCATAGGTATGTTTTAATTTTGAGCATGGTTTATCTATTTTATGGTTTTGGAGGATTTTCTGAGTTAGGGATCAAAATTTTAATTCTAAGGGGATATAATTTAGTCACATGGTTTTGTCACATGATTTTTCTATCTTTTTTATAACCATGTGACATAGATTTATTGGTTCTGGTATAGTTTTTCATAAAATAAGAAAAAAAATTCTAATTCTGTGAGTATACAGGAAACCCATCTTGATTTATGGGTTATAGAAAAATGGTTATCACACAACTTAATCATGGTTACTCTTAATATGTGTTTATTCTGAAGTATCCATACATTTTGGTTTTCATAGGATAGTAGCTACCACACAGTAGGTGCATGGTTGGGATAATCATGTGACCCAACCATGTACCTCATATAACATTCTTAAATATTAAAAATTACCCAGAAACCCTTAGTTGTTTTTATCTCAAATATTCTATTTATCCTTTATTAGCTTGATCTAGACTCTCCTTGATGATATATTGGGTAATTACATTGATTCTTTGGTAATACTCAACCAATTTGGGTGGATCTATTTAAAGAATGATTGGTTATTGATGTTTTATCCTCCCTTATCTAGATATTTTCTTAATCTCTATTCCCCTAGTTTCATTGGAAACAAATTTTTCTATAATTCCTTGATCAAGAGGTTTTTATGAGGATTTGATTATGTTTCTTATGGGTCTAGGCTTGTAGGGACCTGATCCATTCGATTTTGAACTCCATTCTTGAAGAATACTGTATTTTATCTATTTGAGAAGTAGTAGTCTCAATATAATGGTTTTATGTCATCAATTACTTTATATTAAAGTAAATTCCTTTGGGTTTTTATGAAATTAATTAATTTTAAATCTATAAGGTATTTTTTATGAAATTTCATCTTGGGTGACATGTGAAAGGGGTTTTAATGGGGATTTAATTAAAAATATGTTTTCACACTTCTTATACTCGATAAAATACCTTTAATATTATTTATACTTTAAAATGGTTTTTGAAGTATATGATTGTAGACCCATTTCTTGTGAAAATATTTTTTAAAATTACGATAATGGTTTTTGTTAATGTTTTGATGAAATATAGTACATGGGAGATCATTTGTAACCTTCGGTGCATTGAGTTATGGTCATATAAAAACCACAATGAGTGTGGAACCACTAGGGATTATGATTGTGATATATTCAAACTATAGAGGGGATCAATATCATTAGTATTCCCATTATTTCTAATTAGTGTCCCTTTCATGTAATAGTTTTGTATTCCCATTGCCTAAAGCCTACTTTTTTAATGTTTGTTTTCTTCTATGCATCGTGATTGATTCTCATGTGTTTATTATTATGAGATATAAATGTTTATGATTACAAAAACTATATATTCACATTCATTTTGATATCCATATTATTTTTTTATATAGGTTTATTTATAGTAACCCAAAGTATGATTTATGTAAAAAAATTTAAAATGAAATTGTTTTCTAAATATTGTTTTGTTTTAAATTTATAACTAATGGTTTCCTAGTAATATACATTTTATAGATTTATAGAGTTATATTGATGGGGATTTTTCTTACACCCTTCATATTCCTTTGGTATATAGAGATTTTTTTACATAATTAATGTAAATGAAGGGAATCGTGTAACTCATTGGCCTAAATTGGTTGATTTCATAATCATAGTGAGTTTGGATGGTGGTGGTGAATGGTCAAATGGATATTTGGATTTATTCTTAATTTACATTACTCAAGGTTTTAACCTTTTGAATTAGTTATTTATATATCATGGTTATGTACTTTTCTTTCACACTATAATCTTTTTGTTTAAATTTTATTTTTATACATGAAGATTTTTTTGGGATTTTGTGTCAGTATTAACCTTATGGAGGGCCATCTAGTGTGACTTGTCATATTGACCCAGTTTGGCTTTTTACACCATTAATTATTACTCACCATAGATTATTATATCCATTAAAAGTGTAGAAAATTAAAAGGGGTAATAAATATAAAGGAATAAACTCTTCAACACAAAGAGATCTCCTATATCAACTTCACCCTAGAGGATCACCAATTCCGAAAGAAAATCTATAATAATAAAAATCATAAATGATAATGCGTATTGTGAAATTTAAAATAAAAACTACTGAAATGAAAATTGTGACATAAGAAGTGTGAATGGAATTAATGATACTGGTAATTCTATATATAGAAATAAAATTTTTCCATTATGAATATGGTTATTCGAAATATTTCCATTAGGAATATGGTGATTGGATATAATTGTATCCAATAGTTATGCTAAAGTTGTGAATTTTTAGTAGTAAATTTAAAATAATATAATTCAAGAATAATAAATAATGAAATAACAATATTATATTAAAATATTATATATATGTGTGGGGGGGGGTTATAGTATGATATGATATATTCCTAAAATTCAATAAACATTATCAATATAAAGTTATTAGAATGTTAATAATTAATTTTAATAGTGTTTAGTGAATATTATTAAATATAAAAGTGATATTTTTAAAAGAAATATTCTTTTAAATTGATTCTTTTTTACTAATCTTAACTCAATAATGATTTTTATTAAATTTATTTATAATATTTATAATAAATAGATGAGTATCCATTTAAAATTTATTACTAGGTCTAAAATAAGGAAAATTTAATTTTATGATTAAAAATGTGGTTTTCTAAATAATGTGTTTTTATATTCTATGAATGTTTTTATGTTATAAAATATTTAATTATAAAAATATATTATTTACATAAATAATATATTAATTATAATTCATAGTAAATATGAATAATAATATTTAATATCTCATCATCGTCATCATTTCTATTTTTATTCAAGAAGATGCAAAGCAAGAAACATACCAGACCACTTGACCACAAGACCCCAAGACCACAACCCACCTACCCATATACCCACATGCTCACATACCCCCTTCCAGGGGATTACACTTAAGGAGGCCTAAAAATCCATTTTCCTATTAAAATTTTTTAACAATATATTTTATATTTCTTTTTAAAATTCAAATTCCAAAATTCTAGAATTTTAATTTGATAAAATTATGTTAAATTTTAGATTTATCACTTCAATATTACCTTAAGTTTAATTTTTGTGATTTTTCTGAAATAGTTTATTTTATGTGATAGAAAAAAATACAATTTTTATTAATATCATAAAATTTTTGACTTTATCATAATCTAAAAAAGGATAAAAATTTTCATAAAACATTTTCCATGACTAATAATTTATTTAAGTAAAAAATGACACATTTAAAAATAATATTTTTAATTTAGAAAATCGTGTTTAATATCAAGAAAATTAAGTAATCTTTTATTGTAATAAAAAAAAATTTTAGAATTTTTTTTAAATATGACATCACAAGGTAATTTCATTTTTTATATTTCTTTTAATCCATATAAAAGTTATTTTTCTAACAATAAAGTTATTAAATTCATGTAAATAAATAAAATTTATAATTTTATACTAAAAATTATTTTTATGCTTAAAATACACTTATTCTAAAAATGGGTTTTTATGTTTTGAGCGCACTAATTTAAAATTATTTTTGATAACCATTATAAATTTCATTTGTTAAAATTTTTTCCATACTAAAAAAAAATAATTTTTAGATAATATAATATGTTATTTTTATTATTTATTAATAAAAATTTGTTATGAGGGTTAATAATGTAGTTATCATGGTAAAGGTAAATTAAGGTAAAAATATTTTAACCATTGTAAAAGAGATAAAAAAAATGTTAAAAAATATTTGAAATTAATTTTTTTAGGTTTTTATAGGCCAAAACTTATCTCTTCTCCGTTATCATCCACTTTTTATTCCACTTTCCCTGTGAAGAATGTGTTCATTTTATATTAAGAGATTATATTTACAAAAATGTCATTCCTTTCACTTATAAAAGTTTCATTCCTCCACCACTTAAATTCCAATATAAAATTCTATTTACTCTTTATTATCTTCCCATTATAATTATTATAGATCCCTCTACCATGTTTGGTATCCACTTGATCCATGTAAAATACCAAATTCCACCATTTCCAAGAATTCAACCAATGGAGAACTCAAGTACTCAATGTGAGTAACAATATTTCCATAACTAATTTTATCTTCTATATTTATCTTAAAAATATAATTTTACCATTATTATATAATCAACTAATTATCTTTTATACTAAATGTATGTTTTTTGAGGTAATAATCATTGCCAACGTTTCCATGTTTTCTTTATAAAAATTAAAATGGTGTCATGCAAGAGTGTGCACAACAACCTCCATGAATGATGTGTTTGATATTTCATATCTAACTTAAAAGGATTGCTAAAACGTGCTATTTAATAGATTAATTTTTTATTTATAACATTATTGATATTCTAAATTATAAAAAATCCTTATCATTATTTCATTATATGTAAATGAATTTGTTACTCGTGTGTACATTGAGACTACCACCTCCTTAAAAGAGACATATTTAATTTTTCATCTAGGGTTTTATTCATTACCAAAAACTCATAAAATATTATTCCTCATCTTAAAAACAAATAATTAATATCATATTTATTTAAAAATAATGATATTTTCCTTTAAAAATTAATTTCATAAACATAATCACTAATATATTATAGGTTATTCTTGTTTTGGTCTATCTGACCACCTACTTGAACATTTCTATAGATATATATCATGGATAAATATATAAAAGTAATAACTATTGTTATTAGAATTTTTTTTAAAAAACAATTTTGGTTTATTATTTTGGAATATTTATATTAATATTTGACTTATTATTATTTTACCACCTTTTACTTATACATTTTTTGAATCAAATTCATCATAAACTTCATCTTCAAGAATCATAACAAAAATAATTATGAAAGAAAATTATAAAATTATAAATAAATAAAATACATATTTTCCAGTGCCTATAATTATATAACAATTATGAACATTGAATCTATAAACAAAAAAGAAACACCTTCATTAATAAACTAGAATTAAATAAATAATCAAAGCTATTAACAGCTGATGTTGAAAAAAAATAACTAGCTAATATATTTATAACACATATTTATAAATAATGTTTATAAAATGTTATGGGTTTGAATATAAATCCAAAATATAAGATTAAGATATTTTTTTATACATTAGGTTAGATCATGTTTTACTAAGTTGGATTAAAGGGATGGTTTTTTGTTAGCTCAATTTTCGTTCATTGAGTTGTGATATTTATTATTTAAATTCATTCTTATAGGTTTCTATATTGGGCATTATAATTTTATTATATAGAATTACATCATTATTTTTAAAAAAAATATATTACAAAAACCCATTTTTAAATGTTACATACTTTATGAATTATTTTGTTCATAAGGCTCTCTACATTTCAATTTTGATTCATTGAGATATGACTTTAAGTGATCAATTGATACAATTTTTTATGTAAATATTTCTATTAGATGTATTTTTATCTTACTTTTCTTCACATCTTATAGATTTAAAAATCAATCTCATGTTCTAATTTTATGGGTTTCGATATTAAATATAACAATGTCATAAGTGGTTTGTTGACTCAATTTTATTTCCATTTGGTACATGAACTATTTTTCTTGACTATTATTTTAAAATTTCCATTATTATAACATTTAATTATTATGCTTGGTAACTCCTATGATTACTTTTTTAGAAATAATATTAAATCCAAAACTTATTCTTTGTTTAATTTTTTCCTAAATTGTATGACACTGTAATGATTAATACATGTCTTTTCTAATGGATTCTTCTACTCCATGTCCATATTTTATCATCCATAAAATAGTCTCTATTCCTATTTTGGAAACTAAAATTATTTTATCTTATATGATACTCATATTTCCCCTTACCCATTTTGATAAAAATATTTTACTATTATTTTTAACAATGTGAGTTTCAGAAAAGTTATTTAAGAATATAAAGTGGTAATTTCAATTATACTTGTATTTTTATATTCTCATCCACATTTTTGAGTAATGATTTTTTTAAAAGATCATATCATTTTATTTATTATAAAGTAATATTATAATAATTTTACTCTTCATATTCCTAAAAAATAAAAATAGTTTCTAGAATCATTCATTTTTATTAGGATGTTAGGAAGTTTCTCCTAAGAAAACTATATTCATAATTTCACTTATATTTTCATCATTTTAAGTGAAATGATCTTTAATTGATGCAATATTACCCAATAATTAAATATTTATAAAAAAAAATTCATCTAATTTATTTCCTATAAAGACCCCGACCTATCACAAACCTTCCTGGATAACATGGTACTCTCATACCCAAGCCGGAACTAACACGGACCGAAGGGAGTTCTCAATACCAATGGGTTGGAGACTCTAATTCAGCATCATAAAAGATAAGGTGAGATTTTTTTCCACACTAAACAATAGAATAAATACATGTTTGTTATTATGATCAAAAATAAAACTCTATAGAGAGAACAATACCAGAATTCAAATAGGTATATAAACCCAAAGTACAACCAAAAAGTACCCGAAACATAAGAAAAAAATCCAAGCCCCAATGAACATAAACAACCAAGCCCAAATAGAAACAAACACCACCTCTAAGTGGTTCGTGTCCTTTTCCCAAACCTAGTATAAGTAGATATACAAATTCCTAAAAGAAAAGGTAGGGTGTCAGCTAAAAACATAGGAGGGTTTCCCTAAGGATTCCATAATAATATGCAAGTAAAATAAAATAATACATGATTTATATTTTAAATTAAATAATTATGTCAATATTGTTTCGTATTTAAAACAAAGCATGATATTCATTTAAATATATAGAAACATTTCAAAATAATTTCTTAATAAACATTTTATATAAAATAGTTTATATAAATTCACAAGGTATATGTAATGTAGTTTTATGAAAATGGAATATATAACAAAATAATAGAAAATGAGAAACATGGTAATCTTCCAGTAGGTATGATAGTTATAGGTTATGGAATCCTCACACACAAATATTGGTGATCAAGAACATTTGTGTACACACATCCCTCAAGTGTTGGTCAAAGATGAATAATAAATATCCCATCGAGGTTAAGATTTACTACAATATACTTATGTTAGTGATTTAAAGCATCAAATGAAGAATTTTTTCCCCAAATAACTCACTAAATACCTAGGCTTTCATGTTCTCAAAAAAATCATAATGGTAAATTATATCAAAACTGTACAAAATACAGTTTCCCCATTTTCCATTTTAATGTGCCAATTTCCCTTTAAAAACAAAAACAAGGGTTTTTAATCATTTCATTCCTTTTTTTAAAGATAAACCCAATGGGTTATTATAAAAAAATAATGCATTTTCTCAAATAAAAATTTCAAATCAATTTTACAATTCCATCAACTTCCATCAAATATAAATAACACCCAAATCTAAGGGAATTGGGGGGGGGGGGTCCCTAGTTTCATGTAAAAGAAATTTAAAATAACAATTCAAACAGAATTTTTTAAATATAATTTCATTGAAATAAATTAAAATAATTAATAAATTATAGGTAAAATTAATTGGCCAATCATAGATGGAACCGCCTACCTTAGGATCACGAGATCATGAATCACAACCCCCTCAATTAGAAACTCCAAAAAACCATTGGTAGCAAATATCCAAAAATAAAATCCAAATTCATGATATAAAAAAATATTGGATCCTCCAACCATATATATATATATCAAACCATAATGCGGATAGAGGAAGGTATCGATAGATAAATAACGGTATAAGAACTCTTACTATGGAAAGATAAAAAAACTTTCTTCTAACATTGATATGCTTTTTAAATGGTTTAAATGAGAGAAAATGGATCGTCAAGAATCCTCTCGACCTTGAAAAACAATATATTCTGATTTAGGGTCAATCAACGGTCTAAAATAGGGTTTGTGGAATTTAAAAAATATATAATAATAAAAACTTGTGTGTATCATTAGTTTGGAAGGTTTACACAGTTTGACAAACTGTATTTCATAACCATGCACCCCTACTATGGGGTTCATAGATTATCCTTGTTGGGAGCATGATTTTTCAAAACAAGTGTCAATTGAGAAAGGCCCCACTTCCTGGTTTTCACAGTTTTCTCTAACAGGGTGCACAGTTTGGGAAAATTGTGTGCTAACTATGCAGAGCCCAATATCCTTCCAAAATTTTCAAAATTTCATCCTAAAACCACCTGAGAAAAACCCCAAATAATGAATGATTAAAAATAGGATTTTTAATAAATTAAAATAGTAATAAGATGTTGCAACCTATCCACTATATAAATTTACATCCCCAAAAAACTATCAAGAATCTTCCATTATAAAAAATATAAGGCCACTATTCTCTCATCAATGCCTCTCTCTCCCAAGTCTCATGAGTATCAAAACCATGATTCCATACCAACAAAACAAAAAGGCATCATCATCCCATGAATTACCATGGTTTTAGAATAAACTATTCCAATTGGATTCTTAGTCACGCACAAATCAAACTCATCATCAAGATCACTCTAGATCAAAACAAGATATGGATCCAAAAGATATTTTTAGATATGTGATACATGGAACATGTTATGTATCAAAGTCATATATGGTGGAAGTTTTAAATGATAATCCACTTTTCCCTCCTTTTCAAAAACAACAAAAGTTCCCACAATAATAAGATCAAGATTTCATTTCCTCTCAATCCATTGATGTCCTAAACGAGGTGAAAATTTCAAGAACACCTAGTCACCAACTAAAAATTCCAATGTTCTTTGATGAAGATCAGCAAAAGACATATTCTAGTTCAATGCTCTCAATATTTTATGATGAATCAAATAAATTTTTATTGTCATCTCATGAACCAATCTTGGTCTAACCAAGGATTTTTCACTGATCTCCGACCAACATAATAGAGATATACAAGGCTATCCATAAAAGGACTCAAAAGGATACATTATGATCATGGACGGTTAACCATTTTTATAATCAAACTCAACTGGCCCTAAACTGTCATCCCAATATCCGCTAAATTCAAGAATATGAGAACAAAGAATATTCTCAAGAATCTATATAGATCATTATGTATGGTCATCATGTTGTGTATGGTATTCCATACTCAAAAGAACTTGAGATCTCAATGCCTCTTTGTGGCCTCTCTAAAATAGATAAGTAAAACAAGGATCTGTATTAGTTACTATAGCATATGGAACTCTATGAAAATGAAAAATTACCCTCACATAGATATTTCCGAACTCCTAAAATTTTCTTGTATCATGAATGGTTATTAATTGTTCCGATTTGGTCAGCCTATTGATCACAACCCATTTCACATTATTCTTTCACTAGATATGTGTAAACCCAACCACAAATTACATAAATATTCCATCCCACTTTCAAGCCAGCACTGAAAGTGGCTGAAGAGAAACCGAAGGTCTCTAGTGTTTTTCCTTGACATGGTGGATTGTATAATAATGAGAGAAAAAAATAAACAATACCTCATCTTTTACCTAGACACCAAAATCATTGTTGCATATCATAGAACATATTTGGGGTTCTTGGGTGAACTGCCCACAAAAAAATATGGAAATCCCCCATTAAAGCATTTATCAAAGGAAAAGGTACTATATACCAGCTATAGAAACATAGAATACCCTTAATGGAGAATGAACACTCAACAATGGTCTCCCCATCATTAAAAGAACCTCTAATTTTGAAGAATTCATTTTCTAGTTGTAATTCCTAAAGAATCATCTTGAAATGAGTGAAGGTCAACAGAACACAATACAAAACAACCTCATCCCACGATTAACAAACTACTACCTGAATATATGAAGATAGAGTCATCAAGACACACTATTATAGTGATTTTTTTATAGCTTGGTTTGGAAGTTTCCTACTCAATGCTTCTATAATGACATTACCTTTCCCTGGATTATAAATGATGTAAAAGTCAAACGATTGCAGTTACTCCACCCAATACCTCTATAAAATATTATTATATTTTTTAGAGAATATATAACTCAAGATATTGTGGTTAGAATGCATGATAATCCTTTCTCTTAAAATGAAATGAAATAAAGTCTTAAGTGCATGCATCAAAACTGTGAGTTCATGGTCATGTGTAGGATAATACTTCTTATGAATCTTAATTTATCCAAATCCATAGGCAATGACATGATCACCCTATATAAGAATACAGTACAAATAGGAACTTTATGAATCAAAGAAGACCACATAGCCCTGCTCAAACTCTTCAAAATTCAACCCCAGTGCAGTTTTCAGAAGAAGTTTCAACTCAACAAAGAAACTCTTCCATTTTTCATAATAATAAAACTCTAGTCCCTTCATAATAAGAGCAGTAATCAGGGGATTTGACATTAATAAATCTATTAAAAACTGATGATAATATATTTTTAAACACAAGAATATCTAAATCTCATAAACATTACATGGTTGTCCCCATGTCATAATAGCTTTCACCTTCTTAGGATAAACTAATATACCATGTTCCCAAACCATGTGTCCAAAGAACATTACTTCCTGAATCAAGAAATTAAATATTGATAATTTTTCTTAATGATGGTGATTTCATAATAATTCCAAATCTTCTCTTAGATGACATGCGTGGTCCTACTCATACCTAGATTAAATAAGGATTTTATCCACAAATACTACCATGAGGTATCAAGATACTCATGTAATATCTTTTTTTATTAAATCCATAAATACTTTAGGATCATTTGTTTGACAAAATGGCAAGAAAAGGTACTCATAATGGTCATACCTTCTCCGAAAGGCAGTTTTTTGAAATTCATATTCTTTTATTCTCAAATGATGATAAAAAATCGAAGATAAATCTTTAAAAACCACTTTATTGCTTTCAACTTGTCAAAAATATCATCAATCAGTATAAAAGGATAAATTTTCCTTACCATAAATTCATTAAGTTTTCAGTAATCCACAAAAATATGAAGTGTACCATCATATTTATTAGAAATGAGAACTAGAAATGCCCATAGTGACACACTCAGGTGTATGAATCCATTATCTAAAAGATCAATTAACTCATTATTCAACTATTTCATTTCAATTAGTTCTATTTGTTAAGAAGGAATTATTACCAGTTGGGTAGACTTCACTTAGTCAATAGATAACTCTACCTCTATTACCTATTGCAAACTAGAGAAGTCATAAGGGAAAATAATAGAAAACTAAAATACAACTAGAGGTAGATCATTACTCAATGATTCCCACTACATATCAAAATAGATCACGTATATCACTTTCCCTAACTCCAGATAAGAAGTTATGGATTTAACATACCATGGGTCTAATTATTCAGGAAATATATGTCACACTCCATCGGGTATAGTAAAGTTTACCATCTGAAAAAATAAATCAATTCGAGCATTATTAGAAATGAGTCAATAAATTAAAAATATGATGACATGATATTTTATGTTGAGAACAAAAAAAAATCAAGATAAATCAATGATAAAGATAAAACACAAGTATGATAATGGATACCTTGATCTCTCTATATACTAAGGAGTATAGTAAAATCCATTACATAAGATAAAAGTATAGTTGGCTGATTTAGAAGACTCATAACACAAGTTTAAATGAAAAAATGAGACACAACAGTTTTAAATAATGTAGTCACTAAAGAAGAATCAATAGTGATGGTACCTCTCATAGTCGCAAGACCTGTATCTTCTTCTTCTGGATACTCTTCCACTACTTGAAGAATATTTATTCCAAATTCAGGTTGCTAAAACAAATTAGTCATTGAAACTTAGTATTTCACCTCATTAAATTTTATTTTATATGATCTCATGCCACTATGAGAAGCATAATAGACATTACATAACTTCTACAAGTGACCTGAGCATCCTCAAGAACCCCATAACTTTGGTACCAAAATGTAAACTTTGTTTGAATGTCCAGAAAATAAACACTAGTAGTAAATCAAAGGGACTATATTAGTTACAACATGAGGTCTAGAAGAAACATACAATTGATAACCACCACTAGAATCATCAAACTTTTTCTTTCCTTTTAAGTAACTCATAGAACATCCACCAGGAGAAAAAGGAACTCCCATCAACCCCTACTTACAATATTGGTCCATCTCATCCATCAAAGCTCTATCCAAAACATTATCATAATAAGGGATATTCATCTAGAAAACCTAAGAACAAATATCAGATCAAATTCTTATATTGAAATATTGAGAAATTATCTTTTCATTCGATACAATCTCAAGTCAAAACTACACAATCTCAACCAAGTGATTTTCATATTCTATTAAGGTATTTTTGAGTATGCTTGATTTTTAAAAACATTTTAGCATTGGCCAACACCATAGAATCTAGAAATAAATTGTTGGTAAAAATATATCTAAATTACATCACTCTAAGATTTCATGATTCTTCATCTTCATCATCATGGAGTACTATCTCTTTCTAGGTCTCTATATCCTGAAGGTGAAACATTTTACCTCGGTAGAATCAACCATTTCCAAGAACTCAAATAAAATCTAAACCCTTCTCAACCACACTCTACCTCTTGTAGATCATTTGATCCTTGGAAAATTATTGTAATCTGGTAGTTGAATTCCTAAGGAAATATCATAAATTAATCCCTATGAAGTTCTACAACTAGAACATGAATGGGAGCGGGTGCAGGTGTATGTCCCATGGCTTGGATTGCATGCACAACCACTTCAACTCGATTCTGGTCGAAGGAAGAATTTTCACACTACGGGTCAACAACAGCTTCCTTCTAGATTTTATTCAATTGTCCTCTCGATGGAATGACTCTAGACTATATCAACATAAAACACTGAAGATGTCATAATGCTACAAATATGAACACTCATACAAGTGAAAAGGTGAAATTAATCTCGAAATATAGATAAAAAAGTTTTGGATTACAATCTATACAAATCCAAATTAGGGAAAATACTATAACTAATCATCAATACCTCTTTCAAAAACCATACCTAGTGAATTAAGTCTCATTATAATGATATTTGGATAGGCACTCAATTGTAACTATCATTTAAGTCCTGAAAAGATTACAAAACTAAATACATACATCATGAAAAGATTCTTAGCCTTTATTATTGATTCCACTTTATCATGAACTATCCTGAATACCATGGTAATATAATATCCAAGATGGAACAGACATGTCTCGAAGGGAACTCACAGTTCCCACAAGTTTGTGACTTGCACCTGGAATCATACAAGATATGTTGGGAACTGGTTTTCTATAATAAACAGTAGAATAAACTGATTCAAGTTATTATGATCAAAAGAAAAATCTATAGGGTTAACCGTACCAGAATAAAAAGAGGTATGTAAATGCAAATTATAACAACAAATTACTAAAAATATAGGAAACATCCAAGTACCAATGGAAACAACACTCAACATACAAATATTAATGATTATCACCTCTAAGAGGTTCTGTTCCACTGCTTGAATCTATAAAAAATAAATTTTCATATTCCCAATGGAAAAGGTAGAGTGTGAGAAAAAATCCTTGTAGGGTCTCACCAAGAATTATATCATAATATTCCAATAAAATTTACTAATTAAATATTTCAATTTAAAATAAAGAAATCAATAAAATATAGTTCCATATTTAAAAAAAATCCATTTCAATTGATGGAAACAGTTCAAAATAATGGCATAATAAACATTATATATAAAACAATTTATACAACTTAATAAGGAATGTGTAAAAACTTTTTACAAACAATGGAATATATATAAAACTAATAAATATAATAACCATGGTCATCTACCAATAGGTGAGATAGTTCCAGGTTATGGAATCCTCACACACTAATATGGGTGATCAAGATAATATGTGTACACATGTCCCTTAGACACAGTTCAAAGATGAATAATAAACATGCCATCAAGGATAAGATCTTCTTTATAATGTCTTTTTAGTGTTGTAAAATGTAACATATGTCATGTTTATCCCATATAACTCACCAAATACCTATGATTGCATGTTCTCAAACAATAAGAATAATGGGATAATTATTTCAAAGTTGTTAAAAATGCAATTACCCCATTTTATATTTCAATATTCCAATTTCTCTTTAAGAGAAACATGGATTTTTAGTCAATTCATTCCTTTTTTCATGGAAAAATCAGTAGGTTCTTATCAAATAAAAATTAATCCATTTTATCATATACCATTTTCAAATAAATTTTCCAAATAAATTACTTAATTTCGTCAATTTCTCTCAAATCTAAATCACACCCAAATTCAATGGAATTTGGGGGGGGGTCCCCAATTTCATTTCAAATCAATTTAAAATCCCAATTCACACTGAATTATATTTTCACAATTTAATTGAATGAAATTAATAAAATAAATCAATTCTAGGTTAAATTAATTATCTATTCATATATGCAACCACCTACCTTAGGATCATGGGATCATGAATCGCAATTCCAACAACGGGAAACTCTATTAAAGAACGTCTCTAGTGGAGACCTGAGAATCAAACCATTCTTCAAAATCTAAAACCGTAGATATTATATCCTCAAAAAAAGACATAAATCTATCAAACCCTAATAAAGAGAGAGGAAGAGATTGGGAGATAAAAAATAGGTTAAGTAGACTTATCGTGGAGAGATAAAATAACATTTTCCAAGCTTTTATCTGCTTTTGAAAGTGTTTAGAGGAGAGAAAATGGATCCATGAGAGCCCTCTCAACCTTGAAAAATGGGATATCAAGAGTTAGGGTTGAGTGGGGTTCTAAAATTGGGTTTTGGGGATTTAAAAATATTTTTTGGATAAATAAAAACTCATGAACACTATTACCGGGGAAGGTCGCAGGGTTTGCCAAACCATACACCCTAACAATGCGCCCCTTATGTGGGGTTCACGAATTATCCTTGGTGAGTAGACGGGTTCTCAAATTTTGTGTCATCTTTGTAAACCCCCACTTCCTGGGTATATATAGATTGCACTAGCAGGGCATAGAGTTTAGGTGAAGTGTTATTGAAAGATGAATCAAATCACTTTGTGAGGAAATAGTTTGTCACACACACAATTGACATTATCATAACTTCTAAGAAATGGAAGGTAAAAATATATTCAAGATATAGTGAATCTATAATATAAATATTTAACAAATATCATATATAAACTTTATATCCATCTTTCTACCCAACCATGAAAGGTGGTAATAGAAGAATGAATGACATCAATTCTCAAGGTGTTAGTCTATCGTACACACGAATGATGATTTCATAACCCATTTAATTGAATTGGGGATGTTTATAGGTCAAGACCTAATTAAAAAAATACCTATATATGTAATATATTGAGTTTATTATATCATTTTGGTTTAATAAAAATTGAAGTTGGTGAATAATTAAGTAAAATAAAGACGTAGGTGTGAGGTGGAGAGGAGAGGGGTGGCCTTTTATAAGTGAGGTGAGTGGCACACTTGTATTTGTTTAAAAAGATTAAATGATACCATGGTTTGTATCATAAAAAAGCTTCCAAAATGGATCATTATTGAAAATGTAAGATATAATATCGAAATATTTCCACAGCATCAGTGTGGGACAATTTGGTAGGTCATTTTTAATTCTTGTCCTATTAGTTTAACCCCTGATAAATCTTTTTTTACCTTAGATGAGGTACTTAATTTTTACTATATTCACTATTCATTTTGGTAAAAAATTAATTTGACATAATTAGAATTTATAAATTATATTAATTCCAAATATGGAATATTTTTTTAAAAAAATCAATCTAAATAACTGTGAATTTTTACTTTAAAACCAAACCTGCATACGTGATGAGAAATGGGTTTTTAATGTGAAAATGTTAAAAAGTTTACAATGTTTTTATATCTAAATTCAATGTGAAAATGATTCCCCTTACCTAAATTATCTTAATTTATATAAAATTTAACTTATTTTACTTCAATAACAATTCAAAATATAATATAATTTTATAAATTATTTAAATGAAAATGAAGTTTTCAATTAAAATCCAGTATTTTTCACTATTCATCAAAGAATGAAACATTTCCGAAAAATCCAAATAATATCACCCTATGATAATTTTGATATTCCTATTTAAAAATAATATAATAATTTTTTATATAAATTATCAAAAACTTGTAATATTATTTTTAAATTATGTGTGTAAAGAGAAATTAATCCGTCTTTTAAGAAAATATAGTTTTTCAAAAAATATTTCTTTTCTCATAAATGATTCTAATTTTTTTACTAATAAATTTCTCAAAAATACATTTTTTATAAGATATTTAATCATACTCATACACTCCATTCCATCATCTATGAGATAAATTTCATCTTAAATAATAGTATTAATAGTATATGGTTTTTCGGTAAAACTTGGTCTTACATGTAACAAAAGCCATTGAAGAAAATTGATATTATGTGTATCATAATCTATTGAAGAAATTATATTTATTATAAAATAAAAATATTTTAATGTCTTGGGTTGTTATATACTCTTCTAAGAATAGTGTTGCATATCTGATATGCTATTGAATAAAATTTTATTCATTTAAAATTCTGGGGTGTTTCATTTCCTCAATGAATTAAATAAGTTTCATTTCTTTGATTAAAGGGTGTTCACCTAAATACCCATAAATCTATTGATATATAATTTATTGACTAAACTATAACCATTATTATATAATATGTAAATATTTTAAACTTTATTGTCTGGATTTAAGTGTATTTACCTAAAAGGTTTCCTAATATCATTGGATACCTATTCAATTTCCCCAGGTTATCATGTTATGATTATCAGTAAATTTATGAATTTTTCTTTATGGAATACCAATTTAAAGGGATACAAAACTGATTTTTATTTCCAATTATTTTTATAATATGATTTTTGAAATCATGTGGTTCATATATATATGATTTTCATTATGTAATGGGTGGTCCTAGAATTATATTCGAAGTGCCCAGATCAGTGTGAATCACTGAGAGGGGGAGGGGGTGAATCAGTGATCCTTTAAAACTTTTTACTAATTGATTCTTAATCAATTAAACTTCTATGGCTTGTTAAGGCCTTGATCCACTCTTCTTGTATCTCTCATCCTTTCCTCGAATGATGCAGTAAATGTAAAGGCACAGGACACAAGGATTTACAAGGTTCGGCACCAAAGGCCTACGTCCTTGCCATGTTGGTTATACGCCCCAACATGGTTTCTCCATTATAATCGGTTAGTATTACAATGGTCGATACAGAGTCCCACTGTATCTCTCCTGAGTCCCACAGGAGGGTCTTTATACTGCGTCCCACAGTGTTACCAGAGTCCCACTGGCCTGCTCCAGAATCCCACTGAAGACTTCTTCTCCCTGAGTCCCACAGGGTCTTCTCCTAGCTCCTCGAGTCACACGAGCAACTCTTCTTCTCTTTAAGCTTCTTCAAGTATCTTCAGCAGTCTGGGATAAAGACTGCTGGCCTTGCTCTATACCTATGATCACTTGAGTTGATCAGGTCTTCTCGTCTTGCTCAGGATTTATCTCCTTCTTCTCAGGATGACCTGGCCTCTCTTTTCAATAATCTTCAACAGCATCTGATAAGGTCTGTTGATCTTGCTCACAACTTCTGATCACTTCTGTTGATCAGGGTCTTCTCAATTACTGAAAAACTCAGACAAACAATATCATTCACTTCAGTCTGGCTCAGTCTCACTTCACATCAACTTCATGCACTGAATGCATGGCATTACAATATCTTCAAGATCTCCTGGTCTTGGACTCCTCAAATGAACACAACCAGATTTGGCTTTGCTCACGTGTGCATGTGCATGCATGCATGCATGCATGCACTCCCCTTCTTCTCTTCTTGGTGCAGTAAACCCTCAGAGGGTGTAGTCAACTATAGCACACACCTCCTCACTTGAACTTCACACTTTGTTCAATGTGTTTACACACTTAAATGTGTGTTATACCTTAGTGTGAGGGTCTCCTCTTTCTTCCTTCTTCTAAGTGTGTTCACTTCACTTAGTGCACACACACTAGGTTCGGCCTTTTAGTTCTTTTGCACACACAAATGCCTATGGCCTTCTTCCCTTCTTGTACTCTTCCACTTTGCACACCCACTTTGTTTTTCTCTTTTAATCTTCAAGTGTGCACAACCACAAGGCTACGGGCTTCACTTGTTCAATTTGCACACAAAGGCACTAAGCCTTGGATTCTCCCTCTTTGCACAAGATACTGCCCGTAGGGCCTTCTCCAATTCTTAAACACACTCAAAGTGTGGTCTTCCACTTCACTTGGCACACAAGGCACTAAGGCCTCGGGTCTTCTTTTCCACTTGGCACACACACACTGCCTTCTTCTGTTTTTGCACACATAGCCCGAACTCCTTGGGTGCAAGGAAGCCGTGCAAGTCTCGGGTGCAACCGGTGCAAGGCACGCAAGGCCTCGGGTGGCCACTGCCGCGCAAGTGCTTACCGCGCAGGGGGCCGCGGTGCACAGAGGGAGCGCGCAAGTTGGCGCAGCCCAGCCTCTTCTTCTTGTCGCGCAAAGGAGCAGCGCACAAGGGACTTCACCGCGCAAGTGTGCGCGGGGCTTCGTCTTCGCGAGGCAGAGGGCTCTCACGGGACACAAATATTCAACAAGAACTTCAGCAAGCAATCCATAGGTCTCGGCCTCTCTTTATATAGGCATAGGGCCTCGGTTCATCCGCGTGGGATACAAATTCAAACTCCCGAATATCTCGGGTTTTCAAGATTTCCAAAATCTTGTTTCTCCTCTGTTTCACGCGGCTTAACTCATTTTTAATTTCCTTTTTGCGATTTAGAACGCATGCACGGCCTCTGTTTTGGCCATCCCATGAAAAACACGAACACCACATGGCCTCGGCAACTTTGTTTTGCCTCGGCCTTTTTCGAAATCCTCATTTCCTTACATGCATGCTTATTTTATTGCACGGTTATGTTCAGTTGGCCCAGACGAACTCAATGGTGTCTTCATCTTCGTCGGAGGTGGCCGGAATCTCGAAATCATCCCTCAGATGGCGCCTGGTTCGTCGGAGGCTCGCGGGTGGCTTCGGACGAGCTTAAGGTAGGAGATGGACGGTGAGCCATTGGATCGATTATTTGGATGGCCGCGATCAGGATGGGCCACGGTGGATTAGATGTGCGGCCGAGATCTGGCGCGCGATCAATCGAGCGGCTCAGATTCAATCCGCAGCCAAAATCTTTGTCCCACATCGAAACGGGGAGCGGATTTTCCGCGGTTTATCACCCAAGCGCTCTCCGCTACTCCCTAGTTGAACTTCTCCCCTCACGGTGCCGCCCCGCACCGTGTTCTCTCTGCGGGCGCGCTCTGCGCCCACATCTGCTCCCTTCGGGCGCGCCACTGGCGCCCACTATGCACTGCTTGACACTCGCGGGTGCGCTCATGCGCCCCTACCGCGCTCCTCCGGGCGTGCCCCAGACGCCTATGTGGTGTCTTGGGTGCGTCCTGCCGCCCTAGGCTCGCCCCACGGGTTCCCCCATGGGCGTGGTGCCCTAGAGCCCATGCCTTGGGGTTGAACCCTCAAGGTGCCTTGGCTGGCCATATTTTTTGGCAAAGGATAGAGAGTACTTTGTATAAAAACAAAGTAACCACATACATAATGTGAAATGCCAAATGCCACTTCAATCCATATTCCTCTTCATTTACTCTTCTTTATTTCTTCTTCTTCATTAGAATTCCTCCAATTCTCTTCAACATTTATTCATCACTTAGGAATGGAATTCCCGAAGGTTCTTCATCAACCGAGCTCCTGAATCACATAGATCTTCAATGTTCTTCATTGATCCAATTAGAGATCAAGTTGGATCATCTTCACATTCACATGCACTAAGTGTTAGTGCAAGGACTTCTTCAATACACTTCATCCACTTAGTGATTGTGGATGGATCACTTCATCACATCATGAATTGTCAATACAATGCATGGTCTTCAAACATTGTTGTGACATTGTATCCAATTGATACAAGTTCTTGGAACTTTAAGAACAGCTCAACAATCGTCTGATTTTACTAGAGAATGTTTCAACCACAACATCCTATGCCACTTAGTGAATCTCCTAAGTGACATGCATCTTAGTACCATGGCCATTCTCCTTTCCTCACCATCACCATCACATCCTTTGTCATTCACATATTGAAACTCCTTGACATCCATCCATTCATTCCTTGACAACAACATACCTCATTGACAAAAAATGAAACACAGTTCACTTCAATATCCCCCTTTGTATTTGTTGTCAATACACTTCTTCAGCACATATGAATGGGTCAATATGTGTGCCAATATTTTCTCCCCCTTATTGGAAATCAAATGCAAAGGTGTGGTGTGGTTCTCTTCAAAAATAATCACTTCCTCCCTTTGAAAAGCATTGTCTTGAAAATCACAAGAGAGGGATGATGTCACATGTTCACTTGAGCAATGAACCTTTAGTAAATCATCTCTAAGTCTACTTGGGAAAACCCGATGTAGAAAACAAGAGTGATATGACCAAGGAATTAAAAGCTGTCCATAATTCTCTACACATGTGAGATCATGCTTAGGGGTTTGAAATTTTTCAGATATAACAATGAATTTGCTAAATCCTGCACAACTTCACAAAACTCATTAGAAAGTTCAGGTGCAAAGATAAAGCTCCCCCTTTCATTCATTTGTCTTCAATCAATACTCCCCCTTAATTGTCACGATGGATACAATTAAGAAACAAGGGATGAAAGTATGATTGGAATACCTTCACTTTTCTCAAGATGGTATTAATCTAAGAATCCCATCTTCTTCAGATTGGCTCCCCCTCAAGGGGTGCACTCCATTCTGTCCAAACCACTCTCCAGTTGAGAATGATCATCATCTTCAATTCCCTACAATGTTAGCACATGTAAATACAAGTGATTAGGGAATAAGATGGAACCTCCTTGGTTCATCAATTTGAACAACAAGGTTGAGAAGATTCCCTCAACCGAGATGTCCCATTTTCACCATTCTTCACACTTGCACATTTGATCTTCAATGATGTTTGTGCTGGTGTGGATCTCAACACCTCTTTAACTTCTTTGTGTGTGACTCATGTATTTCTAGGTGACTTCTGAGCACTAGAGTCTCCTGGTGCAATCTTCATTCTTTTGAAGAATCCCTTCTGAGCTGGAATGAATATCATGCATTTATCACTAGTATGTCCAGCTTGATTGCACCTCACACACAGAACTTTATCTTCATGTGAAATCTTTTTCTTTCCTTTTGCCTTAGCAATTGCCAGAACTTCATCTTCAGCTCTTTGCAGATCTTTGGCAAGTTGCAACTGATTAGGCCATATGACTAGTAAGTCACTTGGAAGTGTGGCCTCAGTTCTGGAAGTTCCACATGGTTCTTTTGATGCTTTCAAGCTACCTTTCTTAGGCAACTTGTTTTCAATCAATCCCTTCTTCTTCTTCTGGATTGATTGTCTTTTTGAGTCCAGTCTGCTTCTATTCAGTTCCATGGCTTGCTCACAAAGATCCATGGTATGACCTTTCTTTCCAGAGTAGAATCATTTCTTCTTGGTGGTCCTTCTGGATGCATCACCCTTCTTGGATTTAGACTCCAAGGACTTCTCTTCCTTTTTCAACATCTTCTTGGGAGCATTGTCACCTCTCTTCTGTTTTCTTCCCAAGGATTATTTCTGAGCCAGGTTCTGTGATCTTTTCATCTTTTGAGCTCTGGATACAGTTGGAGATTGACAAGTATCTATTTGACCACTTTTGCAATCATCCCAGATGTTGTCAAGTAATCCAAATCTATTTGCAGTAAACAGATGTCTATGGACCTGTGGATGCTGCTTCTTTTCTTCTGGCTTTCTCCCCCTTGGCATGGGATTCCTTTGTGCTTTGACATTTAGTGGATTGTACCAACAATCCTTTGCACAGTGCCCATACTTATTACAACACCAACAATGAACCACAAATCTTGACTTCTTCAGTCCTTCTGATTTTAGGGTACTTTTCTGGAGCTGCTGTGTTGTTTCAGGAGAGCTCTGCTTCTTCATTTTAATCATCCATACTTGTTTGGATTCATTATTCCATCCTCCACTTTTAGTAGAAACACTTTTAGAAGCATGAGTACAAGATGGTATGGATGGTACCTTCTTTTTAGAAGTTGTTGCCCTTTTATTAGAGGATGTATTTCTTTTAGAATCATCCTGCTCAATGAATACTTGAGTAGCAACATTTCTCCTTTCAGCTGACTGGGAGGCTTCAGCTTTGGGTGATTGCAAATTTTTCAATATCACCTCCAGTTCAAAGCATTTCATGTTGAGGGAGTTCTTCTCATCCTCAACCAATCTTAGCCTTCCTTCCCATTTATCTTCCAGCTGCTTCATCTGGTCTTCATGCACCTTATTCATTTCTAGTAATGAATTGTCAAGCTCCTTCACCATTTTGACTTTGTCTTCGATTTGAGCATCTCTGACATTCATTGACACTTTGTGCAACTTCTCCAGTGCATGGAAAACTTCTTTGATCATTATCACAAAGATTTCTTTCTCCGAAAGGCTTCTTTGCAATTCTTCAGCAGTGTCTTCATATCTTTCATTGCAAAGAGAAACTGTTTCATCCTTAGCCTTCACCAGCTTTCTGAGAGTGTTGGTTATGCCAACCCTTTTAGCCAATTGGACTTCCAGAGAATTGGCTTCATCTTCTAGCTGTAATTTTTCTTCTTGAAGATCAAGGAGGCCTGTATCTATACACATTGCCACTTCCTTGGGGACTGTCTTCTGAAGATATTTGATTGCATTTAGAAGATCATTGTTCCTTCCATATTCATCACAGCTAGAGCAGGATTCATCAGAAGAATGATAAAAGGAATTGTCATCTGATGTGACTTTCACATTTCTTTCCATAGAAGGAGTTTCTCTGATTGCAACAACCTTCTTCTTCATCTTCTTTGCCTGTTTCTTCTTTCTATTTTTCTGAGTCTTGGCAGATATCTCCATTTGAGGCTGGTCACTCATTTCCTCAAATCTACACTCCATAAAGACTCTCTTGGATCTTTTAGAGGTAACCTTCCCTCTGATACCAATTGAAGTACCCAGATCAGTGTGAATCACTGAGAGGGGGAGGGGGTGAATCAGTGATCCTTTAAAACTTTTTACTAATTGATTCTTAATCAATTAAACCTCTATGGCTTGTTAAGGCCTCGATCCACTCTTCTTGTATCTCTCAGCCTTTCCTCGAATGATGTAGTAAATGTAAAGGCACAAGACACAAGGATTTACAAGGTTCGGCACCAAAGGCCTACGTCCTTGCCATGTTGGTTATACGCCCCAACATGGTTTCTCCATTATAATCGGTTAGTATTACAATGGTCGATACAGAGTCCCACTGTATCTCTCCTGAGTCCCACAGGAGGGTCTTTATACTGCGTCCCACAGTGTTACCAGAGTCCCACTGGCCTGCTCCAGATTCCCACTGAATACTTCTTCTCCCTGAGTACCACAGGGTCTTCTCCTGGCTCCTCGAGTCACACGAGCAGCTCTTCTTCTCTTTAAGCTTCTTCAAGTATCTTCAGTAGTCTGGGATAAAGACTGCTGGCCTTGCTCTGTACCTCTGATCACTTGAGTTGATCAGGTCTTCTCGTCTTGCTCAGGATTTATCTCCTTCTTCTCAGGATGACCTGGCCTCTCTTTTCAATAATCTTCAACAGCCTCTGATGAGGTCTGTTGATCTTGCTCACAACTTCTGATCACTTCTGTTGATCAGGGTCTTCTCAATTACTAAAAAACTCAGACAAACAATATCATTCACTTCAGTCTGGCTCAGTCTCACTTCACATCAACTTCATGCACTAAATGCATGGCATCACAATATCTTCAAGATCTCCTGGTCTTGGACTCCTCAAATTCACACAACCAGATTTGGCTTTGTTCACGTGTGCATGTGCATGCATGCATGCATGCACTCCCCTTCTTCTCTTCTTGGTGCAGTAAACCCTCAGAGGGTGTAGTCAACTATAGCACACACCTCCTCACTTGAACTTCACACTTTGTTCAATGTTTTTACACACATAAATGTGTGTTATACTTTAGTGTGAGGGTCTCCTCTTTCTTCCTTCTTCTAAGTGTGTTCACTTCACTTAGTGCACACACACTAGGTTCGGCCTTTTAGTTCTTTTGCACACACAAATTCCTATGGCCTTCTTCCCTTCTTGTACTCTTCCACTTTGCACACCCACTTTGTTTTTCTCTTTTAATCTTCAAGTGTGCACAACCACAAGGCTACGGGTTTCACTTGTTCAATTTGCACACAAAGGCACTAAGCCTTGGATTCTCCCTCTTTGCACAAGCTACTGCCCGTAGGGCCTTCTCCAATTCTTAAACACACTCAAAGTGTGGTCTTCCACTTCACTTGGCACACAAGGCACTAAGGCCTCGGGTCTTCTTTTCCACTTGGCACACACACACTGCCTTCTTCTGTTTTTGCACACACAGCCCGAACTCCTTGGGTGCAAGGAAGCGGTGCAAGTCTCGGGTGCAACCGGTGCAAGGCACGCAAGGCCTCGGGTGGCCACTGCCGCGCAAGTGCTTACCGAGCAGGGGGCCGCGGTGCACAGAGGGAGCGCGCAAGTTGGCGCAGCCCAACCTCTTCTTCTTGTCGCACAAAGGAGCAGCACGCAAGGGACTTCACCGCGCAATTGTGCGCGGGGCTTCGTCTTCGCGAGGCAGAGGGCTCTCACAGGACACAAATATTCAACAAGAACTTCAGCAAGCAATCCATAGGTCTCAGCCTCTCTTTATATAGGCAGAGGGCCTCGGTTCATCCGCGTGGGATATAAATTCAAACTCCCGAATATCTCGGGTTTTCAAGATTTCCAAAATCTTGTTTCTCCTCTGTTTCACGCGGCTTAACTCATTTTTAATTTCCTTTTTCATTCCTCCTCGTGCATGCGATTTAGAACGCATGCACGGCCTCTGTTTTGGCCATCCCATGCAAAACACTAACACCACATGGCCTCGGAAACTTTGTTTTGTCTCGGCCTTTTTAGAAATCCTCATTACCTTACATGCATGCTTATTTTGTTGCAGGTTAGGTTCAGTTGGGCTAGACGAACTCAATGGTGTCTTCATCTTCGTCGGAGGTGGCTGGAATCTCAAAATCATCCCTCGGATGGCGCCTGGTTCGTCGGAGTCTCGCGGGTTGCTTCGGACGAGCTTAAGGTAGGAGATGGACGGGGAGCCGTTGGATCGATTATTTGGACGGTCGTGATCAGGATGGGCCGCGGTGGATTAAATGTGCGGCCGAGATCTGGCACGCGATCAATCGAGCGGATTAGATTCAATCCGCAGCCAAAATCTTTGTCCCACATCGAAACGGGGAGCGGATTGTCTGCGGTTTATCACCCAAGCGCTCTCCGCTACTCCCCAGTTGAACTTCTCCCCTCACGGTGCCGCCCCGCACCGTGTTCTCTCTGCGGGCGAAATCTGCGCCCACATCTGCTCCCTTCGGGCGCACCACTGGCGCCCACTATGCACTGCTTGACACTCGCGGGTGAGCTCATGCACCCCTACCTCGCTCCTCCGAGCGTGCCCCAGACGCCTATGCGGTGTCTTGGGTGTGTCCTGCCGCCCTGGGCTCGCCCCACGGGTTCCCCCATGGGCGTGGTGCCCTAGCGCCCATGCCTTGGGGTTGAACCCTCAAGGTGCCTTGGCTGGCCATATTTTTTGGCAAAGGATAGAGAGTACTTTGTATAAAAACAAAGTAACCACATACATAATGTGAAATGCCAAATGCCACTTCAAGCCATCTTCCTCTTCATTTACTCTTCTTTATTTCTTCTTCTTCATTAGAATTCCTCCAATTCTCTTCAACATTTATTCGTCACTTAGGAATGGAATTCCCGAAGGTTCTTCATCAACCGAGCTCCTGAATCACATAGATCTTCAATGTTCTTCATTGATCCAATTAGAGATCAAGTTGGATCATCTTCACATTCACATGCACTAAGTGTTAGTGCAAGGACTTCTTCAATACACTTCATCCACTTAGTGATTGTGGATGGATCACTTCATCACATCATGCATTGTCAATACAATGCATGGTCTTCAAACATTGTTGTGACATTGTATCCAATTGATATAAGTTCTTGTAAATTTAAGAACATCTCAACAATCGTCTGATTTTACTAGAGAATGTTTCAACCACAACATCCTATGCCACTTAGTGAATCTCCTAAGTGACATGCATCTTAGTACCATGGCCATTCTCCTTTCCTCACCATCACCATCACATCCTTTGTCATTCACATATTGAAACTCCTTGACATCCATCCATTCATTCCTTGACAACAACATACCTCATTGACAACAAATGCAACATAGTGCACTTCAATATATATCTCAAATGCATTGGGTAATGCTTTCATCTCATGAGATACCATGTATGGGGAATGGGAAGTCCTCCTAGAACATTATGTTACGTTTTCAAGGTATTTACCATTTTATTACTCTTAATATATCAAGATTTATGTTATTTTCACTTATATTTGATTCCATGATCATATGATATCATTCCCTTATTCCTCATTACCATACTTATCTCACAATCATATGTCATGGTACATGTTTTTTCATTTTAGTTTATATAGTTTTCTATCAAATATTATGTAAAATAATATTGTTCTATGTTATTTTTAATAATATATTTCTACTCTTTTGTGTTTTTTCATCAACATCATTATTATTTATTTATTTATGAATGAAAACAAAGTACAGAGAAAAAAACTTCCAACTGGCCGATGGAGGTCCAAATAACTAGAGTCTGATGGCATCCCCTCTAATTATATTGACCCCATTATGGATTAATGAGTCAATACTAGAAAGACATGAAATGCTAGAAACAAGGGCTATCAAAGAGGAAAGATTATCTGGGACCTGATTTCTTTCACTCCAAGTGTGGGACACTTGGGTATTGTTGCTAAGTAAACATCTGCATATTCTAACAATATAGGAAATGGAACAAGGAATTATTCCTTTTCTAAGAAGAGAGTTATAGAGAACGGTGGAATCACTTTCCACTTCTTTCAGAGTGATGGACCTTTGGCTGGAGAGATACATCCCAATAAGAATCTCTTTTACTTATGCCTGTATGGAGTTCTCACTACCATAGTACGCATGAAACTCTAGGATGACTGAGACACAGAAATCATGAACCCCCCCACCCCCCACCCCCACCTTTCATTATTACATATACGTAGAATCTATCTATATTCAACTTGAGACCACTATTATGATGGATCTATCAAACCCAATGGCCTTATGATCCATAAGTAGAAGTATAAACCCGATAAATCTTCACCAATAGTGTCTTAAGTGTAGGTGAATCCCACCCGTTATTGAAAAAATATACTATGTCAAGAAGAATATTTTTATTTCTGATGATCAAAGATCTCTTTGTAGTACGGATATCCTCATTTCTCACCTTGTTTAGTGCTTACCACAAGCACCAACACCCTGTGTTAAGCACCAGTTCCTGATTCATTCTCTTAAGTTCTGAATTACCTGCAGTATAAAACCAGCATTCAAAGAAGGATGAATCAGGAATATCGTGAGAAGATAAGGCTATGAAACTTCCAAAAAAATTACAGATTGTGCAAGACCAATCCCCTTTAATGAAAGGATTCCATGATATCTCTTCCCTATGAGTCATAAAACAATGGAATCTCGATACCATGTAGAAACCAGCTCTTTGAATATTATCATTGTTTGGGAAATCTCATTTTATTATCCCCTAGGTTAGAAAGTTTATTTTAGTTTCTACTTTTCACACCAAATAAGATCATTACAACTATCATGAGCACCTCGATATATTACTACCCTATGGAAGTCTCTGGTAGAGAAGGATTCAGATGTAGAGGGGCTAAACATGCACTTATTAGGTTTAGAAATCACCTCAATAAAGTCAATAGTCCCATATTTCTAAGTATCCAGTAAAAAATTTAAGAATGTTGGATTATTTCTAGATTTATTGAATGTGATTTTGTATGCAAGACATCTCAAAATACAGTGTTGTGAACCTTACCAGTTATGATTCCAAAAATAGATGTCACCCCTCCCAACAATCCAGTGAGTGAGGGGATTCAAGGTCAGAAGAAGAACCGAAATCATAGACCAAAAGTTTTAGTTATGGCTGCTTGTAGACTCCACATTTCATCTTTAACATATAGACACAGCCTTCCCCTCCATGGTAAATTCTCCAATGGATTCCCATATCAGCTTTACATGCATACAATGAAGAGTATCTCAGAACCTCCTCGCACTGACCAAACCATTGTAAACAAATTTATCCATTCTAGACCATGATACCCAATGTTACATCCCTTCAAACAATGAATCCAAAATAAAACTAGAAAGAATCATCTCAATAGTATTCACACTAACATTCAAAACTATTACTGAATCCAATGCATGAATAAGGGTATCCACTAACATGTTGTTAACTAGAGTAATCTAACCTTTAAGGGAAAGAAGGCAGTTTTTCCATTTATGGATCACTACCATAATCTTTCTAAAAATGTGATCAATATCCTGTATACGGAGCCTCCATGAAGATATTATCATGTGCAAGTATTCCATAAGAAATATACCTCTATGGATGTCAAGGAACCGACACACTAAGGAGACTCTATTGGTCATGCATCCATTAAATATGAAGAGGGTTCTTTTTCCGTATTTATAACATTCCCTCTCTTGTTTTAGTGATCATCAATGATTATATTTATTACTTGCACTGATCTCCTTCAGGAATTCATGAAGATAATGGTATTGTTATGAGAAATTAGATGGGAGATAGGTGAGGTTTTTCCTCTATTCTAGTAGAGGTGATCTGTCCACTCAACATACTCCTGTTAATTAGCCGGTAGAGAATGTCCTGGGTGAAGGTGAAGATAGTTAGGTAAATAAGTTCACCTTACCATAGACCGTGGGTTGTTTTGAAGAAGGCATGGTTCTTCCCAACAAAGTAGAAAGTCATCCACGAAGAGTTGAAGCACCTGAAAATTGGATCTGAGGTCGAAGGGGAGAATCTCACACTTGAGAACACCCTAATAATGAAGCTCCATTTGATTCTATCATATGGTTTATTCATATCTAACTTGATGGACATTTTAAAACCGTGGTTCTTGAAGATGATTGTACTGACCATTTCTTGGGCTTGATAAATCTCCCCCAGAATGGATTGGCCCATAATATACCCATGTTGTTCCATGAAAATCCATTGAAGGGGGTGTATGGATAGCCTTCTATTTAGGATGCTCGCCAGAATTTTATAATGAAAATTACACATACTCACAGGCATGTAGTGAGGTTATTATGAGATGTAATTTTTAGGATATGAAAATGATGTGATATATATGAATGTTTCCCAGGGATAATCTATATTTTTACTGAATCTAATGTTTAATGAAATTTAATTTAGCATCAGACTTATGAGTGTGGGTTCATGGGTTTAAATGTCCTTTTATAGCTGAATATTGAGTTTAATTTCTATAAATATTCATTTCCAAAGGTATATGGTTATCATTTTAAAATAAAGTGGATAAAAGTGGAATATAATTGATATAAAAAAATTTTTGGTCAATAAATAACTCATAAACACATTCAGATATATGTTTTTATAGAATTTCATTCCAATACTACATAGTTGATCCCATTTTACCTCATTTTACCTTTACTGTGGTAACCCAATTTTTACCTTGGTAATGTTATTCTACAACTAAAATTTAATTAACATACTTACCAAATTACTATGTCAAAATTATAAATTTAGACTCCATTCAATCTTATTCAATTTCTTAATATAGGAAATATATGTTTTAAATTAAAATATAAAATATATAAAAACTATTCTTATAGAAAAATGACTTTTAAAACAATATGGTTTCATAAAATTATTTCATATAAATTACTAATTAAATGATTGTTAATATATATTTTTACATTGAAAAAATACATTATACTCATTATTTAAAAATGATAAATTTAATTTATCAAGATAAATATAAGTAAATAAATAAAAATAGTTCTTTTAAAAATATCATTTTTTAAACATTAAATAATTGTAAACACATCAATTTATAATCAATTATTAATCTTCAAGACACTTAATTTAATAAATCCATTAGTATTAAAATATTTCTTTAAATTTATATATATATATCTACCAATTCATTAATAATAATAAAATATCATGTATAAAAAAATATTTTTATAAAAATTTATTAAATATTATATTTTAGTTTCATTATTTGTAATTTCTGAATTATGTTATTTTCAATTTGTTTCTAACAATTAAAAAAATCAATATAACTATTGAATACAAGAATACAAAATAGTCATATATCCAATGACCATATATTTGATGAATACATATATAACAAATTGATTTTATTCTTACATATATCTATACATATATTATTGTAATCATTTATCCAATTCATTTACTTAATACTCAATATTTCAATTATATTTATATTGTTTTTTCTTATTTCCATAGTTATAGTCAGGTTTATGATCCTCATAAGAAACCATGTGGATAAAGACATTATGTATACCGTATTTTTAATTACATGTGCATTAATTCCATTTCAATGTTTCAAAATAATGTTTCAAATTATATTATTGTAATGAATTAATTTTTATCTTTAATTGAAATAATTTATCTCAATGAAATGTATTCCATTTCTTTTTATTTTGGTGTTTCCTATGAAATAATATATTCCACATAATTTATTATTTAAAGATGAAAATGTATATTAAAATCTTGGTGAGTTACATTATACCTCACTTAAAATAATTTCTCCCTCAAAATTTCATTACTCTATTCATAAAAAGATAACACGCCACCCTCATTATATATTTTTTGTTCCCACATTTATTCCACAAACATAAGATTTCTCTAGAGAAATTAAACTAGGTTAGTGGTTATGTTTCATAGTACATTTTATCTATGATCTAAGTATCTATTAATAGTTCTTCATAAGGGAGATCATGTTCCAGTTCTATTATATTTGTGTTCATAAAATGCAAAGGGTCAGGCATATATTTTCCCTAGAGATATGAATGGAACACAAAATATTCATGGGATAGATTTAATGTATGTGAAAGATGATAAGATATCATCTATGCATGAATGAGGATTTCAAAATGTACAATTCATCTAGGGATCAACTTTTCTATCTTTAGGAATCTTATAAATCACTTCCATAGTGATAATCAAAGCAATATTGTGTCTCTAATGTCAAACTCCAAAAATCATTGATAGTTATTATCAAAGATATTCTATAAATGTTATGAAATTTTAATAATTTTATTAATGGTTTTAATATTCTCTATAGTTTCTTTATCAGGATATGCTCCCAGTAGCTTGCTCTCTGTAACTTTTTTCCAACATATTGGAATTTCTCACCACTTACCATATAGAGCCTCTTATAGTTTCATCTGAATTATATAATGGAAACTTTTAATAAATAAAAACTCTAACTAGGGAAGGTTCTGATCCCAACATCCATTGTAATCCTTTTATCTGGGTCTTAATATATACTCATGAGTTTGGATACTCCATTTAGATTAATCATCATTCTAAGGATTATAAGAATTTTGGAAGCTCATCTCGGAATTAAAAACTTATTTAACACCTCTCTATAACATTGAGGTAAACCTTTGATCTTAATCAGATACAATTGAGAGTGGTACTCCATCAAACCCTATAACATATTCAAGTGAGTTGTGATATGATATACCATTTTTATTTCGGAGGGATGTGATGTGATAGCCTCAATGTCTTTGAGATATTTTTTATGTGAAGTCCCAGGTGTTATAGGGAAATATAGGATATGATGTCCTAGGTTTCGTCATTTGAGAAGTTATTTTATAGATGACATGTCTTCAGATGAGATGTTATCTCATAGACTAGGTGTCTTAAGATGTGATGAGATGTGATGGAACAGGTTTCATCAAGAGAGATGTGATGTGATAGACCAGGTGTCTTCAGGTGACATAAGATGTGATGGCCTTGGTATCTTGGGTAGGGTTTGTTATAGAAAAGATATGGGAGTTCCATGATCTAAATATTTGAGGTGTGATAGTGGAAAACCAATGGGAAAGTGGTGTGGTGTACCATTTTATTAGTATTCTAGTTATTATGTTATTATACTTTGATTGTTAATTTAGTGAGTGTTCCATAGTGAGTATGGGATTGGTTAGTTGACCTATTTAGGTGATGTAAGTTCTGCTTTTTTCTCATATGTTCATTAGTATGCTCGTTCTCCAATGTATCAGAGACTTTGTGTGTGATCCTATGGAGTACACTTCTATTGTCACACCATATATATGAATCATTTCTTAGGATTCCTATATGACTATGTGGACTGTACTAGATATTACTAGCTTTTTCATAGGAGTTGTAATCATGAAACTACATTAGGGATTTTTTTGGGTATTTATTTTGGAGAATCTTGTATTGTTTACTTTATACATGAATTGTGGGATAAATCATACCCTTTGTGTTAATCACCAACCTAGTATCTACTGGACGCATGACTCGGGGTTCTTTATCATTCTTCCATCATTACATACCCAAGAGGGGTTCCTTTGAAGGGAGGGGATCATGATATTTAATTACATTTCTAGATCATGTTTCATAATCCTGAACACTATTAACTAATACATGATTCATCTAATGATATATTTCCTTAAATGGTAGAAAAAATGTGAGGGAGACTTTAGTTTAATTCACCACAATTGTTGTACCCCGAATAAACAGAATATGATTTCATGCCTTCCTTTAAAGTTAAGGTAGTGTCACAAAATCAAATTTTCATTCAACCTCATGATATGACATACTATACAGTTTATTGTGTCAAATATAAATAGGCTTTAGATTTTAAAAACTCCATTGCATCTAACCCCCAACCCACAATCATGAAAATATTATAGGCACATAATGTGATCCCAGAACCATTACAAGAAAAAACCCTATCAACTGACACAATTCATTTAGCAATTTTACACAATGTAATGAAAGAACACCAAATAAACCCATTATGAAACATGAATTTAACAAAACATTAAAAGATTACCTATTTTCATCATCTCTCTATATTGTCGAGACACCACATGCTAAATCCCCTTCATTCAAGATAATTCCTACATGATTTGATGTACTCATCACAAAAATCCCAACACTGAAATAATAAAAAAATAAAGATAACAAGGGACAATAAGAACTGCGGAAGGAAAATAATAATGGAACCAAAAATCTATATAGAAATACATCCAAAAAACCCAAATCAAGGGTGATTCTAGGGGATGGTAGTTTGAAAGTACAAATAATATCCATCCAAAAATGGTCATTCCCAATCCCCTCTCCATTAAAGAACACAAGTTGCACACTTGTAAAATTTTCTCCATGTATATACTAAAAAAACGTCCTAGAACCCACAAGGTACATGGTAAAGAACCAACCACCTAGTGGAGTTCCACCAAACACCCAATGGTGTTCCATTGTCCACCCAATGGAACTCTAGGGGCTACAAACCCTCTTATACAACCATTGAGCACCCATTGGTAACTTTAATAAGGATGTTGTTCACCACCTAACCTAACCTTGATCCGAACACCTAATCCAACTATTATACCTACCAAAAACATCCAAAAAAATATAAAGACATACCCATGTGGGGTTTCCACACTTGGAATTATACTGTGAATCTTGATTCTAAAGAATTGACCCTACCCATTGACTAGATCTCAAAAACAAAATTTTATCTGGATTTTCCATCTCATAGTAAGATGAGTCATTTACCTTTACTATCCACGTGTCTTTGAAGTATAATTTTATACATACACTAACATGTGCGGCTATTGGTGAGTATATGAATACCTTGTAATATTTATCTATATGTAACCTATGGATTTCCATGTAAGATATATTCTATAACATTTATCCAATGATATTAAAATATTTTTCTATATTATAGTATTAAATAGTTTATCATGTAATTAGATAAAAAATCAAGTCATCAAGTGAAAATATCTCGTCGAATTTCTAAAAGACTTATTAAACCTTTTGAGTTCACCCCAAACATTTATTACAATGGTTATCCCTAAAAATATATGAAACATGATTTATATAAACATTTACTAAAAAAATGAATCATTTTATATCAAATATATTTTTTCTGATTGTTTTATACACCCATTTTGGATTTCCATTAACTTGATTGTTTCCAAAAATAAAGGTCCTTCCCATACATATTTTACATATAAGTCTCAAAACTTCCAATAGAATTACTAACCCTTATATTTGTTTTTTATACTTCCCATTCATTTTCTATAACCATAATTCTTTTATCCTCAAAAATATAGTTCATTAAAAAATTACTAAAAACCCAGTTAAAATACAATATATAAAACTTTTCTATTATAAGATAACAAATCTATGTTTTTTTAAATAAATTAAAAAAAATTATTATGTGTTTTTCAAAAAAAACCCTATAATCCATGTTTTACAAATCCTAATAACTATAATTTAAAAAAATAATAAATTTTATTAAATGATTTAGAATCACATACCATTCAAAAATGGCCTGAAATCTCATCAATCAATCCATAAGGAATAAAAATAAAAGGATTAATTAATATTATCCACCAACTATTGATAAAAAATACCCAAAAATTTCTAAAACACAAAACATGGAGCCAATGATTTTGATCTAAGTATATTAAAACCTAATATCAAGAACATGAAATAATGATTCTTTCATTCAGTATTGAAGATCAAAAATTCCATTACTATAGATTTAATCATCCTTGATATATATAACTTGTGAAATAAATATAAATATAAATAATGAGTTACATCCAAGAACTAGTGAAATCCTTCAGATAAACAATTCAATATAATGTTGATCTGATCAATCATAGCGAGGACTATATTTATTTGTTTGTGGAGAAACCCAAAAATAATACCCAATGGGACTTATATATTTACAAAGTCAAAACATCATGTTAATTTGGATATCCTGAGGATAATATAATTTAAATCGGATTAAAGACATGACACATTCCATAATGCATGGTTAGTCCACACAATATGGGAGACAATGCACCTAAATGTAAAAAATTCCATTCCAAAAAATAAATATATTATGATTATTTCATATAGTCTACGAAAATATACACAGATTCATATTTGAATATCTTACCCTTTTCAGCTACACACATTTAGTCCGTAATATCTTGGAATCCATGCACCTTACAATGTTCTCTTCCCGATTTCTCAAACAAAAATCACTTTTCCAGCCTTGAAAATCATCAAAAACCAAATGGCACTTACCTTCTTGGTTGGTGGTGTCAAAATCTGCCCTTCTATATGGAGTTTCAATGACAATAAGTCATTATTATAACACCCCAATCTTCCATAGTATGCTTCTCTTTGATTAATACAATAGATTTCGATGTTTGCAACCCCGAGTTCTAGCACACCACAAACAATCAAACTAGCCATTTAAAAAGAAGTTATGAATAGTAATAGACACTTTTTAAAATTTTATAAATTTTATTTTTCAAAATGTATTTCATTTTTTGATTTAAAATTTCAAAATTAGCTTGGGGTGATTTTTTGGTATTTTTCTGAAAACTTTCAATTTTTGATGTATAGTGAAAAACACTATGTTATTGTTTAAAAACAAGTTTTTATTTAAATAATTATTATTTTTTATTTAAATTTATTTTAAATTAAAAATAGATACATAATACCTAAATTAGTCTAATTTAATTCACTGGAGTCATATTATAATAAGATTATATATATTATTTTATTGAACATTTTATAGTATTTTACCCACCTTCTAGGTACATTTACAAATTTAAATAAAATGTAATTTTAATGCTTCTATGAATTGAATTTCAAAAATCTGACAGACACTGTTGTCATTATTAAGAAAAATTCTCTTCAATAGGATAAAAATATTTTTTGGGTAATAGTAAATTTAGAATTTTTTTACCATAGCTAAAAGTAAATAGGCCAATTAGAGGTATAACTAATATTATAATATTATAAAATTACCCCAGAACATGTCCTAATTCAATTGGATAAGTTTATTTGAACCAAAATAACCCTTAGGAAAAAAATATGATCCTTTTTTATCCACATGGATTAGATTTGGACATTTATTATATTTTATTAAATGAAGCCTTAAAAGTGTTAAATTCAAATTTTAATAACTAAACTATTTTTAATATAGGGTTATACATAAGAAATATTTGACCATAAATATTAATTATAAATATAAAAGTATTTTATACATCATATTATTTTATTTATAAATTTTAGACATCAATAATTAAATTTTTTATGACACAATGGTGATGTTGTAATTACATTATTAATGAAAGATTAAAATAATTGATATTATAAATATTAAAATAATTGTAAATTAAAACTTTTGATGTCATCCAAAAATTTTCTAAAAGATCATGACATGTTAGGGTTGATTCAATGTATTTTTTTTCTTAGTAACAAAGTTGTGATACAACTGGATTATATGCATAAACTGTTCAATTTATTTTAGGTATTTTACAAGTGTGGAATTATGCATTACGACTCATGAACTAATCTAGTGTATTTCATTGTTTATAAATAGAACCTAGTGGAAGGAATGAAAACTGTATCAACACACGTAATCCATGTTGGGATTTTCTTCTTATTACAGATAATTATAGTTGATCTGGTGAGGAAACTGGTACTGAACAGCTTACAACCATACTAATAAAACACTCCCAGGTTATGAATAATAACCATACCTATTTAGAGCACCCTGGTCCACAATACGGAGGTTAAATTTTAGACCGCTTCATGAGGAAACAACCACCAAGATTCAATGGGACTCAAAATCCATTTGTATGTGAGAAATAGATTAGTTCCTTAGAGAAAATATTTCATGCTCTTGGGAGTAGTGAAAGAAAAAATGTTTTCATGGAAGTTTATCACCTCTCCAGAGATGCAGATCAATGGTGGTCATTAATTCAAAACACAAAGGAGAATAAATATGTATCAAATATGGAATAGAGGGAGTTTAATGATATTTCTTAGAAAATTACTTTCCCCATGAACAATGAGTTGATATGGAAAGGAAGTTTTTATGTCTCATGCAAAAGGAGGATAAGAATGTCACAATGTATGAGGCGAACTTTACAAGGTTAGGAAGGAATGTTGTAGATTATATATGTAACCCATTATGTAATATTGATCTATTATTTTATGGATTAAAACCATTTCTTCATCGATCATTAGTCTCACAATCCTTCTCATCATACGAAGATATAGTCTCATGTTCTACAAAGATAGAAAAATAATTCTCTAAGTCTTATGAATTTCAAGTAAAGCAAGAGTAGAAGAGATTTTCTTAACACTATAGAAAAGGAAATAAGGGGGAGAAGGGAAGAGTTGAAATTCCATCCTACAGTAATTATAGGAAGTAACACCATGGTTTATGCCTAATGGGGATGGGATTTTGTTACAAATATTGATAAAAAGGCCACCAAGCATGTGATTGAAAAGGGAATAAATAGACTGTCAATTTTCAATTCTATAATTTTCAATAAATGGGTCATTGTGGAAATAAATTTCTTAAGCACCAAGGAAACTTACCTCAGAAAAGATGAAGGGAGAAAGTCCAAGATTATGTGATCACTACTGTGGAGGTTGAGGTTCCTAATGATGTGGTAGTAGGAACTTTAATTGTTTCCTCAAAATTAGAAAATCATTTGTTTTATTTTAGATCAACGCATTCTTTCCTATCTTCCAATTTTTCCCAAAAAAATAGATGTTTCCAAATTGACTTAACAAGGGAGTTTTCAGTCAAAACTCATAGGGGATGTATAATTGAAAAAAAAATTTGTCAATCAGTAACAATTATGGAATATAGATATTCTTTATCTTCCAATCATATTGTCATACCCATGATTGAATTTTTTATAATCTAAGTTATATATTGGCTTATAGACCATGATATGAAAATTTATTTTAAGAAGAAGAAAGTTAAAAAAATTTATGATGATATGAAATCCCTTTTCATTAGAGTAGAAACATCACCATAAAATTCTCATCTAGATCCACCCCCTGTAGCTCTAGTAAACTCAATTATTGGGGAGGAAGGAAGTGAAATAACTATGTGTGAGGAAAGGAATGCTCAAATAGATGATGAACCTATTGTGTAAGAATATTTTGATGTGTTTCCATAATATTTACCTAGACATCGTTTAGAAAAGGAAATTGGGTTTTCGATTAACTTAATTCTTGGTTCAAGGACCATATCAAAGACCCTATATAGAATGGACATAGTGGAATTTGAGGAACTAAAGAAACAACTAGATTAATTGGGTAATAAAGTATTTATTCACCATAGGGTTTCCCCATGGGGATCCCCTGTTCTATTTATTAATAAGAAGGACGCATCTATGAGGTTGTGCTTTGACTATAGGGAGATCAATGCTATAATAATAAATAACCAATATCCCCTACCTCGCATTGATGATTTATTCAATCAACATCATAGAGATCAATATTTTTCAAATATTGACCTTCGATCTGGATATCATCAGTTGTACATGAGGATGGAAGAAATTCCAAAGACAATATTTTGAACTGGGTATGGGAATTACGAGTTTACAGTAATGCCTTTTGGTCTGACTAATGCACCCTCTGTTTTCATGGATCTAATGAATAGAGTTTTCAAGGAATGTATTTATGACTTTTTAGTGGTATTTATTGATTATATCTAGGTATACTCCAAAATCTATAAAGATCATGAAAATCACTTGTGCAATATTCTAAAGACTCTTAAAAGAAATAAAGTATATGGTAAGATTAGCATGTGTGAATTCTGGCTTCAGAAAATTTCTGGTCTTGACCATATTGTTTCTAAGGATTGAATATCAGTTGATCATTCAATGAAAAGGGAAATCCAAGAATTTCCAGCACCAATGAGTATAACTGAGGTACACAGTTGTGTTAGTTTAGCAGGTTACTATCGGTGTTTCGTCCAGCATTTCTCCGGATTGCATAACCCATTAACCAAGCTCTCACATAAATGGGTTAAATTTGTTTGGAAAAAATATTGTGAAGAATATTTTTAAGAATTTAATAGAATATTAAAAAATGATACTATCTTGACTCTACCATTGAGGAATGATGAGTTTGTTATTTATAGTGATGCATCAAAGAAAGTACATGGTTGTGTCCTTATGAGGAATGATAAAGTTATTTCCTATGCATCATGACAGCTAAAAATTCATGAACAAAACTATCATACTCAAGATCTTGAGTTAGTAGCTGTAATATATTCTCTGAAGATATGATGACACTATCTCTATAGTGAAAATTTAAGATATATACTGATCACAAGAGTTTCAAGTATATTTCCTCATAGAAAGAACTCAACCTACGGCAATGGTGGTGGCTTGATCTACTCAAGGATTATGATCACACAATACCCTATCACCCATGAAAAGAAAATAAGGTGGTAGATTCATTAAGCAGAAAGGATCATGGTGTTCTGAACAAGATGAGAGTTGAAAGGGATCTTATGTTCATGGATCTAGTAAAGATAGATATGGGAATAATCATGTAAGTTGAAACATAAATACTTTTTCAAATGGTTTCCAAACCATCTTTACTAGAACGTACTGATGATGAGGAGGTTCAAAAAAAATTAAATCTATGATTGATGGGATATTGATTGACTTCGTATATAAAGATGGAATTTTGAGATTTGGGAAGAGGCTTTGTGTTCCTAATATTCCTAGTCTAAAAAGGGGAATTTTGGATGATGCTCATAGCTCCAATTTCTTTATACACCCTGGTAGCACTAAGATGTATAGAGATTTGAAGGAATATTTTTGTTGGGACAACATGGAGGGGAAGATTGCTGATTATGTGTCAAGATGTATGGTGTGTCAATAGGTGAATCCTAGAAGACAACATCCTATAAGAGTCATGAAACCTCTTCCCATACCTGAGTATAAATGGGTTGATATTATGATTGAATTTTTCATGGGGAAACCAAATACACCTAGAAGGAATGTTGTTGTAGGCTCCGGAAAAATATGCAAAGGAGAATGGGAATGCCCTTAATTTGGTAAAGGTTTCTACCCAATTTCTTTCAAAGAACTGGGAAAAAATATGGAGAACCCCCAAGAATTTTCAAAGGATCGACTAGTCCGCATATTGGTCCAACATTAATGGTAATGGTCGGTTCAGCAATCCACCCCCTCTGTGGACCAGCATCATCCGTGAAACGGAGGCGGGAACCCTACGCGGTCATGAAGCAGGACGGGCACCAGGCCGGTCCACCGTCATGAACCGCCCTAGCCGCGAAACGCATCAACCGTCCCCAGACCGTGTGCACTATCATTTGCGGAATGGAGGTGGAGCCCTGCATGGCCGTGAAGCACCCCCCCCCCACCCGAACCAATTTGGTTCGAGGGTAAGGAGAATTCAATGCCCTCCACGAGTTGCGGATTAACCAAGTCATCTGTAAACCAGGTTTCTAGTCATGGGCCTCTGCAAAAGGTTCTGTATGACCATAGATACATCACTTTCCCCCCTCTATAAAAGGACATCTCGGGGGATAGGGGAGGGATTGGTCATATTCGAGTGAAGGATTTTGGAGGAAGGAGCTTAGTATTTTGAAAATATAGAAGTTTCAATTCGCGAACCAGAATAGGTATGAAACTGGACACGAATTAATAAGGAACCGAAATACGAATAACAAATTGGTGAACCATGAACTTAAAATAAAAAAAAATACTATGAACCATTGCCCCTCCGCGGATATACTCCCCATGGACCAGGGAGTCTATTCCCCTTTTTCGATCCGACGCACCACATAGCACCCTCCTACGTGGGCGAAGCCCTGACTGATGAACCCACGACCAGCGTCACCCCTAATCGTCGCTGCTCGCGCGGACTCCACTGCATAGCAACCTAGTACATGGGCCAAACCCGAAGCTGCGTACCACCCAGGTATGTTGGATTCCTATCAGTCTGCGTACCAACCTAGTATGCTAAAGGCATCTCCAACCACGTAGCACCCCGCTACATGAAGGGAACCACTCCTCATACACCCATGTGTCCCGCCAACTCCTTCATTGTTCCTATTCCCCGAGCCATATAAAATCCTTCAAATCCAGCCTAATCCTTCACAATCCTTTCATTGGTCTATTCATCGGCCCCGAGCCAAGGCCTCTACTGAAGCCATCGTACCCGTATTATTCAACCTTTAGGTGCATCAGCGCACCGATTTGAGTTCACATACCCATGGTAGGCGAGCGAAAAGGGGTTGCTCCGGCCCTTGACCTAGTTCCCAAAACATTCCTAGGTTCACATTCCCATGTTAGTGCAGGGTCTGAGCCCAAGAGTCCTGTTTCTACCTCTCCACTTTCCAGGATTGAGGGACCCCGCTCGTGTTTCCTTTTGACGAGCGCCAATGGTGAGTACTTCTCCCCTCTTCGGGGAGTGTCTGGGCATCCCTCCGAGAGTAATACCCACACCTTATTCACTAGGAACCAATGGCCCTTCCCCTCTCACCATGGAAGGTTCATTGCTCTGATGCCTGACTACTACCTTTCTCCAACACCAGGGAGAAGGAGAGTCCAATGGTCACGGCCTTCTCCTCCACTCATCGTCTTCCTCCCCTTCTCTCAGTAGAGAGAAAGTGTGAGGCTCGCCAAGTCTGTTGCATTCTCTTGTTTCTCACACCGAGCATGTCTCACGTGGGCTTAGGGATTTGTAATGGCCACGATTCCCACACAACATCATGCCCTCAGAACAATCTACATGGGTGTTGATCCCTGATTCCTAAACAGGGTACGTAGGATGCCTCCCTGATGTTCAATCCCAACAACTGGCCACTAACCATGTGTAAGTCCCAATTATGCCCTCAGACCAAACTATGTGGATTCTGATTCCTCTCACGAGGATACGTAGGAAGCCCGTATCACGAGTTCATTCCAGATGATGAAGTTGTTATCTTTCCCCACACATGACAATAAACTCCAGAGCACCCATTTATAAGGCTTCAAACCAGTGCCGTCTGAATGAGTCCAAACTCCTCAAAGTCATTAATCCAATGAGGGATGGTAAACCACGGGCCCAAATGATTCCTAATCCCTACATTTCGTTGGCCATTTCCAACCAGGAGTAATCTATGGATACTATGATTTAGTATAAATCAATGATTCAAGAACATATGAATACGTCTTAAATCTATAAGAGAGTCCTGGAACATGTAATAATTTCCCCCCAAAAGGGTGTGATGAGCCTGACTTCCCATCCTCTCGACCAATGTGTGTTTCTAAGCATCGCTGGCTGAATTGCCCAGTGAAAACCTACCTTTGGAAAGAAGGTCCACTGATCATTGGATAAATAACCGTTGGGAATTTTGAAATGAATACTGATATACCCGACCTAAGAGATTGAGTGGAACTCATCTCTCCACAAGATCGACCGGTGGGCGTGTCGGTCCTCCCACCCTAATTCGAAACAAAAATGGTGAACCCGACGTGAATCTTTAACCAAGCATGATGGATTTAACCAAATCCAACTTTGTGCCCCCCTTATACTCACAAGGAGGGCCAAGAAAGGTCATTAATTATGCATGGGATCATGAGATTCTACTTTGACAGGTTTGCTATTTTTATTTGTTAAAATATTTTATAGGTACCACTCAGAACTCCATTTGATCTAATGGAATCACGGAGGAACTCACAAACGCGTACCTCAAGATACACAGTGACCAGACTTCCTCACCAAATAAGGACCATGTAACCTACTCAGCGTCTTCAACATTGGGTCTCAGATGCATTGATCCAGGAGTACCACTTGAACAGTACTCTCATGACAGTGGAGGCGACCATACACACCCTCTAATCTGCCAAGACCCTTCAGTCGTCTTCCCAGCAGAGACCACGAAAGAATATCCAGACGGCTCATGTTGTCATCTCAAACCATTTCAGGAGTCTATCCACAGAGCGAGACAACAAATACCTCCCTTATCTTAGGGAGGCGGATGAGGTCGACACTGAGGACTTTATCCCTGCTGAACGGGGGTTCTTCTTTAAGGCCCCCACCGGAAGACGTCGTCGTGGGTACACTGTGACTCAATATCCTCGCACAAAGGAGGATGTCACCCTGAGGATCCAGGCCCACACTCCCTGTGCTCCGGCCCCTCGGACCACCCAACAAGGGCGTAAAATGTAAAAATAAGGACCAGTAATCACCCATGTCCCTGAGGAGCTTCTCGGCTGCCCAGTCACATAGACATATTTTGAGTAGGCACATACGCATGTTCGCTCCTCCAATGTCTGCCAACTAGACATGGAAGCATTGTACGAGCAGGCACGCATCCCCACCGAGCTCTATCAAGCTCGTCACTCACACATGACGGCACCTACCTGGCAGGCACCTCTTTCTGCCAAGGGTCATGAATCCCACCAACCAGACATGGTGCCAACCCAGTGCCTTCAGAACCAGCTCCTAGAAGATGCTCCTAACGCCTACAATCCCAATGTGGTGGAGATCAACAAAGCCTGCTATTCAGATGTTGTGGCAATTAATAGGCGGGCACGTCTCCCTGCCACTAAAGACCGTAGAATCGATGTGGTGGGGAACCAACATATACAGGGCCATCTCCCTAAGGACGCAACTAAAGTCATCCATCCCGATGTGGCGGAAAATAGAGAGATAAACCGGCATATCCCACCACAGGGTCAGACTCGTTCACCTGCCCCGACATAGGAGAATTGTCAGTACCCACTGACCACCAGAGGACTGGAGCAGGATATTCCTACTCTGATACTGGAATAGGCCTTCATACCCTTTCCATCCAAAGATGTATCTCTGCATATCCTGGTAGTGATGGGGGAGCAGGTATCGATCCTAGATCATATCTTGCAAACATGTCAGAATGTAATTGCATCAGCGGCAATAGAAAGGACTCAGGCCTGTGAGCTCATATCCTCAATTGAGGTGGCTCATCTAAGAGACATGATAGCTACCTTAGTGCAAATATGCATCCCTGCTTCCACCCAGGAGGGTCATCAGCCATATTTCGCGATGCAAGGGAAACCAGATCGATAATCTTCACTCGTTCCAACTGGGGGACACCTGTCCATCACAGTGGATGCTCCAGAGCAGGCATATATCCCTACTAAAAGTCAATATATTCATTGGAATATCCTGAAAGCATCACATGACCCAATTATAAAGGGGCCCAAAGGTGAAGGAAGTTATCAACAGCAGACAGTCCTCGTTGCCTACAAAAAAGCACCCTGAATGCACCGAAGGCAACTGGAAAATAAAGAGAGGGTTCATAACCCCACACTACTGTAAGATAGGGTTCTTGATGCCACTAAGCACATATCAAAGGCTCAGAACCCTGCCCACCCATTACCATATTATGGGAGTGGTAGTAGCAGGTGCGATGGTCATCCACACAATGTTGCGACCAGTAGCTCTGATGGTCCTCCCCAGAGATCTCGCGGGGCCTCCCCCACTGGGACCATATATTATGATAGTAGTCATTGCTATTGTAGTCGCAACTGCCGAGGCCCTCCCCTTAGTGACGTTTCATCATGACAAGAAGGCCCTCCCCTTGTCCTAGCCTGCCCTGAAGGTCCTCCCCCTAGGTTACGCAGCAACGACACTCCGCGCAGCTAGGCATCAGATCACGATGGTAGTCCTCACCACTCTGATAACGGAGGCCCTCCCCGTAGAGATGTCAAGAAATGAGAAGGACCTCCCCTCATTGTGGTACATTCGGAAGGCCCTCCCCATGGTGTACCCCACAGAAATTCTCTCCACGACAGCCGTGATGGTAGTCCTCGCCATTGCGACAGCTGTGATGGTAGTCCTCACCACCACGGCCGCCATTGCGAGGGTCCTCCCCGCAATGGCCCCAAGAAACAAGAAGGTCATCCTCTTGTCGTAGTGTTTCTTGAAGTTACTCCCCAGGATACACATCGAATGCAAAACCATGTTGGTCATCCTCACTATGATGGAAGTTATTGAGAAGGTCCTCCCTGCAGTGACATATCATATCAACAGGAAGGTCCTGCCCTTCCCAAATCAAGAACAGGAAATCCCTCATATGCCGAGGCACTCAGAAGGATGGGATCAAGCATGTTAGATTCCCAGATAGTCACCAATGACACCCTTCTTCAATCAGGAGATGGTTCGGGGCCACATTCATCTTCTGAACCACCGTGGAATCACACACATGAAAATTCAATACCTACTGACCCCACTGCCTCTGACCACACTATCGGTTAGCATCTCAGTTGGGCGGACCAGGTAAAGGAATCACTAGCGGAGGAGTATGCTGACATGTTACACCTGAGGAAATGATTTGCCAGAGACGATGTACCAGTTATGTTTTTTCCCACGACCACCTCTCAATTCGACATACCCAGAAGGTTGTCAGAAGAATGTGTGCAAGGCATCCACTCCAATATATGTACAACTCTCTGCTGGCTGAAATCAAGATTCCTTCTCTACTATGGGTATGTAGACCATGTAAAGAAAATATGAGACCTCCTGCATCGCATCGACCTGGAAGCTCTTCCTTCAGTGTGGCAACTTCGACCTGTGAAGTGTAAAGGAAACCTTGAGTTAGCCTGCCTCCATGCACTGCACCAGTTGCGCCGCCACATTGGTGTTGCTCTGACGAGAGTCCATATCAGAGGATGGGGAGAACATGGAGCTCTGTATTTCCCTCCGCTCCCCGCCTAGAAGATCCCACTCGGCGCAATGTCTTGCAACGTCATCGCGTCAAGACAACAATCTAGTGGTCTCCCTATTCGGGAAAGGTGACAAACCCAAAAAAGATAGGCCTTGAATAAGTCCCAGAAGTGTTAGGTCCGATGAGAACAAGCCATTCACTAACTCCTGAATCAGGCCACTGAAAGCATATAACAGGCCTATCGCCTAAGAGAGGCCAATCAGCAGTCATTGATTGCCTCCCCAGAGGGGATTTATTCACTGGTGAACTCGGCATCAGTTCCAGTACACCCCCGAATGGGGGAACACAAGATCAACCAGGTAGCGACAGCAGCAGCCACTGTCATAATCCAGGGTCAACCCCAGCCTGCAGGTCTGGGCGCATTTTTAACAACAAATTCCCCCGTAAGACCAATAAAAACGAGAAGAGACTCAATGTCCAGGGAACAGAGCCAACCCCATCCCTCAGGGCTGGGGGCATTTTTACCACCTCAACAACAACCTCCCCCACAAGAATTAGTATTCTCTAATTTAGGGAGGACAGTAAGAAAAGGATTTTCTCGCCCTATCCCATCCATTGAATCATCAACCCTTTCAAGAGGGAGGCGCACCATAAGGTCGTATCAAAGAACTCTCTGAGTCACCCTTCGTTAAGGAGTTTGAAAGTAATCCTAGGGTAGGAAGGGGAAGACCTGTAAAAGGCGTGGGAGATTCTCTTCCTATTTGGAAGATGACATCTCCTCCACCCTACTATATGCATCCATCAACACCATAGTGCTTAACCCCATGGGTGGAACCGAAGATGATGCAAATATGGATGGATCAGGAGATGATGCTTCCGGTCAGGATATGATTCACAACGAACCACTAGGTGTGCACACTCGAAACTAGAGGGTCGCCATAAAATATGGTCACCCCTCCAGCAAACCCTCCTCTGCTTACCATGCGAACCTCCAAAAAGGATAAGAACAAAGGACCGGTTACCCTTAACCCACCTCCATCCCTCAATAAAAATGAGACACTTACGCTCGATGAGAGATTCGCTCGACAGGAAGAGGAAATGAAAGAATTGAGGAAGCTTAATGATGAGAAACTCCATAGGAACCATCTTATTGAGAGAGCTTCCCAAGAAGAGCCACACCTTGAACTCCCAGAAAGTGCACCCCAAAGACCAAGGTTTGTCCGGCAAACGAGGCATGGTCAGGGCCCCCACCCAATGAGGTTCTCGTTCTGTCCAACTACCTGAACATTGATTCGGGTGAATACTAAGACTTCCCTCCACTCAAGAAGCATCCAGATAGAGTACGTCTAAACCCTCCGAAGGTGTCACAAATGGCATATGCACCCTTTGTTCCAGCTGAGTCGGATCCTCAAGCAATACCTAGGGCTACACCTTCCCAAGATTGAGCCCAACAGGATGTAAACCAAGGTCTCACCAGTACTATCGAGGCACTGAATGCTCGATTGGAAGTAATAGAGGGTCGACGTGCTCCAGTACATCCAGAGAGAAATCCCTACCCATATTGGATGAGAAACACGCCTCCTCTACCCAATTTTGGGAGCCCTGTATTCCCTATTTTCAATGGATCAGGCTATCCGAAACAGCATTTGATGCACTACGCATCTTATTGCGACCCTATTATGGGAACTCCAGAACAACAAGAAGTTGTGAAACTCAAATGCTTCATATGGACCTTGAATGGATATTCTTTTGTTTGGTATACGAATCTGCCAGCTCAGTCAATAAAAAGCTGGGAAGACCTTGGGTAGCAGTTCTTGATCCACTTCAGCTCAACACTGCCTAAATCAATAGTAAGGGACCTCATGAATTGCAAACAAAGGGAGAAAGAGAGGGTCTCAGAATTCATCACCAGATGGAAGGGTCTAACCTACTCTCTGAATAGGCCAATTCCCCAAGATGAGATGATGGCCATATGCAATGATAACCTTAGGGATGAGCTGCGAACACTTCTCATACCAGTGGAGTGCACGACTGGCTTCCGCAATCTCTCTGCCATTTCCCAGAGAATTGAAAACTCCCTACAGTAGACTAATCCAAAGTCCTGAATAGCCTCACAGGCTCCTCCAATGAGAACATTTAGAGCTGAAGCAACCTCTATCACGCTAAAGCCATCCCCTGCTCCTGCTCCACTGCCTAGGCCTCCACCAAATCGTCAAGGGCACTTTGTATATCAGCGGCGGCCTCCGCCCAAGCGGGATGATCAGAGAGGATCAAAGCAGAACCAATTAGAGTAATGAAGGCATAAAGTATACTCAATTCAATAGGACCAAGTCTGTGGCTACTTCATCACCACCATGAATTACAACATGCTCCACCTCCCAGAGACAAAGAAGCCCGAAAAATTGGCCGCAATGATTGGCTCGATTATTTTCCCTGCCATCGAATGTTGGGGAACAATATCTAGTAATGTTTCATCTTCAAAGACCTCTTGAAAAGGATGGTAGACTCTGAGAAGGTCAAGATGGGACCACCCCCAGCACATGTGACGTATATTTCTACCACCGACTCCGACAAAGGGGAGAGGTGGCAGGAAGTCACTAGTAGGAAGGGGAAAAAATTTGAAGACTGGATGACTCAGAAAACTTTCAATCAAGCTCAGGGCATACTCCGAGCTCAACTACAGAAGCCGGTGTTGCCGCCAACAGCCCCTAATGCCACACAACTGACAATATCTGCCTCACAACCCTCCATGAGTCGGTCATACATTTGTATTCAAAAAGGGGGAGACAAGCGCAAGGGGATCAGTCAGAAATGAGGCCGAAGTTAGCTCTGACACTATCAGATTTAATGCCCCCATGATTTCCGCCACAGGCACCGACCCACCAAACGGCACCATCGGGTACAACCGACCAGGTTGACCTATCACAGGATGAGGAGTTAATCTTTGGTTCAATCAACATCATCCATCTAATGGAATCATTCCCTGATGAAGGGTATAGTTACGAACCTAAGTTCCTAACATAAGGGGTTGGGAGGAGGAATTGCAGAAGCTGGGGATACTAGGTGAGATGTAGTCGCGGCCGAAACCAACCCTATGGTTTTACCCCGGCCCAAACCGTTAATATCGTAGAAACCCATGGGTGAGCCCTTCAACGGACTCAACAGGAGAAAGAATATCCCACAACTTTCATAAGTGGCCACTCAGGCCTCGTCATTCTGTGGTACCCATCAAAGGAGGAACAAGTGTCTAGCCACCTATTGTGGACAAACAGGCCAACCGGGACGAGTCCCCAGAACATGGGAACACCATCAACATCCGACCCCACAGCTGGTCCCTCCTCATCGCGTACTCCAGCTCCCAAGATAAATGCTAAAAATCTCCCACCAACAGAGAAGTGTCATCCGCTGGAGCAAAAATACGATATCTTTAAGTAGCTGGCATCGGTTCCAGCCAAACATTCAATCCTGGATGCCCAGAGTTTGTCAGCAGATCTCAGGGAGGCGCTCATAGAAGCCTTGCTCAGGCCCCAATAGTTTCAAGCCGAGGTATCCACCGCCAAGATTTACCAGACGGAGACTGGCCCTGCTAAATGCAATGCGGTGATTTCCTTCACCGATCAGGTTGAAGATGTCATCATTCAAGGACAAATAAAACCACTATATGTTTCAGGTACAATAAATAATGTTGAGAACTGATGTCTTTATTGAAAATGGCTCTGGAGTTAACCTCCTTCCCCTATGGACACTTCATAAGTTGGGATACAGTGAGGCTGACCTAATACCCTCATCCATAACTCTGTTGGGTTACGACAAGAGTGAACAGAATAGAATGGGACAAATCAAGCTAAAAATCCATTTTTTTGTCCTTGTGGCCTACTCGGAATTACTGGTGGTCCGGTAGAACATAACATTCAATGCCCTGCTGGGAAGGTCATGGCTCTATAAGCACATGGCCATTCCTTCATCCTATCACCAGTGTATCAAGTATTGCATCAATGGAAAAAGTGGGACATTGCATGCTGACAAGGCCCCTTTCGATCTCTATGATTCACACTACATTGACATCAGGTTTTATGAGCAAAATAAAAAGAAGCCTTCGGTTGATGGTATCGAGTGGGTCCCTGCTCCAAATAGTCTAGAAATGGTTCTTGATGACCCCCTCAAGCAGCTCGGCAGAGACTACATACTACCCATAAACCATGTTGAGAGCAGTGGTTCAAGCCCGGACACAAAAACAATTGTCCTCTTGACTTCAGCCATAACGGCCGAGCATAGAAGTGAAGAAACAACCACTAACCCTCAATTTGGGGACAAATACTCGAGTCGGGACACCCACAATGCCTCGCCTCTGGACTCCCAAGATCCCATTCCGAGAACTCTCCCCCCGTTAGATCAAGAAGATGGGAATATAGGGGAAGAAGAGGTGGAAGATCTCCGGGATGCACCTCCCGCATTTTAGGAAGGTATCTCCACCACTGTGGATGAGCACAGGGAAATAAACCTGGGTACCGAGGAAGACCCGAGTCCCACTCTCATTAGTACAACCATGTCTCTAGATAAGCACGAGTTATATACCTCTTTCCTGAGGCAAAATGAGATTTTTTTGCCTGTAATTACATAGAAATGCTGGGACTTGATCCTAAATTGGAAACACACCACTTAGGTCTCCCAGAAGATCACCAGGGCTATAAACAAGCCTCCAGAAGGATGCACCCCACACATGCTGCCAAAATAGAGCCTGAAGTCAATAAGATTATTAAAGCAGGATTCATTATGGTGGTCCAATACCCCATATGGCTTTCAAACATTGTACCCATCAAGAAAAAAACAGACAAATCGGTGTCTGCATCGATTTCATAGATCTCAATTGGCATTGCCCGATAGTTGATTTCTTGGTCCCGATCACCAAGTTATTAATCGATGCAACGGCCGGGTATGAGGCTCTCTCCTTCATGGACTGTTATTCTGGGAATAATAAAATCCAGATGGCCCGAGAAGATGAAGAATCCACTTCCTTCAAGTCCCCTCAAGGAGTATTCTATTACAGGGCCATGCCCTTTGGTCTCAAGAATGTTGGTGCCACATATCAATGTGCCATGAATCGTATCTTTAAACCATTCCTGGGGAGATTTGTTGAATTCTACATGGATGACTTGGTGGTCAAATCAAGACAGTGAGAAGATCACCAGTCAGACCTTGAAACTATCTTCAACAAACTTCGACAACATAGCTTGATGATGAATCCTTTGAAATGCACATTCAGGGTTACCTTATGGAAATTAATTGTCTTCGTCGTATGTCATTGTGGCATCGAAGTCGACCCTAAATAAGACAAAGGCTATCCTTGGCCTGCCACCTCCCCGCAAACTCACTGAGTTGAGAGGATTCCAAGTACACCTGGCTTACATTAGGCAGTTCATAGCCATCCTGGTGGGAAAATGTTTTCCCTTCACCATGTTAATGAAAAAGGGGGTTACTTTCCAATGGATAGATGATTTCCAAGAGACATTCAACAGCCTAAAGAAGTACCTCTTAAGCTCATCAGTGCTCATGCCCCTAGTTGAAGGATGATCTCTTATCCTATACGTGACAGCCCTAGAGTGGTCACTAGGATCCTTACTCGCATAGAAAAATGATGTCGGTGGTGAAAAAAGTCTCTTTTACCTTAGTAGAACCATGATCGATGTTTAAACTCGATGCTCAAACATTGAGAATAGTTTTTTGGCCTTGGTATTTTCAATTAAAAAATTGTGACATTATCTACAGTATCATGAAGACCATTTGGTCTCACATAGTAATCCGATCAAATACATCCTCAGCTGCCCAATGCTAACTGGGCACCTGTCCTGATGGGCAGTCATCCTCCAACAGTTTAACATTGGGTTTGCGCCTCATAAATCCATAAAAGGCTAGACATTAACAGATTTTCTCACAAATCACCCCTCGAAAGGGACCACCGCACCAGACGTCAAGTTACCTGATGAAGTCATTTTATGGGTTCAGGAGGAGTTCCCAACATGGGAAATGTACTTCAATGGTGCATCCTGAAACTCGACAGGGAAGAGGATGGAGGATCCCATATTTAACAAGGTAGGTTTGGGGATGATACTCGTGTCCCCAGAAAAGGCAGTCTTTCCATACTCCTTCCTCCTATCATAATGATGTACAAACAATGAGGCGGAGTATCAAGCCCTCATTGCAGGCTTGGAGCTCGCACTTCAGGCACAAGTACAACACCTTGGGGTAAAAGGTCACTCAGAACTGGTCATTATGAAAGTCAATGGTGACTATGCTATTAAAAAGGAGGATCTGATTCCCCGGTTTGACTATGTCTGATGGTTAATGGTAGAATTATCCACAGAACCAATATTGACCTATATTCCCCAGTCTCAGAATGCCCAAGCAGATGCATTAGCTAATGTGGCCATAACCCTAGCTGACCCAGACCAGGATGAAACAATTATCGGTATTTCTCATCATGGAATGGTATTTCCATTTGTTCAGACTAAGATGAAATAAATCAGAGAAGTCAGTCCTATCGCTGATCCATATGCTCCTGCCACCCTCTAGATGATCCCCATTGCGAACTACCTTCAAAGGGGAGAACTTCTATCAGACAGGGCTGAACAAGAGAAAATACGGAGAAAGGCAATCACTTTTTCCTATACGGTGGAGTGGGTCAGCAAGAGGTCCTCTACAAATGAGTCCTCAATGGATTCCCATTCAGATTCATTGATGGAGAAGAAACTGCTACCGTCATGACTGAAGTGCATGCTGGAGTATGTGGAGCACATCAGTCTGGGTCTAAGCTTTCCCATCAGGTTCAAAGTCTTGGGTATTGTTGGCCCACCATGGCACGAGATTACAAGCACTTTACCACAAAATGAAACTCCTACCAAATTTATTCCAACTTCATTCACCAAACCCCGGAGTTACTTCATCAGGCCAAGTACTCCTATTCATTTTCCATCTGGGAAATGGACGTCATGGGACCATATCCTCCTGCCACGGACAAACAATTGAAGTACATCCTCATAGCAACCAAATTCTTTTCCAAATGGGCAGAAGTTGTACCCCTCAAGGAATCCGGGGCAAGAAACATTATCAGCTTTGTGAAAACCAATATCATCACCATATTTGGCATCCCTCATACCATATTTACGGATAACGACATCAACTTCTACTCTACTGAATTGGGGAAACTTTACAGAGAATATGGTATCAAGGCTAACTACTCATCCCAGTACCATGCTGTAGCCAACGGATAGATAGAGGATTTCAAAAAGACCTTGTCCAACAATCTCCAAAAAATGGTGTACAAAGACAAGAAATCATGGATGGATAAACTCCTTCATGCATTGTGGTCTTATCAAACCAAAAACTGCACCACTACTCGGGCTACTCTGTACTCATTTGTATATGGAACAGAAGCAGTCTTCCCCATTGAGCTCCAATTTCCCATGCTCTATGTTTCCATTTGTGATCTGTTATCCAATGATGAGAAATCATAAAAATGGCTAGGTGAATTGGAACAGCTAGATGAGAAGCGGTTGCACACTTTTCACCATCTGGAAGTATATCAGAACTGGATCGCATGAGTCTTCAATAAAAAGGATCGTCTTCGGTCATTCATGGAAGGAGAACTTGTGTTTTTCCTCTAGACCCCAATGATACCCAGAAAGAAACCTCCAAAGATGGATCCCAAGTAGGAGGGACCATATGTTATACACAAGGTCTACTCCAATGGAGCATATGCCTTGATCTCCATGGACGGGAAATTCACTACTACTCCTACAAATGAGAGATTTCTGAAGAAGTATTTCACATAATCAAAAGTAGTTATCGTTCGAGCTACAGGATGTTAAACTACCAAGCCCCAAAGGTCCAAACTCTATGACCCTAAACAAAGAGTATCTCATCCTCACCCCATGACATTAAACTGAACGGATTTAGGAGAACTACGTACGGATTGATTCCAATCTTTGCAAGATATGTAGCGATGCCAGGAACCCACATCCTATCCCAGCCACCCCCGAATGATGATTAAGAATTCCCTTTCCCCATGTAAAGACAAGACCTACACGGGGTGTATTACCTTTCAGAGAACTAAGTACGGCTTGATTCCTGACCTCACAGGATACGTAGTGATGCCAAAATTCGACATCCTAGCCCAGTCTCTCCCAAATGAAATAAAAAAAATCCCTCTTCCCCTGTGTATGGACCAACCCAGCACGGGGTGTATTCCTCATCCTTACCGCATGACGTTAAACTGCACGGATAGGAATGATTGAAAATGCCCTTTTCCCATGTGTACGGACCAGACCTGCACGGGGTGTATTACCTTCCAGAGAACTACGTACAGCTTGATTCCTACCCTCACAAGATATGTAGTGATGCTAGAATTCCACATCCTATCCCAACCACCCCCAAAAATAATTCCCTCTTCCCCCATGTACGGACCAACCCTACACGGGGTGTATTCCCCGTCCTTACCACATGACGTTAAACTACACGGATAAGAAATATTGAAAATTACCTTTTCCCCCATGCACAAACCAGACCTGCATGGGGTTTATTATCTTCTAAAGAACTATGTATGGCTTTATTCATGCCCTCGCAGGATACATAGTGACACCAGAATTCCAAAACCTAGCCTAGCCACCCTAAATGAAGCTAAAAATACCCCCTTCCCCCCGTACGGACCAGACCGGCACGGGGTGTATTCCCTAGAATAACTATGTGAGGCTTGATTCCTACCCACACAGGATACGTAGTGACGTTGGGATCTTGCCTCCTATCCCAGCCTCCGATAAAAGAAAACACGGGTACATATACCCCTCGTCCTTGCCGCATGACGTCAAACTACATGAAATACCCTTCTCAAGTCGGTTCATCTTTGTCCTCTCCACATGACGTTAAACTGCACAGACTGCATTGAGACCCACCCAAGATATAAGGAGAAATGGAATGGGAGTACTCCAGGAGCGTTTGGATGCATCCTCTCCATACATCATACTTCGTGACCAAGATAATTTTGGATCTTCATAATCATTCATTTCCATCAGAAGTGGAAATTTATTGACCTGTGGACACCTTTGTACGACTATGCATACCATTCCCTCATTATCTCTGCATATTGATAGCCCCTGGTCCGTATACCAAAGTCAAGATTTCCTCATGCGATACTCTTCCTATCTTCATACGCTTACCAGCCTCAGGGCCCCCATATCACATCTCTCTATCCAAAAATTTATGGAGCAGTGGTTTACCAGTTCATTCCCCTATCACATCCAAACATTTCCAGGTATCCCTACCTGGTTAGCCTATGTATGCCTGTGGTTAACATGACGATCTGCATCTACAAAAATCAAGTCAGGGATAGGCTACTCTAACTCAATGGGAAATTGTGGTGAAGAAGTTTCTTGTATGCTTGGACACCGTTATCCTCATATGTCGAACTCTATACTATGAGAAATACCAGATTTTCATAATCATCAATGGCCATCAGAAGTGGAAAGTTATCGACCCGTGGACACCTTTGTACGACTATGAATACCATGCCCTCAGCGGATCTGCATATTGATAGCCTCTGGCCCATTTACCAAAGGCAAGATTTCCTCCGGTGGTACTCTTCCTAGCCCCGTACGCTTACCAGATTCAGAGCCCCCATACCATACCTCCTGATCTGGGAAACACCAGAGTTACAGTTTACACCCTCACTCCCTCACACTTGTTCAAACTATACCAGAGCCTCCTAACTCAATTTCCCTCCGGGTTATTATAGAAATAGTCACTCAATGGTCTGAACTCTACGACCGTTAAACTAAGAGTACTTCATCCTTATCGCACGACATTAAACTGCATGGAGTAAAGGTACACCCCATGCACAAGATAAATTAGTGCATTGAACTCTTTGATTTTTAACAGCAACCAGGGACGAACATCCCCAACATGTCCAGATATTTCCTTACCAAATGATAGACTTTGTGGCCCAGAAAATTGTGGATCCTCATAATCATCAATGGCCATCGGAAGTGGAAATTTTTCGACCTGTGGACTCCTTTGTATGACTATGCATACCATTCCCTCAGTGGATCTGCATATTGATAACTCTGGGCCCATCTACCAAAGGCAATATTTCTTCAGGAGATACTCTTCCTATCCCCATACGCTTACCAGCATCAGATCCCCCATGTCATCTCTCCTGATCCAATAAGCCCTTGAACCACGATTTACACCATCAACCCCTCTCCACCTCTTGGAAATGCCGAGCTATTCAATCCTAGTTACATTCTATTCAAGAGTGTCCTTTGAAACTATGTCCTTACCTCATGATGATTAAAAGTGAACGGAACATATCTTTTCCGCTTGGCGTGAAGCTGCAAAGAACAAGCATTAAACATCCAGGGAAATGCCTCCTACTATAAGAATTTTCACATGTTTAAAAATGCCCCACTTCCTTGCTGCATGACGTTAAACTGCAAAGTATCTTTATAAATTCTACACATCCTCACCGCATGAGGCAAAACAGCACGGAATTTAAAATGCTCATACGTCCTTATTGCATGACAATAAACTGCACAGTATCAAATAATTATAATTTCATCCATCCTCTCCGCATGACGTTAAACTGCGTGGTCGAAACTAGTCATGGGTTCAATCAAGAATGGAGGCTTTCCTTCGTCCCTCAGTGCATGGGCCAGACCTGCACCAACCACCATCTCACAACAGTGTGAGAAGGGATGACTTTACCCATTCCTAGGAAATTTAGCCCAGATGTTTCTCCCGTATCCAGGAACCTTCTCATCATAAATCACACTTTGTACTCGGAAAGAGCTGAACCCTTGTAATCCACCCCTGGTGGTCCCGAACCTCAACTTACCTAAAGTTGCTCGGGTATTGGGAGAATACAATAATTTACCTAAGGACACCTTTGAATGACTATGCATACCATTCCCTCAGTGGCTCTTCATATTGATCTCCCCTGGCCCATCTACTGAAGGCAAGATTTCTTTAGGCACTGCTTCTCTCCATACGCCTCTTGGCCTCTCAGCCCCCATATCCATCCTGGAATTAAGAAACACTCTGAGATAAGGTTTACCAACCTCTTTCACAACCCTGCCTAAATACGCTGGAATGTCTATGATGACATTATAGATAACCAGGAAAATGTGTTCCATTCTAAAGAATTTCCCAGCTGCATGACTTTAAACTATGCCAAGATCCAACTATCCTTGACGCCAACTAAATGCATAGTACATGGACCCTTATTCCACACTCCTAATTCATATAGATGTTTCCAAACCCTTTTTGAAATTACATACCCTTTCCGATCCACCCCTGGTGGGTTTTTATAATTCTTCAACCCACCCATGGTGGTTTCTATAATCCAGACTTCCATGAAGTCCCCAGGCCATCAGAAATGGAAAGTCATTGACTTAAGGACACATTTGCATGACTATGCATACCATGCCCTCAACGGCTCTGCTTATTGATCTCCCCTAGCCCATCTAACAAAGTAAAGTCGTCCTTAGGTGATGCTTTTCCTACATCTGCACGCCGATACGGCTCCCATGCCTTGAAAAATGTCCTGCATGTCGTTCAAATCTAAACATGTTCCCCACACGTGCGTCTGAAAGGTAATGAGACATATTTTAATCAACCAAACTCTATAGGGGCCCTCACCGCCACCATATCTGGTCAAAGTTGTTCGACCTAAAACATCAGAAATGATAGTCTTGTCGTTGGGACTTTAAACCGCTCACAAAAAGAGGTGCAAAGCCTGTTAGGACGAAAACCTGAAAAGGGAGACCTAAGAAAAGTCGAGCCATACCCGTTGGGTCCACATGAAACAGGCTTAGGCAAAATTAGGGTATTGAAGGAAAAGACAAAGAAGTTTGTGGGGTTTTTCTATAAAACCCTAGCAATAGTCAAACTATGCTCCCTAGATAACATGGTCCAAGAAACAATTAGAGATCGTTTCTATTTTATCAATTTTATTGAACTCTGATTATTCTAAATTCAGTTAATTATCATAAATAGAAATAATGTCAAATGATTTCTATCACAGGAGAAGACAACAAGAGCTATTAGGAGAAACATATTTTTCTTCCATAAAAAAGTTGATGAGAAGGGCTTTTGCAATCCGGTGCCTCCTCTGGCATGAAAGGTTATTACAGGAGACTTTCAGTGGATTCACAAAGTTGTATCAGGCGCTGATGAGAATCCTCAATTGCATGATGGAGATTCTACAGCATGGTTGTCTCAACTTCTACTCCATCTCGTAGTGCTTCCGCCTCCTGTACCGCATTTAAGCTCGCCCTCATCTCCTCCACCATCTGCTACTCCCCTTCTTCAGTTATGGTTGTGACATTAGTATCCTCCTACTGTAGTCGCGATATATCCATCCTCATCACCTCCATTCGAGAACACTACTTAAGGACTTCTCCCGGAAGTCTTGCGACTACCCCAACATGATCATGAGCTTCTGTTAGGAAAAGTTGTCGAGTCATAGAATGGTAGGCTTCACACTGAGCAGAAGAAAGGTGAGATTCAAAACCACCAAGCCTCTTTTGTTCAGCGACCACCTACTTGACTATATCATAAATACCATGGTAGTCAATGCTGTCAAATCCCAGCAGCATAAATAGATCACGCAGATTCGGCAATTTAGTCGGTATATCAGTCAAGGGCGTCTGAGAAATCAGCTTCCAGATTTTCTCTCATACCCTTTTTCAAGTAGGTCAAAGACTGGGAAGGACTTGTTGATTAGGTTCGAAGTCACTCCAGGGAAAATATACATACTCTGGGATAAACATCACCAAGGAGGGACCTGATGCGGCTTCAACCGCAAGCTCCAATGCCTCGACAACTTCTCCCCCGACGGTTGTGGTCAGGGGCACGATTGGATCCGACATGACAATCGTCAGTGCCGAAGGTCGTGGTAATAAAGACTGAAAGTTGATAAGATAGATAAGTATCCCTAATCAAAAAAGGTAAGAGAAAGGAGTCAGTGGAAAGAGATTGAGAAGCTTACCCCTGATCATCAAGGTGTCACTGCCATCAAGCACTATGTTACCGCTGCCGGTCGAGGAAGACACAACATCTTCAAGAGTCAATGGAGTCCTGGAAACCCCCAGAGGTGTCCAGGACTTAAGGCAACACCCAAGGACAGAAACCCCCAAATAATTCCTCAAACGGTCATCTACGGAGATCAAGCTCGGGGAAATTACTCCCCCATTAAACAAAACGATGGCCTGCTCTGGGTTTTCGATAACTGGCGTGATAACAGGCTCTTCCTCCATTGCCATGGGATCCATCAGGTCTGAGGCAGCTGGCCCCATTGGATCTGGGGCCTCCTTAGTAATCACGAGCACCCCATCCTCCCCCATGGTTATAGAGGCTGTGTGATCAACGGGAGTCTCGTCTTCCAGCTACTCCTCCTCTGATATTTCTCCCGTTGTGGAAGACAGAAGGAAAGTGTCCGTATCACTAGCCCCTTCATCAGGGCCTGCCATCTCGTCATGCTCAGGTATGGCCGCAGGTGGTCCCTCAGATAATAAAGGGGAAGAAGGTACGACCACTTGGGAAGCCATGGCCAGGTCTCTAATTGTCCCTATACCATAGCACTAAAACAGTTAATAACTGGAAGAATCAGAACATATGAGTTGGTAGTCAAGGAAACAAGAATCATTATTACCCGACGTTCCATGTCTGAGCTATTCTGATAATCGGGACACCTGATGACGTCTCCAGATCTACCCAGGGGACAATTATCCGTTTGGAATGAGGGGAGGTGCTGGAGGAGGAAAGGCCCTAGTCGGATCCACGATGGTCACTTCCATGTGCTCAGCTGCACCAGGAGACCCCTCCTCAATGACCCCCATAGTCGAAGGCGCATATTCGCCTGCGGCGGTACCATGGGGAGTATACTCCAGGGATGAAATTTCCCTCTAGGATTCCTCAGCACCCTTCATAAAGGGAAGAAACTTTATAACCTTCACAGTAAAGAAGGAACAAGGCCGGGACGGAAGATCAGGACAACCTCTTCCTCAGGATCGGACGATTCAGGATGCTTTATCATCATGGACACCCAATTAGACCCATAAATCTAGTTTTAGAATGACTTCACGTATGCGTCCATTTCCTTCAATGAGGCAACTATTTCATCCAGATCCTCTTCCAACAGCAAGTGAGGCGGAGCAAAGATAGTCCCAAACCCGGAAACTCAAGAGAGCTCGTTTGGAGTAATGCCCAAACCGCTTCATCTGAGCCAATAACCCTCAGGTCATCCCAAATACTCCACACATCTGGAAATGTGGCCATAAAAGGAATAGCTAGCCAAGGGGATCGACCTGGGAGGGTCAGGCATCCTTAGAGGCTGGTGGATGCACCAATAGCCTTGGTTTTTTTCTAGATCTTACCGTCGACCAAGAACTCTAGAGATCTACCTATGGGTGGGACCTTATGGGCAGGGGGTAAATTCCCTTACCTCAGCCACAACAGGGGAACCAGTGAAATCATTTCCCCCTGAAGAGTGATCACTCTCTTCCTCCTCCTCATCAGTCATCAATCGCAGCAGGGCCCGGACTCAGTGAGTTGACACCGCATAACCCTGGAGTTCATGAACGTAAGCCTTGAGGTCCCAGAGATACCGATTCACCCTCTCCGGGTCCACATAGTAAAGGATGTTAGTAGGATCAGATATGTAGCTCGGCCCGTCGAACACCATTTCTGATTCCTGGAGATGTTTCCACAAAGAAGGGGGGTACTTGCTGCGAAACGATGAATGAACTTTGAATTCATCCCATTGGCCCCAGGCCATCAGGAAGGAAGCATCGGCAGGAATGGCCAACTCTATCTGGGAAGCTTTGAGTGCATGTGAGGATACACCTATGTCCGTTTAAACCTTCACCAGAAGCACGTGACCAGCAGGGTTGCGGAGAACCTTTCCCGGCCTAGTTGGAGCATTATCCCCCTTCCGCTTCCTCTTGCTCTTTGATGGATTAGGACTCGAGATAGTGGGAACCCACAGCCCTAACTGACCATTCAGGTACGATTGCACCCAGGAGTCGGCATAGCTTTTGGATAAAAAAGGCATGGAGTCTGCAAGTGCGGGGGTCATAACGTCGCAATCAGTATCCTCCCGGGTGAACATTATCCAAAATAGTCTGTCCACTATTAGATGGCAGTTACTGTAGGCGCCATTGAGAGCAGGAGGACACAGTGCCTAGACGCAACCAAATTGATATCTGAATAGGCAAGGCGCATACCCCTCATAGATCAGTTCCCCACCGATACGAGCCACCATGATACCCTCTCAGAGTGAAAATAGGCATCCCCACTTGCTAAATTCCTCTGATATGGCATTTTTGATCACGCCAACTGGGGAAATACATTGTCGGAAATTGAAAAGATCGTAGCTAGAGATCTTGCTCGACAGTACACGCATACTCTAATATATACATTTTCCCTCCTTCTCTTGTTTCACCCACTCCTCGAGCATAACCCCACTGGTCAATTGAAAATACGGCTAGAATATAGTACCTGGAATCTGAAAAGGATTGATGAAAGTATAGCAGTTATTAATATGCGCTCCCAACCTTCCCTAGAGGATTTGAAAAGGGCCGGCTACCCCGTTTGGCCGACTCCCCTCAGTAATATTTCCATGCAACCGATAAATCCTAGACAGTATTGGGAAAGCCAAGCCGATGACATTATCGGTGGCCAGTTGTGCCGCCATAACAAAAATAAAGACCCGCACGCCACCAGTCTCACATACGGGAAATAGCCAGCCACTAAAGTACATGTCCAGAAACACCGCCAGGCAGAGCAGTCGATCAACATCTGGCACAAGTTCTCATCCCCAACTGTTGAACTGGCCTACCTCCAGGATCATCCAATAGTTTCCCCTCTTCCATTAGTACTCCATCGAAGGATAGGTTTTGGGCCTTCATGGAAGATCCATGGACTTGATCTCTCTGAAAAAATCCTTGATCCATTCACGATATGGGAAAAGTTGTTTCGGAGATATATCCTTAGACTGCTCCCGGGCCTGATCAATTGGATGCTTCACCAAGGGAGGAGTCCTCTCTTCATTATCCCACACAGAAGGGGGAGGCAATAATTCATCATACATGCCTCCAACAATTGGGACCCCTGAAATATAGAAGGCATCCAAAAGACTGATACCCACCTCCCCATGGACCAGATGGAATTTGTTGGGATCCAGACTCCAACGGCTCATAAGCTGGTTGGCAAGGGCGTGGGGTCAATGGGTATAGATCTAGGACACCTATGTGGCTACATATAAACCTACGGCTCGCAATTCTGCTCCAAACTCCGCACAGCTCTGGAAAACCCAGAAGGGCCACACCCAATCCAATGACTTAAACGCCCCTTCGGGCCGGAGGTCCCGGTTCGCTATCCAGCCACATTGGTTGTTTACCATAGCATTGTGGGAAATGCTTCGATAATAGTGACTTTCCCCATCCTGCTGACGTTGTTCTCCTGTCGGGGACACGGGAAGGTGTTTCAGCACAGACCCGGCAGTTGTATCCCTTGGGGTAGGCCACCCCCTAGAGGTTATCAAAACTCGAGGGATAATACTAGTAAATATCCATGCTGTGGGATTGTTGTCGTGAGATGGCATTAGAATCGTTGTATCAGACAATAAACTGAACCCGTAGGCAGGAAGTTTGTTGGAAAAGGGGTACTCCCACTGTGACTCGGATAGAAAGTTTGCGAGGAGGGGGTACAATGGGGTGTGGCAGACTCCATCCTGAACAGAGTTGGCCACATCCATTAAGTGTTGGTCACGAATCAGAAGAGGCTCGACAGCAGGCCTAGTCGCAGGTCGAGGAGGAACCATGTTTTCTCCCTGCATAATGGAAACCATACATATGGTTACTTCAAAATAATAAAATTTGGATGAAACACCATGTATTTGACAAAGGAATCCATCCAGGAGCCTTCATGATGAAATACGTGCGCTGGCCTCATAGGCTAGTTCGTGATAACGACATCCTGCGAACCGTCCCAACGCGGAGGAAGTCCGTGTTACTCTGGCCCACGGAGGGTTGTCCAGAAAGCCACGAACCAGGCTACTCCGCGGAATCTCAACCCCGGATTTAAATGTTTATGTTTGGAAAACTTCAGAAGTATTAAAAGTCTAGATTATTCCACTCCGCGGACCATCCGAAACCGCATAGATATTTCCTAAGTGTCCCATCATGACTTACTTTTTAGTTGAAATAAAAGTTTTGGTTCGTGGCTGGGAGATTGGTCTATGGGTGAAGGTGAGTGCGAACAAGGAACGGTTCGTGGAAACGAAAGCTAGTTCACGGATGAGAAGTTTTGCGAAGGAGGCAGGCACGCGGAGACGAAAAGAGAGCACTGTTTTCAAGAAGAATCTGGTAAAAGACAGGTAAAGGGGCCCCCATATTTATAGGTGTGGTCCCCTACTGGTTCCACTCCTCTACCATAAACTATCCAAATTTCAGGACCACTCTACATCGTAATAGTATCCTCTTCGTTCCGATCGGGGCCCATTCCGATGGGGGAATTTGTAGGGTCCTAAGAAATCTGCAAAGGATAATGGGAATTCCCTTAATTTGGGAATGTATTATACCAAATTTCATTCAAATAACTGGTTAAAAATATGGAGAACATCCAGGAATTGTCCAAGGATCGACCGGTCCATGTACCTGTCCAACAATGATGGTACGCGGCCGGTTCAGCAAGTCCCCCCCCCCCTCGTGGACTAGAGTCGTCTGCAAAACGGAGGTGGGAACCCTACACGAGCATGAAGCAGGATGGGCGCTAGGCCTGTCCACCATCACGAACAACCCCAGCTACAAAACACGTCAATCGTCCCCATACCGCGTGCGCTGTCATTCGTGGAAGGGAGGAAGAGCCCTGCGCAACCGTGAAGCACCCCATGATCCAATTTGGTTCACGTGTAAGGATAATTCAATGCCCCCCATGAGTTGTGGATTGACCAAGTCATCTGTAAACTGGGTTTCCGGTCATGGGCCTCTACAAAAGGTTCCGGATGACCACAAATACATCTATTTCCCCCTCTATAAAAGGATATCAAGGGGGAGAAGAGTGGGATTGATTAGATTCGGCTCAAAGTATTTCGGAGGAAGGATCTTAGGATTTCGAAAACAGAGAAGTTCCAATTCACAAACCAGAATAGGTATGAAACTGGAAGGAAATTAATAAAGAACCAAAAAATGCATAACAAATTGGTGAATCGTGAACGTAAACAAAAAACACTATGAGCCATGGCCCATCCACAGATGTACTCCCCGTGGACCAGAGATTCTATGCCCCTTTTTTTATCTGACACACCGCGCAGCACCCTCCTATGCAAGCGAAGCGCTGTTCGACGAACCCCCGACTGGTGTCTCCCCTGGCTGTCGCTACTTGCATGGACTCCGCCGCATACCAACCTGGTACGTAAGCTAAAATCGAAGCCGCATACCACCCTGGTACGTAGGATTCCTATCATTCCACGTACCACCCTGGTACAGGGACGACCTCTACAGCCGCGTAGCACCCCCTACATGAAGGGTTCTACTCCTCATACACCCATGTTTCCCACCAACTCCTTTGGTGTTCCTATTCCAAAATCCAGATAAAATCCTTCCAATCCGGCCTAATTATTCGCAATCCCTTCATTAGTCTATTCATTATCCCTGAGCTACGGCCTCTACCGAATCCACCAGACCCGTATCATGAAACCTTCAGGTTCATCATCGTGCCTCTTTGAGTTCACATAACCACCATAGGCGAGGGAAAAGGGGTTGCTCCGACCCTTGAATGGGTTCCCAAAACATTCCAGGGTTTACATTCCCATGTTAGTGCAGGATCTGAGCCTGAGAGTCCCCTTTCTACCTATCCACTTTCCAGGATTGAGGGACCCCGCTTGCATTTCCTTTTGATGAGCGCCAACAGTGATCACGTCTCCCCTCTCCTGGGAGTGGCTGGGAATCCCTCCTGGAGTAAGCCCCACACCAACCTCGCCGGGAGTCAATGGCCCTTCCCCTCTCACCACAGAAGGTTCATTGATCCGCTGCCTGATTCCTACCTTCCTCCAACACCAGGTAGAAGGAGAGTGTAGTGGTCCCAGCCTTCTCCTCTTCTCATCGTATTCCTCCCCTTCTCTCAGTTGGTAGAAAGTGCGAGGGTCACCAAGTCTGTTTCATTCTCTTGTTTCTCACACCGAGAATGACTCACGTGGGCTTAGGGATTTGTAATGGCCATGGCGCCCACACAACATCATGATCTCAGAACAAACTACGTGGTTTTTGATCCCTGTTTCATAAACAGGGTACGTAGGATGCCTCCCCGAGGTTCAATCCCAACAACAGGCCACTAACCATGTTTAAGTCCCAATCATTCTCTCAGACTGAACTACGTGGATTCTGATTCCTCTCACGAGGATACGTAGGAAGACCATATCACAAGTTTGATCCAAATTCTCAAGTCGTTATCTATCCCCCCTGGATGACAATAAAATCTAGAGCTCCCAGTTATAAGGCTTCAAACTAGTGTCGTCTCAATGATTCCAAACTCCTCAGAGTTATAAATCCAATGAGGGATGGTAAACCTTGGGCCTAAATGATTCTGAATCCATGTGTTCAACTGACCATTTCCAATGAGGAGTAATCTGTGGATACTATTCTTGGGTATAAACCAAATATTTGCAAACATATGAATATGTCTTAAATCTATAAGAGTGTCTCGGAACAGGCAATAATTCCCCCTCAAAAGGGTGCAATGACCCATACTTTCCATCCTCTCGACCAATGTGAGTTCTTAAGCATCGCTGGCTGAATCACCCAGCAAACGCTTTCCTTTGGAAAGCAGGTCCACTGATCATTTGATAAAGAAACTTTGGGCGTTTCAAAATGAAGACTGATATACCTGACCTAAGCGATTGAGCGGAACTCGGCTCTCCGCAAGATCGACCGTCGGGCACATCGGTCCTCCCACACTCGGTCAAAACAGATGCAATATGATCATTTTGGATCATCTTACCAAGTGAGCACATTTTCATGCTATAAGAGAAGTTTTACCACTTAAATATTTAGAAAGACTATATATTAATGAAGTTGTAAGACGTCATGGTGTACCCCTATCAATTTTTTCTGTTCCTGATCCCTGTTTTACATTAAGATTAGGGAAATGTCTTCAGAAGCCCTAGATACTGAACTTCATTTGAGCACTTCCTACCACCCTCAAACTGATGGACAATTAGAACAGAATATTCAAACCTTAGAAGACATATTGAGATCTTACTCACTTTTTTTTCAAGGTATTTGGGATAATTATTTTCCTCTGGTAGAATTTTCTTATAACAATAGATTCCATTCAATAAAAATGATGGCACCATATGAAGAATTATATGAAAAGAGATACCGCTCACCATCATTTTGGGATGATGTTGGCAATAGAAAATGTGTTGTCCCATGATTTGTTGAAGAAACAATGAAAAGGTTAAGATTTTCCAAAACCACAAAAAGCGTCTCAAAGTAGGGAAAATAGATATATCGATAATCAGAGGAAGGATTTGGAATTTCAAGTAGGAGATCATGTTATCTTAACGGTATCTCCTTGGAAAGGTATTATATGATTCGTTAATAAGGGTAAATTGTGTCCCAGGTATATCAGACCTTTCGATATTCTAGATAGAATTGGAGTAATATCTTACTATTTGAAAATGCCGCCAAGTCTCTCCAATGTTCATGATGTGTTCCATGTATCACTATTCATAAAATACATGATAGACCCAACGCATCTACCCACCTATAAACAAATAGAAATGGAACCTAATTTATCTTATTGTGAAAAGCCTATCATAATTTTTGATACCAGAGAACAAGTGTTGATAAATCGTATGACTCATCTGGTAAGTGTTCTTTGGAGAAACCATAAAATGGAAAAGGAAACCTGAGAACCTAAGGAACATATGATAAAGAACCACCCAAATCATTTTATACAGTAACATTCTAGAAATTTTTATGATTAAATTATTTGAAGTAGGAAATAATTTAACACCCCAAGCTTCCATGGTATGCTTCTCTTTGATTAATACAATAGCTTGTGTTGTACAGAGCCCTGAGTTCTAGCACACCACGACCAATCAAACTAGCCATTTAAAAATAAGTTATGAAAAGTAATACACACTTTTTGAAATTTTGTAAATTTTATTTTTCAAAATGGACTTAATATTTGGATTATGAATATCAAAATTAGCTTAGGGTGAATTTTTGGTATTTTTCTGAAAACTTTCAGTTTTTGATGAATAGTGAAAAACACTACGTTATTGTTTAAAACTGAATTTTTATTTAAATAATTATTTTCTTATTTAAATTTATTTTAATGTAAAAATAAATGCATAATAGCTATATTATTCCAATTTAGTTCATTGGATTCATTTTATATAAGATTATATATATAATTTTATTAAACTTTCTAATGTCTTTTACTCACTTTCTAGGCACATTTACAAATTTGCATAAAACGTAATATTACCACTTCTGGGAATTGAATTTAAAAAATCAGATATATGGTTTTCATCGAAAAGAAAATTTTGGATCAATAGGATGAAAATAATTTTTGGTGAATAGTAATGTTTGAATTTTATTTACTACAGTTAAAAGTAAATAAGGTAATTATAGTAAGAAATAATATTATAATAATATAAAATTACCCCAAAACATGTCCTGATTCTATTTTATAAGTGAATTCCGACCAAAATCAACCCTTGGAAAAAAATATGATGCTTTTTTATCTACATGGATTAGATTAGGACATTTATTATAGTTTATGTAAAGAAAAGTTAAAAGTGTTAAATTCAAATTTTAATAATTAAACAATTTTTAATATAGGGTCCTGCATAATATAAATTTGACTATAAATATTCATTAGAAAGATTAAAATATTTCCTACATCGTAGTATTTTATTTATAATTTTGAGATATTAAATAATTAAATTTATATATGACCCAATGATGATGTAGTAATTACCTTATTAATGAAAGATTAAAATAATTGATATTATAAATATTAAAATAAATTTTAATTGGAACTTTTGATGCCATACACAAATTTTATAGTTTAATATGACATGTTAGGGTTGATTAAATGTATTTTTTTTGAAATAATCAACTTGTGATGACTATAACAAAAACCAAATACTAAATAGAATCAAAATTGACATAAATGAGTTTTTAAAACAAATACTATTTTATGAAATTATATAATAGTCCTAAAAATATAAGTATCATATAAATGACTTAGATAATGTAAAATATTTCATTAATGAACCAATTTTGTTTTTCTTGGAATTTTATAGTTACTATATTATCCTTCTAGTATAAAAATATAAGAAGACATCATAAAAGTTAAACTATTTAACTAATGGTTACGTCTAAAAGATAAGGTTAATATGGTAAAATAAATATGTATGAAACCTATTTACTAATATTATTTATACTCATCCCCACCTTATCCTCTATAGTTATCAATTTGGATCTATTATAAACTGAAAATCATTTTATAATAAATTAATATTTAAACTTTTTTTAAAGTTCCCCTCTCTCTTATAAAAGGCACGTCCCTTTATTATAACTCACACCTCTAAAGAATTTTGGATCAAAAACATCCTCCCAAATACCCCCAATTAAACCTATATGCCTTAAATTGATCCTAAATCCAACCTAAGGATCCCTTTTGTTCAAATCAAAAGGAAAACCCGAAGAAGAGATAATTATTTTGTCACCTCCTTCAAAGTTATTTTCTTCTTCTACTTCCTATTTCTTTTTTGTTTCCATACTAAAATAATAACTCCAGTAAATTCTACATAATGATATTTTATTTTAAATATGGTACAACCATATTTATTATTCTATCCATCATATGAATGACATGGTCACCATACATGCGTCTGTACGGCTTACCGTCTCCACATTGTGGTGTAGTTTGTTATTCAACACTTCATTATTTGAATGGTTATAATAATGAGTATAGTTAATTTAAGTAATAAATATAACATTTTAATGATTCTTTATATATAATATACCATCCAATTATATACTATTTCACCATCATAGAATGATATTGTCGCTCGTGCATATGCACGGCTTACCATCTCCATAACGCATTGAGATTTCATTCCCCATCATAACCATTAAAGAATAATTTTCATTTGATGATTAAAAAATAATTTTTATAAACTTAATATTATTCTAGATATGAATCAAATACATATTATCCAAAACAAACATGACTTACGTAACAAAACATATAAAGGAAAATGAATCAGTTAACATCTGAAACAATGATTCTACTAGAATATTATTAACAAATAAATATTTAAGGATCATATATGATATCATATTTATGTGTGAGGTTATTTTATAACTTATAAAAATGATTTAACCATTATATAGGAGGTTAACATAAAATGAAAAGTACAAGGTAAGGGTTAATTTTACAATCTCTTTATTATCTGAGATTGTTTATACGTAAGTAGCTTTCAGGAACTCTTTATCATCCACATCTGTGTTTCTTAAAAATATATTTCAAAACATTTTAACTATTTCCTAGACTATTGGTTAAAGTGTTTTATACCCTTGTTTGACTTTTTATAAAAAAAATTGGATGGAATCATTATGTCTTTTTCCAAACAAGGTACTTTATGACCTTTTTGACAAATTAAGGAAAGAATATTTTTTTAACTTATATGGTTGGTGCAGCTATTTTCTACCTTTATAAAACCTTCGAAGCTTCCCTTACAATTTTATAAGAATATTTTCAAAATTAATGTTCTCTTTTATAAGTATGATACTTTTAAATGATTTCAATGAAGGAAGCGATATTTATCTCAAATAGTTATTGGATTGATTTCATATGTGTCAACATATACTATTGTATTTTATGTTTAATTAAAGATGATTTATTATGATACAATATTCCATATTGTATTGATAGTTATATGATATGTTTGACTGTGGATGTGCAATTATTTATGTAATTAATTGTTTATGGTTAAAGTATTGATATTTTGTATGCTAGTTTAATACTAATGTTTATGTTATGCTTAACCCTTTTCATATGATGAATGCATTGAATGTAGTAAGTGATGGGTGGAGCCCACTACTTGAGACAAACTAGTGTCTTGGCACAAGTCCTTGATAATATTTTTATTTGTAGTCTTGGAATGAGGCCTTGACTATGTGGTTATGATGTCTGATATTATGCATTCCATTATTATGAGATTAGTTATTGATATTAAATGTGATTATTTGACTAGTAGAATAACTGTGTGAATAAGTAAATGGAATTATTTGATTTATATTTTCCATATTATACTGATTTTTTTGTTTAAAAGGCTTGTGTTTTAGTGTTGTACTTTACATTAAATTTTTATTCTTATTTATGATATTTTCCGCTATCTTGTTATCCTTACTGAGCATCTGAGCTCACCCCTTTCTTATGTTTTATTTTTTCAGGATGTGAAGAAGTATATTATGATTGACCTGTAGGGATAGTATAAGGGATATGAGTGTGTTTAAAGAAGACACATTGTTGTTTTTTTATTTCATAATGTAATGTAAAACTTATGTATATATCTAGTACATCTAATGATTCTAAACAAATAGATATTTCTGGACATGATCTCTTGTTATCATGCCAATATAATGTAATAATGCACTGAATTTGGGTAACTCGGTTCAGAGCGTCACAATTATGAACCACTATCAATGAACAAAACAATCCATTTTTTCACATGAATTCCACTATTTCCAATGTATATTTTATAATCAATTCATTCTACCATAAAATTAAATTTATACTTTATCAACTCAATATATTCTTATACATATCAATAATCCTCACTACATTATTGTAAATTGACATTATTATAATGGTTTTAACAAATTTTTATTGGCTAAGATACCATTGATATAGTCTATACCAATGGTTTCCTAAACTATGTGTATATAAGATATAGGGACAGCTCCATACCAATGGTTTCTCTTAAACTATTGGTATATCTCCCGTGAATTTCATCTATTCCAGTGGTTTAATTAAAATATGGGTAAACTATTATAAAAGTGGTTTTCTAACCCATTTTTAGATCCATCCACCTCCAAAGAATCTTGTACCACCACCCATTTTGGCCTATAACCATCGCACACCACAAATACTTACACCCACACCCCAAACAACCGACATCCAATATAGAAAAATCAAGGAAAAAAAGTTAATGCATTAAACCTATCATAATAAAAATTTAAAAAATAGTATATTTCTTATATTTCACATTTTATAGTCGATAACTTCAAAAAAATCATAACACATATATGAAATGGTGTTCAGTCATCAAACATGATGTTTTATAAAAATATATGAGGAATATTGTGGATCAATATCCCTTTATCTCTCTCATGAAATCCATTATCATCCTTTCCATCACCAACAAACTCATCACCAGCATCATCACCATTGAAGTCAACTTAATTGTCACCATAATCACCATCACCATCATCACTATTAGTACCTCCTTCTCTATCACCATCACCACCACCAGGAATGTATTCATGTCGGATACCACTGAGACCATCATCTCCATTACATGTTGAATCATGTAAAAAACTCATCATCGACATGCATGTATCAAAAACCATGGCGATATGTGGTGGAATTTATTTAAAAAATGTTATCATGACTTCAAAAAACTTATTATTGGCCTTTTGACTTCAATCATTCTCATTCACACATTTTTTTTGGAATCTTCTACCTCTATATTAGCCTTTTTTTACTCCATACAATTGGTTTTTGACTTGGCTATACAATAACTATTAGATTCACTTTATGTTCGAAAATATCTATTGGGTACAATTTTGTTCACTAGTCCATTTAGTAATCTCCCATGGTGATCATCTAAAAATTTCTAGTTCAAATGGTCATTTAGCCCAATGTTTACAGCTTCTTTCTCATCAGGGGCCTCTGAAATCACACTGTTTAAAATATAAATTATATTATTTAGTTAAAAAATAGATATTCAAATTTTAAAATAGAAAATTAAAACTTATAATTTTTTTCCCTTTTTTCATTTACAGCACTTCCATTTTACTTCTTTTCACTTGATTAATATAATTTTTCTCAAGACACACATCCTTCAATATTTAATACCTCACTCTATTGTGACATTTAATGTAGAAAATGATTATTCAATAACACTATATTTAAAAAACACAACTATTTGTAACCAATATTAAATTGATAATTACTAAAACCAATTGAATTAAATTTAATGGAAATGTATTGTATTATCCCAAACTGTGTGAATTTATAATCAATCAAACTGAAATAAAGAAAATTGGATTATTTTTTGGAATATATATTCAAATTGTTTTTTAAATATTATATTGGGTCAACTACATTTTTTATTTGTTCCACAATTTTCGGATCGATTTGGTTTGATTAATTATTTTTTAGGTTAATTTGAGGCTTATAGTCTAATTCATATTTATTTGTTTAATTATAACTAAAAAAATTAATTCAGATTAGTTTAGGTTAATTTGGATTAGTTTAGTTTGAGAAAATTAAGTTCATATTTATATTAACTGGTCTATTTTTGTTTTTTTCAGTTAAATTCTAGTCATTTTAGTTTTATTCAATTTATTTTTTATGTTTTATTTTAATTAAATATATCATATGATTTAGACTTATTTCAAACATATTTTTACGATTTAGTTCATTTATGGCTTGATTATATTTATTTTGGTTCTATTTAATGTTATTTATATTTTGTTGGTATAGTTCTGTTAAGGTAATATTGTTCCTTTTTGGTTCAATTTGGTTTTATTATGTTTTATTTGTATTGAACTAGTCTGGATAGTGATGTTTATTTATATTTAGGTTCATTATATTCTCCCCACATTAGTTCTAGTTTATAATTGATAAGTATTTATGTTCATATTCAATGATTCTATTTACATGTTTAAATGTCATCATTATTTGAAATTATGTATGTGTTCCTAAATATTAAAATATGCACGTTTATATAAATTATATTTATAATTATTTATATGTTAATATTATGTGAATATATTTGATTTTTCACTTACTTAATTTTATTTTACTATTACCTAACTTTATCTTACCCCTAATTAACCTTTTTAAACCCTTTTTAACATTTTTTACACTTAATGACTTTAGTTTACCCTTACATAACCTATATGTGTTTCTTTTTACCCTTAATAACCATTTTTACCATTACTTAACTTTATTTTACCCTCTCATAACTTTTTTGACCCTTATCTAACTATAGTTTACCTCTATTTGAATATAATTTAACCTTACATAACTATAGTTTACCCTTAATTGACTTTCTTAACACTTTAATAACTTTATTTTATTGTAACTTAACTTTACATTACCCTTACATAACTTTTTCTACACTTAGTTAAATTTATTTTACAATAACATTACATTTTTTACCACTAATTAACCTTAATTTTCACTTACTAAACTTGTAAAAGTTTTTTTACCCTTACTTAACTTTTTTCCCCTTAAATGACTTTAATTTACCCTTAATTATATTTATTTTATTCTTACATAACTTAATTTTACCCTTATATGACTTTATTTTACCCTTACATAACATCAGTTTATCCATACATAACCTTATTTTAACTTTACTTAACTTTTTTAACCCTTAGTTAACTTTAGTTTTATCATTACATAACCTATAAAAGATTTTGTAACATATAGAAACCTCATCATAACTCTACTTAACTTATAAAAAATAATATTACAATTAATTAGATAGTATAAATTTTCAGTTACCCTTACGTAACTCAAACTCTTAATGGAATAATAATTTCAAGACTACGTCTGTGACCATATTTTGACCATGAATTGATATAAACACTTATTAATTGAGGTACTATCCATTTTTCATTTATATTGGTACATAATTAATTCTACTTTTCAATGAAATATACATGATTCCTCTCATTTTTTGTCATCTTCATCAGCTTTAAAGTGTGGAGATACATTGTAGAATTCTTATATAATTTCTTTTTGAGTATTCCTAAAAAATATAATTCAATCATACAAAATATATCATTCATGTAAATCATTTACATTGTAAATAAAAACTTTTAATTTGATTAATAACTTAAATTCATCACTCTTCCAAAGAGAAATTATTTTTAATACTGTGTTTTTGGACACTCATTCAGGATAGGTATAGCCTATAAATCTATTCAAACTCTAGAAACCCATCCATTATACAACTGATTTTTATATTATCTTTATAGCTCACATAATTCAATTAGCTATTTTTTTCTCATATACTCACCATATGAAAAATTATAATGAATTTTATACCAATATTTTAATTATAATAAATACAATAAAAATCTAGAATTAAATATAATGAATTTCTTTTCCCATATCAAAGATAATGTGTTTTACTTTATTTAATTTTCAAGGTGTCTCAAAGAGAGTGGATTGAAAGCAATGATCTCATATTATTTGAAAAGATCCACCATAAAACTCCAAAATTCTCTCCCTAGTTTTTCCAATCATTTAATTTTCTTCATTGTACTCTACCAAAAAAATTTAGTGGTTCCACAGATCACATATGCATGTACACCCTTGCTTACATACAATAAGAAATTGATCTGTGAAAGATTAAAAGAAAAATATCAAATTAATACAAATTAAAATGAAATTAAATTATGGAAAAAGTAATTTACTAGGGTTCGATAAATATACCTGAGTCATTATGATCAGTGGGTATAGTTGGATCTGTATGCTATGAATGATCGTCAAATTGTGTTTCACCTATTGGGTCTAATGTCTTCTCGTGATTATTAATATTCTAGGGTGGTTCCGAATATTCCAAAGTGGAATTCAAAGAAGTGTAAAAATAACATTGAGGAGAAAATTAAGTATTGGGAAATAGATCTATCATATACATTTATGGAAAAAGTAAAATATAGATGGGGATTATGAGCTTTTGTCGGATAAGGAAAAGCTTTACAAGGACCAGCTATAAATGGTAGTGATAGTATAGGTGGTCAAAATATCTCAGATACCACTAAAAATGTGGAATAAGAAATTATCATACATGGTAAATTTAATAAAGGTTCAATGTGTGATCAGGTATGCTGAGTGATGTGAATAGATCTAGTACCACCCCCCTAAAATTTTCAAGTTAACCACCACTGCCACTTGGCTAGTCAGAGAATAGTTGTATCCTCGGTGAAGGTTCCCAATAAAAATTTAAAAACACAATTAATGGAATGACATTATATGTTATTCAAATATGTGTGTGTGTGTGTCTGTGAAATATTACACTCACAACATGCTTCAGATAGGGAATTCTTATCTCTCTCATCCGGGGATTATTATAAGACATTCTCTTCCTCCATATCTCTTCATTTTTTTCATTTTCTGCATTGGAAAAGAAGAATTAAATTAATTATAAATTCATAAATAATGTGTAATCCAAACATGAATTAATATGTGATGTATCTTAATTAATAGATTCTAATTTTCATTCAAAATGAAGGATAGGTAGTGAAGTAACATAACCATTATATAATTTTTTATCTTTAATGTTATATAAATTCAATAACTATAAATATAATTATTTTATGTTCATTCAAATATAAACACTTTCATATTTATCAGTATATGTAATTTAAATTTTAAATATAAGGTATTTTACCAACTTTAAACAATTTATAATTAAATTTATATCGTGTAGAAATTTTACATAATCCAATATCACATATCTAATCATCACCAAAAACTATATCATATCAATCTTAAAACACTTTTTTATTTTCCTAGTATAATATTCAAACAAGAACCCTTTATTTTGAACAATTTGAATAAAAATATTATGAATAATTCATAATTTAAATATAAACATTTTATATTTTGGGCTTATTTCATAATTTGAAAACCTTTATAAATTATCACATTTGATTTCTAAATAAACACTTTTGTTTATAGATCATAATTAATTCCATTTAATTTTATGAAATGTATTTAAAATATTTACTTTTAATATTTTATAATAAAATGTTTTATAAACATTTAATTAGTTATAAAAATAATTATAATTAATTAATTTATATAACTTTTGTAATTTAACATATCCCAAAATTCATTTTCTAATGATTTATAAACATTTTGTAAACTATCTAAATAATTTAAAAAGATAAAAAAAATAATAGTTTTAAAATTAATCTAATCACCCTTATGAAAATTGGTATTCTTGTGTAATGGTAAATAATTCTACCCATATAGGGGTCATCTAAAATCCCTTACATAAATGTAAGTTACTACTTACCTTTACATAGCTATAGTGGACCCTTATGAAAACCACTATTCGTAAGGGTAATGTTTTGCCTAACCTTGCAGATGATCCATATGCAGACCACTCTTCATATGGGTAGTGTCTTGATTAACCTTATGAATCTCGTTCGTGTAAGGGTAATTCCACCATTACCTTTACATGGCCCCTATACATAATGGTATTAATGGCCTTACCCGTAAAGATATGAGATGCGTAGTGGTAACCAGGAAATTACCCATATGTAGAGTGGTCTATATAAGGGTCATACGTAAGGTCAACCAAAACATTACCCTTATACACAGAGGACTGAATAAGGTTAATGCATTGGTTACCTATACACATGACCCTTACGTAGGCCACACTACATAAAGGTAATTCCTTTATTACCCTTATGTAGCTTAGCCACCTAAGGGTAAGGCCATTTTTACCCTTACATTGAACACTTTGTGTAAGGGTAATACATTGATTACCCTTATGTATTAACATTACACATACTACTCTATGTAATGGTTATTTTTTGGTTACCCTTAATCATATCTGATTTGTATGGGTAAGGACATCATTACCCTTACGTAGACCTACTATGTAAGGGTAAACTCTTTTTCATATTTTTGAAAAAACCTTTAAAACAAATCTATTTGTTTATTCTTCTAAAGTGATTCAATTCAATATAAAAAAAATAACACAATTAAATCATCAATTATTTTATATTTAAAAACACATGAAGTTCAGGTTAGGAAAAAAATATTTGAAACCAAAATTAATGAAATTTAAATAGTACCAACCTGAAAACACAAATTAGAGGTAAACCAAATGAACTGAGAATATATATGGATGACTCCATATATTATCCCAAACAAATTCAGGTTCAAAATATACTCTAATAATTTGTGGAGTGATGGTTTCAATTTCTTCCCCACCATCATCAAAAATATGTCTTGGGATTATTTCAATAATTACACTGAATTCAAGTCTTGAATGATCATTCATATGAAAACGTTTTTCTCTAGTGGTGCCAAAATATATGGATCATAAGTAGAAAAAATGTATTTAATTTCAATAACTATAGATCTATAGCCATAAATGAATGTTCCACATCACGTTGTTGAATCAAAATACTTATATTTCATCATAGAAACTCAACCTTGAGAATAATAACCCAATATTAGTATTTTCACAACAACACCACAATAAGATAAAATTTTATATTCAAGCCTAATATCTACTTCACTGGAATAATAGTATATCAATGCATTTACCATAACTCTATCATGTTGTGTTATCATTTTCACTACTCGATCCGTGGTAATAAATTTTTACCCATTAATCACAATTTAATTACATTGACAAACTACATAACTAAGAACAAAATCTAAATCTCTTATTTCTTCAGAGATAGATTCATTAGGTAAACTCAATACCTAGAAAATAAATGAATGATAAAATTAAATTAATATTCAGTTTTTATTTTACTAAAGTAATATTTCTACATATGCTTTCACTAAAACAAGAAACTTTTTTAAGGAAAGTATCTCTTCTTCGTATAGGTAATGAATAAAGTTTTCTATTTATAATTTTATTATGTTTCCAACATAAAAATATAGAAAAAATATAATGCATATATAAAATGACATGAGATGAGATAACAAAGATATCTTCAATTTACATAATTGATTTAATCATCGAATAAATCATAGTTAAACATTATTTTTTGATGTGTCATCTCCCGCACTTCAATGATTAATGTAGTTAATATATATGATCCATCAATTCCCCTTATTTAGAGAAATGATAGAAAACTAGGTTCAATTTTATCTTACTACCCTTCTTTATTTCTCATTGGGTGTTTATGTTTCATGGTCACATTAGAAAAATATATTCAACTGAAATTAGTACCTCCTTAATCCAATTAAACTTTCACAGAAGAACCTTCTAGATGATTATTGTTCTAAATGTATGAATTAAATTTGTATATATTTATTTTATTTGGATAAATATAAATAAATAAATAGGACCCCTAATAAGTATTTTTATTATGAGATTGATTGTTATATGCATCATGCATGTGAAAAAGTATATAAGAAAAAATTTATCTATCTTAGAAAGAATTAATGTTTCATAATACTCAATTTTTGCAACAAATACTTAGATATATTTTTAGAAGAAATATCCCCATAAAAATGACACAATAAAGTCACTTCCACCTTTATATTATTGATTAGTATATAACATGTGTCTACATGAATGAACTAATTAATAAAGAAGTGATAATCATGAGTATTTAGCGATTTAATCATCTAAAATATTTTGTTGAATCGTTTTGATATGTTTCTTGAATATCCATCAGGAACCTTGATAGTCTCTTGAACTTTTATAAATTAATTTTTTTTTATGTTTTCATTACAAAATAATAATGAATAGATTTCTATTTATTATTACCGATAGACACCAAATTCAATTATAGTGTAATACACAAATACTCCAAGTCATGTCGATATAATAAATTGTCTATTCTATTCCCCTTGAAATTTTGAATAATTGATGGAAAATTTTCAAATGTTTTTCTCAATGAACATTACATCTAAAAATGATGTAATAAATTTATTGGATAATAAGGAAACTAAATAATATAATTTTTTTCCTTCTTATTATAATTATATTTACTAAAAACATTATTAATATTTAGATATTTCATCTAACATTTTATCAATGAAAAACGGATATCTTGAAATTCATCAAGAATATCTATTCTAAATAGATGTTGAATTTTATTTTTTGTCAAAATATTATTTTCAAAACTTTGATGATTATTCCTATATGTATGATCCATTGGAAAGAATCACTGATATCCTATAAAAGTAAAACTCTGAAGTTATATAATTTTTCATGATAATGTAATATTTTTTAAAATAAAACATTAAAGATTTCCTTTCATGCTTTTTCCATACATCATTGCATAAAATTAAAATCATTTATCATCTAAATAATAGTAGAACACATCTAAAATGTGTCTTTTTGAAAATAATCATATGTGTGAACACCCATATTACAAATAATATTCAAATCTTTTATTAAAGGTTTCAAGTATACATCTATATCAGTTCAAGGATCGGAAGGTCCAGACATGAGTATACTCAAGGAATTGAATAGAGTTTTCATACTCATTTATAAAAGAGGTTTGTAAATGTGTATGGAAACTAGACACATGTTGTGAAATGTATGTATCTAAACAAATAGATTAAAACTTTCACATGATAGACCCAACCTCACATTAAACACATTAAATACAAAACTTGGATAAAATGTATCAAATGTATAACACGATAATCTATCCCCGGGATGAAAGGAATTGTAATTATCCTTATTTATCTTAATATTGTGTCATTTAATATTTATAGAAATTTTATTAGACATGAAAATATTTTAGAGTCTATAAATCAGTGGAATTTTCCACATTACTTTCTATAGCAAACAATATGGTGTTCCATCAGAATTTGGAATCAATCGTGATGCGCTAAATGTTATAAAATCATTTAGGCTAGTTGTTTTCTCTAATAATAATCTTTAATATTTAAGTAAATATTGAATTTTGTTTTTTAAAAATCCAAGTTTGTAAATTAACTTATTTTCCATATACTAGTTAGAGGGAATATTAGCATCATCTGGAAGTAAGTACTTTAAAAAGGTAGGAATTTAATTTATGATAGTATTAAAAATTCCATACATGGTTTTCTCATCAAAAAAAACATATTGAAAATTATATATTTTTTGTTTTAATATATTTTGAATATACTAGATTCGTGGAAACATCCATCAATTTTTTCACCATATCAACAACATTATTTTCACTACATGTGTTATGTGTAATTGTATCATTGTCTTCCTATATTTTCATACTTTATTTCTTATGATGATGAATAAATTGAATATAATCACAAAATAAATTCTCTAATAAAGGCTTCTCATTCATATTATGAAAATTTGGAGTCTTTCTTTTCTCCCAATTATGATACCAAACATAATGGTTTTTTTCGAAACCAAATTTTTTATGTAGTAGAAATCTTATTTGTTACTTAACTAAGGTCTTTAAACACAATTGTATCATGGGTTGTGTATAATACAACTATATCAAGCATTTTAAAATGTAGAATTTTAAAAACACTCTATGTTTTTTTGGAAAATAAATTGTGATCTCATTTTTATCATACATTCAACTTATATCCATTTGGTTAAAAAAATAAATGTTATGTTTCATGTTGTAAAGTAATTGAAATAATATTGAATTTAACTCCCAAATATATTTAAGGAAACAAGACATGTTCAACTTATTTTAGTTACATTGTAAAACATTAAAATAAGATTAAAATCAGATCCATATTAAATCAACCAATGTTTTCATGTATAAATAATAAATTTAACATATAGGAAAATATCATTATAAAACAAAACATGGTTTATCGTGTAAACATAAATTTGTAAAGGGAAAGGCCATTTGTAAATAATTAAAACTATATATTTATTACCCATATCATTAATTTAAAATTAAATCCCATTTTTTAACACAATACCATATAGATAAAATGATAATATTGAAATCCATTATATCAACCAATAATAACTATAAATAATAACCCTCAAAAATATATATATATATATATATATATATAGCGCAACTAGAAAACTATTTCATTTGAGAATTATATTATAAGATACAACAACGTATATCAAACACAACATATCTTATATATCGTGGTCAAAAGCTCACAAGTTACAAACCAAACATACAATTTTATGAGGATTATTATTAAATAGATTATACTGGTAATGAACTTAGTAAGTTCTAAATACGAAATAGGTCATAAAAACACTTACTCAAAAAAACCCACAAAATTCCTAAGACATAAAAAACATCTCTTTATACATATGAAAATAAATAAAATGGTCATTTATATAAATATTTTTTTAAACATTTTTAACATAATTTAAGTAATATTTTCTTGTAACAAAAACAATTCAATTCATATTAAACATTTTATGAAGACAAGATGGATCAATATTTTCAAACCATATATTAAATTTAAAATCCAAACATGTTTAAGACCTGAAATATAAAGAATCTATTTTTTCCTATTGAATATTTGGAATATATTTAATAAAATTTTTGGATCTATGTGTTGACATGGATAAAAATTATGAGGCTTTAAGAGGCTTGATAATGATATTAAATAAATATTAAATATATTATATCATACACACATAGTTTTTATGAAATAATGGAATAAATCTTGAATAGAGTCTTGGATTGTAAATATAACAACACCATTGAGTCTAGAATATGGGATTTACCCTAGTCATGGAATAATCTTTGTCAGCATCTCATGTTGTTCATTAGTACCATAATTAGAAAAATGATTAAATAAATTGAAAATATTTGTTTTTTAATTAAAAGTTTAACCTATAATTCTCTATCTAAACACACTTATTCCAAAACCCTAGGGTTAACTGCATAACCCTATGAATCTGGGAGGAGAGTGTTGTGGATCCTTGGCCGATATTGGGATCATACATAAATTATTAGAGTATTATAGGGTTCACCAATGAGAATGGAGTTTGTGGACCTTACCAACAGTGAAAATTCATATTTATTATTCATCCACTATTGATCCTAACTCAAAGTAGGTTTTCTATTTTCATAGTTTACTTCTCTATTTTATTATCACTTGATGAATTCAAATCAACCCAATAATGGATTGATTCTTGGGTTGATCATTCCTTATAGGTTTAGGTTTATCTTCCAAGGATTATGGGTAATTGATATTGTTGTTTATTACTGTCTTCATTTGTAATTCTTATGGAAAATAATCAATTCCAACTAGAAAAATGGCAGAGTTTATTTCCTATGTTGTGTTTCGTTTGTTAAATCCAATGTTCTTTTCATATCCATCACTATTATTCCTTTTGGTCAGTTATTCATATAATAACCGTTGAGAGGTCATTGTGCAACCATTCTTTGGTGCAACAAATAGTCACCATGGGTTCAGTTTCATGATCAATGGAGAGAACGTGGATTATTGATGATGGAAGAAAAAAGAAGTATGATTAAGATCATAACTTAATTTCTTATTTCCCATATGAGAGCACATATATGGAATGATGCAATGAATGATTTTTTAGCAGATTGGATAGATTAAATAAGACCATTGGTGACAGAAGGGTATGGTCAGATTGATATCCATTATTATTATCTTAATTGGATGCAGATTTTTTGGGGGTATCGATGTTTAAGAGACACATAGAACAGGTATGACATTCTATGAAAATCTTGGCCACATGGTATATAGTCTGGTATAAAACTAGGTGTGTATCACCCCTTATAAATTTATAGGGTTTTTGAGTAGAGAAAAATATCAGATGTTGTTTAAAATTTTCATGAACCATGTAACCTAGTGCTAGAAACCCATCATATATCTCAGAGGGTACATGGTCATGGGCACGTCTCGGCACAAGGGAATATCTAGAGTGCATGGGAACAACCTTTTACTTGAACATGGCTAGGGTACTCAGATATATCCAACTACAAGGGCACGACCAGTGCATAGAGACATGGGTAGAGGAAAACAGATAGAAACATTGGTAGGCCCTAGTTTTGAGGTTCACATCAAGTATTCTCTATAAAAATTATGTACTTCAAATGAAGTATTTTGAATCCCGTTATCTATTTAGTTTAGAACAAGTTTGTTTGGGTGTGATATCTCAGTCCATCCCAATGAGGGTATAGTTTGGAATTACATCTTAAGAATAAGATTATGATACCCTCTCTGGGTTTTTTATTAGATACATTTTATTTTATCCCTTCATGTGATTGGTATGGGATCCTCTATCATTACTTAATCATTCTATGTAGGTTTCTTAGTATCAGTGTGGCCATCATAAACAGGCCGTAGATCCCTTATCTCGTAGATTGATCTATTGGGGTGTCTAGAGTCCCCCAATAGATTTATGTGTGATCCTCTATTTTGGTGTTCAGATCTTGGAAGTTTCATTAGTTTCGTCCTTTTTGACTCCTAATTGGATCAACCTCTCAGATGGGCATCATCGGTTATAACGAGGTTTATGGAGTGAGTTCTTCTAAGAGAGTTTTACCTTGAAGCCTCAAGAAGAATCATGTGTCTGGCAGTTGTTGAGAGAACTTTGATAATTAGAGTCTATTATGAGTATATTTGGATTTAATTTATTATGATTACTATTATGTCTCAAATCCTGATTTAAACTTATTGTCTTGATGATCTGACTACACTTGATGATTTGTGATTGGTGATTTTGGGGTTTCTTGATAGGTATTGTCATACTCACCCAGGTAGGGGATCTACCTTCACATGTCATGTCTTATATAGACAAAATACCTTTTTATGTATTACTCGAAGGACCAAAAACAAGTGGGGAATAGATTTGGATAGATAAACAAAGGTTGTATCAGGTGTTTCATTTGATAGTAGTACCGTATTCTTAGTAGGTCTCACACATTTTAACATTTGGGTGGGCTTGTATTAGCACCATTTATGGTTTATCAGTATTTTTTTATTTTTTTATCTGTAATAAATGTTATTCATGCATTATGGTATCCATTTACTTACCTTTTACCGTTGTATGGGTATTTTGAGATGTGTGTGTTTGTAAAAATACATTAGGTTAACCCCTCCTTGTTGTGTGATATAACTAATCGATGTTTGTCACTAACCCTTGGACGATTAAAGCTGGGATAGGGGTGCCACACTCTATTTGACACTAGCTAGTATTTCCCTGGTGGTTTAGGTCGTTATATAGTCATTCCATAGTAATGTTCCATCATAGGACCAGATTTTAGAGTTTTTTATACATGTAAAGTTTTGTTTTTGGGATTTATGGAAGCATTGTTGAAGTGTTTTCAGTTCAACTTTTTGTTTATAGACTCTGGTGTTGGTGCGGAGGTCAACATATAAATTCACTAGGACACTGATAACCTTGTCGTTGACTCGGTACATATAGGCACTAGTTATGTGAAAAACATCAATACATGCATCATATAAGAATGGTTTGTTGGTTTTATGACCTTCTTGAGTCATCTCCCTAAATATAATTCTTTACTTTGGTACATTGTGATATTATTTCAGCATTCCTCCACAAATACAAATAGTAAGGGTTCTATAATGTGATTATAAGGATAATATTCCAAGTAAAAGTGGATTCAATGTTGGGTCCTTCATTGTAGGGGTTACCTTTATGTGGTTAATAAGTTGTTCCACCAATCCTTGAATAGTAAGTTGCACCAGAAATACCAAAAAAGGATTTGAGAAGGATAAGTTTGATTCATGAATTTCAGAGGTAATAAACTCCTTGGTTTCAATGAAATCCAAACCCCTAATAAGTTGAGTGCTAGATAAAGGCATTTACCCATGTTTTCAAACTTTTGAGAACACCTATGTATTAGATAGTTTTCCAAGCATAGAGTATTCTTTAAGACTTTTCCCAGTGATGGTGGGGTATGGTGATGTAGATAGAATATGAGATAGAACTTTCTTGGATATATTTTTAGCATCTATTCAGGAATTATTTTTATCTATCCATGTCTTGATAAATACACATACATGGAATCCTATTGTAAAAGTAGTGAATCGTGATTGTTGTAGAGTATTATTTGAGGTTAACTAATCTCTCACAATACTCTCTGGATTTGGTTCAAGCTCTGTATTTCTAAGTACAAACATTTGAGTAGGTATTATGCTTATATATCAAGGATGGAGTGATATATATTTGAATATCTACCCATTATGGACTTCTTGAGAATGTATTATAGGTAGAGATATTCCTAGAATAGTATACACTAACTTTGGGTTCCAGTAGAAGGAACATATGAGATAAGACCTTGGAAGATAGTATCTGATGATAGATACTGGGATCCAATCATGTGATATAATTTAAGAGATGATACCTTGATAGAGGTTCTACAATTTTTGAATCTCGGTCTCAATCCAGTCAACCTAGATAGAGGTGGTGTTTCTATTTCGATGATTAGGGACACCTCACATGGGATTTCTTGACCCATTATACAATTTATAGTGAGATTTTCTATGGAATGCATAGATAGAGATAGAGGTAGAAGTGGGGAGGTTATAAGATTGGTAGATAGGGTAGAGGAGTGTGTAGAGAATTTGGATAAGGAATAAGGTTTGATGTATTACCACCACAACCCCAAGGTGTTCTCTGCCAGGCTCAAGGATCTAGTGTTCAAGTGATAGGATTGATGCAAGTAGGGGTGGACTTAAACCTCGAGGATATTGGTATGATTATAGGTATGATATGTGTCTTATCTAATTTATATAAATCATTGATAGACATATGTGTGACCCAATATTTTCTTTCTAATTCTCTATTCTAATACGTAGAGATTTAGAGTCAACCCTTAGCCCAACTATTATTCTTATAGATTTCAACCAAAGGGGATTCAATGATCACACATTATATACGGTAGTGTTACCTAATCCTTGGCGGACTGATATTCTCATAGGATATTTTTTTATAATCAATGTGGCCTTAGGAATTCATCTTGGGTATGGACTATATTTTTATAATTCATTCCTATATTAACTATTTTAGATTTATGATTTGGTGTGTACGTGGTGATGGAATGAGGTTTTCCTTCATGGGATAGGAGGAAACTTAGGTAGAGTAGGATGGGCTCATACTCTGGAGGATATAGATGATTACTCATTGTTTTTCTTGTATTTCCTTTAGAGTAGTGGATGATATGCTTTTTCAACTTTCTATAGTGGTGGTGACGTATGATGATGTCTTTCCTGAGTACATGCTAAGCTTACCTCCCTGCTGATAGATAGAATTATTCATATACATACACCCTATGACTACCTCAAAATTTTCAACAATATATATTATGTCTCTTATAAATCTTCATCAGTAGAAGGTATAGCTGGAGGACTTACAAAGGAAGGGATTTGTCAAACCTAGTGTTTCCCCCAGTTTATCCCTAGTATTTTCATCCAAGAAGGTAGATAGTTTCTAGAGTTTATGTACATATTATCATCTCATAAACCATGAGAACATAAATAATAATTATTTATAACCTATGATCAATGATCTCTTTGACTAGTTGAGAGGGGAATGATGGTTATCTAAGACTGAACTCATATTAGGCTATCACTAGCTCCAAATATGGGATGTAGATATATCATTGATGACATTTATATGTCTCTACAATCATTATGAGTACTAATTTTTGACTTTGGGCATGATGAATACACTAGATGTATTCATGAGACTCATAATCTAGATATTTCAACCTTTTTAGAAGAGTTTGTGGTGGTTTCATCAATGATATCCTAGTGTACTATGTTTTAGAGGAGGCGAATCTGAGGAAATTGAATATTTTATTAGACATACTCATGGAGCACTAGATTCATGGGATTCTCTCTAAGTGTCAGTTCTAGATTTGAGAAGTTCAATTTTTGGGACATCTCATCTCAGAACAGGGTGTTGTGCTAGATCTAGAGAAAGGTGAGTCAGTGTCATCTTGGGATCCACCCAAGAGTGTGATCGGGATGTGGTGATTTCTTAGTTGGTATGATAGTATCAGAGATTTGGGCCTAATTTATCTATGATATTAAAACCTTGGACTTTTTTAACCCTAAAGGGGTATCCTTTCATTTTTATAGAGAGAAACTGTGATGATCCCAACCTACCTACCCTCTCAAACTAGTACCCAACCTGAATTTTGACATACTTGAAGAGTATTCCCAATCCCCATAGGCTATCGATTAGTACCCGGGCATCAACAACAACCATAAGGAATGATTTTTCCTAACATGAAGCAAAAAACATACTATATATGTGTGATGGGATATACAATAGAAGACTAAATATGTAATATATTTCATATAAAAAAGGAAACAATAAAAGTGATACAACTCAGAATTAGCTAAACAATATCTAAGATACAAGTCCAAAAACATGCATGAAAAAAACCAAAATATCTACTCTGTGTGATGGTTTGTGAAACTCCAACCATCTCACCACTAACTAGTTATACTCAGCTGACAGATACCTTATTACATAACTATAGTTCATTGCCTTTCCCTGCATCAAAATACATTACAATGTCTATGCCCCACTGAAGGGGTGCACAGGGAATAATCTAAATAGGATTAGTAGGATCTTACAGAGGTGTTCCATAACAAGTCTATGTTCAACAATATGAACATTTTCATCTGTAAAGAAAACAAGGTATGATAAATAGTTTAACATTGTTTATATCAAAATCATATTAAAACAATTAAATTCATCATTTTCCAGGTTTCCATGATATAAAAGTTTCAAATCATTTCATATACATCAAAGAAGTAAAATAAAATCAAAGAATGTATCACATGTCATATCATAATTATGGTAATACAATCTAAAACGTGTAATCCATAGTTTAGGTAACATCACACCAATGATCACTACAAGTTAGGGTAGCTGGTACAGTCATACCTAATCAATGACAATTGAGCATGTCATGTTTGTAGATATATTAATCAAATTGAGAGAGAAAAGGAACACCCAAGAAATTGAACCCTCAATAGGTCTATCAAGTACCTAGATCAACGAGCCTAGGCAGTAGAGAAACACCCCATGAGTGAACACCCCAAAAATTGGAAAAGGCATATTAATACACCTTCCACCCGATTTCTCAATGCTTTCAATGTGCTCTATTTTCCAAACTATTTCATAAAACCCATTTTTTGAAAACATTTCATAAACCCATTTTACAATTCTTTAAGAATGCCTTTTCTTTTAACAAAATAAGGGTTAACCCATATTTTCAAAAAAACACATTTCTACAAACAAAAATAAATCATGCCAATTCATTTATAAAACAATTTATAAAACCATAGCAATACATTTCATACAATATTGTCTAGATATGGGACCACCTTCTTCATATTTGGGTAGTACACACCCGTAATGGGATACACCAAAAATAAAGAAACACATGGATTATGATAGAGGTCCTGATACTAATTCCTATGTCTTAGAATCACATCCCACAAACAAAGTAGATGTAAAAAAGTGCATATTATAACAAACCTTAAAGCATATGCACCCACTGCATCATAACCAACAACACATCAGCCTATGGATGAACATAACACAACGGATCTCTAAGGAAAAACTCCACAATATACATGGATATGAAAACATGGCATAAAGGTGTAGCTGAGATCAAGGTTAATGAATAAATATAAATATTTCTTACCTAGTACGACACAGTTCAACAACCCTGATGATCAATCATTGAATGAAGTGATTCAAAAGGAGTGGATTTCCCCAAAATAACCTGTGAGAGCTCTTAGTTTGAGATGGAAGATCCTACAGATTAAATTTATGATCAAATAGTTATGCATATCTCTAAAAACACATATCATGAGAATTAAATAGTGTATAAACCCATCACATCATGTAAATTACTGATCAAATACCCCACTGAAAAATTCACCACCTCATATTGATAATCAGCATTTTTACCATTTCATGACCTGTTAGATTTTCATGGTTTGTATGGTTTTAATTCCTTGAACCCAACTCATGACATCTAATAGAAACCAATACTTGATGTGAACAATTTCCATGGAGTATACAGATATCATAACATGTAATCCATTCATGATGTGAAACCACCCATTAGATAGTAGATAGTCTAGATTCTATTCAAAATCCCAAAGCAACACTAGTGTTATCTGAAGTCTGGGAGACCCTCTCAAATCAATTAACACATTTATACCTGAACTCCATTAATTAAAAAAAATACATCCCAAAACGTTAGTCCATTTTCCCCAACAATTGATCTACTTTCTCAGGAGTCACAAAATGCACCCAAATAAAGTGGGAAATGAAAATAGATAAGATAAATACATTAAAGTGGGTAATATGATGTTACAAAGCCCCACCATAAGACGTTATGTCCCTAGGAAGTCATGTGGAATAATGATGTCCAAAAAAAAGTGAGGTCAATACTCCCTCATCAAAGACTTGTTCTCCCAAGTCTCATGAGAATCATATCCACGTCACTATATGGCTCTAACCAACATAATTGACTTCCCATGCATGAATTTCACTTGAGAGACAATGATCTCCTATAGAAGATCCATAATAGAAACTTATGTTTCGAACTCGATCTCTTCCTAACTCAAAATTTGAGAGGTATTAGGATGGAATTTTTTTAGCTATGATATATGGAAATCTTCATGAATACCCATAAAATGATTTGAAAATTACATACAATATGAAACCTTACCAAGTCTCTTAATGACCCCAAATGGTCTAACATATCTCAAATCTTACTTTCCCTATATTCCAGGCCAATGATGACACAATCGAGGAAAAACATTATAGAAAACTTGGTCACCTACAGATAAATCAAAAGGATGAATCTATAAATCCACAAAAGGATTATGATGACTATCCCTTTTAACTAGAGGAGCACACAAATATTGAATCCTCTCTGACATCTCCTAAATGAGACTTGGTCCCACAAAATAATCCATTCCCACCACTTCCCAATAAAGAGATGCCCTTCATGGATGACCATTCAAAGACTCAAAGGGAACCATTATAATTGACGAGTGGTAACTATTTTTATTGGAAAACTCAACCAATATCAAATGAAAATTCCACAATCCATTAAAATACTTGACAAAGGAATTGAGCATATCCTCCAGGATCTGAATAACATGGTTCATCTAACTATCCTTCTGTGGATAGTATACAATACTAAACTTGACCCGAGGTCCCATAACCTATTATACACTCCTCTAAAACCTAGACGTATACCTAGGATGTCAATCTGAAACAATAGAAGAAGTAACCCCATGTATCCTCATGATCTCCTACACAAATATCATACCTTGATCTTGAACTTTTTTGGTGCCTATGATCGGAATGAAATGATCCATATTTTTCAACCGATCAATCACCACCTTGATAGAATAAATTACGTAGGGATTCAATGGGAATCCAACAAAAATTTCTATAGTCACCTCATACCATTTCCAAACCATCATCAGAATAGGTTGGTTCAATCCATAAGATTTCAGATACTCTAACTTTATCCATTTTCAAGTGTAACAACAAGACACATAATCTTTAATGTCACACTTACCAAGACACCAAAATCACTATCTTATATCATAATACATATTCATAGTTCCCATATGAACAAACCATAAATAACTATGATATTCATACAAAATTGATCTCCACATAGGTGTTGGGATAAAAAAAATTGATTCCCAAAATGAGAAATATCATTAGAAAAGAGAGACCAACCAGAAATGGTCTAAAAACCATCGATTGATACTCGAATTCCTCTAAAATCATCATCCTACTACTAAACTAGTAGAAAATACTCAAGTATATATTATGATAACTAATCACTTGTCTAAACCATTCCTGAAACATCCTCTTGAGCATCCCTATTAAACTGATCAAAAATCCTGATAAATTTCCACTATTCTTTGAATCTCTAATATCCTACTATTGTAATTACCTACTAAGAGCATCCATGATGACATTACCCTTACCTAGGTTATAGGTGATATTGAAGTAAATGTATAAATGCATTCCTCTAACTTCTAATATTTTATATTCAAGTATTTCTAAGAAAATATATAGCTCAGAATATTATGGTCAAAAAGCCCATAACAATCTCCCTAAAAGAAGAGTGACACCAACACTTAAGCACATATATAACCATGAAAATCTCTAGAAACTGAGTGGGGGTAATTATTTTCATCTGGTTGAAGCTGGAAAGATCTCTATGCAACCACAAGATCACCTAATATAAGAACTCAACCTAATGAATCACAAGAAGTATCAAATAAAACCACATGAACCTTACTAGGATCATGTAAGATCAAAATAGGTGACATTCTCAGAAGTCATTTCAAATCATTGAAATAAGAATAAAACTTTTCATCCCATATGAATTACACCACTTTTCGGGAAAGGGTACTAAAATGTGATGCCAAATTTGAGAAATCATTAATGAAACATACATAATATCTAAAAAGACCTATAATCCTTCAATATCAAAGGCTTTTGGTAGATATTCCCAGTAAAAAACATCCTTCACCTTCTCAGGATCAACTAATAAGCAATGATCATAAATTGTATACCATAAGAACGCAATTTCTAGGATCTAGAAATTTAATTTAAAAATATATCCATACAAATGGTGACTCCTTGCGATTTTAAAAACCAAACCTAAATTCTTCTCATGATAAGACCATATCATGAATAAAAAAAATCTCGTTCATGAATACTACCACAAAATTGTTAAGATACTCATAGATTATCTAGTTCATCAAATCAATTAAATTTAAAAGAGCATTAGTTTGACCAAATATGAAAACAATAAATTTTTAATGGACACACCAAATCCTAAAATTTGTCTTTGATATATCAAAATCATGTAATCTGAGTGGATGATAATGTGACCAAATATCGATCATTGAAAATAATTTTTTTCATTTAACAGATCAAAAAAATCATCCACATGGGGTAATAACTAATTTTTATAATCATTAATCGATTCAAATTATCTTAATACACACAAAATCGAAGTGAATCATATTTATTATTAACAAATAGAATAAAGGATGCCCAAGGAGAAACACTACGATGCACAAAAATTTTCACCATCGAATCACCCAACTGAAATTTAAGCTCTTCCAACTCCACTGGTACTATATGATAAGAGGGTATAAAAGTTATATTTGTACATTGAACTTGAAAAATTATAAACTCTACCTTAATATAAAGAGGAATATAAGATAAATTATATAGTATAACATCAGGGAAGTCCCAAAAAATAGTATTAAGATCAATAACAGAAGAAAAAACATTAGGTTCAACTATTATAACTGATAACAAATTCTTGAGCTCTAGTAAGGAAGGTTATGCGTGACCTATCCTTAGATACCACTCTCCATGAAACACCTAATAGCTCTAATCATATTCTAGAAATTATTCATTCTAATTATAAAAATCAATATTATCATGATGAGTGACAAAAAAAATCATCTAGATGATGGTGTTAAATTGATCTAAATCAAGAATGTGTAAATCTCAGACTATCTCTATATCAAATATCGATAATGAACATAGAGGACACTAAAACCACTTCTCTTTACTCTTCCCAAGATGTATCTCTATTTTCATAATAAAGGACATGAGATATGTGTAATGTTCACTAATATCAAAAACATTTCCAAATATAAACGATTAGGAAGAATGTGTATCAAATAAATAAATCGTTGTTGAAGATTCAATAAATATGTTACCTCACACTATCTCTTGAACCGCATCAACCTCTACTGGAAACGCATCTACTACATGAAGTTGATTCACTCTTGAGGCCTATGGATAAATCCCTACAGTCTTTGAAGCATATGACTATGTTGTAGTGGCCTTTATAGCTGATGATCCATGATCATAATAAGGCATGGAAATAAACTAAAAAAACACTACAAATGACCATAATGCCAAAAAAATGTTACGCATATTCATAGGTTATAAATAAGAATGTAGAGTTTTCTTCATCCTTTCTGCACTGGTAGCAAGTTAGGGGCAGACTACTGGATATAAAAAATGTGATGAAGAAGCATGTCATTAAGAACCACCTCCACCAATCATGTAATGATCTTGTCACTTCCTCTTCTTACCATATAATACACTAAATCTTCCACTATGTGAATCCTAAGTGGGAGAAGAACCGAAATTTTCATCCATATTCATATCTCTTATCATCTCCTTATCTACTATCTTTTCATAGTTCAAAATCTTTAGCATAAATACCTTTGATCTGATATTTAGTCACAAAACTTGTATGTACTTTTGAGGCTTCAGCTCCTCATTTTTTTCTACTCATGGAGAAAAATGAACTATCTTTTCAAATATATTGTTTTAAAATTACATTAAATTCTATCCCACTGCAATTTGAAAAACTTCATGGTTTTTTAAAACTCATTATTGTGTGTGATAGAAGCTATTTTAAAAATTAAATTTATTTAGAAGAAAATCATTAAATCTTATGTTGTTACAAGACATTTTTATGTGAAGGTCTCTCCTTGATATGGGTTGTAGAGATTTTTTGTGGTTTCATGTTATCTGTGATTTTCATTGGCCCTTTTCAAATGCTATGTAGGGTCGATGAGTTGGCATGTCGATTGGACATACCACCATAGCTAGACTAGGAACATGAAACAATACATGTGTCACAACTAGGGAGGTATATGCATGGACCATCACATGTTATTTATTGGGTTGATCTGAAAATCAAGGATAGATCTATATTTGTATAGTACTAGGTACTAATCAAGGATCTGCTAAAGAATATACTCCATGGGTGAGCAATTTTATTGGAGTGTGTCTGATGATAACATGAGAATCTTCTGGAGAGCACCTGGGAGTTACTTTTTTAATAGGTTTTTTCTTTTTGGAATGAAAATCCCTATGTTGGTGAGAATTTAATGAATCTTTTACTTTTTCTATTATAAGAACTTGAATATATATAATAATATTTTCAGATCCAGGCACTGAGTCAGCATAGGATTCTGAGGCATATAAAGGCTAGGTACTGATATTATATATATATATATATTATCATGAGCATATAGTTTCTTTAAATAATAGAATAACTCCTTAAAGGAGTCTTGGATCAAAAATCTGAGACAACTGTTGAGTTAAGAATAAGGGATTTACTCTAGGTGCAACCTAATCTTTATCGACATCGGGAGTTGGGCTAGAGTACCATCATGGGAGAAATAATAAAATAAAATAAATTTTTTTATTTAATCACATTAATTAAAATCATATACTAATAAACCTATATGTAAAAATTATTATTTCAAAACCCTTGGATTATCCATATAACCCTTTTTATTTGATAGGAGAGTGTGGAGGAGTGTTAGAGTAAGTTAGCATCATGGATCACCTTTCAGAGTACTGCAGGGATTTCCAATAATGATGGATTTGTGGATCTCACAAATGAGGACTAGATAGATATATTATTCATTACCAATCAATCCTAATTTGAGTTAAGGAATCTTATAGTCATGGTTTATTTCTACATTTGATTATCCCATGATGAAAATGAATCAACCCACTAATAGATTGATTCATAGGTCGATCATGCCTTGTGGGTTTGGTATTATCTTCCTGTGATTATATAGAATTGATATTTTTTATTATTATTTATCTTAATTCATCATTTTTATTTAATTAATTGAGGCCAACCTGAAAAAAATCCAAGGTTTATTCCACTTTTTGGGTATAGTGATTCCTCCCCCATTCTTTGCATGTTCATCACCAGTATTAATTTTCACCAGTGATTCAACCAATACACGGTGGGAGATCATTTTGAAACAATCCTTTGGAATAAAGGATCATCACCATGGGACTGGGTTCATAATTGAGGAAGTGATAGAGCTGTGAAAGTGACAGTGGACGATTATCGGTGGATTGGGGTCAGATCAGTGTTCCTCGTTTACCAGTTTGGTGTGTAGTGCAGAAAAATTTGACAGCGGATGTTTTTTTTAAGTGGATTTAATGGATAAAATTAGTTCAATAATTATTTTAATGTATGTACATACTAAGATCCATGATTATGAGCAAAATTGTAAGTGAATCCAATGGTGGTGGCAGGGCAGACATGTTATGAAGAACAATCTGGATTTCCTATAAAAATACAAACTACATGGCATGTACTCTAGAAGAACACACATAGTATAATCCTCATTCTGTAGTGTTAGAATTTACAAATAGATAAAAATATCACATTTTCTAGGACACATGTCACACACCATGTGACCGAGTTCTAGAGTATCAATGTATATCTCTGAGGATACACGGTCACAGACATGGCCAAGAACAAGGGCATGGCCAAAGTACATGATCATGTATATGTACATGGGAATGGCTAGGGTCCTCAGATGCATCTAGATACATAGTTAAAATTATCAAACATGATCGTGGGTAGTGGAACATGGAAACTAACATGGGATGGAATAGTTTTTGTCGTACACATTTTGTACTCTCAATATACACTATATACTTCCTCTAGGGCAATTCAGATTCCTTTAAATATTTATTACTGACTAGTTTTAGTTCAGTGTGATATCATGGGCCATACCTATGAGGTTACACTATATAATTACATCATTATCATATGATTTGGTCCCCTCTTTGGTTTTTTTCTCAGATTGAGTTCAAGGTATCCCTCTGTGCGATTAGGGTGGGATTCTCTATCATTCCTTCTTCATCCTAGGTTGGCTTCATGGTATTGACATGAAAAAAATATGTAGGGAGTTGATCCACTATCTAGAATATTGATCCATTAGGGTTTTTAGTGCCCCCCATTGGACTTTTCTATGATCCCATGACTAGTTTTTGATATATTTTGAGTTCTAGTAGGTACTTATTATAAGATACTCGATGAGAAAGACCTCTCAGAGGAGTGCCATTAGCGATTGCATTGTTCATTAAGTGAGCTCTCTTGGATGGGCATTACCTTGAAGAATTGAGTTGAATCATGTGTATGGCAGTGGTTGAGACCTATTCTAAACATGGAAACTATTATGAGTATATCTCGATCTCTGTTATTGATTTTGTTATTAAGTCACATATCTTGATTGAAATATCTTATGTTAAATTGGTTCATTAGAGTTTTTAGTTCCCCCCCAGTGGCCTTGTCTATGATCCCATGACTAGTTTTTGATATATTTTGAGTTCTAGTAGGTACTTATTATAATATACTCTATGAGAAGGACCTCTTAGAGGAGTTCCATTAGCGATAGCATAGTTCATGGAGTGAGTTCTCTTAGATGAGCATTACCTTGAAGCCTTGAGTTGAATAATGTAAATGGAAGTGGTTGAGACCTATTCTAAACATGGAAAATATTATGTGTATATCAAGATCTCAATCATTGAGTGTGTTATTAATTCACATATCTTGATTGAAATATCTTATGTTAATCATTTGACTACTCTTAATGCTTTATATTAGGTGATTTTGGGGTGTCCTAATGGGTGCTGTTATACTCAACCCTCCATGGAATCTTACCACACATGTCATTTCATATATATATTATTGTTCTTTTGATGGAGTCTTGGTTGTATAGGGGGTAGGAATTATATAGTTTGGTCATGACAGACCATGGTTGTAATAGTTGTTTCATTTGATAGTATTCTCCCATTTCTTAGATAGTCAGACACTTTTTCTCTTTTGGTTGGAATTATTCTTGTATATTTTATTTATTACCAATGTTTTTTCACAATCTAAAGTGGGATAGAAGTTTTGAATTTATTATGGTATCTATTGTATTTACCATTCAATATTTAATGGGTATTTAGAGATGTGTGTGTGTGTGTATAGATATATTAGACTATTACCTCCCATGTTTTTGATATCCTTACTCGTCATTGGGTGTTGTCACTGAGCCATTTTGTGGTGGGATTGGGGTGTCACACTTGTCTTATCACTAGAGAAGTGGTGCCTGATGGATTGGGTCTTGACAAGAAATGAATAATTTTAATTATTAAAATAAAAAAAATAAAATGAATAATTGCATAACTCTTAATACATTCACAAAGAAAAAAATGTACTTCAATTATTAATTAAATTTTTACCTAAAATATCCCAAAAAATAATTGATTTATATTATATTTGCATATAATTATTGGTTAAATAAATTAAAAATTACTTACAATCATATTTATTACGTAATATAATAGAAAAAATAATAAAAACTATCCATCATTTAATGAATCGAGAAGAATACTGACATAAAAGTATCTATGAAAGTGTTTTATACATAGAAAAAAATTATACTTGGAATAATAGATTGGGTATGTTTAACTCACACATTTTATTTTTATGAATAATTGAATCAAAACACCAATTGAGGAAAGATAGTCTCAGTTGGGTAATTGAAGTGTAATACTACTCATTGGGAGAAATCAAGATGGGAGTGATATTGTATGATGGTATCCTATATGGATAGGATGTATTTTGAATTTTATACCAATGGTTTTTAAAAACCATTGGTATAGTATACCTCTATACCAACTCTTTCTAAAAAAATCATTTGTATAGCCTTCCCATAAATAAATTTAAATTATACTTTTCTCTAACAATTGGAATAGGTTCATTATTATAGGTTCTATTCCAAATAGTTTTGTGGTGTCAGTAAATTTTATATATTAATACATGTCCAATATAATAAAAAAATAAATATGAGATTGATCCAATTGGTAATTCATTAGCAGGAAAATATAAAACAAATTTTTTATGTTATCATACTTTATTGTAAATTCTAAATGATAGTCTATGTCACCCGCCTAATCTATAATTTTGTGTAGACCCAGATATATGGGTGATAAAATATCTTTATTTTTTATCTGTAATTTCCTAGCCTCATGACACATACTAGAAGACCCTATATCCAACTATAAACTCCAATGATCATGATCAATTATTAGATTAAGTCATTTAGTAACTCTAAATTTTCATTAATTTCTTTTAGATTATATGAACTCAATTTGTCATATATTTTACCATAATGGATCCCAAAATAGATCATTCTTCAATTTCTGCTAAAACACATTGGTAATTGACATGTCCTTCCATGCAATGTGTAAAATAGGGCCTCCTAAATAAACCCTTAGTATTTTTTATACTAAAAAAACTATACAAAAATTACATTATCCTCTAATAATCTCCCAAAATCAAGTACACGTACCAGAATTTGGGCCTCCAAATTTTGTATAATTGTTTCTGATTTCTCTTCCATTAGAGTTTGATAAATCATATTCATCTTGAGTTGAGTACCCATCACCATTTATAATATTCTACTAAATCCAAATGTTATTTGGGGTTATCTATATGACATGATAGATGAAGGAGTTACATGAATCCTAATGGGTTTCTTCATATATAATTTACTCAGGTCCTCTACAGAAAATGGAATTTGAATTGAGAATAAGTGAGATAAATTTTATTATTAATCCATAATAATCTGGATAGAATTGTGCTTCTAAAGTGGTTTAGGTAAATCAACCATAAAATACATCATGAAATTCTTCTATTTTTAATTCATTATAAGATATGGTTAAAAAATACCATAGGTCACTAATGCCCTGACGTCACTTTTTACATGCCAAATAATAAAAGATATAATCAGTTATATCTCTCTATATTCCCAATAAAAAAATACCATATGATTTCATGATACATCTTCATCTCTTAGGGATGAACTTTCAAACTAGAGTTATTAAATGCATTCATAACCACATATTCCAATATCAAAGGGAATACTACTATATCATTGAGAAATGAAATTGAGTTTTCTGTTAGTGACCACCCATCAATGATCTCCCTACCATTTATGATCTCACTAATATCCTTTCATTGGGGAATTATTCATTTTTATTTCCATTAATTGGTCTAAAAGTTAATATTTTATGTTAGTATTATGTAGAAAAATACTACCCACTACTCATGAGCTTCAAATATGAATCCATTATCAATACCATCCACTTCCATCATCCCTACATTTAATTCATTTCATGATTGTTACTACACAAGTAATTTACTACAATAATACCCTTATCGGGTTTTTAAGATAACTTAAAGTCAAATTATTCAAGATGTTTGACCCATCTCTATTGACTAAGCTTCAGATCATACTCGAAAAAAATATACCTCAAACTTGTTTTATCTAAAAATATATAAATTAGTCACAAAGTAGGTAATGTATCCTTATATTCAAATAATTAACTATAATCCCCCAACCCCAGTTACTCAGAGTCAGTGCATTATTACATAACATTGGCATGATCACAAAAGATCAAGTCTCGAAAGACCGATTAGTTTAGTAGCCTTGGAAACACTAGATATATTCATAGGTCTTACATTACATCATAAAGTGAAAAAAACTACATCAACATATTGTCTTCATATCCCCTCATACATTCCTTACCGGTCATTCATAAAATACTTATTCACATCCTGGGAAAAATGAAAACATTGAAAGTGGTGAGCTCAGATGCTCAGTAAGGATAACAATATAGCCGAAACATTCATAAATTAACATAAACATTTAAGTCAATGTATAACTAAAACAAAATCCTTTTAAACATGAACTTTATCATAATATGGCAAGGATAAAATGAAATAATTCCATTTAATTATTCACATGGATATTCTACTAGTTGAATAATCACATGCAATATCAATAACCACTTTCATAATTATGGAATGCATAATGTCATACTATCATAAGTTCATAGTCAAGGCCTTGTGCCAAGACTAAAAATAAGATTTTGTCAAGGCCTTGTTCCAAGACACTAGTTTGTCTCATGAGACCTACCGATTCATCGAGGAGCTATAGCAGGCACCACCCAACACTTATTAAGTCCAATTCATTCCTCATATGAACAGGTTTAAACATAACATAAACATTCGTATTAAAACTAGCATACGAAATGTCAACACTTTCTCCATAAAGCATGAATAGTATAAGAATAACACATCCACATTCAAAAATATCACAAGACCTTCAATACTATATGGAAGTTTTGTATCATAATAAATCAACTTCAAATAATCTAAAAATCCATCAAAGGATGTTAACATAGATTAAATCAAAACTATTCGAGAGAAATATCTATTTTTTAATCATTTAAAAGCCACATAATTAAAAAATTTGATTTTAAAATATTCTTAAAATATTGTAAGGGAAACTTTGATGATTTTATAATGGCGGAAAATAGCTTCACCCTCTGTATAAGTTAAAAAAATACATTCTTACCTTAATTTGGTCGAAAAGGTTAAAAAGGACCTTGTTTGGAAAACGACGGAAAGATTCCTTTATAAACATCTTATAATAAGTCAAACATGGGTATAAATGACATTAAACCATATTTTGTAAAATTGTAATAATTATTCGAAATACATTTTCAAGAAACATGGATGTGGATGATAATGAGGTCACAGTAGATACTAACGTCAAAACAACCTCGGATAACATAGAGATTATAAAATTAACCCTTACATCTTACTTTTCATTGGACGAGGGTAGTTTAACCTCCTGTATAATGGTGAAATAATTGTTATTAAAATATAAAAGAATCATATAAATTAATGTGATATCATTTATGATCTTTTAACATTGCTTTGTTAATAATATCTTAGTATTATTTTTTTCTGGTGTTAATTTACTCGTTTTCTTTTATATGTTTTGTTACATAAGTTGTTTTTGTTATGTATAGGTTGTATATTATTCATATACAGAATAATATAAAGTCCTAAAAATTATTTTGAATCATAAAATGAGAATTATACTTGAATGGATATGATGGGGAATGAATCTCATCGCGTTCATGGAGATGGTAGTCTGTACGTACGCACGAACGCTACTTCCATTTCATTTTTCATTTTAATTGAAATAAAAACCAAATTATAAATAGTTATATTATTATTCCTGTATAAAATAATATCTTATATGTTTTACTTAAGTTCATTAATACCATCCTTTATACGTTCTATGTATGGTATGAAAGAGTCATATCACTTTGAGGGGGCGGTAGTCCGCACTTCCTCAAATGAACATATTGTATATATATACAACGTGAAATGAATAATGGTATGCAATAAAATGGAATTAAATAAGATTATATATAAAATAAATATCATTAATATTATATTTAATTATAGTGACATCATAATGGCCACCATAAGAGGTGGTAGGAGATAATTGAACAATCATCGTTTCGTGAGGCGTTTGGTTGCCATCCAGAGAAACATTATGTTCTTCACCCATTAAATGAAGTGTGTGTAAGTTTAGCAATAATAAATCTCATAAAAATATCCTAGTATATTTTGGATTATATTTTTGTTACAAAATAAAATAATAATAAGAGTTTAGGGGTTGGAGAAGTAAAAGAAAAGATGCTAAGAGAAATTGTTACCTTTAATTTGGGTAACTCCTTTTGGTTGGAACCAAAATGGAATCTTGAAATTCCTTATGCCTAAGGTAAGGATTCCATGAAGAGTATAGGGATGTTGATATAATATTTGTTCTGGATTTGTCCCAGCCAAAAGGCTTTTAAGGTGTGAATAATTGGTTAGAAGTGGTTTCCTTTGATATGGGGGAGGAGGGGGCTCTTTAGGAAAAACATAAAGTATTATTTTATAATAAAATTATATTCGGTTTATAATGGCTCCAAAGTGTATTATTCAAAGTAAAATGTGGGTATATGTTCAAAACAACACAACAAAGAGGTTTTAGATAGGTTTGGGTCACTTTAGTAGCCTTATATTTTAGTTTTAACTCTTAGTTAATTAGTTTTACACTTACCATGTCACTTCGTATTTTTATGTTATATAGTTAATAAAAATACTATATACGTCCAAGCGACCCACAAGTGCTCCATTAATTATAAAAATATCATTATATAAGTCTTTTGGCCAAACCTTAGATTTTTAGGAATGGAATATGAATTAATAATATAATATTTGTTTTAAAAACATTTTTATGTCAATTTTGACACTATTTGGTATTCGATTTTTTTGTGAAAATCATAACAGCATTATTACTTAGAAAAAAGTTAATTAAATCAACTATAACAAGTCTTATTAAAATAAAAAAATATTCTAATTAATTTAAAGTTTAAAATTAGATTTATGTTTATATTTACAATATCAATTATTTCAATCTTTCATTAATAAGGTAATTACTGCATCATCATTGTGTCGTAAATAAATTAAATTATTTAATGTCTAAAAATTATAAACAAAATACCATTATGTAGGAAATATTTTTAGATTTCTAATTAATATTTATAGTCAAAAATAAAACATATATAACCATATGTAAATTTTTTTTTTCTAAACAATATATGCTTATTTCATTCTTGTATTTACTTTTAACTTAATTAATATAAACTGTCATTATCACTTACAAGTGGATCAATGGGGTCCTAAAATCGACTGAAAGATGCCAATTTTCGGACATGTATCAACCTATAGGGTTAGGACACGTTTTAGGGTAATTTAGTATTATTATAATATTATTTGTTTACCCTTATTTACCGGATTTACCCTTTAACCATGGTAAATAAAATATTTACCGAAGTAATTATTCAAAATGTCTAAAAATAAAAGTTACCTATTTACACAATTTGGACCTACTGATTATAAATATGGAATCCATTTTTATAAATTCAAAACCCAGATGTAGAAGAAATTAATTTAAAATTAATTCACGCTATCAAAACAAAAAGCATGTTTTTAAAAATAATAACTATCAAAAGATTAACACTTGTTTATTTCCAGTTTAAATGTGAAATTATGTAAAATGACCAAAATTGTATTAAATGGTAAAAAATATATTCTAAATATACTTTAAAACCACTCAAATTAATAATTTATCACTATTAATTATTTCTATTAAAAAAGTTGTTTTTAATTAAAATTTAGCAAATTTCACTATTCATCAAAATATGAAAGTTTTCAGAAAATTTCCAAAATTTACCCTAGGCTAATTTCGATATTCCAAATCCAAAAATGAAGTATATTTTGAAAGATAAAATTTATAAAATTTCAAAAAGTGGGTATTACTATTAATAATGTCTAGTTTGATAGGTCACGATGTGTTAGAATCTCGAAGTTGTATACGATGCAAGCTATTTCATTATTCAAAGGGAAACATATCGTGGATGCTTGGGATGTTATATTCTCCCCTACTTCAAAAAAAATCATCCTCGAAATTTATAGAATAATATCATATGAAAACACTCAGGTGGTTCTTCATCATAAGTTCCTCTGGTTCCCACGTTGCATCTTCCATCTTATGGTTTCTCCATAGAACTTTTACCAGATGAGTCGTCTGGTTTCTTAGCACATGTTCTCTGGTATCAATAATCTTGAAATGATATTTTCAATAATACAGATCAGATTCAAGTTCTAATTCCTCATAGGTGAGTACATGTGTTGGTTCAGGTATGTATTTTCTCAATAGATATACGTGGAACACATCGTAAAATTTGAGAGAGACTTGGCGACATCGCCAGACGATAAGATACATCCCAATTCGTTCTAGAATTTCGAAAGGTCCGATGTACCTGGGACTCAATTTACCCTTCTTACCAAAACGTATAACACCCTTCTATGGAGATACCTTCTAGAAAACATGATCTCCCACATGAAATTCCAAATCCTTCCTTTAGTTATCAGTATAGCTCTTCTACCTACTTTGAGCTGATTTAATGTGGTTTTGGATTACCTTCACCTTTTCCCACATTTCCTCCACCAATTTTGGGCCTACGAGTTTTCTTTCGCCAACATCATCCCAATAGGTTGGTGTGCGACATCTCTTTCTGTATAATGCTTCATATGGTGCCATCTAAATACTCGAATGGAAGCTATTGTTATAGAAAAATTGAACCAGAGGTGAATATTGATCCCACATACCCTGAAAGTCAACTGAGCAAGATGTCAACATGTCTTCTAAGGTTTGAATAGTCTGTTCTGATTGTCCATCATTATGAGGGTGGTATGCAGTGCTCAAATGAAGTTCAGTATCCAGGGATTTATGAAGACTTTTCGAGAATCTTTATGTGAAACGTGGATCACGGTCAGAAACAATCGATAGGGGTACTCCATGAAGTCTCAAAACTTTATTAATATATAGTCTTGCTATACGTTCAAGTGGTAAATCTTCCATTAGAGCAAGAAAATGTGCTGACTTGCTAAAACAATCAACAATGACCCATATTGCATCGTTCCTTCAAGGAGTCTTTGGTAGTCCCATGACAAAGTCCATCATGATATTATCCCATTTCCACTCAGGTATGGGAAGAGGTTTCAACACTCCACCAGGTTGTTTCCTTCTATCTTTCACTTGTTGAAAAACCATACATCTTGACACAAAATCAGCAATCTCCCTCTTAATGTTGTCCCACCAAAAATGTTCTTTCAAATCTCTATACATTTTGGTGCTCCCATGGTGTATAGAGAAATTGGAACTATGAGAATCATCCAACAATTCCATTTTTAGATTAGGTATATTGGGAACACAATGTCTCTTCCCAAATTTCAAAATTCCATCTTCATACACAAAGTCACTCAATCTCCCATCATTCACAACTTTAATCTTCTTTTGAAACTCTTCATCATTGGTCTAAGAACTCTTTATCCTTTCTTTTAAAGATGGTTTGGCAACCATTTGAAAAATAATTGATGTTTCACCTTCCATGGTGATTCCCATATCCATATTTACTAGAACCATGTATATAGGATCCTTTTCAAAACTCACCTTGTTCAAAACTCCATGATCCTTTCTACTCAAAGCATCTGCCACATTATTTTCGTTCCTCGGGTGGTAGTGTATCGTGCAATCATAATCCTTGAGTAGTTCAAGCCATCGCATTTTCATCATGTTGAGTTCTTTCTATGAGAAATGTACTTCAAACTCTTGTCATCAGTATAAATCTCACATTTTTCACCATAGAGATAATGTATTCATATCATCAAAGTAAAGATTACAGCAGCTTATGCAAGATCATGAGTTGGATAGTTTTTCTCATGAATTTTTAGTTGTCATGATGCATAGGCAATAAACCTATCGTTCTGTATAAGGAAACAACCATGTCCTTTCTTCGATGCATCACTATAAATAACGAACCCATCATTCCCCAATGGTAGATTCAATATAGGAGCATTGATTAATATTCTCTTCAGTTCTTCAAAAAATTCTTCACACTATTTTTTCCAAACAAATTTAACCCCTTTACCTGTGAGCTTCATTAATGGGTTAGCCAATTAGACAAAATTCTAGTCGAAACGCCGATAATAACCTGCTAAACTAATAAAACCTCATACCTCAGTTATACTAGTCGAGGCTGGCCATTCTTGGATTGCCTTGGTCATAGAAGGATAAACAGAGATTCCATCCTTAGAGATAATATGGCCAAGAAAAGAAATCTCCTAAAGTAAGAATTCACACTTTCTAAACTTCCCATATAATTCATGTGTTCTAAGATTTTTCAGGATAATGTGCAAGTGATTTTCATTGTCTTCGAAGCTTTTGTAATATACCAAGATATCATCAATAAATACGACTAAAAAATCATCGAGATATTCCTTGAAAACTCTATTCTTTAGCTCCCTGAAAATATAGGGTGCATTAGTCAGCCCAAAAGAAATTATTGTAAACTCGTAATGCCCATACCTGGTTTGAAATGTTGTCTTCAGAATGTCTTCCTTACTCACACACAACTGATGGTATCCAGATCGAAGGTAAATCTTGGAAAATTATTGAGCTCCATGAAGTTGGTCAAATAAATCATCAATGTGAGGTAGAGGATACTTGTTCTTTATTGTTATTGCATTGATTTTCTTGTAGTCGATACATAACCTCATAGATCCATCTTTATTCTTAATGAAAATGAAAGGGGCTCCCCATAGAGAAACACTAGGGCGAATAAATCCCTTATTACTCAATTCCTCTAGTTGTTTCTTTAGTTCCACTAATTCCCCAGTGTCCATTCTATAAGGGGTCTTCGATATGGCCCTTGAATTACAAATTAGGTTAATGGAAAACTCAATTTCTCGTTCTCGAGGATGTCGAGGTAAATCTTTTGGAAACACATCTACATATTCTTTCACAATAGGTAAATCCTCTATTTGAACATTCTATTCCTCACCCATAGTTATTTCATTCTCTTCCTCCCCAATAATTGAATTCTGTTGAGCTACTAGTGGTGGATCTAGATAAGAATTAGGTGGTGAATTCTAATCTAAAGATAAGGTGTTCTTTATCATCATCATCCAAAATAGTAACTTCCTTCTTCTTACAATAAATCTTCGCATCATGGTCCGAAATCCAATCTATACTGAGGATTGTATCAAATTCAGTCATGGGTATAATGATGATATCAGTAGATAAAGAACATTTATGTGCTCTAATGGGGACTGATTTACAAAACTTTGTTGCAATGATACTTCCCTTAGGACTTTTGACTGACAACTCCCTTGTTAAATAAAATTGAAAATATATAATTTTCATAGAAAACTGGGAATATATGAAACAATGCGATGATCCAGAATCAAATAAAGAATTCTCTAAACTTGAGGAAACCATTAAATTACCTATCACCACATATTTCAGGGCTTCTACCTCCGCAGTAGTGATATCATAAGCTGGGCCTTGATCCCTTGGCCTTTTTTAGGTAAGTTCCCCTGAAGCATAGGACAATCATTTGCATAATTTCCCATCTCCCAACAATTGTATCATTGAACATCTGTAGCTTCTTTCTTCCCCTTGTAATCATGAACTTGGTGGCCTTTTTCACAACACTTGTAACAGACTCTCATTACCTTTAATCAAGTACACGGGGGTTTCTTCCTGCATTTAATATAGGATGGATATTAAACTTTTCCCTTCTTCCCCTTATTTCCATTTCGAGAGTGATCAACAGATCTCTTCATCTCTTGCTTTGCTTTAAAGTCGTAAGACACAGATAATTCTTTTTCTTTCTTGATAGCGCATGAGACAATATCTTCGTACAATGAGAAGGTTTGTGCGACTAATACCAGATGGAGAAATTTTTTTAACCCATCAAATAAATGATCAATATTACTTCTTGGTTTATGTATATAATCAACAGCATACCTCGCTAACCATGTAATGTTTTCCTCATACTCTGCGATATTTTCATCCTCCTTTTGCCTCAGACTCATAAATTTCCTTTCCATATCTGCTCGATGGTCACGAGGAAAGTATTTTTCTAAGAAAATATCTTTGAACTCCCTCCATTCCATATTTGATACTTCTCCATCTTCCTTCGTGTTTTGAATCAATGACCACTATTGATCGACATCACTAGTGAGGCGGTAAACTGCCATGATAACTTTTTCCCTTTCACTACTCCCCAAGGCATATAATATTTTCCTTATAGAATTTATCCATTGCTCAGCTACTAGTGGATTTGTACCCCCATTGAATGTTGGTGGTTGTTGCTTCATGAAACGATCTATCATTGATCCTCCACACTGCGGATCAGGATGCTCCATACAGGTAATGTTATTATTCATAACCTGAGTGAGTTGTCCTAGTATGTTGATTAGTTAATTAGCACCAGTTGCATCACTAGCTCCACTAAAATTATCTTGAGCTGGAGGAAATACCAACATGGATTGCGTGCATTGATACGGTGTTCATTCCTTTAACTAAGCACAATTTCTAAACAATACCATAAACTATATTAGTCTATGAATCGAAATACATAATTCCAAACATGTAAGACACTTAACATAAATTGAACAGTTTATGGATATAATCCATAATCATAAAAATATTTTATTTGAGGAAGTATATACTCATAAACCCTTCTTAATGGTTTGTAAATAAAATGATAATTATCCTAATAATATCCCCTAGGAGTGTCGTAACCAAGAGTGCAGCAAGGCCCGTTGTCGTGCACCACTTCCCATTAGAGTTTAGCTCAAAGTGGTGTTTTTGGGTTTTACCCCTAGGTACATCTATGCCAGAGCCGCATCTACCTTCTAGTATCTATACAGGGATGTATTCCTCAGAAAACTCACAAAAACTCTACAATACCAAAATTCTATAAAGTTATTCTATACTAATCCTCAAAGTCCATCTTAGGTCTATGTGCTCTAATCAGAGTTTATCTAAATCTAGCTCCTGAGTTTTGTACTAAACTTACTCTGATACCAACAGTAACACCGTAAACCCAGTTACCCAGAGTCGGTGCATTATTACATAACATTGACATGATCACAAAAGATCAAGTCTCGAAAAACTAATTATTTTAGTAGCCTTGGAAACACTACATATATTCATAAGTCTTACATTACATCATAAAGTGAAAAAAAACTACAAAAATTCATGTCTTCATGTCCCCTCATACAATCCCTGCAGGTCAGTCATAAAATATGTCTTCAAATCCTGGGAAAAATTAAAACATTTAAAGTGGTGAGCTCAAATGCTCAGTAAGGATAACAATATAGTGGAAACTTTCATAAATAAACATAAACATTTAAGGCAATGTATAAATAAAACAAAATCCTTTTAAACTTGAACTTCGGCATAATATGGAAAAGATAAAATGAAATAATTTCATTTACGTATTCACATAGATATTCTACTAGACGAATAATCACATGCAATATCAATAAATACTTTTATAATTATGGAATGCATAATGCTAGACTATCATAACCTCATAGTCAAGGCCTTGTCCCAAAACTACAAATAAGATTTTTCAAGGCCTTGTGCCAAGACACTAGTTTGTCTCATGAGACCTACCGATGCATCGAGGAGCTATAGCGGGCTCCACCCGTCACTTATTATGTCCAATTCATTCCTCAAATGAACAGGTTTAAACATAACCTAAACATTCTTATTAAAACTGGCATACGAAATGTGAACACTTTCTCCATAAACCATGAATAGTATAAAAATAACCAATCCACAGTCAAACATATCACAAAACCTTCAATATAATGTGGTAGTTTTGTATCATAATAAATCAACTTCAAATAAGATTAAAATCCATCAAATGATGTTGACATAGATGAAATCAAAACTATTTGAGAGAAATATCTCTTTTTTTTAAATAATTTCAAATCCACATAATTAAAAAATTTACATTAAAAATATTCTTAAAAGCTTTTAAGGGAAGCTTCGACGATTTTATAACAGTGTAAAATAGCCTCACCCACCGTATAAGTTTAAAAAGGCATTTTTACCTTAATTTTTTCGAAAAGGTTAAAAATGACCTTGTTGGGAAAATGACGGAAAGATTCCTTTATAAACATCTAATAAAAAGTCAAAAAAGGGTATAAATTACTTTAACCCATATTATGTAAAATAATAAGAATTATTTGAAATACATTTTTAAGAAACATGGATATGGATGATAAAGAGGTCACAATAGATACTTACGTGAAAACAGCCTCGGATAATAAAGAGATTTTGAAATTAACCCTTACCCTGTACTTTTCCTTGGTAGAGGGTAGGTTAACCTCCTGTATAATGGTGAAATAAATGTTATGAAATTATAAAATAATCATATACATTAATATGATATCATATATGATCTTTTAACATTGCTTTGTTAATATTATCTTAGTATTATTGTTGTTTCGGGTGTTAACTTACTCATTTTCTTTTATATGTTTTGTTACATAAGCTGTGTTTGTTATGGATAGGTTTTATCTTATTCATATCCATAATGATATCAAGTCCTTAAAAATTATTTTGAATCATCAAATAATAATTATACTTTAATGGATATGATGGGTAATGAATCTCATCGCGTTCGTGGAGACGATAGTCCATATGTACGCACGAACGCTACTTCCATTTCATTTTTCATTATAAAAGAATAAAAAAAAATTATAAATATGTATATTATTATGACAGTATAATATAATATCTTATATTTGTTACTTATGTTTATTAACACCATCCTTTATACGTTCCATGTATGGTATGAAGGAGTCATATCACTTTGAGGGGGTGGTAGTCCGCACTTTCTCAAAAGAAATTATCATATATATATACAACGTGAAATGAAATATGGTATGAAATAAAATGGAATTTCATAAGATTATATATAAAATAAATATCATTAATATCATATTTAATTATAGTTCCATAATAATGGCCACCATGAGAGGTGGTAGGAGATAATTGAACAATCATCGTTTCATGAGGCGTTTGGTTGCCATCCACAGAAACATTATGTTCTTCGCCCATTATATGGAAGTTTGTGTAAGTGTAGTTTAAATACCTCTCATAACAATATCCTTGTATATTTAGGATACTGGTGTTTTTACAAAATAAAATAATAATAATAGTTTAGGGGTTGGAGAAGTAAAAGAAAAGAAGCTAAGAGAAATCGTTACCTTTAATTTGGGTAACTCCCTTTGGTTTGAACCAAAAAAGTACTCTTGAAATTCCTTCTACCTAATTTAAAGCTTCTTTGAGGAGGATAGGGATGTGGAGAGAATATTTGGGCAGGTTTTGGCCGAACAAAAAGGCTTTTAAGGTTTGAGGAATTGGTTATAAGTGGTGTCCTTTTATAAGAGGGAGGAGGGGCTCTCTAGGAAAAACATAAAGTATTATTTTATAATAAAATAATATTCTTCTTCTAATGGTTCCAATGTGTATTATTAAAATTAAAAGGTGGGGATATGATTAAAGAAAACTCAGGAAATAGGTTTTATTTAGGTTTGTGTCACTTTAGTAACCTTATCTTTTAGTTTTAACTCTTAGTTAATTAGTTTGACACTTACTATGTCCCTATGTATTTTTATATTATATAATTAATAAACATACTATATACGACCAAGAGACCACCAAGTGGTACATTAATGATAAAACTATCATTATATAAGTCATTTGGAAGAACCATAGATTTCTAGGAATCGAATATTAATTAATAATGTAATATTGTTTTTAAAAACTCTTTTATGTCAATTTTGACACTATTTGGTATTTGATTTTTGTGAAAATCATAAAAGCATTATTATTTAGAAAAAAGTTAATTAAATAAACTATAACATGTCATATTAACCTAGAAAATTAGTTTAATTAATTAAAAGTCTCAAATTAGATTTATTTTGATATTTACAATATCAATTATTTCAATCTTTCATTAATAAGGTAATTACTGCATCATCATTGTGTCATAAATAAATTAAATTATTTAACGTATAAAAATTATAAATAAAATAAAATTATGTATTAAATAATTTTAGATTTCTAATGAATATTTATAGTCCAAAGTCAAATATATATAACCTTATGTAATTTTTTTTCTAAACGATATATGCTTATGTCATTTTTGTATTTACATTAACTTAATTAATTAAAAGTGTCATTATCACTTACACGTGGATCCATGGGGTCCCAAAATCGACCCATAGATTCCCATGGTTGGACATGTATCAACAAATATGGTTAGGACACGTTTTAGGATAATTTATTATTATTATAATACTATTTTTTAGCCTTATTTACCGGATTTACCCTTTAACCATGGTAAATAAAATATTTACCGAAGTAATTAATCAAAATGTCTAAAAATAAAAGATAACTATTTACACAATTTGGACATACTGAATCTAAATATGGAATCCATTTTTCTAAATTCAAAACACATAAGTGGCAGAAATTAATTTAAAATTAATTCCCGCTGTCAAAACAAAAAGCTTGTTTTTAAGAAATAATAACTATCAAAAGATTGACACTTTTTTATATCCGATTTAAATGTGAAATTATGTCCAATGACCAAAATTGTATTAAATGGTAAAAATATACTCTAAATATGATTTAAAACCACTCAAATTCATAATTTATCATTATTAATTATTTCGATTAAAAAAGTTGTTTTTAATTAAAATTTAGTAAATTTCACTATTCATCAAAATATGAATGTTTTCAGAAAAATACCCAAATTTTACCCGAGGATAATTTAGATATTATAAATCCAAAAAATTAAGTCCATTTTGAAAGATAAAATTTATAAAATTTCAAAAAGTGGGTATTACTATTCATAACGACTAGTTTGATTGGTCACGGTGTATTAGAATCTCGAAGTTGTGTACAATACAAGCTATTGCATTATTCAAAGGGAAATGTACCGTGGAAGCTTGGGGTGTTACATTAACAACATCCACCTATTCCAAATCATACATGATATTTTTCTTATCATGTGATTACAGGTACCTTGATCCATATGCCATCAAATTATTATTGTTCTCAAATAACTATCTTTTTATCCACCTAAATTGCATTCCATAAATTTAGAAAAAGGATTTTAAAATGACTAAAAGATACCTATGTTATTTAAATATTTATATAAAACTAATAATCCATGAAACATAGACATGGTCCCTAATCAGGTACCTTTTATCGCACTCAAGTCATATTCATTAAAAGACACTAAAAACTTGTAACAAAATAGAATTTTACCCAATAAAGGAATACAAGTAATTATGTGGTTCAAAAAAATTATTAATCTATGGGAAATAAAAAACATTACTTGATAGGTGAAAAGGGATATTACAATGGAATAATAATCTCAAATAATATACTCAAAATTGAACTCTCTTGAATTAATCACTCTAATTTCCATACATAAAAGTGTCCCCAGCCACAACATATATAGATGATACTTCTAGAAAACTAGGTTCCACAACCAAATGATCTTTATTTTACTGTAATTCATTTAATGAATCAGTTAAGGGTAATAACTGCCTCAAATAAAACACCCTATGAAAAGTGTATTCTTCTAAAAATGCCAAGAAAATACTATTACGTTTTTTCAATTAATACATTTATATAAAATCCATTATATATATTTATAATTATTCCCACCTATGTCATCTTCTAGAAGAAATAATCCCTTAGATTTGGAAAATGTATCTTTTAGTTCTCCAATAACTGTTGTTGCCACGATATTCTAAACTCATGGTTTCGGGAATCAAGACCGGTACATCATGTAGAAAAACTAAGTTCCATAAGTTACTTATTTCTATAATTTATTATGTAGATATAAAATGGATTATAAAACCAAGAATAACAATCCCCCACTTGAGATTCATTTTCAGGACACATCAATAAGAACACTCTGTCACATGATCCGTCTTCTATTACTTGTTTCTTTGACTCACCTCTTCTTGTATATTTGATATTCAAATATCCTAATACCTCCATGTTATCTTATCCCCATTAAAGATCAAAAATTCTTTACACATTCCTAAAAAATATCATTATCCTACATATCTACCAAATTTCAGTTCCCTTCAATCTTTCATAGCTCTAGTACCCCATCTTCCATGTGATTCCTGGTGAAGAGTTATTTCAGTTGAATATTCTTAATCTATGAGTAAAGTTCCATATTCTTGGAATGTGAATAATATTTTGGATGTCACTATAAAATACATTAAACACATGACTCCTCCTAATTTCCTCCCACATAACCTTAAACCACGCTAACTAATTCCATTCTTTTGTTGTTGTAGAAAGCTCATTTTTTATAGTTGATAGTGAAACTTCCAGTTATGAAAATATTATACAATGTATGAAAGTTCCTCTAAAATTATTCACAAAACTAGTGATTCTCCCCTATGAATTATCATTTCCACCATGGCCTTCATCTGTAAACCCCTACAAGGGACTATTTGTTCTAAAAATATTGTAAGATCCATTAAACCCTTGAGATACCAGGCAATCTACTTGATGAATTCACAATTCCTATTTTGGAATACACTTTGAATATGTTAACCACACATATAGATTGAGAAATATTAGACTTAGTATACACAATTGTGTACATTAGAATTCCCAAATCTGATGCATACAGAACTAAGGTGGCCCTATAATAACATGAAATAATTTTATATAATTTTCCATGAATATTCATTAAATTTCACCCCAAATAATGCCTAAAAACTAAAAAATTGGAGTATTTGGAGATTATATACATAATCAAATTATTTTAAAAAAACCAACATATCCTTTAAAACTTATTCAAACATTGGAAGCTTTTTAACACATCATATATAATAATATTCTTCAAAACCTGGGGAATGGAAAAATAAGAAATAGTGATCATAGATGCTCAGTAATGGCTAATATAAGAGATATCAATCGAAGATCAAAAGTGATAATATGATAATTTTTTGGGTATAAGAACATAATCAAGGTAAATTTTCATAAAATAATACAACCATTTCTAATTAAATAAATAGCATCGAACATAAGTCATGGCATATGGCTGTTATTATAACATATGTTATGAATCATAAAAGTGTTGAAATATAAGTGATTAATCATGTTCCATGGGGATATAACATAGATGTGTTGTATATAATAAGAATGTGGAAAAAACATAAGCATATAAATCATAACATATGTACAGGATAACTTTGTCCAATGGAAACTCTAAATCACTATCTCATCAATGATGTTCAAATATTGTTTTTTTTATATTCATGTATTCCAAAAGGTATATATTTATAGGGGTTTCTTTCCAAATATGCTTCAAAATTCATGTTGATCAAGAGGATGGGATGTAAAGCTCATATAACCCTTTATTGAAAAAACATTTCATACTCTGGGACTGTTTATATATTAATAAATATTAATAAATCATTTATAAATCCCAGACTGAGGATGGTTTCCATTATACCAATGATTTCATTGATACCATGTGTTGATGTGAACATCTATATATGTTAGAGGTTCTCCATATATATCATTTTATTAATGATTATTTGGTTTAAAGCTATATAATAGGTAACTCTAGTGTTTATCTCTATCTAGGGAGGTAGTTGAGGTAGTGATGTTGGGATTGTTCCCTTATGAATGGATTTTTATGTATCCATGTTAAGGGAAACAAAACCCACTTTGTCAATTTCACTTGATGATATGTGTTGTAATTTTTATGGTCATGTGGATAGTACCATAGTGGTTCCTTTTAATTTAATAAAATGGTGTTCCTATATAAGTATTTTAATTTAGTAAATAGAAGAATACTATTAAAAAAGTTTCTAGTAATGGTTAGTGTGGAACTTATGAAAGATGGGCCCATTCAGTTTTATCATAACTATTGATAACCAGAATGGTAAAGTATGATTTAAGACTAAACAAACTAATAGGCTTATCCAATATTATTTTTTTAGATTATGAATGAATATTGTACTTGTCAAATGATATATGGGTGACCACCTTGGGCTCATTATCAAAAGTGTCACCAGATGATCACTTGAGGCATCTCTAGCTCATCCCTGGAGGCGTCCCTAGCTCATCTCCAGAGAAATCCCTAGTTTTTCACAGTAGTCATTCCTAGACCATCACCAGAGAAATATGATTCTTCTTATTCTCGTCAATATAAGATTATTCCTTGATTTTCAAATAGGGGTTCCTTGGATCTTCACTTAGGGATTGATCGTGATCTCCACACCCTCATTACCTAAGGATGGTTTAGGTAATTCCATGTTCGTCACATGGGTTTCTTATTCCTGTCACAGAAGAGGTAGTTATCTTAGGTTGGATATTAAATCTTTTTGGAGGCCCAGGTTATAGAAAACCAACAATAATATCTAAAATCAAGGTGCATATGAGGAATCCAAGTGGAGTCTCTCAACTCGAGGTAATAATGGTTCATATTATTCTTATCATATAAAAGAAAAAATATGTTTGAGGATATTGTGAATGATCCTCAAGGTAGCATCCTATATTCCATGATTAATATTAATCCAAACCCATGTAATTTGATGGGTATATATTAAGGTCATATGACATGACTGCTCAATGAAGTTTAACATCATGTTGTAAAGATGATTTCTATAATGTTTAGTGTCATGTAGCTTGGACTTCTAGGTATTAAATTTTTCTTACTATGATTTATATTATTCATGTAAATTAATCGATCTACTAAACAATTTAAAATTATGTGAGTTGTAATTAGTGTTAGAGCCAATAGATTATAATAGATCAACCATATATAATTAGAGTGAACAACTAGGGATTAAATGGGGATTACACATTAGGATACCCATTTGGTATAACCTATCTATTGGTAAGTTGATATGAGAAGATACAGATAAGGATTACACCCAATAAGAGGCCCATGGAGGATTCATTCACTATAAAAGGAATGAAAACATAATATTTTTTAGGGAATACACATTGTGGTTTCCCTAAGATTCCTGATGAAATAGGAAAGTTAAAATACGGTATGTTTTGGTACTTACGTCTAAGAGGAGTCTTATGTAGAGAAAACCAAGAGGAATATTTCAACTAAATGCACATAACAAAACTAAGAGGAGTAACTCAACATAAATATATAAGGGAACTAAGAGTAGTAGCTCAACTCAAGGTGATGAAGGAATCAATATAAATATCTCAAATCATGGTATTTTGTGAATCCATGATGATTATAACAACTAAAGTAATTCTCTTGGATGAAGATTGTGATCACATGTATTATAGTTGAGTGCTTCTCAAATAAATTAACCCATTAAGTGACCATAAATTGGAAAAGGATGTGTTTATCAACAAAGTAAGTGGATGATCACATAAAAGTAAAATAAGTTATCCATGAATGAATCTTGTTCACGAAGGAATTACACCGCTGTGTAGTAAGTGCAATGCTTGGCTACAAAGGTATCTAGTTTTCAAAGGATGTTTTTAGTCAAGTAAAATGTGTGTGGAAATGAAAAATAACTACCACACAGCTGAAAAAAAATGTTTCTCGTGAAATAATTGTATGTTCTTGTAGAAATTTCATGATCCATGGTTTAAGTATATTATATTTTTCCTTTGTGGAATTCTCTTTGGGCTAAAATAAATTACGAATTAAAATGACCATAACATTGGATCGATAAGACATTTTTGGATCCATGACCTATAAAATGTAATCCTTTGAAAAAAACTACAACTTTAATATAAAAGTTTTAATGATGGTAGGTGTTTTAAGAGGCCCAATAGTTCCTAGAGTACCCTCAAAATGGGTTTTAGATCTTAAACACCCTTTTTATCTATAATGTGTAAAATATAGCCTAATCCTTGTGGGTGGTTCTTACCACCATACCATTAGGGTAGATAACATTTTATAAGGAATATTCATTCCTTAGTGTGTGATAAATCATAAAATAGATGAAAATACATTTAATTATTACTCCAGAATAGATATACATATCTATAAAAATTTGACATATGTTGTTTGAGGACCATAGAAAGGATTTTGTGGAAAATTAAATGACCTAAATTTCTCAATTCTAAAATTTATAGAAAAAACATTCCCTTTATAATCATCTATACTAACCACTTTACCATTAAATATAGGTCTAGGTAAACCACCTTCATCCCTTAACTAGTTGACTTTGGATAACCAACCTTATCTCATCCTCATATCAAGAGGTAAAAAACATTGCCAAATACATTAAAGGGTTATAAAGGACCCACCCATTACATAATGATAAAAAAAATATGAATGTGTTCCATAGGTTGTTGAAAACATTAATAATTCCATAGTAGCTTAATTAACCCATAAAAATAAAAGGGTTCAACGGAAACATCCATAAGACATTATCATAAATCATCTAGATAATTAAATAAGATGGTATCATTAGATTATATTCTCAAAGAAGCATAAGAAATTTTAATGGATATTAATATAGATAAAAAACACTTTTATAAAATAATTAAAATTTAATTATATAAAGTAGATGAATTACAATTTATTTTTTATACCTTTTGAGAAAATATTTTACAAAGAGAAGGGAAAATAACTTTATTTGGAAAAACATAAAAAAATCTATGATGAAAATTAATTATGAAAAATGGTTACAAAATAGGTAAAATTAATTCATGAAAAAATCATTAAAAATGAATATAATTTTACACTTTTATAAAGAGAGTAAAAGTTAGTAGAATACAACCATACTATAAATGTTAAAATATAATTAATTTATTAAAATAAAATTAGATATATTTAAAAAAATTTAATTAATCACATGATATGATATAGGTACATCGTTAATAAATAAATAATATATATGTGAAATTGAAATATTCCCAATAAAAAAAAGGTAGGCCCATTTTCTATTACAAGCATCACTTTAGAAAAATTATTAACCAAAGGGGAGGTGAAATGGTAAGATGAAATAAAAAACTCATGAAAAATAATAGGATAATAAATTAAATTTTCATTTAGAGATAAATATCATACATTTTATCCATATGAAAACTTAGTCATTAAAATATATAATTTTCAATGAGATTGGAAAGATAACTCTTACAAATTTGGTAACTATTGATTCAAAAGGAATTGAAAGAAAAAATTGATATGGATTTTAAAAATAAATCAAATTTCTTGTAAATTATTTTGAAATATATTCATTAGAAGTATATAAACCACACAAAATAGGATAATTGGTGAATATGAAATGAATCTCAATGAAAGGATAATAGAGATGAGAAACCAATTCCATTACCACCAACTTCCATCAAAGTAATTTAACGTCCTATATAAAAAAAATAAACATTCTAATCAATTATTTAATAAATTTCTTAATATATATTTCCTTTTACATACATTAATAATAATAATAATATTTTACACATAAATTAGTTAGTTATTATTTATTTTTATCATCGGATGTAAGTAATATTGATTATTTCAAACAAGTTTCATAATGGTGATATCAATCCTCATTTGTTTATGTAAAATTAATCATTATAATATTATTTGGGTTTTTTTAATCATTAGGTACCAATTATTTATGTATTACTCTTTAAATTTGATGGAACGTATGGGTTTGTTTCACAATAATTGAATCCCTGATAAATATTTCTCAGGTAATTTACTAATAATGATAAGCTACTTAATATTGATCGCTAAATTTTGTGTCATAAATTTACAACCATATTTATGAAATATATTAAACTTAATTATCATATATTAGTAGCATTATTGTCTTTATACTTATTCAGGGTGAAATAGATGGTCTTGGTATTATATCATTCATTTTTTTGTGGTTTAAGTGGCCCAAACTAGAATATGTAATACTAATTAATGACTAAGATTAAAGAGTTATATAATAGTAATATAATTTTATTAGAATAATAATGAGTTAATATAATAAAATTATAGTATAGAATAATATTTAAGAATAGTGGATGTGATAAAGTAATTTAAAAGTCTATAGACAAACATAGATACTTACTTGATGAATTTACACCTTCTTGACATGGGTTCCTTTTGAATTATGGAAATAGGATTCCTTTTTGAAAAAAAATTCCTATAAAATATCTAAGATGAATTTAGGATGGGAAAATGGGAAAGTATTGAGAGATGGTTTTGAATGGTTTTAGTAGTTTGGAAGGGTTGGAGGAGGGGTCCTCTAACACTCTATGTCTTTAGGAATTATATTATTCATGTAAACTATATATTTATAATTCCACACAATTTCTTATACTATTTATACAAAATAATTAAAATAAATTAGGAAATATTTAATAAAATATAGTAATTAAACTTAAAATAATATATTCATAGTAAAAAAACAATTAAATCAAATGAAACTAAGTATTAAACACCATGGATTATTACTCACCACAAATTATTAAATCCATTAAAAGTGTATAACTTAATTGTGGAAATAAATATAAAAGATTAAAATATTCAAAACAATGATGTCTCCTTAATCATATTTACCCTTGAGGACCACAAATAGCCAAAGAAAACCTAAAATAAAGAAAACAAAATGATAGGATAAATCAAATTGTGAAATCTAAAATAACAACTATTGAAATGAGAAGTGTGCCTTTAAAAGTATGAATCGAATGAATGAGTTCTGTAATACTATATATAGGATTGAGATGTATCCATTATAAATATGGTCATAAGAAATATGGTTATTGGATATTGATGTATCCAACAGTTATAATGAAGTTCTATTTTATTATTAGTAAAAATAAAATAATATAATTCATGAATAATGAATAATTAATTAAAAATGTAATATTAAAATATTAAATATTTATATATATGTTTCAATATGTTATGATATTTGTATAAAATTCAAAGAAAGAATTTAATTTCAATGTAATAGTATAATTAAAATTTTAAAATATTATTAAATAATTTTAATGGTATTTGGTGATAATAATTTAATATAAAACTAAAATTTTTTAAGGTAATTTTTTTCTATGAACATTATCATTAATTGTTCTTAAATCAATAATATTTTTAATAAAATTTATATATAATATGTATAGGAAATAAATTAACATATATTCATTACCTATTACAAGTCATGTAATAAGGATAAATTCATTTTATAATCCTCATTTTTTTATGTTTTTTTAGATCAAATCCAAGTTTCATAACCTCCTTTATTGCATTGATTTTTTGCCTATTATGTCCTACATATATCCATCTAGCCTTCAATAATCTCCCACTACTAGTAATTTGTGGTTCATTTGCTACCTATTGAGTGGTTGTCTCATGCCATCTCCATCCTAGTGGTCCTTCAATCCAAGAATTGTATATTCCCAAATGGTATTTACATATCCGAGTGGGGTGGGATGAGGTATGACCAAATTTATTACCAAAGTGCATGGGTGTTTGGTTTTTTGATATCCATGATACCAATAATAAATTAATTAATTAATAAATAAATTTTACTCCTAAGAATCTATTTTCCTAACAATTTTCATTTTATCATATGAATTTTTATTTTAAGAAACTAAATATATCATTGATTAAATATATTATTTATATGAATAAAATATTAACACTAATTAATAAGATATAATAATTAGAATAGAAAATATCTAAAAATCCATTTTACTATTACATTTTTTTATCAATATATTTTATATTTCCATTTAAATGGTAAATTAATAAAAAATTAAAATTTAATTTGACAAAATAAACATGATTTTTCGATTTATCAGGTCAATATTTTCTTAAGATGGATTTTTGGGATTTTTCTGAAATTGTTTACTTTAGGGGTGATATGGAATAACATTTTTTTAATACAACAGTTTTTTTACATTATCATGATCTAAGCATGAATCAAAAATTTTATAAAACATTTTTCATAACCAATAATATAATTTATTAATAAAATAAATCATTTAAAAATATGAAGTTGAATTTAGAAAACCCATGTTTAAAAATTTAAAATATAAGTAATCTTTTACTCAAATAACAAAATTAGTCTTTTTCTTTAATTATGATATTATAAGGTAGGATTATATTTTAGAGTACTTTATAAACTAAATATCTCTTCTTTGGTTAATAATAAACTAATTAATTCCATGTAATTCAAAAAAATGATAATTTTATCCTAAAAATTATTCTTACGCATAAAAATATGATTTCATAATAACACACCTAAATATCATACAGGTTACAACTAAGAAACTAAAATTAACCAAATACTAATCCTTACCCAGACATCTGTTAAAATTTGAATGGGGTATGCATTGAAACAAATCATGGTTAATCCTTATATATATCCACCACTTCCCCACCCACCCTCACTACTACCACCACCTCCATTCAATCACCCTTCAAGTTGGGATGGGCCTTTTCTATAGGGTTTAAACCCCTGACATCACTATGCACGCTCCCCATCATCCTTATCCACTTACACTAGTGGGACTCCAACAACATCATTAGAATCTAAAATTACTTTTCATTGGAATTCTCCAACCCTCATATCTAGGCCTGAATTTAAAAATTATGTAATAATGTTCCTTTCATTTTTGGTTATAAAAATTAATTAATATAGTTAAAAATAATGTTACCAAAGTAATGGTAAATTAAGGTAAAAGAGTTTAAATAAGTGTAAAAAAGATAAAACATGTTACAAATATTTTTAAGTGATACCTTGAGGTGTTTCTTCCAAAAAAAGTCATCCCCTCTAAATTATTTTCAACTTAATTCTCCACTTATCATCTGAAACATGTGTTACTTTTTTATTAAGAATTTATATTTACACAAATGGAATTCCCCCCACTTATATAAGGGGACTTCTAAAAATCATTTAAGGCATATATAATATTTAATTTACAGTTTAATATCTTCCATTTTTACATCCCCTAGATCTATGTCCCATGTTTTTAATACACTTTATCCAAGGAAAATCCCTAAGTCCTCAGTTTCTAAGAAGTCTTCAAATCGAAAACCAAGGTTCTCAACAAGAGTAAAAATATTTCCCAACATTATTTTCTCTTATTTATTTCTCTTCAATATAAAAATTTAAAATTATTGTTAAATTACATGGGTATTTTTTATTTTTTATTTTTTATATTTTTAGGGAAAACCAATATCCACATCTCCATGTTTTCTTTAGAAAAATAAAAAACATTTCCATGCATACCTGCATACCTGCATACTACCACCTCCATGAACAATGTTTTTTTTATTTTTCACAACCACCTTAGTTGGACGGATAAATAGTGAAATTTATTGGATAAATATGATATTTATAATAATGTTATGATTTTTATATTATAAATCATCTCATATATTATTATTTATCTATGTAAATGAATGTGTCACTCTTATGAATGTGTAAATTACTACCTCCACGAAAGTGAAATGTTTTATTTTTTTAGTATTTTAATATTTATCAAAAACTCTTAAAATATAATTAAAAACCTAAAAATAACTAAATTATATCATTATTATTATTAAATAATGAAATTGTTTCAAAATAATCCCTTTCATAATCACACTAACTAAAATACTATAACTTGATCTTGTTTGGAATGAGTTATCCGCCTACTTAAAAAATGTTATAAACTTCTACCATGGATGAATTTGGAAACTTAAAAACTGGTGTTATTATATATTAATGAGAAAATAATTATTGTTTTATGTTTCTTGAAAGGTTATATTAATATATAACATATTATTATAATAGTCAAAGCTAATAACATTTGATGATGAAAATAAAATATAAATTACAAATATATTTTTATTAAATTACTATAAATGAAATGTGTAAAAGGTTATTGTAATGATTAAGGTTATTAAATAATTGATTAATATAGTTATTTTAGATATACAGGAAGTTACAGAATGTTCAATTAAGTAGGATTAAAGGAAAGTGTTTTTGTTAACTCAATTTTCATTCATTGAGTTATAGTTATTTTTCTTGAAATGTATTTATATTAGTGTGTTATGTTGTTGTATATGATTTTAGTGTGTTTAAATTAATCAATATTTCTTTTGGATATAAATTTTTTCACATAAACCAATTTTCAAATTTTATTTACTTCATGAATTATGAATTTCACAATGGTTTTAAATCACAATTTTTCTTCATTGAGATGTCATTTATATTCACCCTTTTTCCATTTTCTATTGTAAACATTTCCCTTGTATGCATTTCTATCAAATTTTCTTGAAATGTAATTTACTTCGAAATTAATCTCAGGTTAAACCTTTATAGGATTTTTATTCACAACATAATGAAATCATAATTGGTTTGTTGACCCCATTTTCATTCCATTTAGATCATGAGCTATATTTTTTACTATTCTTATCTAAGATCCCTTATTCTACCAATTATTTATTCAACATGGTAAATCCTCTTTTTATAGTAGGGAAAATTACTTTTTAAAATAAAAAACATATTCATTGGTTTATTAATACCTAAGGGTTACAAAATAATTAGGATTAATATCAATCCATTCTAATGGATTTTTCGCTTCTATGTCTATATATTCTATTCCCACTTATATTCTCATTTACTATTTGGGAAACTAAATATATTTTACCTCATATGATCCTTATATTTATATTTACCCATCTTCAAAAAATATATTATCCTTTTTAAAGACTTCTGCTTCAATAAATATATTTTAAAATATAAAATGGGAATTAAATTTATGCTCAAAGTTTTTTTTATTTTACTCCAAATTAGTTTATTTAGGATATATTTATTTTAATTTCCCTATTGTTGATATTAATTTTAATGTAATATTTAAATTATTCTTCACTTAATCTTCTTAAAAATTATGTTTTGATAGGTTACATGAAAATATTTCATTTTATAGTGATTCTTGGAAATGAATTCTTAGAAAATTCTTTTCGTGATTTCACATCTATTTTATAATCAATAAGTGATGGTACATCATTGATTTTTCTTACCTAATCATAAAAAATTTATAAACAATATTTATTTTATAATTTATTTCCTTTATTAATTCCCTAAGTTTAATATATTTATTTGAAGGTTATTCTCCTAGATACCCATACATAAATTGATAAGGGAAATTATTGATTAAAACATATACCATTTCTCGATATGGTTAAAAATCCATGTACTTAATAATATTAATTGAATTTTACTTACATAGAAGGTTACCTAATGTCATTGTATAAAAATTAACTTTCCATGGGTAATCATGTATTGATTATTTTTAATTAATGAATTTGTCCTTATGGTATATCATTTGAAAAAGTTTGGAAACCTATTTTTAATTACATGGTTTTTTTTATATTGTTATTAAAATCATGTGGATCAAATAAGAATTGTTTTCATAATGTGATATATTTGATATGAATTATATATCTCTTAAATGAATTGGGTATTGTTTTCATCTCATGAGATACCATATATGGTACATGGGAAATCAACCTAACGCGTTATGTCAAGTTATCTTGGTTTTGAACCATAACTTATGCTTATGATGTCATGGTTTATGTTGTTGAAACAAATTTATGATTCCATGACCTAATGATATCATTCCATTATTCCATGTTTTTATAATTATCTCACACTTATATTCCATAGTAAATGTTTTTAAATTTGATATTACATGTCTCATTATCATGACTTGTGCACAAATCTTATTCTTCCATGTTATTTTTAAAAAGATATTTATACCCTGATAAAATTTTATTATATTATTTGGATCTTACCATTGATAAAATATTTATATGTTTTCCCTTATAATGTGTTCAATTTCATTTTTTTCTTATGATTCCATTCCATGGATCATGAATATTAATATAACCTATGAGAAGACTAGAAGGGGATCCAGTGTTTTTCAATTATAGAGTAATATTTATATGTTTAGGAAAAATATATTTACATATAGGTAGTCCCAAAATACACTAAAAAAATTTCAATGGATTATGATATTATTATTAAGTTTAATGATTAATATATTAAAATTATATGAAATATATGTATGTTTATATTGGATCATCTCACTTTTTATCAAAGATGGGTTTTAAATAAATTGTTTTTAGCACTTAACCTAGGAGTGCAGTTATAGAGATTAATATTTGGTATCAGTTTAGGGTTTTTTATATTTTATATGATTAGTTTAATTAATTTTTTCATTTAATATTAGATAATTTTAGTGAAATGTTTTGGGATAAGTAAAAGTATATGATAACATCATATAATGTTGGTAAAGTTTTGAGTATCTGGTTTTCATACCAATTACATCCCTATATGCACACTAATAGGTGGTTATAGATGTGATCGACCTAGGGGTAGTCACCATGAATCTTTTTGATTGGGTATCAACTTTATCCTCACTAAATTCAAAATAATTGGGTCAAAAACTAAAAACTGGCTAAATAAACTTGTGGGATAAAATATGGTTAATTATCATTCTATTTAGAAACCAATATAAAGGTATTGAACACATTTTTAAGATATGGTTAGAGAAACACATAGGAAAATGGTCTTGGAAAACTTATTTTATACTTATGGAGTTATAGGTTCATCCAACTATGTTAGAGTTCAAACAAAAGTGTCATATGATGAATTTAAGGTTTAAAATGAAAAGACATTTTTTGATTAAGATTTCATATTTATGAAATAATTTACTAGGATCTTATTGGATATTCTCATAATAATTTTTGTTTTTATATTTAGTTGGAAACTATATCTTGAAAATTAATTTTTTGTGGGTAGGTCTCTAGAAGATCCTTAGACATAGCTATAGAGGCATATTTGGAATAAATGGTCGATAATATTAAAATATGTCTACTATGAGAGGAAAAGATATATTTATAAGTATTTCCTAAGATATAAATGTTTGTATCTATTTTTAAGATATATCTTGGGCCATTATTAACATTTAAATACCCTTATGTATTGTTATTAGTAAGTGATAATTAAAATTGTGAGGGTGAAACTTTTTTAATAGGGAGAATGTAATTCCTAAGGTTTTTATAAATCATTTTCCTTAAAAAAACTAAATGAATATAATTCTAAACTATACATTCTATTTGATGAAAGGAATATAAATATAGTAAGAAATAAGTCAAAAATATATAGAAATTAAACTAAAATAACATTATTCAATGTGAAATATTATAATATAATAACATGAAACTATGTATTACAAATCATGTGTGATTCCCTCTAGGTCAGAGGTATGTTTTAATTTTGAGCATGGTCTATATATTTTAAGGTTTTAGAGGATTTAGTGAGTTATTGATCAAAATTTTGATTTTAAGGGTAAATAATTTAGTCACATGGTTTAGGCACATAGTTTTTCTATCTTTTCAGTAACCATGTGTTATGGTTCTATTGGTTCAAGTAATGATTTTCATGGAATAAGAATAGTTTTTCAAACTGTGTGAGTTTATAGGAAAACCATCTAGATTGATGGGTTTTAGTAAAGTGGTTATCTCAAAACATAAGCATGGTTTTTCTAAATGTGTGATTATTCCCAGGTAACCATACATTTTGATTTTCATGGGATAGTAGCTATTGAATAGTTGTTTCATGCTTTGTTAAATCTTGCAACCTAACCATGAACCTCATATGACATTCTTAAAAATTGAAAATTACTTTGTCACCCTTGGTTTTTTTATCCCCAATATTCTATTTATCACTTATTAGATTTAAATAGACTCACTTGATGATCTATAGGGTAATTGCATTGATTCGTTGGTGATCCTCAATTAATTTGGGAGGATCTATTTAGGGAATGATTTGTTTCTTTATGTTTCGTCCTCACATCCCTATATCATTCTTTAATCTGCATTCCCATTGCTTCATTGGAATCTAATTAGCATGTAAATCATAGATAAATAGGGGTTGACGAGGATTTTATGATGTTTCTTAGGGTTCTAGGATTTTGGGGCCTGATCCATTCAATTCCAATCGTTATTCTTGAAGGACAAAAGATTTTCTCTATCGATGAGGTGGGTGTCTCAATATAATGGTTTTATGTCATGAATTACTTTATATTGTTGTAAATTCCTTTGGTTTTTTATGAAATTAATTAATTTTAAATTTATAAGGTCTTCTTTATGAAATTTCATATTGGGTGACATGTGAAAGGGGTTTTAATGGAGATTTCATTAAAAATATTTTTGTGCACTTCATATGTTCAATGAAATGCCTCAAAGATGGATTTTACATTAAAATGATTTTTCAAGTAAAGGATTGTTGATATTTTTCTTGTGAAAATGTTTTTAGAATTATGAAAATGGTTTTTTTAATGTTTTGATGAAATATAGTACAAGGGAGAACATTTGAATCCTTAGGTGCATTGGGTTATGGACTTATAAAAACATTAGTGACTATGGAAGCTCTAGGGGTTATGGTTGTGATATCTATAGACTATGGAGGGGCTCGATATCATTAGTATTCACAAAATTTTTACATCATGTTCCTTTCGTGTACTAGTTATGTATTATCATAGACTAGATCCCACTTGTTTCTTATGTTTGGTTTCATATATACATCATGATTTATGCTCATGTGTTTATTCCATTAAGATATAAATGTATATGATTACAAAACTCTATTTCACATTCACTTTGATATCAATATTATTTTTTATAATGGTTTTTTATATAAAACCAGAGTATGATTTATGTAAAAAAAATTAAAATGTTTTTTTTAATAATTTTGTTTTAAATTTAGTACTAATGGCTTCATAGTAATATACATTGTATAGATTTATAGTGGTATATTGATGGCGATTTTTCTTACACCTTGAATATGCCTTTGGTATATGGATACTTTTTAAAATGATGCAAGTAAATGAATGGAATAATGTAAATCATTTCCTTAAATTGGATGATTTAATCTTCATAGTGAGTTTTCTTAGTGGTGGTGAATGGTCACATGGATATATGGATATATTATTAGTTTACATTACTCTAGGTTTTAACCTTTTGAATTGGTTATATATGTATCATGGTTATGTACATTTCTTCTACACTATAATATTTTTGTTTAAATTTCATTTTTATACATGAGGATTTTTTTAGGGATTTTATGTCAATCTTCACCTTTTGTCGGGCCATCTTGGGTGACATGTCATGTGACCCAGGTTGGTTTTTTACACCATGTATTATTACTCACCATGAATTAATATATCCCTTCATTGTTTAGAAAACAAAAGGTGTAAATTAATATAAAATAATAAACTCTTCAACACTAGGATATCTCCTAGATCATCTTCACCCTTAAGGATCCCAAATACCTAAAGAAAATTTATAATAAAGAAAATCAAGAATGAGAATGCATATTGTAGAATATAAAATGAAAAGTAATGAAATTAGAAGTGTGACATAAGAAGTGTAAATGGAATTAATGATACTTGTAAGGTTATATAGAGAAATATAATTAGGCCATTATAAATATAGTTATTTGAAATATTTTCATTTGAAATATGGTTATTGGATATAATTGTATCAAATAGGTATATTAAAATTGTGTATTGTAAGTAGTAAATTTAAAATAATATAATTCAAGAATAATAAATAATGAAATAATAATATAATATTAAAATATTATATATATATGTGTGTGTGTGTGTGTTATAGAATGATATAATATATTTATAAAATTCAAAGAATAATATAAATATGAATTTATTAATAAAATTAAAATTTTAGAATATAAATAATTAATTTTAATAATTTTTAGTGAATATTAATAAATATAAAAGTGATATTTTAAAAAAAAAACTCTTTTAACTACTCTTAACTCAAGAATGATTTTAATTAAATTTATTTATAAGATTTACATTAAATAAATTATTATCCATCCAATAGTTATTACTAGGTTTAAAATAAGGATAAATTAATTTTATGATTAAAAATGTGTTTGCCTAAATATTTTGTTTTTATGTACTATGAATGTTTTTATGAAATAATAATTATAACTGTCAAAATATATTATTGATATGAATAATATATTAATTATAATTCATATTAAATAATAATAATAATAGTTCGTATCTAAAAATCCATTTTCCTATTAAAATATTGTATCAATATATTTTGTATTTCTATTTAAAATTTAAATTCCAAAATTATATAATTTTAATTGGATAAAATTAACTTCAATTTTGGATTTATCACTTCAATATTATCTTAAGATGAATTTTTGTGATTTTTCTCAAAAAAGTTGATTTTTATGTAATAGTGAAGAATACATTTTTTATTGATATCATACAATTTTTTACTTTATCATGATCTAAAAATGGATCGAAAATTTCTTAAAACATTTTCCTTCACTAATAATTTATTTAAGGAATAAAATTATTCATTTAAAATACTATGTTGAATTTTGAAAACTAGTGTTTAACATCTTGAAAATTAAGTAATATTTTATTCTAATAAAAAAATATTTTCGAATTTTTCATTAAATACGATGTCACAAGGTAAGTTTATATTTTAGATTCCTTTTAATCCATATAAAAATTATTTTTCTAACAATAAAATTATTAAATTCTTGGAAATAAATAAACTTGATAATTTTACCCATAAAATATTTCTATGCTTAAAAATACAATTACTCTAAAAATGAATTTAAAAGAATCGAGTGAGCTAATTTAAAATTATTTTTTATAACCATTAGAAATTTTATTTGATAAAATTATTTCAATATTTAAAATAATAATTTTTTAAAGATATTATAAGTTATTTTTAATTTTTAAGCATAAAAATTTGTTATCGGGGTTAAAAATGTATTTATCATCCTCAACGTAAAATAAGGTAAAAATATTTTAAATAACGTTTTTAGGTTTTTATAGGCCAAAACAAATCTCTTCTCCATTTTCATCCAATTTTGATTCAACTTTCCCTCTGAAAAATGTGTTCCTTTTATATTAGGTGATTATATTTACGAAAATGGCATTCCCTCCACCAATAAAAGGTCCATTATACAACCCATTCAATTCCACTATAAAATTACACATATTATTTATTATATTCCCATTATAATAATTATATATTTCTCTTCTATTTTTTAAATCCACTTGATCTAAGGAAAATAATAAAGTCTACCATTTCCAAGAAGTCTTCCAAAGGAAAACTCAAGTTCTAAACGTGATTAATAATCTTTCCATAAATTATTTTATATTCTATATTTCTCATAAAAATATAATTTCAAAATTATTATATAATAAAATAATTGTTTTTTATAATAAATGCTAGTTTTTAAGGTAATAATCGTTTTCCACCTTTCCCCTTTTACTTTAGAAAAATTAAAATGGTTTCACGCATGTGTCCGCACTACTACCTTCATAAATGATTTTTTTGATTTTTCATAAATAACTTACATGTATGGTTAAAAAGTGGTATTTAATAGATTAATATGGTATTTATAACATTATTAAGATTTTAAATTATAAAAAATCCCCATCTTCATTGCATTCTATGTAAATAAATGTGTTGCTTGTGCGTACATGCACTTTAGCGCTTCCTTAAGAGTTGCATATTTAATTTTTCATATAGTGTTTTATTCTTTACCAAAAACTATTGAAATATTATTCCTCATATTAAAAACAAATAAATAATATCATTGTTATTCTAAAATAATGATATTTTTCTAAAAAACAATTTCTTAAGCATACTGACCCATAGATTATAGATTTTTCATGTTCTGGTCGATCTGACCACCTACTTGAACAATTATATAGATTTATATCATGGATAAATATAGAAACTTTACAACTAGTGTCATTATAAATTATTGATAAAATAATTTTTGGTTTATAGATTTTGAATAGCTATATTAATATTTACCTTATTATTATTTTTCCACCATTTTTCATTATATATTTTCGAAACAAACTTAGCATAAACTTCTTCATGACGAATTATATCAAAAATAATTATGAAAGAAAATTATAAAATTATAAATCATTAAAATACTTAAATTCTAGTACCTATAATTGTCTAAAAATTGTGAGATTTTAATGTATAAACAAAAAGCAACACCTCCATTATGAAACTAGTATTAAAAAAATAATTGAAGCTAATAACATCTGATGTTGAAAAAAATTAACTAACTAATATATCTATAATAAATATTTATAAATTAAGTTTATAAAAGGATATGGGTATGAATATGAATCCTAAATAAGAGATTAATATAGTTATTTTTGTTATACTTTAGGATATATTATATTCAACTAAGTTGGATTGAAGGTAACATTTTTTGTTAGATAGATTTTAATTCATTGAGTTGTGATTGTTATTCTTGATATTTATTCTTATAGGTATCTATATTGGTCTATATAATTTTATTTAGTTTAATTACATTTTTTTTAAAATTTATATTACAGAAACCCCTTTTCTAATGATATGTACTTCATGAATTATCATGTCCATAAGGATCTCTACATCTCAATTTTTCTACATTAATATATTACTTTCATTCCCCAATTGTTACCATTTTGTAAGTAAATATTTTTATTAGATTTATTTTTATCTTACTTTTATTCTTATCAAATGGATTTAAAAATAATTTTCATGTTTTGATGTTATGGGTTTTCGATTTTAAATATAAAAAGTAATAAGTGGTTTATTGACTCAATTTTCATTCCATTTGGGACATGAACTATCTTTCTTGACTATTCTTTTCTAATTTCTATTATTCTAACATTTATCCATTATGTATGGTATCTTCTAATTTTACTTTTGGAGAAATTACTTCAAATCAAATACTTCTTCCTTGGTAAATTACCTCCTAAATTTTATGACACTATTAGTATTAATACATGTCCTTTATAATAGATTATACTCCTCCATGTCCATATTTTATCATCCATAAAATAGTCTTCATTCCTATTTTGGAACCTAAATGTGTTATATCTTCTATTATCCTCATATTTCACCATACCCATTTTGAGAATAATTTCTTATTATCCTTTTTAAAAATTTGAGTTTCAATAAAGTTATTTAAGAATATAAAGTGGTAATTTCAATTACACTTGTATCTTTCTATTCTTATCCACATTTCTATAGTTTAGATTTATTTTTTAAAAACATCCTATTATTGGATTTATTATAAAGTAAAATTTTAATCATTTTACTCTTCATATTCCTAAAAAAATGAAAAGAGAGTCTAAAATCATTCATATTACAATGATGTTAGAAAATTTCTTCTAGGAAAACAATATTCATTATTTCACTTATATTTTCATCATTTAAAGAGAACTGATATATCATTTATTCTATATTAACCAATCATTAAATAATTATAGACTTTATTTTTCATCTAACGTGTTTCTGGTAGAGACCCTGACCTATCACAAACTAACCTAGATGTAAAGGTACTCTGATACCCAAGCCATCATTGACATGGACTGAAAGGTGTTCTCAATACCCATGGGTTTGAGACTACTATTTTTCATTATATAAGATAAGTTTGGAATGGTGTTTCCATATTTAACAACAGAATAAACATATATATGTCATTATGATCAAAAAGAAAAATTCATAGAGAGAATAATACCATAATTCAATAAGGTATATAAACCCAAAGTATAACCAAAAAGTACCTGAAACATATGGAAAACAACCCAAGTATCAATAAATACTAAAATTTATGCCCAAATAACAATAAACACCACCTATAAGTGGTTCATTTTCCATTCTCAAACCTGGTAGAATTAAATCAACAAATTCTTGAAGGCAAAGGTAGGGTGTGAGCTAAAAACCTAGTAGGGTATCACCAAGGATTCCATAATAATACGAAAGTAAAATAAACTAATACATGCTTTGTATTTTAAATAAAATAGGAATGAAAATATAGTTTCATATTTAAAACAAAACAGGTTATTCATTTCAATATATGGAAACATTTCAAAACAATGGATTAATAAAATATTTAAATAAAACAGTTTATATAAATTCACAAGGTATGTGTAAAGTAGTTTTACAAAAAAAATAATATATATCAAAATAATTTTGAATGAACAACATGGTCATATTACAAGAGTATGATATTTCTATGTTATGGGATCCTCAAACACACATATAGGTGATCATGGTAATATGTGTACACAGGTCCCTCAACCACTGATCAAAGATGAATAATCAACATCCCATAGGAGACAAGATCTATTGCACTATATTAATGTTAGTGATTTAAATCATCAAATATAGAATTTCTCCTCAAATAACTCACAAAATACCTAGTCTTTTACGTTCTCAAACAACAATCATAATGGAATAATTATTTCAAAACTTTTCAAAATATAGTTTCTCCGATTTCTATTTAAATATGCCAATTTCTCTTTAAAAACCAAAATATGGGTCTTTAATCAGTTTATTCCTTTTTAAAAGATAAAGAAATGGGTTATTATAAAAAAATACAATTTCTTAAATAAAATTTTCAAATCAATTTTCCAAATCAATTTCACAATTCTATCAACTTCTATAAAATCCAAATCACACCCCAATAAAATGGAATTGGGGGTTTTTCCCAATTTCATGTCAAATAAATTTAAAATAACAATTCACACTGAATTTGTTTTCACAATTTAATTGAAATAATTTAAAATAATCAAAAAATTATAGGTTAAATTAATTGGCCAATATTATATAGAACAACCTACCTTGGGATCACGGGATCACGAATCACAACACCCTCAATGGGAAAAACCAAAAAAATTTCAGTAACATAGATCCTAGAATAAAACCTAGATTCAAGATCTAAAAAACATAGATTGGATCCACCACTACCTAGTTTTCAGAGTTTTCACTTAGAGGGTGCACATTTTGGGAAAACTGTGTGCTCATTGTGCAGAGCCAAAGAGCCTTCCAAAATGTTCATAGTTTGTTCCTAAAACCAACTGAGACAAGCCCCAACAAAAGAATGATAAAAAATCAGGTTGATTAATAATTGAAAATAGTAACAATATTTTACAACTTACCCACTATATAAATTTACATCCCCAAATAACCTATGAAGAATCTTCCATTCTAAAAAACATGAGGCCACTATTCTCTCATCAATGCCTCTCTCCCCCAAGTCTCATGAGTATAATAATCTTTCTTCCATATCACTCAAACCAATGGTATCATCCTCCCAGGAAGTACCTTGGTTTTAGAATCAAATATTCTGACTAGATGATTAGTCATGCATAAACCAGGATCAACGTCAAGATCACTCTATCTCATAACATGATATGGGTTTAAAAGATACTTTTAGATATTCCATACATGGAATATGTTATATATCAACATTATCTCTGGTGTAAGTGTTAAATGATAATCCACTTCATCCACCTTATCAAAAACCTCAAAATTTCCCACAAAACTCGGAGCAATATTCCCTTTCCAACCAGGACCTTGATAACCTAAACCAGGTGAAACATTCAAGAACACCTGGTCACCAACTAAAAATTTTAATTTTCTATGATCAAGATTATCATAAGACCTATACCAGCTCAAGGTTATCAATATTATCTAATGAATCAACTAAATCTTTATTTTCATCTCTTGAACAATGATTGGTCTAACCAATGAAATTTCCCAACCTCTAACCTACATAAAGGATATTTACATGGCTATCCATAAAATGCCTCAAAATGGTCCATTATGATCTTGGATTGCAAAATATTTTTATAAGAAACTTAGTCCGCACCAAATTATCATCCTCAGATCCACTAAAGTCAATAAAATACGAACAAATAATATTCTCAAGAATTTATAAAGATCATTCTATTCGTCCATCCAACTATGGATGGTATTCCATACTCAAACGAACCTGATATCTTAATGCCTCCTGAAGACCTCTCCAAAAAGAGAAGGAAAACAAGGATCCCTATTAGATAATATCACATATGAAACTCTGTGAAAATGAAAAATCCCCCTTAAATAGATATTTCCCAATAACTCCACATTGGTTGTATCATGAATGGGTATAAAGAGTGCCGATTTGGTCAGGCTATTAATCAAAACCCATATAACATTCTTCTTTCACTAGGTATGTGGAAACCCAACCAAAAATTACATTGATATTTCATCCCACTTTTAAGGAAGAACTAGAACTGGCTGAAGAAAATAGAATGTTCTCTGGTACATGTCCTTTACCTGGGGGATTGTACAATAAGGAGAGATAAAATCAAAAATTCCACTTATCATACCTGGCAACCAAAATCATTATCGCATGTCATATATCATGTTTTCCGTTTTGGGGTGCACTACCCACTAGGAATTATGTAAATCCCCCATACCAACATTTATCAAAGGAAAATGTACTACATACCAATTCTAGAAACATAGAATACCCTCAAGGGTGAATGACCACTCCACAACGGTCTTTCCATCCTGAAGAGAGTCTCTCATGTTGTAGAATTCATCTTATAGTTTTTGTTCCTAAAGAATCATCTCGAGAAGAGAGAAGTTCTACTGAACAATGGACCAAACAAACTATTCCCACGATTGTAAAACTACTATATGAAACTCTGAAAAAATATTCATCAATTTCTATTTTTCTATTGATTCTCACATAGCTTGTGTTGGAAGTTTCCTACTCAAAGCATCTGCAATGACATTACTTTTCCCTTGAGTATAAAGGATTTCAAACAAAAGATTGCAGGTATTCAATCAAATACCCTTGTAAAATATTTTAATATTTTTTATAGAAAAAGTAACACAAGATCTTGGGGTTGGAATGCATGATAAACGTTTTTCAGAAAAGTAAATGTGGCAAACTCTTAAGTGTATGAATCAAAATAGCAAGTTCAAGGTCATGGGATGGATAATCCTTCTCATGAGTCCTAACCTTTCTAGATACAAAGGCAAGGACATGGTCACCCTATATAAGTACACAATCCAAATATTAAATTTATGCATTAAGGAAGACCACATATCCCTACTCATCCTCAAGAAAAGTAAAAACTGGTGTAGTTGTCAAAAGACTTTTCAGCTCAAAAAAATAACTCTTCCATTTTTCATCTAAATAAATCTATACTACCTTCAGAATAAGAGTAGTCATAAGAGAATATAACATTAATAACTCCTTTAAAAACTGGTGATAATATCTTTCTAAACCCAAGAAGATCTGAATCTCTAAAACATTACACTATTGTTACCATGTCATAATAGCTTTCTCCTTCTCAAGAAAACAAATATACATTGTTATGAAACCATGTGTCCTAAAAACATTACTTCCTGAATCTAGAAATTTAATTTTTATAACTTGTCATAATGATGGTGATTTATTAATAATTTCAAAACCCATCTCAGGTGAAATGCATGATCCAACTCAGACTTAGAATAAACCAATATTTCATCTATAAATACTACAATGGAGGTATCAACATACTCATGTAAAATATTTTTTTTAATCCATACAAACTTCAAGATAATTCAATTAGACTAAATGGAATGACAAGGTACTCATAATGGTCATACCAACTCAGAATGGCCGTTTTCTAAAATTCATTTTTTTTTATTTTCAACTGATGATAAAAAAAATCAAAGATAAATCTTTGAGAACCACTTTAACCCTTTCAACTGGTAAAATATATCATCAATATGTATAAATGGATACATGTTATTTACCGTAACTTGATTGAGTTTTCATAAATCAACAAAAAATTTAAGTGACCCATCATCATTTTTAGTAAAGAGAACTGGCATCACCCATGGTGACACACTCAGGCATATGAATCCTTTCTCTGAAAGATCATCTAGCTGATTCTCCAACTATTTCATTTCAGCTAGTTCCATGTGGTAAGATGGAATTAATACCGGTAGGTTACACTTCACAAAGTTAATAGATAAATCTACCTCTATTAAATATGGAAAACTATATAATTCATAAGGAAAGACTTTAAGAAACTCAAAGACCACTGGAGGGAGATCATCACTCAATTATTCCCAATATAGATCAAAATAGAACACGTATATCACTTTCCCCAACTCTAGATAAGAAGTTATGGATTTAATTTACCATGGGTCCCATTCTTCCTAAAATATATGGAACACTCCATCGGGCATAGTAAAGGATACCATCCAAATATAGAAATCAATTGGGTATTTATTAGAAATGATTCAATCCATCCTAAATATGATGTCACAACATTTTATGTTGAGAACCAAAAAATCTGAATCAAAATAAATATATGATAAAGAGAAAACACTAGTATGATAATGTATACCTTGATCTCTATTCATTCTGAGGTGTGTAGTAAAATCCATTACATAAGATGAATTCTCCATAGGATGATTTAGAAGACTCATAATACTAGTTGAAATGAACAAATGAGATTCACCAGTATCAAATAAAGTAGTCACTAAAGATGAATCAATAGTTATGGTACCTCTCATAGTCACAAGACCCATATCTTCTTCTTTTAGATACTCTTCCAATACATGATGAATCATTGTTCCAAATTCATATGGCTAAAATCGGTTATCCCTTGAATCATATGATTTCACTATGTTTCTTTTTGGTACATATGATCTTATGCCACTATGGGGAGTATAGTAGACATAACAGAACTTCTATAAGTGACTTGAGAATTTGTAAGAACCCCAAAACATGGGTGCCTAAATGTAAACATTTTTTATTGTCCAGGATTTCCACAGTAGTAGTAAATCAAAGGTCCTCTATTAGTCAATATAAGAGGTATGAAAGAAACTTACTATTGAGAACCACCATAAGAATCATCACACTTTCTCTTTCTTTTTATGTAACTCATAGAATATCCACTAGGAGAAAAAAGAAATCCCATCAACCCTGAATTATAATATTGGTCCATATCAACCATCAAATCTTTATGCAACACATTATCATAATAACGGAGATTCACCTAGAAAACCTGAGAATGGATATCAGCTCGAAGTCTTATCTTGAAATTTTGAGACATTATCTTCTCATTAGATACAATCTCAAGTGTAAACTACACAATCTCCAAAAAGTGATTTGTATGTTCTATCAAGGTCATGTGAGCTTTCTTGATTTTTTAAAACGTTATATCCTTGGACAAAACCATGGAATCTAGAAATAACTCATTGGTGAAAATATCATTAAATTCCTTCCACTCTAATCCCTCATGATTCTCCATCATCACCATCACGTACCATTATCCCTTACAAGGTCCCTCTATCTTGACGGTGGAAAATTTTACCTTGATAGAATCTACCATTTCCAAGAACTCAAATAAAATCTCAACCATTCTCAACCAATACTCAACCTCGTGACAATCATTTGAGCCTTGTATCATTATTGTCTTTTGGTAAATAAATTCCTGAGAAAATATCCTAAATTCATCCCTATGGGGTTCTACGACTGGAACCTGAATGTGAACAGGTGCAGGTTCTTGCCCCAAGTCATTGACAACATGTAAAACAACATCAACCAGATTCTAGTCGAAGGGAGAATTTTATCACTATCGATCATCAGTAGCTTCCTCCTGGGTTTTATTTACCTATCCTCTCAAAGGAATGATGCTACAAAACATCATTAGAAAACATTAAAGATTTCATAATTCTACACAGATCAATACTCGTACAAATACAATAGGAAAATTAATCTCAAAATATAAATAAAAAATAATTTTATTTCAATCTATCCAAATAAAAAGTATGGAAAATACTAGAACTAATCATCAATACCTCTTTCCCAAACCACCCCAAGTAAATTAAGGCTCTTTATGGTGATAGTTGTCTTGGAACTCAATTGTAACTACCTCTTAAGTCCTGAAAAGATTACACAACTAAATACAAAATTCAAGAAAATATTCTTAACCTTCACCTTTATACCAAATTATCTTGAACAATCCTGAATACCATGGTACTCTAATATACAAGCTGGCAATTATATTTCTTAAAGGGTTCTCTCGATCCCCACAGGTTTGTGACTAGAACATGGAATCATACAAGATAAGGTAGGAACTCTTTTTCCAAAGTAAACAGTACTAGAGACAAATTAAAGTCAGTATGATCAAAATTAAACTCCATAGTGAAGAGAATTCCTAAATTAAAATAGGTATTTAAACCCAAAGTACAAACACAAAGTAAAAAAAAGATAGGGAAAAAACCAAGTCCCAATGGACACAACACTCGATGTACAAATATCAACAATAATCACCTCAAAGATATTATTTTCCCTTGCATGAATCTAGAAAAAATAAATTTTCAAATACCTAAAAGAAAAGGTATAGTGTGAGATAAAATCCCAGTAGGGTCTCACCAAGGATTCCATAATAAGATTCCAATAAAATAAACTAATAAATGCTTTCAATTTTAAAAAAAACAAGCATGAAAACATAGTTTCATATATTAAAAACATTTGTATTCATTTCAATTGATGGAAAAATTTCAAAACAATAGATTAATAAGCCTTTTATATAAAACAATTTATATAAATTAATAAGTCATATGTAAAGAAGTTTTAAAAAAGATTGCATATATAAAAATAATCACAAACCAGAAACATGGTCATCTACCAAGAGGTGCGATAGTTCCAAGTTAAGTAATCCTCACACACTCGTATGGGTGATCAAGACAATATGTGTACACATATCCCTCAAAAACTTGTCAAAGATGAATAATCAACATCACATTAAAGACAATATAATCTTTAATATGTTTATATTAATGTTTTAAAGTGTCAAATATAGCATGTTTATCCTTAATAACTCACCAAATACCTAGGATTTCATATTCTAAAACAAAAAGAATAATGGGAAAATTGTTTCCAAATTCTTCAAAGTAAAATTACCCCATTTTACATTTCAATATTACAATTTCTCTTTAAAATCCAAAACATGGGTTTTTAATCAATATGTTCCTTTTTTCAGGATAAAACCAATAGGTTCTTATTAAATAAAAATTAATCCATTTTCTCAAATATGGTTTTCAAATAAATTTTCCAAATCAATTTCCCAATTTCATCAATTTCATCAATTTCTATCAAATCCAAGTCACACCTAAATTCAATGGAATTGGGGGGGGGGGGTCCCCAATTTCATTCCAAATCAAATTAAAATACCAATTCACACTGAATTCAATTTTAAAAATTTAATTGAAAGTAATTTAAACAATAAATCAATTCTAGGTTAAATTAATATGCCATTATTATATTCAACCACCTACCTTGGGATCACCGGATCAAGAATCACAATTCCAACAAAGGGAAATTCTTATAAAGAACACCGGTAGTGGAGACCTGATAATCAAACCAGGATGAAATGTCTAAAACCATAGAGATTATATCATTAAACAACACATACATCTATCAAACCGTAATTAGGTGAGTGGAAGAGATTGGGAGATAAAAATAGGAGAAGTACTATTACCGTAGAGAGATCTAATGATATTTTCCAAGCATTGATATGCTTCTGAAAGTGTTTAGAGGGAAAAAATGGGTTTCTGAGAGCCCTCTCAACCTTTAAAAATGGGATATCAAGAGTTAGGGTTGAGAGGGGTTCTAAAATAGTGTTAGGGGGATTTTAAAATATTTTTTGGAATAATAAAAATCCATGCACACTATTACTTGGGAAGGGTCGCATGGTTTGTCAAACCGTGCACCCTAACCATTCTCCCTTTATGTGGGGTACAATGATTATCCATGGTGGGTGCACAATTTTTCAAATCATGTGTCAGCCATGTAAACCCCCTCTTCTTGGGTTTCTACATATTACACTAGAAGGGCACACAGTTTGGGAAAACTTAGCACCAACCATTTAAACACATGGGTCTTCTAAAATTTTCAATAGTTATTACCAAACACACCCTCGACAAATTCAAAATAAATAATTATTAAAAAGAGGGTTTTGGAGTACCTAAAAATAGTAACATGTTAATACACAGCCCTAGTATCCTGGAGATAATTCCTAGTTTATTATATTGGAGTAATAAAAATAGAATTCCATCCCAAAGTACCAAAAAGTTTAGTAATCTTGGTAAACTAGATACGTACTTGGTTCATATATTACATTTGAATACAAAATTTTCCACATAATTTTTTTTAGGGTAAAATTATTCTCTCTAGAATAATCTTTCATTTCAGACATATTATGATTTGTAGATTCCTATGAAATGAGACCTAATAAGGGTGATCTCAAATACTCAGTAAGGCTTTAGTATAGTGAAAGATATCATTAATAAATGATGTGTAATTAATAAGGAATGAACAATAAAGAAAGGTAAATATCTAAAAACATATAACAATTAAATAACTGACCATAATAATAAATGGAAAAGTAAATAAATGAAACACATAACATTTAATTGTGAAACAAACTATCATAACTAGAGTGGGAATCATAAATATGGATAGGTAACTAACTGAAAACAAATGTAATTTAATCAATAAACTAAGAATTAAATACATCTAAAGAAAATATGATTGAGAAATATCATGTATAATAATAACTGAATTCAAAATGAAGGAAATGCTTAATTATAGGACATCATGTTTCCCTGGTACATGATACCATTACCGTTAATACATTTTATATAATATTTAAAAAAATACATGATAAAAACTCATTTAACTAAGGCAAGCTCACTAATTCATCCCATGAGATTACCATGCATCAAGGGATTTCTATAAATATTCCCCAACCCATTTCATGATTTTCTAATGAAATCCTCATATATATAATAATCTATTAAATTTATGAATAACATTCCTTCTTGTTAAATATTCATATTGAATAAAGAATAACGAGTTATCAATACTTTCCCATATGAACAAATAACATTAAATGTAAACATTGTATGTTAAAATGGTATGTGGTTCCAATAATAATCATATCCATAAAAAATAATATGAATATTTAGGGAGAATTTAATTTCTATTGATTATAGGAAATTTAATATTTCACGGGTAAGTTAATGACTTCAAAATGAAACAAATAGGTGAATGTCAATACTACACTTGGTGAAAATAATCATAAACCATCTAGAGGAAGAATAAGGATTGTATTAACATGTAACCATTTTTTTATGAATAAATGGATTTTTTTCTTTAGAAGAGAAATATCATAAATATATCTTTGAAAACATTCACGAAAAAAAATTTCTTTTTATTTTGAAAAAATATCAAAAATCCTTTTCTGTCATAATCACTTTTAAAAACATTTTCTATAAAAATGTCCTCATAAACCATCAAAGTAAAATAAACATAAATTATCATCATCATGGAAGGTAATTATATAAGTTTGGTTAAAGTAAAAAATAACATGCATTTTTTATTGTAAAATTGGTTAGGAATGTGTCATTTTCAAAAAACACAAAGAAGATTTCATTCACATTTTTAGTAAAAGGAAAATGGGATATGTTTTGAAAATGATATAATATTCCTGTTAAATTTTCTATATAAAGCGTAAAAATGGGTAAAAATTTCCTTAATAAATAATTATTAAATTTCTATAATATTTTTTTAAAATACCTTAGGAAGACATGGTTTTGGAAGAAAATAGATTTCTGTTTTGAGAGATAAATGAAGACATGTTTCATTAAAAATATTTTATCATTTACATTAATTAAAAAAGAGTGTAAATGGTGATATTACATGAAAATATCATGAATAACCAGAGGATAATAAAATTAATGATTTTATTAAACAACTATCAAATAATTTCCTTCAATTGAAATTAAAGAATAAACAATCTTGGTTGAAATGATATTATGAAGTAAACCCTTATAAAGATCATAATGTTGTAGTGAGAATCAACTAATGAATAAATTATGTGTATAAAATATTAATCCACATAAAAAAGTGTAAATAGGATATAATATAATCAAAATTTATTATATACATAATCTTATAATTTCAGCATCAACAAATAAGTAATATAACTCAATGGAAAGAAATTTATTTATTAAATTATTTACCGCTTGGTAACATTTAATTCAAATCCCCTTTGTTGAAATAATTCAAAATGAATCTTAAAATACAATTAATAATGTATTATTCATGATATTACATGTCAAAGGGGTAATAAATAGACTGTATAAATTAAATTTAGTGCATAACATTATAATATATCTTAGTGAAAGGAAATATTGATGAAATCCATTAACTTACACTTCCTTTTGGTTGACCATTATTTAAAATTTTGTAAAGTGGTTCTAAACATGTCATTAACATATTAAAAATCAATATTATTATTTATAATATCATATAGGATCTATTTATAACATATTATTATCCTTTCATTAAAAATATTTTATTATTTTCACTATTTTGGGTGTCAATTTCCTTGTTTTTTCTTGCACGTTTCATCAAGAAAGATATAGTTCCTACACATATTATATAGTTATATCATCTAAAATATAATAATCATGAATTTATTATGATATTTTTACATCAATTATACTTTTAAAACCAATCATTAATGATGATTATGAAAAAATACACACATTATGATCATGGAGATAGTAGGTCTTATGTACACATGAGTTACATTTCCATTTTCAAATGATCATTGTGGAAAGAAGGTAAGTAATATTTTACCATTATATAATGATCATAATATCATATATATATAGTATTTTGAAGTTATATATATCATCAATGTGGTATGTTGATGAAAATAGAGTCACATCGCTTCATGAAGATGACAGACCACACATACAATAATGATGTTATCATATTTAAGTGAGTGAAAAGGTAAGATATAGAATGATATATATTATATTTTAATAATTATAGGAATATAAGTAATAAATAAATTAAATAATTTATATCACATATAATAATTATCTTTATCTTTATCACATTTTTGGTGAAGTGTTAGTGAAAGACGATTCACATCACTTCGCGAGGCGGTAGTCCGTTGTACACACAAGTGACATTATCGTATCTCCTAAGAAGTAGAAGGTAAAAATATATACATGATATACTGAATCTATAGGTGTAAATAATTTATAAATATTATATATTTACTTTATATCCATCATCATACATATTCAAGAATGTTGTTAATGGAAGAATGAATGACATCGGGTCTCAATGCGTTAGTTTACCATACACACGAATGATGATTCTGTAACCCATTTAATGAAAGTGGGGATGTTTATAGGTCATGACCTAAATAAATAAATCCCTATATATATAATATAATTAATTTATTATATCATTATACTTTAATAAAAATTTATGTTGGTGAAAAAATGAGTAAAATAAAGATGTAGGTGTGAAGTGGAGAGGATAGGGGGTGGCCTTTTATAAATGAGTTGAGTGACACACATGTAATTGTTTGAAAATATTCAATGATACCCATTTTTATCATGGATAATGCTTTAAAATGGATCATTATTGAACATATAAGATATAATATCATAATATATCTAGAATATCAGTGTTGGATAAGTTGGTAGGTCATTTTTAACCCCTATCCTCTTAGTTTAACCCTCGAGTAAATCAATTTTTACCTAAATTGAGGTAATTAATATTTACTACATTCACTATTAATTTTGGTAAAAAAATTCATTTAACCTTATTATAAATTATAAATTATATTAATTTCAAATATTGAATACATTTGTATAAATTAAATTTACAAAAGTGGAAATTATTAATTTAAAACTAATCTTGCAAACGTGATGAGAAAATGGGTTTTTAAAGTGAAAATGTTCCAAAGTTTACAAAATTTTTATATCTAAATGCATTATAAAAATTATTCCAATGACCTAAATTAGATTAATTGATATAAATTTAAAATTATTTTACTTTTCAACTAAATTAAAAATATAATTTAATTTTATAAATTATTTAAATAAAAATGCAGTTTTCAATTAAAATCCAGTATTTTCACTATTCTTCATAGAATGAAACATTTCAGAAAAATCCCAAAAATCACCCTATGATAATTTTGATATTCCTATTTAAAAATAAGAGCTTATTTTTATATATATATATTTTCAGAAACTTGTAAAATTATTTTTAAATTATGTGTTTAAAATGCAACTAATCTGTCTTTTAGAAAAATATAGTTTTTCAGAAAATATTCTTTTTTCTTTTGAATGATTATTATTTTTTTACTAATAAATTGATAGCTAATAAATTTCTCAAAAATAAATATTTTTATAAGTTATTTAATCCTATTCGTACTTTTCATTCCAACAACTAGGATATAAATTTCATATTAAATAAAAATAGTAATCGTATATTGTTTTTTGGTAAAACATGGTCTTATGTTTAATGAAAGCGATTGAAAAAACTCATTATTGTGTGTATCATAATAATTCAAAGAAATTAAATTTATTCTAAAATAAATATATTTTAATCTTTTGGATTGTTATATTCACTTTTAAGCTAGGTGTTTTATGTTGGATGCTCTATTGAATAAAATTTTATTCTTTTAGAATTTTGGGGTGTTTCATTTCCTCAATGAATAAACTATGTTTCATTTCTTTTATTGAAGGTCATTCACCTAAATAACTATACATATATTGATTAGATAAATTTTTTACTAAACTTTAACCATTTATATATAATATGTAAATATTGTACACTTCATCGTCTTTATTTAAGGGTATTTACCTATAATGTTACCTAATAACCTTGGATACCTATTCAATTTCCATAGGTTATCATGTTATGATCATCAGTGAATTTATGAATGTTTCCTTATGGAATACCAATTTAAATGGATATTAAGCCAATTTTTATTTCTAAGTATTTTTATTATATGATTATTGAAATCATGTGATACACATATGTATGATTTTCATTATGTGATGGGTGGGGTTAGAATTATTATGATATAAAATGCATTGGGTAATGCTTTCATCTCATGAGATACCATGTATGGTATATGGGAAATAACCTTTCACATTATGTTATGTTTTCTAGGTTGTTACCCATTAATTATTCTTAAGATATCATGATTTATGTTATTTTTACATAAATTTGATTCCATGATCTTATGAAATAATTTCATTGGGCTATGTTTCCATGCTACGTGGTACATGTTTTTCATTTTAGTTTATATATTTTCTATCAAGTATTATGGAAAAATATTATTATACTATGTTATTTTTAATAATATATTTCTACCATTCATGTGATCTTTCATTATCAGCATCATTATTTATTTATTAAATGACGAAAACAAAGTAAAAAAGGAAAAATAGCCAACTTTCCAATGGAAGTCTAAGTAAATAGAGTCTGATGGAATCCCCTCTAATTATATTTATACCCTTAGGGAATTAAGAGTTAATAATATAAAAATATGAAATTCTGAAAACTTGGGCTGTCAAAGATGTAAGATGATCTGTGGCCCAATTTCTTTCATGATAGGTGTGGTACACTTGGGTATTACTGCTAAGTAAACTTCTTCATATTCTAAAAATATCATAAATTGAATAAGGAATCATACCTTTACTAAAAAGTGAGTTATATAGAATAGTGGAATCAGTTTCTACCTCTATTAAAGTGGTAGACCTTTGGCTATAGAGATCTAGTCTATTATGTATCACTTTCATGTTTTCTTGTAAGGATTTCTAGTTACCAATGTGTGCATTAAATTCCAGGATGACTGAGCTGCTATAATCCAGAACCCCCCCCCCCCAACCTTTCATGATTCCATCAACACAAGATCCATCTATATTCACCTTCATCCCACTAATCGGAGGGATTCATCAGACCCATTGGCCCCCGAATCCATCAAGAGTAGTGTGAAATTGATAAATCTTCACCTGCATTTACCTTATTGTAGGGTAATCCCACTAGTTATTGAAAAAATGTACCATGTCAAGCTGCATATTTGCAGTTCTGATGTCAAATCTCTTTCAGTGGTATGGATACCCTCATGTTGTGCCTTGTTTCATGCTTTCCAGAAGCACCAGCACCCAATGTTAAGAACTAGTGCCCAATCCCTTTTCTTTGGTCCTACATTACCTACACCATGAAAAAATCATTACAGGAAGGATGCATCAGGAATATATTGAGAGTAGAAGGCCGTGAAACTTCTAATGAAATTACAGATAGTGCACGACCAATTACCTTTAAAGAAAGGTATTGTGATCTCTCTTCACTATGAGTTATACTACAATGGAATCTCTATACCATATAGATTATAGCTCTCTATATATTATCATAATTTGGGAGAGCTGAGTTTCTTATCCTCCATGTTAGCAATTTTATTTTAGTTGGTATTTTTTCACACCAAAGAAGATCATTCCAACTATTATGAGCACCTCGATATATTAGTACCCTGTAGATGTCTCTGATAGAGAAATATATAGATGTATAGGGGTAAAAATACACTTATCATGTTTAAAATTCACCATAATAAGTTCAAAGGTACCTTATTTCTCATTAACAATAACAACCTTTAAAAAAGTTGGATTTTGAAATATTCCTTAAATGAGAAGTCATATGCAGGATATCCCAGAAAACCAAGTTGCACACCTACCTAGTTATGATGCCAGAAAGATAGGTCACCCTTCCTAACAATCTAGTGAGTGAGGGGACGTAAGGTCAGAATAAGAGCCGAAGGAATAAACCAGAAGGGTATTCTTTGGCTACTCATAGACTCTACATTTCCTATGCAACATATAGACACGATGTTTACCCACATGTTACATTCTCCAAAGTCTTATCGTATCACCTTTCCATGCATGTGGTGAAGAGTATCTCAGAGGCTTATCACGATAACCCCACCTTCATAAATAGGTTTATCCACTTTAGACCATATTACCCAATGTCGTTTCCCTTTATACAAGGCATCCCAAAGAAAACTAGCAAGAATTATCTCAATAGTATTCACAATAGCCTTTGGAAATTTGACCGAAGCCAATTCATGATAAGGGAAAGCCACGAACATGTTGTCAACTAGATTATTCTGACCTACAATAGAAATAAAGTGGTTTTCTAGTTAAGTATCCTACCCATAATCTTTCTTATAATGTGATCAAAATACCATATACAGATCCTCCGTGAAGATATAGGCAATCCCAAGTACCCTATTGGAAAGATACCACTCTGTACGTCAAGTCTCTAGAACACTGAGGAGGATTTAATGGCTACGTATCTATTAAATATAAAGAGGATTATTTTTTCCTCATTTAAAACTTTCCCGCTCCCTTATTAGTAATAATTAAATACTATGTTGATGTATTACACTGATCTCCTTCCAAAATTCATAAAGATAATGGTATTGTCAATAAACATTAAGTGGGAGATATATGAGGTATTGACTCTATTCCATTAGGGGTGATCTCTCTACTCAACATACTCCTATTAAACAGCCATATGAGAATGTCATGTATTAAGGTAAATATATTTAGGGAAATAGGGTTACATTGTTGTAGACCGTGGGAGGTTTTGAAGAATCTATTAGTCTTCCCTATAAATTAGGCAGCCATACACAAAAATCTAGAACACCAGAAAACAAGTTTTGAGACCCATGGACAGAATCCCATACCTGAGAGCACCCAAATAATTAATCTCCATTCAATCCTATCATACACTTTATTCATATACAACTTGATGGCCATGTTAGAACCATTAGTCTTGAATTTTATGTCACGAACCATTTATTAGGCTAGTGAAATAGACCCCTAGATAGACCAGTCCTTAACAAACCTTTGTTGTTCCAAGGAAATCCACTGAAGGAGGTGTATAGATAGAAGTCTATTTAGTATGTGCACCATAATTTTATAGGAAAAACTACACATACTCACTGTCCTATAGTGAGGATACTGTGAGTTGTAATGTTTAGGATATAGAAATGATGTGAAATATATGTATATTTCCCTTGGTTCATTTAAATTTGTATAAAATCCAGTGTTTAAAGAAATTTTATTTCTCATCAAACTTATAAGTGTGGTTTTATGTCATTAAAGGTCCTTTTATAGTTGAGTGTTGACTATACTTTCTATAAATATTTATTTCAAAATTTATATGGTTGTTATTTTAAAATATTGTCGACAAAAGGTGGACAATAATTGATATGGTAAAATTTTTCGTCAATAAATACCTCAGAAACACATTTAGAGAAATGGTTTTATAATATTTTATACCATTACCACACAGTTGAACCCCTTTTATCTCGTTTTATCATTATTGTGGTAACCCAATTTTTACCTTGGTAACTAAATTTTATACCCAAAATTTAATAGACATATTTTCCAAATTACTAAGTCTTAATTAAAAAATTAGACTCCTTTTAATCTTATTAAATTTTTAAATATTGGATATATATGTTTTAAATGAAAATATAAAATATATATATAATGTTTTGTAGAAAAATAACTTTTAAAACACTATGTGTTCTAAAAATTATTTCTTATAAATTACTAATTAAATAATTGTAAATATATTTTTTATTCATAGAAACAATACATTATATTCAATGTTTAAAAATAATTTATTTAATTTATAAAGATAAAAAAAATGAATATAGTTCTTTTTAAAGTATAATTTTTTAAAAATATAATAGTGGTTACCATATCAAGTTAAAATTAATTATTTATCTTCGATACACTAAATTTTATTAATCCATTATTAATAAAATATTTCTTTAAACTTTATAAATATATCAAATCATTCATTAATAATAATAATATGTCATCTATAAAAATATATTTTTTTGAAAAATTATTAAATTTAATCTTTAAATTTCATTATTTATCATTTATGAACTATATTATTTTCAATTTTTTTCAAACAATTAAGAGTATTCAATATACCCATTAGACACATGCCTGCCAAATAGTCATATATCCAATGACAATATATTCGATGATTATATATATATATAATAGTCTAATTTCATTCTTATATATATCCATACATATATTCTTAAAATCATTTATCCTATTCATTTACTTCATTCTCAACATGTATGTTATATTTATATTGTTTTTTCTTCTTTCTATAGTTGTAGTCATGTTTATGATCTTTAGGAAAAACCATGTGGATGAGGATTTTATTTATTTCAAATTTTTTAATTACTTTTTCATTTATTCCACTTCATCTTATCAAAATAATGTTTCAAAATATATTGTTGTAATGAATTAATTTTTATCTTGCATTATAATATTTCATCTCAAAGAAATGTATTCTGTTTCATTTTAGTTTGGTGTTTCCTATGAAATAATATATTCAACATAATTTATTATTTAAAGGGAAAATGTATATTAAAATCATGATGTGTTAAATTATACCTCACATAAAGGAATTTATCCCTAAAAATTTCATTACTTTGATAAAAAAAAGATAATACGCCTCCTCATTATATATTTTTGGTTCCAAAATTTATACATAAAACTTATGATTTATCTATATAAATTAAACTAAGTGAGTTGTTATGTTTTATAGTACTTTATCTCTATGGTCTAAATTTATATTATTAGATCCTCATAAGGGGATAATGTTCTAGTTATACTATATTTGAGTTCATAAAATGTAAATGGTCTGGTATATACTTACTCAAGAGTTATTCATGGAACACAAAATGAACTTGGTAAATGTTTAGTGTAGGTCAAAGATGATAAAATATCATCCATGCACTAATGATTATTTCTAAAGGTACAATTAATCTATATATCAACTTTCTTTTCTTTAGGAATCTCAGAAATCTCTTCCATGGTGATATTCAAAGTAATATTGTGTCTCTAATATCAAACTCCAAATATCATTGATGATTATTAGCATAGATATTCTTTAAAAACTAGGAAGTTTTAACAAGTTTTTGAATGGTTTTAATCTTCTCTATATTTTCTTTATCCGGATATGGTCCCAGCTACTTACTCTCTTCAACATCTTCCCAAAATATTGGAATTTCTCACCTCTTACCATTTAGATCCTCATATTGTGTCATTTTAATGCTATAATAGAAACTATTATTGTATGAGAACTCTAACTAGATAAGGTTTTAATCCCAAAATTCTTTTGAAATATATTAATCTGGGTCTCAATATATCCTCAAGAGTTTGAGTACTCCTTTTAGATTGATCATCATTCCAAGGATTATAACTAGTGTGGAATGTTATCTTTGTATTGAATACTTATGGAAGACCCCTCTAGAAAGTTAAGGTAAATCTTTGATATCGATCAGATAAAATTGAGAGTGGTACTCTATAAAACCCTACCACATATTAAATGTATATCCAATAAATTTGATTGAGTGATAAATCATATAAAACAACAAAAAGATGTATTGAATTTTTAGATTTTTCAACTAAACCCAAACAGAATTATAACCATTATTATTTTTAGGAAGTACTATAATGAAATCTAGGGTGATGTTCTCCAATTTCCATATAGGTATAGGAAATGGTTTCATTATCCCCATGTACTTTTTCCATTCCACCTTAACTCACGGGAAAAAAACTATTCAGATACATACTCTATAATATCCCTCTTCATGATATCCCGCAAAAAATTATTCTTTAGATCTCTATACATATTTTTTATTCTAATATGGATAAAAATGATGAGCTATGTGTACCATCAAACATATCTTTATAAAAATATGTTTTTTATGGAACACCTATGCATTTCCCAAATCATATAATTCCATTATTTTTATGTTAAAATCTATAATATTCTCATATTTATTCTATATCTTTATATCCTCCTTATATTCCTCCATATACTTTAAAATGATAGATGGTTGAGATAACATTTGTAAAAGATAGTATTTATCTCCTTCCCTCCTGATTTCTAGGTCTTTCCTTTACGAATACATCATTACCGGGGCTCTTTCAGTAATTATTGTAGATAAGGAAGAATTATTAGTCCTACTGAGATCATTTGATATATTTTTTCGTTCCTAAGGTTTTAATGTATGAAGTAGGCTTAGTCCAAATCAACTCATACTATATCCTTTGGAACATACGTAACTCCTTCTATCAGAATATATAATTTAAGCTCTTATTATCAAAATATATTTCACACTTTCCCCACAGATATAATTCCTTCATATCATAAATTAAAATTTTATTATTGTAAGCTCTAAATTATGTGTTGTGAAAGTTTTCTCATAAATAATTAAATTACATGTTACATAAGCCACCACCATGTCATTTTTCAGGAGGGAAAATATTAATCCTTTCTTTAATGCACCAATGTATATTAAAAACATTCACCACCATAAGGTAATGTGGGTACAGGCGCATGGAAAAAAATCTCTTGATCTCATTGAAATTTGTTTATATAAATCTATCCATTGTCACTTGAATCACTTATAAATTTACTTGATTAGTTTATTTGCTATTCATGAGAAATTCCCCACAATGTGTAGATGGTGCCTATCCAATCCAAATAAAACTGTGAATCTATATTATAATATTTTGTATGGGTCATTATTAAATCACTACTATTTCTTATGTATCCATAAGTATACCCTTTATTATGATTACATGACCCAATAATGATACTTTATACCTTTAGAATTAAAATTTCATAAATTTCACATACAATTTCTCTTTTCTCAAACTCTTCAACAGAATCCTCAAATTATCTTTATTTTATTCCTTTCTCTTATAATTATTTAGAATGTAATATCTAAATACAAACATAAATTGATCGAGGTAATATCTAAATACTTTATTCTTCATATGTGGAATGTTAATTTTTTGGTCTAAATGGAATAATTATGAATTTAAATTTCTCATATCCTCTATAAAGGATTTTTTGTGTAAATTCTATATTTTAAACATTAATTAATGATACCCTGATAGAATTTTAACCTTTTATAAGTATTAATCCCACCGTAGCGAATCTAAAAAGCCATTTATGCAGGGTAGAGTATATTTTTTCTTTAACATGATTTTGTTAAGTTCATGATAATCAATGCACATTGATCCATCTTTATTCATAAAAAATAAAATTTGTCCACCCCACGATAAACCACTTCATCATATAAAACCATTATCATGATTCTATTAAATTTTTTTCATTAATTCCATTAATTTAATTCTTTCAAATCTATAAGGAATAATTTATATAGGTATACTACTAGGTATGAGTTCTATAGAAAACTAAATCTCATGAACTATGGGAATCCTAGGAAACTCTTTAGAAAATAAATCAACATTTTCTCACAAAATATAAATATCTTAGATATCATGTGTTTTACAAACCATTTAAGATGAATTTCCCTAATGATTGGATATAGAGACTTGTATAATGGAATTGATTTTCATAGGGATTCAATAGTCATATTTTCACTGATAGTTAATCATAGGTTGATTCAGGATATGAAATTTTATTTCCCTATCCCATAAATTTTTATGTGATTTATATAGAGATAGATAATCCATTCCCAAAATAATTTCAAATTCAACCAAAAGGATTACAATAATATTTTCAATAAACACATTCTCAAAAAAATATTTAACAAAAAAGTTATAGACATGGGTTACAATCATTATACCACTCTGATTTTTCAAAAATAATTCAAAATGTAGACATTGTGGTTGTTATTTGATTCCCTTTTCAAATTTTATAGATAAAAATAAGTGGTAAATGTTGATTCAAATAATAAATGTTTAGATCTAGAGTGGTTGATGAGTGTATATTACACAACTTTGATTTATGACCCACCTATGCGGTTATGAATACATAGGTTTTCCATTAGTCCCTTGGATTAGTAGGTTTCTGATTTTAATTTCATTCACTAACCATGGGTTTAGATAACTTGTTGGAATAATTACCATGCTACTTAAAATTGAATCATTATAGTGTTGGTGGTGCATTTAGCTAACTATCCCTCTTTTCATTTCCTTATTTTTCCTCATCATATCTCTTAAAAGCTCATGTGTTTTATGTCCTTCTCTTCCACACTTGAAACATTTTCATATTCCTCTAAGAAAATATTCATCATTCTTATTCCCTCATTTTTTAATGCATGAAAATTATTTTTCTTTCCTTCATGGGTTTTATCATTTGATTTCGCCCCAAATATAAATTCTTCTCTTCATATCCCTTGTACTGTAAGAATGAAGGGAATATCCAGTCTCGGTTTCTACCTTGAGAGAATATTATAAAATTTATTTATTGTTACCAAATTTTCTTATAGATCAAATAATTGGTTTTAAGACACTAACAAAATGATCAATTTTTTATTTTAGTTTCAATGATAAAACTAGATGCATGCCTTAAAATTGTTTGGAATTTTTCTTCATAGGTTCCAATGGATTTATCATTATTTTGTTTCAACTCCATAAATTATCACTATTTTTTAATGCGCATAGTTCTGGAAAAATATTTAGTAAATAATATTTTGTTAAACTACCCTCATTACATTTTTTCAACTTCCACCATCTGTGTTATATTATTAATGATAGTCCATCTTTTATCAGCTTCTCCATCCAAATAATAAATAAATAAGATCACATTTGGATGAATTGATCTCTTAATTAAGGGTGATCTCTTTTCCATTGCATTGATCCATTTCATGGAAATAAGTGGGATAGAAGACCCACTAAATGAGGGTGGTCATTGTCAAATGACAGACTCAATGGAGAGTTGTTCCTTCCTTGATTTATTAACGAATTTGGTATGATTGGAATTATTGTTCATAACATGAGATAGTTTGGTGATCATTTCCATGAAATTTTTATGCTATAACTCCCTTCCTATTTTTTCTCATTGGGATGATCATTTCATTTTCCATATAACTCATTATTAACTAAATTTATCATGGTTATATATGTTCAATAAAACCAAAAAAAGTTAGTGTGTGTACCAAGAAACAGTAATCACACTAATAAATTATATGACAACGAAAATAAATCATAAAATGTCTTAAATTATGACATCATCATATCAAAAAATGACATTAAAGGTTCTCCCAATATGACTTTTTGTTAAAAATGGGTTGTTTTAGGTTATATTCTCATATTTTTCTCAATATAATACTGTAAAATTACTATCCCTGCTTTGATACCTACTTAGGTGACATGATCATTACATACCTATATTTTACATAATTTTATATGAATATTCATTACATATCACCATAAATCTCACCCCAAAACCAAAGTTTTTAGTTTATTTAGAGACTATATATATAAAAAATTATTTTAAAACATTTTTAACATATCCCATAAGAATTATTCTCACATGATACCCTTTTCACACATCAAGCATAATACACATATTCGTAACCTGGGAATGGAAATATATAAAAGGGTGAGAAAAACTTCTTGGTAAGGGTAAACATAATATATATCAATTGAAATTCATAAGTTAAAATAATATAATAAATTAGTTATGAGAATATATTCAAGGTACACGGTTATAACATAAGAGAACCATACTCAATAATGAATAGTTCATAAAACAAATTCATGGCATAAGGGTTTTACCATAACATAATGCATGAGTAATAAGAGAGTGAAAACATGAGTCAATAATCATGAGACATGAAAATAACATGGGTATATTGTATAATATAATAATTTGTAACAAACCTAATCATAGAAAACATAACATATTTCAGGGATAACCACCAATGCATTTACATCATAATGGCATATGATAGCCACCCTCTCATAATATAATCAACTTATTCTAACCACGTAAATCCCTTAACATAATATAGTTGGCATAACCACCCATATCTCATCCTAATATCATGAGATATAAAACTTTTTCCAATTTATTGTATCGCTATAATGGACCCACTCATAAGATAATGATAACCATACATATGTGTGCCATAAGATAGTGAAATTATTCATAAGTCTATCATAGGTTAATTATCCAATAAAATAAATTGATTTCATGAAAAAATACCTAACAAGTTATCAAAATCCATCTATATACAGAAGGTGGATAATTTCATAAATCATATTCTAAGTGAAGAATAAGAAACATCAAAGTATATTAATATAGATAAAAACACATTTATTAAATCATTAGAATTAATTTGGTAGGAAAACATGTAATTATGGAAAAAATTAAAAAAAAGAATGATTATTTTAACCCTTTTTTAAAGAGTTTTGAAGTCGGGAGAATACAATTGTTCCAAAAATAATAATAGAAGATTATTTTTTATAAAAAAATTAAAGTACATTAAAAAATATCTTAAGAAATAATAGATGTAGGGATAAGGATATAAATAAAATACAATTAAGAAAATATATATATATATATATATAAGAGAAATATTATCAATTATAAAGAAGTTTTGGTCGGTGTCTATTACAAGTGTCGCTTTTGGTGAATTATGAACCAGAGGGGAGGTGAAATGGTAATTCAAGAACCCTATACCCATAACCATGAATATAGAACTAAAACATACTATTTATATACTATATCTGATTCCAAAATAAGTTACCCAAATTTAACCATCAATAATTATAATATACATAACCAAAATCTAGTCATTTTAATACCTGATACATTTTATGTATAGTGTTTTAGAGAATAAGAAAACACATTACTTAAAAAATACATATCTTTCTCATTTAATGTAGTTTTTTTCCATTATACCAATATTTTTCATATTGCATAATAAGTCTTCAACATCTACACAAAGTTATTCTCATTTAAGACCCCTCTTAAAAATACCCTAATTAAAATATTTCTTTATAAACTATGAAAAATGAAATAAAAGAAAGGGTGATAACATATGATTAGTAAGAGTAAACATTGGAGATATCAATCAATGAACATAAGTTAGAATAATAGAATGAGAACATAATCAAGGTATATAATCATAGCATATGAAAATAAAAGACACAAATAGCTATAATTTGTAAATAAAAAGTCATCGAATAAATCATAGGCATTATACAATACATGATTCAAGTGAGTCAATAATCATGATTCATTAAATATTAAAATATGTAAAAGAATGTGGTATAAAATTATTGTTCAAACTTAGACATAGAAAATAATAACATGATGGAGTAGTCATCACATCCTTAGTCTCATAAAATAGTAGAATAGGCACCACTACCAAATTCCCATAGCATAGTGGATAGAGTCCCATAATGGGTTGGGTTCACTCCACAGCCCCTCACATGTCAGCTCATGAGATATAATTCTTTAACTAATACATTTATAGGGTTGTATAACTATGGGACCACTCATCACATAATGGATATAACCCCTTGAGTTTTGGTTAACTCCCCATTACCTTTCATATTATCTCGTGAGATATCAAGCTTTACCTAATGAATTAGAAGTCTATATAGTTTATGTCTCGCCCATAACTTAATGAAAAAAATACAAAAGTGTGCCAAAATATTTAAAAACATTCATCATTTAATCATAACTTAATTAACCTATGATAAATAAATAGGTTTTAAGAAACATCCTGAACAAGTAATTATCTAATCCCTATAGATAAAGGAGTTGGATGGTATCATATGATTGAATCCCCAATAAAAAATAAAAATCCTTAAAGGATGTGGATATAAATTAAAAATACTTAAAAATATTCTTTAAAAAATAAGAAGAAATATATTTTTTCCTCAATAGCTTTGGCCAACTAAAAATTAAAAAAATAATGGGAATATGATGTTCTTTTAAATGTATTTTAAACATGTAAAAGATTATTTATATTGAATAATTTTCATTATTGTGGGAAAATTAATTAAAGTCGTAAATATTAAAAAACATTATTTTCTTACTTTTGTAAAAAATCGAAAGTGAGCCATACAGAAAATGCTTCAAAATATTTTTTTTATAATTTATAAATAAATTCATAATACATTTATTAAATATTTTATTTTAAATCAAAAATTCCATAAAACAATTTTTAAAAACATGGATATGGATGGAAAATATTATCAACCAAAGAATATATATAAGATCGAATTTTATTAAAACATCCTTTCAGTATTTTTGAGTACCAAATAAGGAAAAATATAAAGAATACTTGAAAAATTAATGAATAACCAAAAGAGAAGGAAATATATATGGTTTAATAAGATAATAGAATACAATTTCCTATAATGTAAATTAAAACATAAATAATCCTGATGAAAAAATGAGATTGTAACATAAACCCTTATATATTTGGTAATCATTGAATTAAAAGCATATGAAATACATAACCTTATAAGGATTTTTAAATCCCCGTAATTTTCATGAGAAGAATCATAAAATATATTTTTGGGAAATTTATACACCATACAATAAAAAAATGAGATGAATATGGAATATGAATCAAAAAAATAAAAGTGAGATGATAAACACTTACAAATATTTATAACATTTGAAATTGGAATCCATAAATGAAAAGATTATAAGGAATGAATTTAAACCATGTAAAACAATTTTAAATACAAAATAAATAATAATATATCATAACACACAATATTTTTGTGTATCATAATCAATTAATAGGTGATATAATTAGATAATAGTAAGTGGAGTTAAAAATCACCTTACCTAGGGCTTTCGCATTGTACATAATAAATTTTTACTTCTTATAATTGTGTACCAGAACCTTATTTTTACTTATCATAATTTATATAATTACATTCTAATTTTTTATTACCAACTTAATAGTAATTATTTCTTAATGTAGAGACCATTTCTTCACCTTGTAAGACTAATATATATATATATATATATATATATATTTGGATCCAAGTTCCAAAAGATCTACGATTCTGAGACTCGGTGAACCCAAAATTAATTTTATAAAAATATTAAATATATTTTATATCACACCCATACAGTGTTTCAAAAATAATGGAATATATCCTAAAGAGAGTATTTAAATGTAAATTGGATTCCATAGTTGAATCAGAAGCAAGGGGTTTTCCCTATGTGCAACCTAAAGTTAGTCGGTGCCGGACATCCAGTTCATTCAGTCATTAGCGGTGTGTTTAATTAAAATAAAAAATTAATTTAATTAATTTATAAAAAAATAATGAACTAAAATACATTATTTATATCTCCTTATAACAATTATATAGGTTTATCCACATAAACCCTGTGAGAATTGATAATATCTCTCCCAATCTACATTGGAGAATCGAGATTGGATGACGTATAAAGACTGTATCAAGGGGCACAGCTGGAAGAAAATGTAGGAGATCATCCTCATCACTGAATATTATGGTCTTAACAAAATATTTATCCATAATCGAGGTATGAATCATATTTTTTGGTTTCCATCCTTATGATTAAAAGTTTCAACATGATAAAATCATTTCTCTTTGATCTACCTTTAATTGAACCTTCACATGAGGTTGTTGGAATCGAATTAAATTTTAATATAATTTTTTCTTAATTATTTCATTTTTGTAACCCCAGTAACCCCTAATCTATATTTTTTAACCAATAATTCTTGATCTGTGATTAATTAACCTTATTTTCATTTCCCTCATCATTCTTCATGTTCTTCCCAATTGTCTAATAGGGCTACAGTTTGACTTTTTTGGGTAGGTTAAAGCGTGATCGAACCCCCAAATTCACAAAATATTCTTGTGTGATGATTGTATTTATGATTTTAGGATCTATTTTGATTATGTTTTGGATATTGGTGATTATTCCTATGGATTTGTGATTTCGGGCCAAGAGGCACCAATAATGGGAAGCATACGAGGTAGCATCGACTTTGAGAGGTGGTCCGGTATCCAATAACTCTCCACAAAATGTTCAAAAATCAATGTTTGGTGATTTTACCCTTGTTTTTGGTGTATTTAAAGTGTTAAAATTCCCAAAATTATGTTTTTTGGTGATAATCTAGGATCTACATGACATATTTGAGTTTTTGAGAAAAATGTGACTACTCAGCATGTATTCTGATGAACACATGTTGGGTAATCCAGTTTCTGTAGTGGATAGGGTTTCACATTGGAGTTAAATATGACATGTGAAATGGTGGGTCTGCACATCATGCAATCCCTAGATATCTGAGTTAGTGTGTGCATAGGGTACACACCTAGAAGCTCGTGTGGCCCTATGCATTGTGTATATTGGGTCATACACTATATACTTAATAGAGTACATGATTTGGATCATATGTCACATAAATAGTGATGGGATGACCCTAACATATTAGTAGTTATGAGGTACATGTAGTATACTCACACATGGTCGGTGTATACATGTAAAATCATGAGAACTCAGCTTTTCCCCAAGTGGCCGAGACAAACTATGTTGTACCCCAACACTTTGTGTAGTACTACCTGGCCAGTGAGTCTTGTGTTGAAGAAGACACTGCCAGGTAGAGGAGTGGGAACAAAAGTTATCTAGCTCCCTTACACATTAAGTACTTCTTTATGAATCTTATAACTCTAATATATCCTTTGTTTGTAGTTTGAATTTGCATATGAGTAGCATATCTTGAGTTTTTTTAGCATAGAGTGCAACGGTAGCCTCCTAATTGGATTTTGAGATAGGATATGAGATGTTCCAAGGGTGATTCTTCTTTATGAAGTACTTGATTATGGTATTAATTGGATAGGATCATTAGATTGGAACCCACCTACTAGGATAAGGAAGGAGTACTCTATCCACAATGTGGAATCCTCCTGCCGTAATGGGAAATGGGTCCTCTATCATCAAAGAGTGACCCTCCTACTAAAATAGGGTTTGTGTCCTCTATCTACAAGTTGGGACCCACTAATTCATTAGGTAATGGGTCTTGTATCTATCCACAAAGTGGAACCCTCCCACTTGGACAGGGCATGTGTCCTTTATCCACATAGTGGAACCCTCCTATTGGGACAGGGAATGGGTCCTCTACCATAGAATAGATCTCCCCTGATAGATTAGTATGTGGGTAATCTATATATATATATATATTGGAACCCTCTTACTGTAATAGCTAATGGGCCCTCCCTCTAGATATTATAACCCCCTGAGGGAGTAGGGTGGGGTCTTTTATCTACCCACTGAGTAAAACCCTCCTATTGTGCCAGGGTATGGGTTCTCCCCCAATAGAGTGTAACCCTCCTATCATAAAAAAGCAAGGTTCCTATATCTACTAAGTGTAACCCTCTTATTTTACCAGGTCATGGGACCATGAACTATAGATTGAAACATCTCGACTGTGTGGAATAGTGGTTAGGTGTTGATCTATATGGTTACTCTTTAGATATACATGCGAGATGATCGGAATCATTGATGAACTTTTGGAATTTTTGGTAGACTCATTTATTGGGATATGATTTTAAATGGGGAACCCATTTCTCTCTCATTTGGTTTTCTCTTATAAGAATATATCTCTATTTATTATATTTTGTTTCCCTTTTAATATGGGTTAAGATATCAACTTCGGTTATATATCATATTTTTTCACATTTAGTTTTTGGGGTGCCAAACTAGATATTTATATAATCACCCATGTATGGTATTTTCCGGCTTGTCATGTCTTACATGGATGAAGGATAGGTTAGTAGTGATTACAAAGGAGAATAGGGGTTACTCGAGTGCATTTGATATTTTATGGTGGTCAAGTCTTGGAGATATGGAGTTCGGCTATCATAGCATTTAGTTTTATAGTAATTTTTAGGTGGGAACATATTTTATGGTTGGGTGTGTATTTTTTCACTCATTTTGGATTACCCATTCTAAATATTTTGTATTATCGATATATTGTCACATTCATGGTTTTTACTCAATATGTTATAGTGTTTTTATTATTATTCCTCTACACATATACATGAATATGGTTGGGTGTGTGCATACCAGTATTTCGGAAAAGGACAACCAATTTAGTTATTCATTTCATCATTAGCCTCTACCCTATGGTCTATGGTGGTAGTCTTGAGGTAGTTAAAACTATACCTTCCACCGTCTATGTTGGCCCTAATGGGATAGGTCGTGATGGATTGTTATTAGACTCATTTTTACACTGAGAAAATGTTTAGAGTTATATTCCCTTATGAGGTTTTGTTGGGAATTTAGGTCAATTGTGTCAATGTGTCTCGAGTGTGTCTTTCAGACTAGGGAACCCAATGTTTGTCCAGTATCAGACGTATCCATACACCAAGACTCTGACTATATTCTTATTAACTTAGTATATTGTGACATTGGTTTTAGGGAACATTGTTATATTCATTGTATAAGATTGATTAATTTGAATGTCCTTCTAAAGTCATTTCCCTATATATAGATATATCCTCATCTAACCATGGTACATATTGAATACTTTCAAGATGATTTTGCAAAGATATCTATCCATGTTACTGATTTAAAATCATGATGAAGATCCAATGAGTGATGATACCACAGTTTAGGGGCCACCACGTGAGGTATTTCCTCCTAGTGTGTAGGTAGTGTCATCCATACCTTTTGAGAAGAATGTTGTACCTAAATATCAGGATGAGGATTTACGAATGCTTAGCACACTCCATGAGTTCCATCACTAGATGATTATAAGGATCCATGATGAGCTAGATTCCTAGGTATAAGAGTATTGGATTTATATGGTGATCCTAGTTTTTTGAATTATGAAAATCATGACTAACTAGATGGTTAAAATCAAAAAAATTCTCTTTGAAGAGAATTATATGGTTCTAATTACACTGATAGATGGATCTCTTGTGTTGAGTGTTCATTAAAGTTTCTAAAGATAGTGATCACTTTGGTTTTTTGTTGATCCAGACACCCCTTTAAATTTTTTGAGGTTAGGACTGATCTGGTGGTTTTTATATCCCACTCCGATAGGACATCTTTAGATGGTGGTTCTCATGGTGAGACCTCTGTATGAAAATTTTGGGAATCAGTAGATCAATTTTATGGATATTTTTGGGGTGGCATCACATATTCAAGGAATATTGAAACCTCCCCCACTACGATTCATTCTTGGGACACTATTTAAAACTATGAGTCAGATTTAGTGCCACCCAAAGTGGATAGTTTCAAAGTGTGGAAGACACGTTCCATCGATTTTTATGTTCAAGGTTTTTATTATGTGCTATGTTTTCACATTGATCCATCACTGTGGTCAGATGGTGGGAAAGGTAATTAATAGCTTTAAGTTATAGGAGTTTTCAGATCAGTGGATTTGAGTGTGGTTCAAAGTACGACATGTGTCTTTACTTCTCTAGATATAGTAATAGAACAAATTCATAATCCACATTTCCTTGAACATAGCCCATGTTCAAGACCTATAGATATTAGTGGGGGCCTTTCTGCTTGACCATTGTGTTGGAGGCTCCTTCAAAGAAAATCAGTAGTAACATGTTTCTATAGATAGGGTGACCTTACTCTGTGAGGATAGAGATCCAAATATGAAATCTTTACATAGGAATAGTGAGACCTTATTATTTTGACCTAAGTATGGACTAGTCATCTACCATCAATGATTATAAGATTTATACTAGTGATTGTGGTAGTGATTCTAGTTTGTGGGTTAGAGTTTTTCACTTTGATAAGTATAGATCCCCAGATATAGTAGGATGATATCATTCACACGAGGTTACAATTGATTTATAAGTTGGATAGTAATACCCTTGGAGTAGTGCAAGTTATAATATATCATCTTCCAATAATGATGATGGGGTATAATGACCTCTTTAAAAGGACATGCAAGGCTGACTTCCCAACTGAGATATGGACCTCTATACTAAATTTCACAAGGGATGGACTGATATATGTGATATCACATCAAATGACCCCAAAGGGCTATGGGAACTAGTGGTGTGGTTGGTGGGTTTACAGAGGTAGGGCTTAATTGGACCTATTGTGATCACCTAGGAAACCTTGTTTTTTTCACCTAGGAGGAAGATGAGTTCTTGAGGTGAGGTTTATATTGATCTCACTAGAACCAAGTGACTATCAGGAAGGAGTATCAACCATCGAGAATAGATGAATTCTTTGGCATGTGGATTGGGGTGAGGTAGTTCTCATAGTTTGTCCTTAGGACTAGTTATCACCCACTACTATTTTTAGAGATGAATTACTAAAATTATATTTCTAAAATTGTTTCAGTCACTTTGAGTTGACGGTGATACCCTTTGGAACATGGTACACCTCAATAGTGTTTGAATACTACTGGAGGAAGATAAGGATTATGTAGTATATTGGGCTTCCTCTAGAGTTTGGATAATATTCATGTCTATAGAAAGGTATGTAGTGGTCATAATTGGGTCTATCTAGTTGAGACTTAATGATCTGAACTATGTGACATATAAACAAGATTTGGAATTTGTAGTATTTTTTCTAAAGATGTGCAGGCACTATCTTCTGGGAGAGCACATGGTTGTTTACTCAAAAAAATTAGAGTCTCAAGTCTTTATTCACCTAGAGAGACCTAAACCTGAGACATAGGTGCTCTTTGGAGTTCCTACAGGGCTATGAATTTTAGATGATATATACTTCAAGGAAGGGCAATGTGGTAGATGATTCCCTTAGTAGGATGTTGTCGGCTCACTTGGTGGAGGAGGTGTCTAAGTAGTTTTCATTGTTGTAGCTAACAGAGGTAGATGATGAGGGTGAATATTTTCTTTAGTAAATAGTGTTAAATCTTCTACTTCTCCTATATGGGATAGAGGCCTAGTTGTGAGACATCGACTGTGAGGTTCTATATGACCAGATATCCTCAAGATAATTTCTAGAAGGATTTTCAAAATGAGGTAATCATGTTATCTTTTTCTAGGGATGGGCGGTGCTCCTATTCATGATAAAAAAAGAGTTGATGAGGGAGTTACATAATATGTATGGATACCTTTAGTGTCTGTTTTGGTGGGATTACATGAGATGGAGTGTGTCTAATTTCGTCTTGTAGTGCCTCACATATCAGTAGTGGAAGGATATGTACTAGATTTCAGTAGGTTTGTTAGAACACCTTGAGATATTTGACTGGAAATGGTATATACTATCCATATATTTTATGAAACATCTTCAACAGACAGTGAGATTCCATGATGTCATTTACGTGATAATTGAAAAAATTAAGATGTCGGTGCACTTCCTTGATAATATGGATAAGAGTTTGATAGAGAGTTTGGGGAAGTCAACATATGGGAGATCATACACCTTCTGGGGGTTCCCGTGATGATTTTATCTAATCATGATGTTCAGTACACATCATGGTTGTGGAGAAGCTTATTGGAGGAATTTGGGACCTAGATAAGGATGAGTACATCTTTTCACCCCCAGACAGATGGGAACACAGAGCGCACTATCTCGATTCTAAAGCACATGATAATAGATTGGATATTTCACTTTTTATGGAGATGGGAGGATCACTTACCCTTTGTGGATTTTTTTATAATAATATCTATCACTCTACTATTAGCATGGAACATATTGAGGCCATGAATAAAATACACTAAAAGTCACCAATATGCTGGACTGAGATCAGTGAGGCATCTCTTGTTGGGACAAAATAGTACAGGTGAAGAAGGAGAAGGTCCAAGTGATCAGAAATTAGATTATAACAGCTCATACCAAGAAAACATCTGTTACATATTAATATCATAGGCCCTTGGAATTTGATAAGGGTGTCCATGATTTCCTAAGATCCTCCCGTTGATTATGATTATATAGATTTGACTTGGGAGTTAATTTATCCCCGAGGTTCATCGGGATATTTGAGCTATTGTGGAGGGTTTTCAAGGTCTCTTACCTTCTCATATTACCCCCACATTTGGACAAAGTTCATGGTGTCTTCAATGTGTCATATTTTAGGATATAAATTCAAGATTTGATTCACATTATTTATTGGGGTGAGATAGACATCAAGGATGGATACACCTTCATGGAGTACTAAGTGGAAAAGGAATTGGCATGATAGGATCCTATGTGAATAGACCATTCCTTTGGTTCTTGTGTTATAGCAGAATGGGTTCATGTCGGAGAGCTATTTGGAGTAGGATATCTAGATGTGGGGTCAGTATCCCCACATTTTTGAAAAGTTTTTTCTTTTAGAGAATAAAAATATTGAAATAGTGAATAATATAGAGACTTTATTTACCTTGTAATACTTTTAAATATATCAAGGAATATTATTAGAGACAGGAACTAAGAAGGCTAATGATTCCAAGGCCCGGTGTTCCTGAAATTAAATTTATAAAATTATGAAATAGATTTTATATCACAAGTAATCAGATTTTTATAAAATATTGTAATATCTTCTAAATGGATTTTGAAATGGAAACTGAGGCCACTGTTAAATCTGGAATGTGGGGTTTAGCATAGGTGAAAACTAAAGTTGGTCGACATGAGATTTCTAGTTGAGGTAGTAATTGGTGGTGACTTTAATTAAAGTAAATAATTGAATTTAATTATTTTATTTAAATACCCATGACCTAAAATCTTCTATTTATATCTCATTATAAAAATTATCCTAGTTTAGAATCATATCATTGGGTTAATTTAGAGGAACACCAATGTTATTTGTTGTTGGATCGGGATCAGACAACAAACCGAGATTAGATTGAGGTCGAATGGCATGCAGTGGATTCATCAAATCATCTTCAATACTGGCGAAAAAATTCTTCACAAATGATATATCCATAATCAATATAAGACTCATAATTTTTGGATTCCACCTTTATGATTAAGAGGTTGATCATGATCAAATCTATTTTCCTTGATCTTCATTTAACTAAACCTTCACATGAGCCTATTGGAATTGAATTAAATTTTATATTAAGTTTTTTATTAATTATTCTCAGTTTCTCACCCTAGTTATCCTAAATCTATATTCATTTTCCAATAATCCATGACTATTTATTATTTCATCTTTTTTTCTTTTCTCTTATGTTATTTTCATTATTCATCATTTTCCAATTGGGCTGTGGTTTGACTTTTCTGAGTGGGTTCGGGCGTGATCGAACCCCTATATTTGTGGAACACTCATGTGTGATGATTAGATTTATGATTTTAATATATATTATGATGATTTTTGTGATATGGTTGATGATTATAGTAGATTTGGGATATAGGATAGAGTGGTAGAAATAGAGGGTACTGTACAAGTCAATGGCGGCTTTGAGATGTGGCTCGATATTTAATTTCCAACCATCCTACAGATATAAACTGATGGTCAGGGTAGTTACCCTTGTTTTCAGAAGATTTTGAGTGGTTAATGACCATAAATAATGGAATAGGGAATGGATCTGGGATCTATAGGATAGATTTTAGTTTTTATGAAAAAGGAGACTATATAGTGTGTAGACTGAAGAACACATGAATTATAATCTGATTTTTATGGCATCTAGGGTTTTGTGTTAGAGTTAAATATGACATGTCATGTGGATTGACCGTAGTCCATATAACCCATAGTTATCCATATTAGAATTTACATAGCGTACATGCCCGGGAAACCATGTGTCCCCACATGCCATGTATTTCAGGGCATAAACCAATTACTTGTAGAGTATGCGGCCTTGAGCAGACAACACATTCCAGCTGTCAGGATGACCCTGAAATTCCATGTGTTTTGAGGGGAATATAACGAGTTGACACATTTCTAGTATAAATGGGAATATCTAGGAGGAAATAGATTGTCCTTGAGTGGCCAATACATGCCATGTATCACTCTTACATTCCATGTAGTACTATATAGCCAGAGAGTTGTGAGATAGAGAGGAAATGACCAGGCATATGAGCAGTACCACAAACTGTGTGGGTTGTTTACAATTGTGTACTTATTTATGAACGTTATAAATCTCTTATCTCCTTTTTTTTTAGAATCTGATTTTGTCCCATGACTATATTATCCTTATTTTTTCTATGTAGAATGTTATGGTATCCTTTATAATGGATTTTGATATATGATGTGGGATATTATGAGCATGATGCTTCTTTAGGCAGTTCTCAACATTGGTAGTGATTAGAAAGGATCATCAGAGTAGAACTCTCTTACTGGGATTGGGCATGGGTCCTCAATCCACAGATTGGAACCCCCTACTAGGACTAGTAACCAATCCTATATCCACAAAGTGGACCCCCCCCCCCCCCCCCTCGAAAGATTATGGTGTGGATCCTCTATCTATCTATAAAGTGGAACCCTCCTGATGGGAAAAGGAATGGGACCTCTATCCATGGTCTCAAACCCTTTAACTAGGATAGGTCATGGGTCCTCAATCCACAGAGCAGACCCCCCTGACAGATTAGGGAGTGGGTCCTCTAAATATCCACAGAGTGAAACCCTCCTATTGGGATAAGGAAGGGGTCCTATATCCATAGAGTATAACCCTCTTGCAAGAATAGGTCATGGGTCCCCTATCTATAGAGTGTAACCACCATGAATGATTAGGGAATGGGTTAATATTATAACCATAGAGTAGAATCCTATTATTGGGACAGGGCATGGGTCCTTTATTCATAGAGTGAAACCCCACTGGTAGATTTTGGTGTGGTTCCTCTATCCACCTACTGAGTGAAACCCTCCAGCTATGTCAGGGTATGGGTCCTCAGAGTGGAACCATCCTATTTAATAGGGCATGGGTATTATATCTACTATGTGTAACCCTATTTTCATACCAGTTAATGGGGCCTTGATCTAGAGATTATTCCACATCGATTGTGTGTCACAATGGCACGGTGTGTCTCTATATAGTTACTCTTCAGATAGACATGTGAGATGATGGGAATAACTGATGAACATTTCAAATAGTTGGAGACTCATTTTCATGGTCTAGATTGTGATATGGACATACCTTTTCTCTCTCATCTTGGTTTATTTTATGATCATATATCTCTATTGATTGGATTTCAATTCTCCCTTGTTATGGGTTAAGTTTTAAACTTTTATCGTGTCCACTATTTCTCCCACCTTCAGTTTTTGGGGCATCTTACTAGGTATGTATATAATCACCCATTAACTGGATTTTCTCACACATTTCATATATTATGTAGATAAAGGGAAGTCAACCATGATTTTAGAGGAGCATATGGTATAATCAGGTGCATTTGACCATGTATGGTGGTATGGGATTGGAGATCTGTAGTTGCGGTTTCTCATAATTTACTTTTCCAGTTTTTTTGGTTTGGACATCTTTTCTCGATGGTAATGTATTTTTTCCATTTCATTTTGGTTTCATCAGTCTCACTCTTTTTTATTCTCTAAATATTTTCACATGCAAGGTTTTACTCTATATGTAACTGTGTTTTTATTGTTATTCCTCTAGAAGTATTCATCGAGATAATTGGGTGTATTTCTATAGGTACTTAAGAAAATGCCTCAAATTTTATTTAGGAGTTTCAATTCTATTTTCCAACCAATTTCCTATATAGGTAGTCATGGGGTAGTTTCATCTTGGCCTTCTTTTGGCCAAGTGATCCCTGACGGGCCGAGTCATGATAGTTAAAATAAATATTTTTGTGCTAACTATTCTGTTCTCCACACATGTTATGATTCATCAGTTCTAGTCCTTACACCTTGGTCATAATTTTATCATATTTATGTTGTTCGTGAATATTTAAATCAACAGTTTTATAAAAAATATTAGTTTCATATTTAATTTATAAACATATGAAAATAGTTTTCCTGGAATTCTTAAAAATTCTCATTTATGGTGATTATACAATTTGACCAAAGAAATAAATTTATTAGTAAATATAATTTTGAAAATTAATTCTCAAAAATTGTGAAAACATATTAAATTAGTCTCTATTTACTTAAATTATAATTAAATATCATTCCTTAATCATTCATTATAAAAACATAATAACAATGTGTATATGAATGATTAACCTGACCATAACAAGATCATATTATAATAATTGAATGAGTTAGAAAATATTATTTTATAATGATAATATCGCATTATAGAATGTTAATCAATTTATAAATATCATATTTATTCATTTTATTTATTTTATTTATTTTTATAATCATCCATCTAAGTTGGTGGTGAAAAATGAATCACATCACTTTATGGAGGAGGAAGTGTGAACGTATGCACAAGTGACGTTTCCATTTTTCAATGGAATGAAAGAAAGAATGGTACTAAATAATTTATATTTACATAATCATAAATACATTTTATATATCATATATATCCATTAAATATATATTTATAACCATATATAAGAGGTTATAATAAAAATTTAAAATTATTACTTCACGGAGGTGGTAGCCTACATGTACACATGATTGAAGTAATGTGTTCCATTAGATGGAAAGGTCATAGAAAATTGTTGTATCATTAACATAACATTTTTTAATAAATTATATATAATTTTATATTTATTTTTATATCTTAATAGAATATGTTTTGGATGTTTAAGAGAAAATAAACTTGAAATTTATTAGTAAGAACATATACCACTTCTTTGGATAATAACATTTCAAAAACCCATAATGATTCTAGAATGAGTATTGTGGGAATAAAAGAACCCATATGTATTAAATAATAGTTTTGTTAAGGTATTTGATCCAATCTAATTAAAGATAAGGTTCTAAAGAGGTTTGAATAAGTGATAAGGGTAGGTTCCCTTTTATAGGTTATTGGAGTGGCACCCTTATAAATATTAAGAACTTTAAAATATAATAAATGTATTTAATGATGAAAGTGGATATAATTTAGAAAAATTTATAATTTTGATAATTTATCCTCTAAATCAACACAACCAATCAAATTTCAAAAAAAAATAGATTTTTGAATCCTTATCTCTTAGTGGCCTCCCCCCTCCCCCTTTAACCCTTTTAACCCTTACTATGGTGAAAACATTTTACAAGATAGAATTAATTGGAAATAAAACAATTTGAAAAATTGAATCAAACTTTTTAAAAATGAATTTGGGTTTATTACATAATTTGAAAATATGAAAAAAAAATATAAAATTTCTATAAATGGTAAAAATTAATTATAATATAATTTTTCAAAACACAAAAAAAAATCCATTTTCAGAAAATTTAATTTTTAAATCCTAAAAATGTTTGTACACCAAATCTAGGTATAATGCCAATTATCATGGAATTAATTGAATTTTTTTTCAGTAAAATGAGAATTATTTTATATAATGAATCATGTTTTTTAGTTGATCCCTTGAATATTTCTATATATATCCCTAGATATTTCTTCAGAGTAGGCATTACCTCTGGGTGTCGTAGGATCCCAAAAGTTACTAAATACAATCTATTAATATATATTTAAGGATTTACATGAATATTTTTGAATAAATGGTCTACCTGTTGTTCAATACCTAAAATGGGAAATTCAAAACAATGGTTTTTTTATTAAAATAGGTTTACCCTAGACCCGATGTAAATTTGGTCAGTGTTGGGAATTTTGGTGAGGGTGATTATTAGAGGGTGCATTGAATGAATGAAATAATTTATTTTGTTAATTTATTTAATAAACTAAACCTAGTTTCAATTATATAATTATTTAATTATAGAAAATCCACAAGGTTATATATATGACCCTCTGAGATTAGAGAGGAGGAGGATAATGTTGGAATTGGTATCCCGAGAACTTGGATCAGTGAAAAACAATCAAGGTGGATTGTGAGATAGAAAACTAACACCACGGGATCATCACATTTGTATTTGGAAGATACATTCTTCATCAATAATCAATTCATTCTTGATTTAGCGAATGTTATTTCATGTATCTATACACTTGAAAAAACTGTTGAGCATGGATATAAAATTTTCTTATTGTCATGTGGTTTCCATTCTTTTCACTAACTATAAATTTATCTATTATACCTGAACCTATTTATTTTTTTTTCCTAATTTTTACATTTATCTAACAAAAATTTATGTTCATTTGTTGGTATCTCATCAACTATTGATAATACTACCTTTTTTTGTGATTTTTTCTACCAAAAATCTCTGTGTTCTTCATCATTATCCCATAGGGTCATGATTCAACATTATCGGGATGTATTTGAGCATGATTATACCCCCATATTCAAGTTGAATGGGTGAATGATTTATGGATTTATTTTTTGTTAATGTATTCAGATTTTTTTTTGGGATACATGTGATGGAATTGTGGATTAGGACCCCCAAACGATGATAAAAGGCACAACACCTAGCCCATAATAAGATGAGAATACAATTTTCATCAATAGGAGGCCAAGAATTGATGAATGAAGGATTTACCATTTTATTTTGGTAGATTTATGGTGATCAAATGGTAATGAAGATGGCAGGAGAATCGGTTCTAGCATCATCTTGAAGAGTCTTTTGCTTATTGAAATTATCAAAGCACACAGACTGTAGTTTAGAGGAACACACATCATGTTGACCCTTATTATAGTGGATAAGGTTTTATAGAAAATTAAATATCACATGTCATGTGGGATTACTTCACACTATGTGATCTACTATTTGTGTATTGACAAATATCCTAGGGGTGCACTAGCACGAGAATGGACAGGTACACTGTCATGACCAGAATACATGGGCATGGGCCAAAGTACATGGTCATGGGACAAAGGAAATGGGTATACCCATTGTGTATGAATACATGTTGTATAATCCATTTACACATCAAGTATATCCACATGGACAACCATGATATGTACATGCAAGTTCATTCCTAGGTGTCTAAGAAAAGTCACATGTTGTATGACCCTATGTAAATGTTGTTTAATTTTATATGATACTTTGACATTGTGTGTATCCATCTTTAAAAAATGGATTTTATCATGTGATTATCCAACACAAACTAGTTTTCCATTTTAGATTTGATAGTGGCCTTTATTTTTGAATCTAAGATACAAAATGAGGTATTATGTGCTTGATGCTTCTTTTAGTGATGCTTGGACTATAGTAGTGCCATGGGTTTGATCATTAGAGAGATGTTGGGGTTGGTACTCCTCTGTCACAGCAGGGAAAAGGTACACCATACTATTTACACTGGTATATTTAGTACACCCCCATACTAAAAAGGGTGTGGTTCCTCTATCTAGATAGTGTTACTCCCCAATAAACACGCTCTGGTATGGAGTGGGGACTCCAAGGGAGTTAGTTCACCCTCAGATATAGAGCATGGTAACAATTATTGGGCCCATCCAACATAATTTTGGTGAGGATATTCATGGATCTGGGCATCAGAGATAGAGGTTTTTGATCTACGAGTTGAGTCGTCATTCTTAGATGGAAGTAGAGATAGATATCCCCTTTCCCTCTTCAATTGGGTTTCTTATTAGTATATATGATGTTGGGTTTTCCATACCTTCTTAATTTATTGGTTGAGATGACTATTTCAATTTCAATTTCTCCATTTTAGATTTTTGAAGAATACTATTGTTTATTTTTATACACACCCTTTCATGGGATTTTACATCATGTGTTTTGTCTTTTGAAGATGACAGGTAGATCAACGATGATCTTGGTGGACTTGGATTAGGTGGAACATTATAGTTCCTTGAACACAACATGTTTGGGGGACAACCATAGAGATTGTGAGTTAGGCTCTCTTCAGTATTTTTTCATTTTTCTAATTGTTTTTAGGTTGGAACCTCATTTCTTGTTGGGCATGTATTTTTTCCCTTTATATCATTTACATTGCTTTCTTCTACTTTTATGTAATTACTAGAGGTTGTTGCATGCATGATTTACACTCAATAGGTTCTGGACTTTTTATATTTCTATTCACTATTTCATGTAGTTTTTTGTGTGCATGCATATAGGTAATTTAGTATAAGTACCCACATTTTAGTGATATGCCTACTTGGTTTTTGTCACCTACCTGTGGCCTATTAGAGGAAGGATTGAGGTGTCACACTCAGCCTAACATCTACCAAGATTCCCCCAATGGTTCAGGTCATGATAGATTGGTATAAAAGGTGTATTGTCATCAGTTTGGTTTTGGAGTTGTTCTTGTTGTGTGGTTAGGTTTCACAGCCTGGGGAAATGATTTGTGAGTGTATTGAGTATGTCTCTCAGGCCAGGGAACCTAGTATTGTTGAGGTGACCAATGGATCCATACACCCAAACTCTAACTACCTACTTTTCAAATGAGAATGTTGATACATCTTTTATAAGGAAACCAATGGTACATGCATCATATAGTATTGGTTATTTTGAATTTTATTTCCTTCTTGAGTTATATTCCCAAATTTTCTCTTATAACCATTGTATGTCTTGTAAAATTTCAGGATGCCTATGATATTATAGCCTACTAGGATAATGATACAAGACTGTGATAAGGATCTGTTGAGTGATGAATAATTAGTTTTGGGACACACTCGTGGGGTTTTTTCTCCATATGGTAATGTTGAAGTGCTACCACATTGTGAGAAGCATGTGGATCCAACTATAGTAGTCCAGGTAGATGACTGACTACATTTTGTTCATCTTATATCTTCATCAGGTTAGGGAGATGATTTTAATAGGATTAATGTGCTACATGAGTTATAGTGATAGTGAACTCTTAGGTTTCACAACGATCCAGGAACTCAGGAATCATATGATTAGATTGAGGTAGTGGTCTGAGTTTTCAAGATTTTTCGGACCCTTGCTGATCAAATGGTTGAACATTTATCGAGTCTTATTCATGTATAAGTAAGGAAATAGTGTATTTTGATCACCCATAATCCCGATGAGGTGAAAAATTCTTGGATAGTATTTCCACAGTTGTTCCATGATGAGTATCACCCTTTTCATTTACACTCTATGTGGATACAAGATCTTCTTGTGCAACAATAGTGTGATATTTCATTTCTTGAGTGCATTGTGAGGTTTACTAACCTCACATGCTACTCTCTCTATTTGGAATGGTATGGATACATATGAATGAAGACATTTTAATAGGTAATTCATGGTGACATTCATTCTATCATGGTCACCATATGAATTCCCACTTATTCTAAAGTGTTTTAGGGTTCTTTGATTATATATAATATCCTATAAAAGGTATGTAGATTGGTGGGAGCTAGTAGGGTATTGTTGATGCTCCTTTCTGTCACAAAGTCTAACAACTCAAAAAAGAAAAAATACCTTCAACTCAAAGTGATTTATCCTTTTAAGAAACATCAAAAATTAACAAAGGCATGAACAAAGATTCAAATGCACTTGGGTCGCGAAAGTTCCACCAAGGTCGAGCAAGTATACTTGCACACCACCCAATGGTCGCACAGGTAACTTGCGTACCCTCTTTGATATTTCGCTCAAGTCTTCCCAAGCCTATAAATACCCCCTGTGGGCCTGCCATTTCAGGATGGAAAAATTCCAAACAAAACTCAGATTTGAGCTCCCGGCGCCCTAGTCTCTTCTCAAAGCTTTTGAACACTTATAAGGTAATTTCTTAACTAGAACGAAAGATCTAAAGAGGGGGAGTAAGGCATAAGTGTTGAAAATCATCAACACTTGTGAGCTTAAGTGGTCATCCCTTAAGGGAAATGGCCACACTTGCGCACTGCCTTACCCCTTCAACAGAACTTGTGAACCCCTCTTCTGGAAGCCTCTAGGGATAGTACTAAGGGCTTGAGCCAAGCCTCGCCCAAGTATTACCCTAAGGTTTGACCGTCGTGCAAGTAACCATGTGTCGTGCAAATATACTTGCATGACCAAGACTTGTTCACCTATACAGGACTTGTGCGCCACCTTCTTTTTGGGTGCCCCTCCTGCCTATTTCACTTCTCTTATGTCTATACACCTCTCCAATTCAAGATTCAGCCTTCATGACCATCTTCAAAGCCATTTACGGCACAGTTCCATCCTTTTCTTCCTTATCTGAAAGTAATTCTGTGGAAAATGTCTCAAAACTTAGTGATTTACATGTCTTCATGTCACTAAGGTGATAGAATTCATTCATTCAACCTCATCCTTTTAAGATGAGAGGTTTCTTAACCAGTTCCTCCTTTTCAAGAGTAAGCCTCAGTCATAATTCTGTTATCTTAGGCCTCCTTCTCAGGAATAAGTCTTATGTCTCAATTCTCCTTAACAAATGGAACTCCTTATCAAGAGTAAGTCCCAATTTCAAGTTCCCAAAAATGGGCATCCTCCTTAGGAGTAATCCCCAAATCCCCTAACATGGGACTCCTTTTCAGAAGTAAAACCCATTCTTCAAATTCCTTTAACCTGGGCATCCTCCTCATGAGTAAGCCCCAACCATAATTCTCTTTAACCTGGGCCTCTTCTTTAAGAGTAATCCCTAGTCATAATTTCTCTTAACCAGTCTTAATTTACTTTTGATTTGGGCTTCCTTCTCAGGAGTAAAACCCAATCATAAGTCCCCTCTAATTTGAGCATCCTTATCTGGATTAATTTTTTAATTAAGTATCCAAATCTCCATAAAGCACATATACCTTTATGGACCTTGTTTTTGAGTTTCTTTCCTGATGTAAATCCGAATCTTCATTCATCTGGGCAGTCATACATACATAAGCCCCACATCATTTATTATAATTGCATCTTTGAGGGAACAATTGTCTGGTTTTACCGATACCTCTTGTTTCTCACACCAAGAATGACTCACGTGATCTTAGAGTGTAAAAGTAATTATGACATCTTTCTTTGAGCCATCAATCATGCATAAATATCATACTCCCTTACTCAAACTACATGGGTTCTGATTCCTTTTCTAAACAAAGGATACGTAGGTAGCCCATCTGTGGGTATGATCCCAACTCTGAAATAATCCATGTCCTTCTGAATAACAATAAACATCAAGTGCCCCACTGAGTGGCTTTAAAACCAGTATGGTCATCATAATGACCAAGAGACTTTTATGTATTGAAGGATACCATTGACTAAGAATCTCTAACAAATATAGATGATTCTATATCGACGAAGAACCTCAAATACATATAAAAGATTCTCTAAATTTCTTATATATCAAATCATTGATTGTCAGATCTAAAGGAGAGCTCATTTTATACATGGTAATTTAATAAGGATTCATGAACATAACTTAAATATATAAAGAGAGTCCAGGAGTAGACAATAATTCCCCTCAAAAATGTGTGATGAGTCCGACCTCCCATCCTCTCTACCAATGAAAATTCTTAAGTCTCATCGGTCCATAACTAATGGGCATCTACCTTTGGAAAGTAGGTCCAAATGGATATAGAATCATTAGATGTTTCTAGTTCTATGAAAAAACCCGTTAGAAACCACTTGGAATGTTTGAATCTTAAATCAATAAGTTCATCCCCAATTCCAGTGGAAACAACCAAATGGTGAACCCGATGTGAATCCTTAACCAAGTTAAAATGATGTTTTACTTATTTTGTTAGGCCCCAATTTAAACTCAATGAGAGGGACAACATAACAATCAATAACATAAGTGCTCATCCAAAAGATGTAGTAGCTGAATTTATCTTGATTATGTTTGTTATATCAAATATGCACTCTTTTCCAAGATCTTATGCATTACAAGAATGGATTTTCTTAAGTTCACATCTGTGAATGCCTCTGTTGTGAAAACCTCTGTTGTAAATGCATCTTCTGCTACTCCCACTAGATCATCATCCACTCTGAGGGTGACATCACCTACTCAGCGTCTTCAACGCTAGGTATCGAATGAACTGGTTAATGAGTACCGTGAACAGGGTACCATTCCAACTCTATAGGATGCTCGACATGCCCTCTAAGTGAACAACTCACCATGGTCATCCGGACAGCGCCGACCAGCAATCAAGAAGCAGGCAGTGCTAACTACCATCTCCAACCGTTTTGGGTCGTCATCCCCAGAACGCAACAACCATTCCCTCCCATATTCTGAGGAGGTGAATGAGAAGTCCACTCAATGCCTTAATTCAAGGAAACAGGAGTCCTTCCCGAGGGCTCCCACCAACAATCACCGCCAGAATCGTGCGGCAGTGCGCCCTCAACATGATGAGGGTGTCGTCTCCAGGCGTTCGTCATAGGTTCCTCGAAACCGAGCAGGAAAGACGAATCACCAGAGGTGACAACTAGTTAACAGTGAGCAGGTTCTTATCTCTTCCATTTCCAGAGAAGTCCACCAACCTAACTTGGTGGAAAGCAACGAGCAGGCACACACACCAGTCCATTTTAATTCCACTATCCAGTAGACTCCTCTGGCAGCAGCATGCCAATCCCACCAGGAAATTTTAGCAGAGTACTATATACAGGAACATACACCTATTTATAAATCATTGTCTAGTAAATAGGATCGTCTGACTACATATGATGAATCCCGCCAACCCAATGCATTGACAACTGGTAAACAGGAACATACATCTGCTTACACTCATTAATCCTGCCAGCAGCCTCATTTGTCAGCATTGAAGGAAGATCGTCAACCACGTTCGGCGGAGTGAAATTAGCAGGCACATACACCTGTTAGTATTGATCAATCCTACCAACAGTCTCGTTTGGTAGCATTCAGAGAAGTCAGTTGGAAAGCTCTGATGACAAAAAGGAGGCAGATTCAACTCTCTTCCCCCATTCATGAGTACTGTCAGAATTCACTGGCAGGAAAAGGAGGAAAGGAGCAGAAACATACACCTACTCCAAGCATGGAATGGATGTATATCCTCGTTCTAACAGCTGAAGTCACCAAGCACATTCTCTCAATGGTGAAAGAGTATAAGCAAATCCCTGCTCATATTTTGGATGTCTGTCAAAATATTATAACATCTTCAGTAGCATCACAAGGGGAGAAATGAAAATCTATCCCTACCAGTGGAGTGACACATCAACAGTTCACTCCGGAACAGACACACACCTCTGTTCCAGTCTAAGAGGTTTGTGGGGTGTACTCCCCCATATCATACAGACAACCAAGTTAAGCACATACACCTGATTTGAGTGGAGATAGTCAGCCTAACCTGGTCCTTTCTCTTGAGAAGGCACATACACCAGCCCATAATGACCACTTTCATCAAAAAGTGGTTCCTAAAATGAGTAAGAAGACGTCTAAGAAGAAGACCCACCCAGCACAGTCAAGAAACCAAGGGCTAATCTATAATATGGACTTACTTGATGCTGGAGTTCTTGATGCACTCAGACAATTATCTATTGCAACTCAAGATTCTACTCCCTTAATTCCCAATAGTGGGAACCTTAATTCCGAAGGTCTGCATCAAACACTGCCTCGTGGATGCTTGCTTCATGACAATTCGGCCGATCTCAAAGTTTCATCTTCTGATGAGAGCCACAAGAACCCTCTTTGTGGCCAGAAGACTAAGGATCAAAATGTTTCATCTTTTTTTGTAACCCATCATGGTGGTCCTCCCCATGATGATGAATTTACCTGCAAAATTTCTCTCCGTATTAATAATGCACATTGCCTGGAAAATTATCCAACGGATAATGTAGTGACGAGAAAGCCCTATTATCTTGAGGCACATGAAAATGTGAAGCTAGTCATGTCTGATGCTTTACCAATAGCAGGTGAAATACTTTCTCAATCAGAAGATATCCCTGGGTGTAGTTCATTCTCTGAACCACCCCTAAGTCAAGCATCTTCTAGTTTGATCAGTGAATTCTCTACTAATCTTGTTAAATCCGATGAAGCAATAAGGAGGCACCAGCTCTGGTCTAATTAGGTAGAAGAATCTACATTGAATGATAAAGAGGAAGTACTAAATATGAGAAAGAAATTGTTGAAAGGTGAAGTGTCAGTTATGTTTTGGACTTTGACTGATTCTTAGTATGACATTCCAGAGATGTTGACGGAATATGGAATTCATGATATTCGTCTTAACATATGGAAAACTTTTTTTCAGTTGAAAAAAAAATATTATCTTATGATAAATATGAAAATCATGTTAAGATAATAGAAGGGTTACAATGCCAAATTTATTTGGCATCTCTCTCAGTTTCTCGATATCCGAAGGCTGAAAAGAAGCAGAGAGACCTTCAGCATTCATGCCTTGGCGCACTAAGAAGATTGTGCCAGTTAATTGTTAATTCCCCATATGGTATTCATATCAGGGGAAGGGGTGTTCATGGAGCACTACATTTCACTATACTCTCCAGTCAGCAAATCTCACCTAAAGTGGTTTCATGCAATGTTATTGTCCACGGCCGGCCACAGCCAATGGGCTTTGTTTGTAATCAAATTCTTGCTCAAGAACAAGCCTCAACAAGATCTTCTCAAAATCAAGAATACAAAGAACAAGTTGTTGAATTAATCATGCATCAAGCAAAGGAGAATATTGAACAGTCCTACTATTTAGAGAAAGCACATCATCAAGTGACAGAAGTGTCAGAAATCATCCAACGGTCTTTTGAACCGGGTGATAAAAGCGAATTTAGGTTAATGCATCCAGCCAATTTGCAGACTAAAGTCCGCAAAATCATGAGAGATTTAAAGAAATTCTTAGATATAGTAGTTCAAGAGTCACCCCATCTTGCTAGACTGTAGACTCTTTTAACCCAACCCTCAAAATTAACAAATATGATTCGAGGATTTGAGCAAAGACAGCAAAAATAGCCCCAGTCCATAGGACTGGGGACTTTTTCAAATCCTCAATCTCTCCCTCATAGAAATTTAGTCTTCTCTGGATTAGGGAAGAAGCCCCAAGAGGAATGAAGAGCCGAATTATTAGGATATTCCTTCAAAATTACGGTTCTTTAAGAAGTTCCTGAGGGATCGAATCAACAAAAGGCAATGTCTCATCAAGGACATGGAAGAAGACAACATCCCAGAAATGCTGATATAAGGTATGCAATGCATTATGCATCAATCAATGTCATCAATGTTGTTGTTGCTAATCCCCCAGATGAGGCTCACATAGAGGGATCAGATGAGGAAACTCCTACTCAATAGTGTGTACGCACAGACACAAATGAATAGGTTGTACGTAAACGAAATCAAAGGATTACTCAGAACTTAGGTAATCTTTCAAGTAACCCACTTCCCCCTCTCCAAAAGGTGTCCAATAAGGAGAAAGGAAAGAATCAGGTTACATACCCTTCCTATGAGGATGTCTAATCACTATCGCTAGAGCAAAGATTCACACAACAGGAGGAAGAGATGAAGGAATTGAGGAGGTTGAATGCAGAACTACTTCAGGGTAGTCTTCCTCATAAGCGTGTTGGAGTCAGTCAGCCAAGGGAATTTGTTGTGGCTATTGAGATGGATCAAGAATATCTTCCTCTACCAGTACACCCTCACAGGTCTTCACCTATGGGTCAGGCGCAACAACAACCGGTGGTGTTATCCTCAGTTGCGGTACCAGTTACCACACCTATCCAAGCTCCAGTTGTTACACCTGCACAAGTCCAAGATCAACCGGATGTTTCTCAAAAGTTAATGACTACCATTTAATCATTAACATCTCATTTGGAAGCTATGGATGTAAATTGTGCCCCGGTTAAACTGGAAAAGAGAGCTTACCCTGAATGGGTTATGCAATTCCTCCCCCATCAAACTTTGCAAGTACCAAATTCCCAATATTTAATGGTTTGGGAGACCCAGAGAAATACTTAACACATTTTGTTTCTTGGTGTGATCCTATGATGGGAACCCCTCAGTAACAAGAAGTAGTTAAGCTCAGGTGTTTTATATAATCATTACAAGGACCTGCCTTTGTCTAGTACAAAAGCTTGCAATCCTGGTCAATTACCAGGTGGAAGGATCTTTGTCAACAATTTCTTATTCAATTCATCTCAACATTGCCAAAAACAATAGTTTTTGATCTTATAAATTGTAAGCAAAGGGAGAATGAAAGGGTGTTATATTTCAATGCTCGCTGGAAGGGATTAACGTATTCTGTGATCATAGAACTTCCTCAAGAAGATTTGTTGCCAATCTCTGTGGAAAATTTGTGTGATGAGTTGCGCACACCGTTGATCCCTGTGAAATACAAAGGAGGGTTTTGAGACCTTACTTAAATCGCTCAATAGATTGAAGATTATCTTATGAAGAGTAAGGATAAAGCCCGTGTAATTCCATCAGCTCCAGGAAGGAGAATGGTTAATGCAGAGACTGCTACAATTATGCTTAAACAAGCACCTGTACCTGATTCTAATTCAAAACCTTCATCTTCCCAAAGGGCTCTGCCTCTTGAGCGTCAACAACAGAGCATGTTTCGTCAAGATGATCAAAGAGATCAAACACAGAAAAAATTTGAGGATTTAAAGAGAAAAATTTACTTTTTCCAAAATGAACAGGTTCCTGGATACTTCATTTCGGAGCTGGAAAATAATTTGGTTCAATTACCAATGCCCAAGAGGCCGAGAAAGGAAGGAGATGAAGACCATCCCAACTATTGCCCATTTCATCAGATGCTGGGGCATCCCATTTAGGAGTGTTTTGTCTTCAAAGACCTCCTGCAAAAAATGGTGGACTCGAGACAAGTCATGTTAAAATGTTCTACAGCTCAGGTATCATGTGTAACTGATACAAATCCATAGGAAGAAGGTGAGTGGTAAATAGTCAAGAACAAAAGTGCGCAAAAATATGATGATTGGATGGTCAGAAAAATGATCAAACTAACTCATGCCATTTTTTGAACACAATTGAAGCAACTAATTGTGTATTCTGCTATGAATTCCACTGCAAAACCCTCTTCATCAGAGGGAAAATCCTCAAAAAATGGAATAATTCAAAGAAATAGGAACAATCAGAAGAAGATGAGATCGTGTCAAAGCCCAAATTATCTTTAACTCTGGCAGATTTTATGCCATCGACTTCAAAGCCTAAACGGGCACCGCCCCAAGAAACGGCACAGACTAAATTGGCTAATCAGGCAGAGTCTTTATCAGATGAAGAATTGATCTTTGGTTTTGTTAACATGATTCACTTAAAAGATCCATATGCTAGTCACAGTTTTGATTTTGATGAACCTGAATTCCCTGTATCAAATAGAGGAATTAGAGGGAGTTCTAGAGTTATGGGTTATAGAGGAAGACGTGGATATCCCAGAAACCAGTATTCCAATTCTACCCCTGCTAGAACTGTGTATGTAGAAGAAACTCGTGGCAGAGCCCTTCAACGGGCTCAATAAGAACAATAAAATTCTTCCACCAATAGCTGACTTAGTCCTGCCACAATTATCCTAGAGCCTCAGTTATAGGTTCCATCTTCTTCCTCTCAGCAAGTAAATAGACCTATTCGTTCTAATTTCCCAAAGGCAGGAGTATTACCAACTCCTATCATGGTATAAGATGCATCAATTTCCAAAGCATAAACTTCTAAGGAACCTACAAAACTATATGTTCCTGTTGGGGAATGCAGACCTTTGGACAAAAAGTATGTTGTATTGAAACACTTGGCCCAAGTACCGGCTAAGTTATCAATTCTGGATGCCTTGAATTTATCAAAGGATCTTCAGGAGGCACTCATCGAGGCTTTGTCAAGTCCTCAGAAGTTTTAAATTGAAATTGTTGTGGCTAAAGCCTACCATGTCGAGAATAATCCTGCAGAATGCCATGTAGTGATATCCATCATGGATGAAGATGAAGATGATGTTATGCATGGACATATCATACCTTTATACTTATCTGGCAAGTTCAATGGTGTAGACATCCGGAGAACTTTCATTTATAATGGTTCAGGAGTTAACCTCATCCCCATTCGTACACTTGGTCGATTGGGCCTCACGAAATCTAATTTATCTCCTTCTGCTTTGATGTTACAAGGATATGATAAAAATTAACAACAACCACTGGGCGATATTAAACTCAGAACTCAGTTTGGATATCTTGTCTTCAATTCATATTTCATGGTTGTTGATCATGACACAGCCTTCAACATCTTTCTTGGTAGACCTTGGCTACATCAACATGCGGCTATCCATTCGGGATACCATCAATGCCTCAAATATTGTTTCGATGGTCAAATTGGGACATTGTATGGGGATAAATCCCCTTTCAAAACATGTGAGTCTCAATACATTGAGGTAGAATTCTATCACATGAAGGGTAAAGAGAAATCCACGATAAGGGAGGTCACCAAAGTTAATGCTCCATTTGGTTTGGAAAATATTCTAGTAAATCCATTTACACATGTGAGTGAAGATTATGTGTTGCCTATCAGTCAAATTGACATGATAGACACAAATCAAAGTACTCTTGTAGAAAATTCCATAATGTCAATTAAGGAAATCAAGTCAGATAACATGGGAGAAATTGGTGATTCACCAAGAAATGATGAAAGCTCAAATGGGGATGTCTTCATTTCATCTGCTGAAATCCAGCAAGTCTATACTTCACCAACCAGGCCAGAAGAAGATATATCAATGTCAGAGGTGAATGATGATGTCTATTCTCAATCCATCGCCTCCTCTTTATTACCCAAGGAAGACCCTTCATCATCAATCAGGTCGGAAATGGAAGCTTCTTCTTCAAGATGTTCAAATTTTAACGTCTCTTATGATCATGGAAATTATACTTCATCGTCTACTATGAAAGTAGAAACATAAGAAATAACACATGTTGAAGAAGAAGAGGAATATCTCAGGTATGCTCGTCCATCATTTGAAGAGAGTATCTCTACCACTGTGGATGAACTCAGAGAAATAAATCTGGGTACAAAAGAAGATCCACACCCCACTGTAATTAGTGCGGCCATAACTCTTGAAGAGAAAGAGATGTATATTTCCTTTTTAAAGCAAAATTAAGATATATTTGTTTGGAACTATATAAAGATTATTGGCCTTGATCCTAATGTTGCTACTCATCATTTGGGTTTTCCATAAGAACATCGAGTATTTAAGCAAGCCGCTAGAAGAACACACCCAACATATGCTTCCAAAATTGAAGCTGAAGTGGATAATTTTATCAACGATAACTTCGTCAGGGAAGTTAAATATCCCAAGTGTTTAGCTAATATTGTCCCTGTGAAAAAGAAGAACAGAAAAATTAGAGTTTTCATTGATTTCAGAGATCTTAATCAGCATTTCCCTAAATATGATTTTACAGTTCTAGTTATAGAACTCTTAATTGATGCAACAGCTTTCTATGAAGCACTTTCCCTCATGTATGGAGATTCAGGATATAATCAAATCTGAATGGCTCCAGAATATGAGGAATCTACAGCTTTCAGAGCCCCTCAAGGTGTTATTTTCTATCAGGTAATGCTCTTTGGCCTGAAGAATGCAGGTGCAACATATTAGTGGGCTATACATCGTATCCTCAAACCCTTTTTAGGGAAGTTTGTTGAATGTTAAGTGGATGATTTGGTGGTTAAATCCAAACAATGTTCTAATCACTTGTCTGATTAGGAAATCATATTCCAAAAACTTCGGCAACATAATTTGAAGATGAACCACTTAAAATGTGCTTTTGGGGTAACCTCAAAAAATTTCTCGGCTTTGTTGTACTCCACCGTGGTATCGAAGTCGATCCTGAGAAGACAAAGTCAATCCTTGGTATTTCACCTCCTCAAAATTTGAAATAATTGAGAGGTCTTCAAGGACACTTATCCTATATTCAGCGTTTCATCGCCAATTTGGCAGGAAAAAGTTTTCCCTTCACCAAATTGATGAAGAAGGGAGTTACTTAGCAGTGGACTGAAGAATTTTAAGAAGAATTCGATATTCTCAAGAAATATCTCTTGATTCCACCAGTGTTAATGAAACTTGTTTAAGGAAGACCACTTATCCTCTGTGTGACAGTTCTAGAGCGATCATTGGGTGCCTTTCTTGCTCAGAATAATGATGCTGGGAATGAAAACAGCCTATATTATCTCATTCGGACTATGCTTGAAGCAGAAACCCAATACTAAAGTATTTATAAGTGATGCATAGCGTTAATATTTTTAGTTCAAGAGTTGAGACACCACTTGCAACATCACTAGGTCCAATTGGTATCTCGAAAAAACCCGCTCAAATTCATCCTAAGTCGTCCAATGCTTACAGGACATCTGGAACGGTGGACAGTTATTTTGCAGCAATTTGATATTCAATGTGTGTCTCAAAAGGCAATAAAAGGCCAAGCTCTAGCTGATTTCCTTGCTGAACACGCTTTATTAGAAGATACATCTTCAGATATTGAACTTCCTGATGAGGAAGTCTTTTCTATTCAAGATATCCTTCAAATATGGGAAATGTATGTTGATGGTGCTTCCAGAAGTCCAACATTAAAGAAATTAGAAGATCTTAAATTCAACAAAGTTGGGTTAGGAATTGTACTCATTTCCCTAGAAAAGGCAGTGCTACCTTATTCCTTCTCATTGTTGGGAGGTGGTACAAATAATGAATTAGAATACCAAGCTCTAATCGCATGATTAGAGTTGATGCTTCAAGAACAAGCGAATCAGTTAAAGGTGAAAGGTGATTCAGACATGGAAATCAAACCAGTAAATGGGGATTATGCAATCAGAAAAGAATAGTTAATCCCTTTTTATGATTACGTCAGATAGTTAATGGCGGAGTTTCCTTTGAAACCGACATTTTCTTTTGTCCCGCGATAGCAAAATTCCCAAGCTGATGCACTGGATAATATAGCCACAGCTCTGGTAGATCCAAATCGGGACAAAACAAGCATCATTATTTCCCACCGTCGTACAATTTTACATTATGTTAAAATCAGAACAGAGGAAATCAATTAAATTAGTTCCATTCCTGAACCATATTTTTATACTACAGGATAGATGACACCTATCAGGGAATACCTTCAAAACGGAACACTTCCACCTGATAGAGCTGAGAAAGAACAAATTCGGTGACGTGTGGTCAATTCCACTCTTTATGATAGCCCAGATCACCTAGAGAAAATTTTCTACAAGTGTGGTTTTGATGGAGTTCTCTTCAGATTCATTGATGGTGAAGAGATAATGGCTATCATGAAAGAACTACATGCAGGATTCTATGGTTCCCATTAGTCTGGACATAGACTTTCTAATCAAATTCGAAGGCTTGGATACTTTTGGCCTTCGATGATACAAGATTGTGTTGATTTCACAAAGAAGTGACATTCATGCCAAGTACATACTAACTTAATTCATCAACCCCATAGTTTCTTCATACATCTAAATACTTGTGGCCATTTTCCACATGGGGAATGGATGTAGTAGGACCTTATCCTTCAGCTACATCCAAGCAGTTTATGTACATTCTTACTGATACTGACTTTTTTTCCAAATGGGAAGAGAAAATACCTCTCAATGAAGTTAGTTCTAAATTCATTGTTAGATTCATCAAGTCTGACATCCTTACCAGATTTGGTGTCCCTCATACCATACTAACAGACAATGGAACCAACTTTTGTTCATCCGAGGTGAGGAAGTTTTATCAAGAATACAACGTTAAATCCAATCATTCATCTCAATATCATGCAGCAGCCAATGGCCAGATAGAAGCTTTCAACAAGACTCTTTAAAACATACTGCAAAAGATGGTGGATAAAGATAAGAAATCATGGCCTGATAAACTCTTTCATGCTTTATGGGCTTATCAGACCACCACTCGCACTGCAATGCGGTCAACTCCATATTCATTGGTATATGGAATGGAAGTAGTCTTTCCTATTGAGGTTCAATTACCCACGCTCAAAGTATCCATTTTTTGATCATTCATCACAGATGAACAATCTCAAAAGTGATTGTATGAATTGGAATAGTTAGATGAGAAACTATTGTGCACCTTACACCACTTGGAAGTCTATAATAATCGAATAGCATGAGATTTCAACAAAAAGGTTCGTCTTCGTTCATTCATTCAGGGAGAATTGGTATTGGTTCTCAGAACTCCAATGATACTTGGAAAGAAATCTCCCAAGCTGGAACCAAAATGGGAAGAATCTTATTCAATACATAAGGTCTACTCTAATGGAGCTTATTATTTAATCTTAATGGATGGAGAACTCATCACTACTCCAACCAATGCTAGATTTCTGAAGAATTATTTTGTGTAATACAAATACCAACATCCAACATGACGTTAAACTATGTTGTCTTGGCTACATGATGCTAAACTGTACAGCACCCCATCATCCAACATGACGTTAAAATGCACCATCACCAGTCTATGCATATGACCTTAAACTATTTTCACCATTATCCAACATGACGTTAAACTATGACGTCTTAACTACAAGATGCTAAATTGTACAGAAGTCCCTTACGTCTAGCAAGACATTAAACTGTATTTTGTCCCTGCTACATGACACTAAACTATGTAGCACAAGTAGTCCTCACTGCAAGACTTTCAACTACATGGTCCCTTCATACATCCTACATGACGTTAAACTATGCATCGTTAAGGTTTTTGCTACCTCTTGTTTCTCATACCGAGTATGACTCACGTGAGCTTAGAGGAAACTTAAACCATAACACCATCTCAGGGCTGCTAACCATGTGTAAGTACCAACACCATTTTTTAGGTCATTGTCCGCAAGAACAACTTGATCACTAATTCATTCATTAATTGAACTATGTGAACTTTGATCCTTGCCTTCTAGGCTGGGTACATAGGCAACCTCCTAAGGTTCAATCCCAAACCCAATCTCTTCACATTGGTTCACCTTTGTCGTTGCTACATGACGTTAAACTATACAGCACTTTTGTCCTGTCTGAAAATACATTAAAACATTCTTTGGAACCCTCACCTGAGAGGAAATCATTATTTACATTGATCTTTAATCATGTTATATTCCGAAGACTACGTGCATACATGGAAATTCCTGAACCCTTTATCTTGGGTCAAACCGTCATTGCACTAAAGTCCCCTTTTCACCCGTCATATGTACAATATAAAGAATTACAGAGGCTATTTCAAGAACTACGTGTGGCATGATTCCCATCCTTATGGGATACGTAGTAACGTTCAAGCATCCCTCGAATTCAGCCCCAAGTCTTTGGGCCTAACCCCAAATTCTACTTTCAGTCCTCCGACTGAAATATCCCCATGAAAACACACACTGTGTATTCATTATAATGGTCTGAGTTCTATGACCCTAAACTAAGATTTCTTATAGTTTCATCCCACATGAAATTAAACTATATTTCAAGAACTACGTATGGATTGATTCCCATCCTTATGGGATACGTAGTGAAATCCAGCACCTCAATTCAGGACCCAGCCACAACAAGATTATGGTTATCTTTGATCTATGTATTTATTTCATGTATTGAACAATACCCATTTTCATGTGTCATATTCCTAACCTTAAATACTTCCAGATCTCCATAACACTTTTCTTGACTTCTTCTCACAAAATTTCGAATTTCTGAGAGTTCTTTTGCCTAACCATGCAGCATGTTCCCTTAGGCAGCCTTGCATAAATAGTCTACATAACAGACGTGTCAGCCAAAAGATGTTATTATTTGACTATGCAGGCAATTCCCCTAGGCATCCCTACATAATTCAACCCCCTAACAAGTTTTTCAAATAGTGGTAACTTCATTCTAGGGAAGAAAATATCTTTTGTCCTTAGTTGTCTTAATGACAATATGTAGGGATCCGCAAAAAATCTCAATCCTTAACATATCGATCCTATACTATTTTTCATGATCTAAAGGTATTCAAGTATATGGCTTATATATTTTCCTTCCCTACATTTGGGTTAGACCTTCATAGGAGTGAAATTCATCCAGTTCTTAGAAAACCCTATTTGGAAATATCTTTTCTATATTCAAGTACCTCTCTCCATACAGAAAACTCTATGCTTTGGAAAATTTGAATCCCCATAAACTTCCACTATCTTTTAAGCAGTAGAAAGGTAAATTTATGAGAGTTCTTTTTCCTGACTATGCAGCACATTCCCTTAGGTAGCCTTGCATAAACAGTCTACATAACAAACCTGTCAGCCAAAAGAACCTATTATTTGACTATGCAGCAAATTCCCTTAGGAGGCCCTGCATAATTCAACCCCCAAACAGGTTTGTTAAATAGTGGTAACTTCATTCTTGAGAACTACTTCTTCTAATTTCTTTTAGCCATTTTTCATATCATTCCTCATATTCAAAATTTATTAAGACATCGTTTACATATTTTCCCTCATACTTGAACATGGTAATATGTTTTCAGATAAATTATCAAGGAATTGAGTCAATGTTAATCCATTTGGTCAAAGCTATTTCGACCTTAAACATTATCCTTTTTATGTACAATGTGCATGACTTTAAAATGCTCACAAAAGACAAGGGAACTCTGAACAAAAGTCATGTTCCAGCTCACTAAACATGCATTTCGTATGATTTAGTTAATATTGAGAAATTAAAAGATTCAAAGTTTGTAGGGTTATTTATAATACTCCTAGAAAAATTAAACTATGATTGAAGATGAAAGTATCTTTCATTGATGCACAAGATTTAGGACATCCACAGATTGGAGTCTCTTCTCTATTTTTTCAAGAATTACAAATGTCATTAAATATAACTCTTCATTCGATTTCTAGAATCCCGAGCTTCATCAGCAGCCACCTAGAATTTATTAATTCAACTGGATACAATAAGAAATGCAATGATAACATCACTTCTTGGAATAATTGTAAAAGAATTTTCTTGAGTGTGGTTTGAGAAAATTTTATGCTGATCAAACAGTGACTCTGTTTCTGTCTAAGAGAATTGGAAGATGCGTATATGGATTTGATAATGGAGCATTGGAAGTAAAGATCCATTTGGAGCGAATACTCCTTTCATATATTGTTTCTCGTGTCATGATAGTCTTCTCTCCATCAACCAAAAGTGGAAAACATATCAGCCCACGGTTTTCCATTTTCATATCTGCAAGGAAATGGCATGAAGGAAACATTTTAAATTTCACATCATTGTTATTGCTCTTAATTCACAGCTTAACCAAAATAGAGGATTAGTAGTGATGATGCATCTCGAGCATAAAATTCTTTGCATCTGGAATATTGACTCCTTGTAGAAGACAATAGCCATATAGAGGCAAGTAGATACTCTGTGAAAAATTATGATGATACTTCTTCAAGTACTTGGCCAAATATGGGAGAGTTATATCGCAGATATTGTAGTAATCATGGCCAATGATTCTCATCATATCATGAATTCTCTTTCTAGTCAGTTCATCAGCCATTTCGATTCACTTGGGAGCCATTTTATCTGCACAAAAGTTTAATAATTAACTCTTATGTAAGTTGATTTTTCATAAATTTTGTGAAGAAAAGTGAAAAAATGGCTAAGGAATTAAGGTGTGCAAGTCCCAAAGTTGGCGCACAAGTATCAGTGTGTCGCACAAGTTTTGGCATGCAGGTATCACTGCACAGGTTCAAATACCTCTATAGCAGCGTGACAACAAAGAAATAGCGGAAAACAGAGCAGCTTGTGCGGTGAAGGAAACTTGCGCGGCGAGAGGTCGAAAATATGAAATTCGGTGCTTTGCGCGAGGAATGGCCGCATATATATAGGCTAGGCCTCAACCCTGCGCGCCTAAAGCTAGAGAGCGCAACCCTCCGTGCCGACGCCTGCACGACTCTCACTTGCACGCTGCCATCTACGTGTTTAAGCACTTGTGTGCCGCTTGTTCCTTGGTTTTCTTCTTTTTCTCAGAGCCACATCCTTATTTCTTTCGGATCAACTCTGAGGGGGGGAATTTTTTTATGCTTCTTTTCATCACAAAGTCTAAAAACTCAAAAAAAGGAAAAAATACCTTGAACTCGAAGTGATTTATCCTTTAAAGAAACATTAAAAATTGACAAAGGAAAGAACAAAGATTCAAATGCACTTGGGTCACGCAAGTTCCACCAAGGTCGCGCAAGTATACTTGTGTGCCACCCAATGGTCGTGTAGGTGAATTGCATGCCCTATTTGATTTTTCACTCAGGTCTTTCCTTGCCTATAAATACCTCATGTGGGCCCCCATTACAAGATGGAAAAATTCCAAAAAAAACTCAGATTTGAGCTCTTGGTGCCCTGGTCTCTTCTCAAAGCTTCTGAAGACTTCTAAGGTAATTTCTTACCTAGAACGGAAGTTCTAAAGAGTGGGAGTAAGGCCTAAGTGTTGAAACTCATCAACACTTGCGCGCTTAAGTGGCCAGCCCTTAAGGGAAATGGCCACACTTGCGCACCGCCTTACCCCTTCAACAGAACTTGTGCGCCCCTCTTCTAGAAGCCTCTAGGGATAGTACTAAGGGCTTGAGCCAAACCTCACCCAAGTATTACCCTAAGGGTTGACCATCGCGCAAGTACCCATGTGTTGCACAAATATACTTTTGCGACCATGACTTGCGCGCCACCTTCTTTTTGGGTGCCCCTCCTACATATTTCACATCTCTTATGTCTATCCACCTCTCCTATTCAAGATTTATCCTTCAAGACCATCTTCAAGGCCATTTATGGCACAGTTCCTTCCTTGGATTCCTTATCTGAAAGGAATTCTGTGGAAAATGTCTCAAAACATAGTGATTTATAGGTCTTCATGTCACTAAGGTGAGATAATTCATTCATTCAACCTCATCCTTTTAAGATGAGAGGTTTCTTAACCTGGGCCTCCTTTTCAGGAGTAAGCCTCAGTTATAATTCCATTAACTTAGGCCTCTTTCTCAGTAATAACTCTTATGTATCAATTCTCCTTAACAAATGGGCCTCCTTCTCAGTAGTAAGTCCTAATTTCAAGTTCCCAAAAATGGGCATCCTACTTAGCAGTAAGCCCCAAATCCCCTAACCTAGGCCTCCTTTTCAGGAGTAATCCCCAGTCTTCAAATTCCATTAACCTGGGAATCCTCCTCAGGAGTAAGCCCCAACCATAATTCTCTTTAACCTAGGCCTCTTCTTTAATAGTAATCCCCAGTCATAATTCTCTTTAACCTAGACCTCTTCTTTAAGAGTAAGCCCCAGTCATAATTTCTCTTAACTATTCTTAATTTACTTTTGTTTTGGGATTCCTTCTCAGGAGTAAAACCCAATCGTAATTACCCTCTAATTTGGGCATCCTTATCAGTATTAAGTCCTAAATTAAGTATCCAAATCTCCATAAAGCACATATACCTCTATCGACCTTGTTTTTGGGGATTCTTCCCTGAAGTAAATCCTAATATTCATTCATCTGGGCAGTCATACATACATAATCCCCACATCATTTCTTATAATCGAATCTTTGATGGAACAATTGTCTGGTTTTACCAATACCTCTTGTTTCTCACACCGAGCATGACCCACGTGAGATTAGAGTTTAAAAGTAATTATGACATATTTCTTTGAGCCATCAATCATGAATAAACATCATACTCACTTACTCGAACTACGTGAGTTTTGATTCCTTTTCTAAAAGGAGGATACATAGGTATCCCATCAGCGGGTACGATCCCAACTCTGAAATAATCCATGTCCTTCTGAATGAAAATAAACATCAAGTTCCCCACTCAGTGGCTTTAAAACTAGTATGGTCATCATAATGACCAAGAGACTTTTATGTATTGAAGGATACCATTGACTAAGAATCTCTAAAAAATACAGATGATTCTCTATCGATGAAGAACCTCGAATACATATAAAAGTTTCTCTAAATTTCTTATATATCAAATCATCGATTGTCAGATCTAAAGGAAATCTCATTTTATACTTGGAAATTTAATAAGGATTCACGAACATAACTTAAATCTATAAAGAGAGTCCCAGAGTAGAAAATAATTCCCCTAAAAAATGTGTGATGAGTCTGACCTCCCATCCTCTCGACCAATGAAAATTCTTAAGTCTCATCGGTCCATAACTAATGGGCACTTACCTTCGAAAAGTTGGTCCAAATGGATATAGATTCATTGGATGTTTCTAGTTCTATGAACAAACCCATTAGAAACCTCTTGGAATGTTTGAATCTTAAATCAATAAGTTCATCCCCAATTCTAGTGGAAACAGGGACATCATGGGGATGATTCATCAATGGAAGCTAGAAGGCATCAGTTGTTAAGGGTCTCATTGCAAGAGGCATACTCATGCCTAGACTCATATATGGAGTTCTATGGAATGGGTTTTGTGTAGAGTATCCAATAAATCATGAGAAGGGTGATTTTATTCATATGATGAGAGAGGTCACATGGATTGAGATTTCCCAACAGGGAAATATGAGGAAGGTAGAGAGGCAGTGGATAGAGCACCATAGAAGAGGTAGTGTCACAATCATTGATCTCTAAAAAATGGTCAGGGTAGAACCTAGGGAGGTGTTACTAATAAAGGACAAGATTGAGCTCTAGATGGAGTAGTTGTAGTTGGAGGATAATGATATGACCTACTCTATCCACCACCACCAGGTGGTCCATTCTTGTCTCAGATAGTGGGAACATGAGGGAATGTGAAGTTATTGGCTATGAAGTGATATGATTAGGCTTCTCATAAGATGATTTTATATTTGATTTTTTTATCTTAACATTATCTCTGATACTTATAAACACAGTCATGAGTCATTCCTTTGTATCTATATCCCTTATGTAGAATCTAGATCTTTTAGTCGATCCTTTATCCCATTAGTTATGGATATCGGTCCCTATAGGAAGTGATTATTCTATATCACATGTCTTATAACTATGAAAGTTGGAACTTAGTGGAGAGAGTTTCTTATTAGACCTTTGGGTTATTATGCTGAAACCTTATGATGTCATCCAAGACATGGAATGGTCATCTATATTGTATTTCTATATTTTTTTCCATAAGGGAGTTATATGCCTTCATATAGATGGGATCATATTCTCCTTCATAGGAGAGAAGGATCTTATGGATGATCTAGTGGGACTTCTGAGCAATAAATAGTAACCCATCACCCATTAGTTTAAAATTTCATCCATTGATACAGTGAGATCTTTGAGAATCAGGCTTCCAATGGTAGTGGTGAATTATATATATATGTTTTTCCTGAAGATGTTTTTGTATTAACTATGAAGTGATATATTTACTTATTCATTGAATTGCGCACTAGGACTCCACTGATATCTTCTACAGCATATTGGATATCTCCTGACAATTTCTCGGATCTGAGGGTATAGTTGGAAGACCTTTGAGTAAAAGGTTATATCAAACCCAGTGTATCCACCTAGGCAGCTCCAATTTAATTTTTTAAAATGTATAATATGGTATTGCGTATCTATGTTAACTATCATCACCAAAATAAGGTAACAACAAAAAATCATAACCCCTTGTCAGAGATTAATAACCTTTTAGACAAGTTAAAAGGTGCGAGTTGTTCCTCAAAGATAGATCTCATGTCCCACTACCATTAGTTAAGGGTTCACGAGGATGATATTCTGAATATGGTATCTCAAAGTCTCTACATAAACTATGAGTTCTTAGTGATTCCTTTAGGGTTAACTAATTCACCCACTACATTCATGCATCTTATGAACTAGATCTTCTGGCTATAAAAGGACCGAATCATAGTTTTATTCATCATTGAAATTAACATATGGTCCTAGATTAACTATAGGAGAACCATATTTATGGTAAGATCTCAATGTGTATGTTTTGGATCTGTGAAGTTCACTTTTTTGGGAATTTCCTCTGTGATAATAGATTAGTTGTGTATCTAGTGAAGATTGATGTAGTGATTTATTTGGAAATTTCCAAGATAATATCAGATGTGTAGAGTTTTCTTTGTTTGGATAGGTACTATAAGAGGTTTGTGAAATAATTTTCCAAAATAGAAATCCCATTAACTACCCTGATACATAAAGGGAAACCATTTACCTAGACTGGGAAGTGTTGGAGAGCCTTTAAGGAGTTGACGTTGAGGTTAACCAGTGATCTAGTTTTGAGTTTACTAGAGGAGGGAATTGAGTACATTATGTTTTAAAATTCCTCAAGATATGAGCCCAGTGTCATGTCAATGTATAGGTATATAGGGATCACTTATGGTTCAGGGTATTTGATACCCCAGGAGGATAATTACATAACCCATTAATTAAATTCTTAAATGGTTTTCTTCTCTATAAAGATATGGAGTAATTATCTTCTGGGTGGACATTTTGTTGTTTAATCAGACCACTAGAGTCTCACGTGCATCTTCACTCAAAGAGATATCAGCCTAAGATAGAGGAATTGGTTGGAGTTCCTACAATACTATAACTTCAAGATAGTCTATACTCCTCGTAAGGACAACGTAGTGAAACATTCCCTTTCTATAAAATCATACTCTCACTTGGTAGAGGATGAATCTGAGTCATTAACTTCATTTCATCTCTCGATGATAGAGGATAGGGGTACATCATACCTTTATTCGATCATGGTGACTCCACTTGTTCTAAATTTTCTTATGGGGGATCATTTTTTAGGCATCTACAATGAGGTTCTACATGACCAATTTTCCCCAGGAAATCCACCAGATGGATGGTGGTTTCGATCACTTTGAGTGATTAAATGATGAGTGAGTTAAATACCTATACATTTACTCTATATCTAGGTGTGTAATAGAGATAAATGTATTTTAGGAGTATTTTTTGTGGGATTACATGAGGAAAATAATTTTTAGGACTGTTCTTCGATGTCTCACATGTCAGCAAGTAAAGGATGAACATGAGGCTTCAATAGGTTTGAATCAATATATTGAGATTCTATAATGGAAGTGGGATGAAATATCAATGTATTTTGTGATGGGGAATACATAAAAAGTGACAATAAATGATGTTACCTACATGATTCATGACAGACTGACCATTTTGATGCACTTTCTTACCCTCAAGTATCATGGTCAGTTTAAGAGTTTTGGGTAGTTGTATGTTTGGGTGATCTTCCAGATTCTTTGGGTACCCAAAACAATCATAATTAATCATGATACATGGTTCTCATAATGGTTTTTAGGAATTTGTAGGAGGGTATTGGGACCCAGTTATATATGACTATGACATTTTACCTTATGATCGATGGTGAGATTGAGTGGACTATCCAGGATTTGGAGGATTTGTTGAGAGTCTATCTCTTGGACTGCGGCTAAATCTAGGAGGATTACTTACCATTGGTGGAATTAACATATAATAAAAGTTATCACTTGAATATTATAATGGAAACTTTTGAGTCCATGTATGGGATACTTTTTAGGTCACCCTTATGTTGGACTAATATTGAAAATGAATCAGTTGTTAAGACATATTTGATGTAGGTTATGATAGAGAGGGTTAAAGTGATTCCTCAGCATATGAGGATAGATATGAGACAATTGAAATCTTAAAAAAATTGATTTCATAATACTTTAGATTTATATCATGGATAACATGTTATCCTGATAGTCTTTCCATGAGGAGGATTGCATATTTTTTTCTTGGAAAATAAGATATCTATGAGGTTTACTAGTTTATTCCTAATCCTATGGAGGGTTGGAAATTTTTCTTAGAACTTAGCCTTAGCCCCTCAGTTGGACTGACTTCATGACATTTTCTTTGTTTCATACATGAGGAGACATGTGCATGAACTTACACACAATACTGACTAGGTAAAGATAGACGTTAAGGAAAAAAGCCACCTTTATAGAGTATCCATGGTTATCAAGGACTGATATGTGAGGATCCTACATGGATAGTTTATTTCTTTGGTTTTAGTGATTTTCAACACAAATCAAATATAAAATATCCTAGGAATGAGAGATACATATGTTGACTCAATTCCCCAACCATTTTTTGTTGGTTATTCTTTTTGGGGTGAAAATCTGTCAAAGAGTGGAAAATTTAATGACTCTATATATTTTAGTTGATCTTTAAAATATTTCTATATATATATATTTGGATTTTTCTTTAGATTTTTTCATGTGTTTGCATGTCATAGGACCCCAAAATTTAATATGTTAAAAAAATAATATATATTTAAGTACACACACACATATTTCTGAATAAATGGTTTTCTCATTGATTAGGATCTCAGATGGGAAATCTGGAACATCGATTGTTTCCAGAATGCTGGGTTAACCCAAGATGTGGAATAAAGTTGGTCATATTTTCGTGTTATATTGAGGGAGACCATTAGAGGGTTCATTAAGTAAATTAATTAATTTAATTTATTTATTTATTTAATAACATAAACCTAGTTACCTCTATAATATTATGCCATTATGTAAGATCCACAGGGTTATACTTATTAACTTGAGATATTATAGTTGAGAAAGAAATCATTAGGGTTGGAAACCTAGGAATGTGGATTAATGAGGAAAGATTGAGTAGTGGTGTTAATGGGGTGGGGCGGGTAAGACCATAGGGTAGATCATATGGACTATCAATTTTATTGATTGGTCCATCCCAAATGACAAAGAATGTGGGACTAAAAAATAAAATATTTCCCCTATCAATATGAGATCGACAGACTAACATACCACCCTGTAGGCTTAAAGAAAATAATATATAATAAAAAATCTTGGTGAAAGGTGATAAAGGGGATCCGGAAAAGATAAATGTTTGATATTGAAATAAAATCTTTTTTTTAATTAATAATAACAATTATAGTAAAAACAACAAAAAAAATTAAAAAATAATATCATTGATGGTTCATGTAAGATTTTATTAGGTTCATTTAAACAAACAAATTTTTTCCACTCATGTTAATTTATTTTATTACATTATTTTTTTCAATCATAAATTTTGGTAGCCCACTTATTATTTTGGTTCAAACAGGATATGTGAACACTCGATGGATTAGACTATGCGGGATGTGAGTTTTCAGAGTCGGATCAAACACAGTATAAATTTTTACAGACCTAAATATGAAAATCCCTAACCCATGTAAATCTATAGGCTAGTAGATTGACCTTCAGGGTTGTGGTTTTTTTATAGGTATACGACTAACGAGGATTGTGGGATGAATAAAGAAAACAAAAGGATCATCAACTTCATCTCTAGAGGACACATTATTCACTAGATATTGATCCTTTATTGAGTTAGGCAATTTTATTTCAAGGATTTCATACCCTCATTAATTTTTTTAGGCTGGATTTCTAATCTGGTTATTATCCTGTGATTTTCATTCTTCATATGATCCCTGAATTTAACTAGTATTATTTAACATATTTATCCAATTTTTTGACTAATTTCCACCCTTTTCAACTAAAAATTTATGGTCATTTTCAAGGATTTATTCTTCCAATGACAATATTACATTTTTATTTTTATTTTCCACACAAATGTTCTTCACGGTCTTTGTTTTTGGCCTAATGGGACGCAATTCGACATTGTCAGGCCATATTTGAGCATGATTGGACCCCAAAATTCATTCTATATGAATGAATAGTATATTAATCATTAATTTATATATCATTAAATGTGTTTTATGGGATATGAGATATTAAGTCATGGATCAAGACCATCGAATGGTGATGGGAGGCCCAACATCTACTCCACGGGAGAATGGGAATCCAATTTTCAGGACAACAGAGGCTAGGAATGGATGATCATGGGATTAGCTATTGATTTTTTGGATTTAAGGTGGTCAAATGGTGAGGAATGAAATATTAGAGATGATTCTATCATCCATGTGGAGAGACATTGGAAATTTCCAAAGTGCACAATGTGTAGTTCGGGGAAACACACGTTGTGTGGGACCTCGTTCCAGTAGATATGGCTTTGTAGAAAATTAAATATCACATTCCAAATGGGACTGACACATGTTGTGTGATTTTATGATGGAGGATCAACATGTACCTCATGGGTACACGAGCATGGGCACAACCCGATTCATCGGTACGAGTAGAGTATACAGGCATGGGTAATAGTGAATGAGCATAAACTGGAGGACACAAGAATACCCCTGGGCCACCAAGACACACTAATTATTCCATGTACATGTTTTTTATATCAAAAATGGATATCTAATCTATATGCATAAGAGTACACACCCGAGTTACTTTGAAAATTATCACATCATGTTACCCTATATACACATCATTTACTTGTATATGATACTTCTACCTTATGTATCTCATTCTTTGGGACTTAGATTTTGTCCCATGAGTAGCATATTCTAATTAAATTTTAAAATGGGATAAAAAAGTTTCCTTAATTTTTGAATTAGATATATGACCTGAGGTGTTATGATAATGATGCTTCCTTCAGTGATGCTTGGTTTATGGAAGTAATCGGGTTTGATCATCATAGAGATTTCAGGGTCAATACATTCCTACCTCACCAGGACATGTGTCAACCATATTATTTAAATAAGTAGAATCAGAAAATACTCTCACTAAAAAAAGAATGACTCCTCTATTTACTAAGTGGTACACCCCTATCATCATTCTCTGGTGCGGAATAAGTCCTCCATGAGAGTTAGTGATCCCTCAGCTACAGAGCACTATAGTGAGAAGTGGGGACCTCAACTCTAATTATTGTGAGGTTAGGAAAGGTGTTGGGAATCATAGATAAACCTTTTAGAGTTGTAGGATGACTCATTATTCTTACCAGGATTTAGAGATGGATACCCCCTTTTTTCTCTTCACATGGTGTTATTATGAGAATATCTAATTTTGGGTTTTCCTTGCCTTCTTTCTTTATTGGATGTGCTAACTTTTTATATTTTTATGTCTCCCTTATTTGTTTTCAGAGCATACTAATTGGTATATATATACTAAACCCTATATGGTATTTTTCATGAAAGTGTTTTGTCATGTGTATATGATAGGAAGATCGGTGGTGATCTTGGTGGACTTGGTTTTGGTGGAGCATAGTGGTTCTTGGTACTGACCATGTTTGGTTGTTGTACTTATAGATTGTGATTTTTTTTGGTTGGGAAGTCATTTCTGGTTGGTCAAGTATTTTAAACCTTTTATATTTTAAGTTATCTTATTGTATATCAATTTCTTTTCTAGTGGTTTTTGTTTGCATGGTTAATACACTAGATTTTCTAGTATTTTATTATATCTCTACATGGTTCCAATGAGTTGGTTTCTTGTGTGTTCATGGATACTTTAGGAAAAGGCCTTCCATTTTAGTGTTATTCCTACTCGGTGGTTTTTTTCATCCCCTGGCCTATTAGAGGTGGGTTTGGAATGTCACACTTCGAATACTGTCAAATATCTAGGCCCCTATGGGTCGGGTCATGACATCTGACTTTCAAACCAAAAAATGAAAGTATCCATGTGAAATATTCATTAAAAGTGGAGAACCAAAAAAAAGTTTTTATTAGAATAAAAACAATACATTAATTTCTTAAATTTCAAGTACAGATTTATATATGAAAAATTATATTTTTAAATTCATTATATTACTTATTAAATATATATTTCTCTTATTAAAATGGTTTAATAAGCTTAAATGACATTATTATATCATGATAATACCATAAAATGAAAGTATTTATAATATTAGTATTCTTTACTATTCATCCAAAATTCAACTATTTTAGAAAAATCCACAACATTCATTATAAGATAACTATGAAATTATGAATTCAAAAATGAAGTTAATGTTTTTGAAAATAATGTTATTAAAAAAATATTTGTATTTAGTCATGAATAATTAAATTAATATTCTATATAGTTTCTTAATAATTTTATGGATGTTATTAATTATTTTTACTAATTATTATTATAATTTTATCAATAAATTATGTTGATATCATTTTCTTAAAATTATTTAATTTAATAAAATATTATAATTTAGTAAAATAGTTTTAAAATCCCCTTAGAATCAATTGTATTTTCTTAAGTGAATGTGTTCCCTTTTTACAAAGTCATTTCATTTAACAATTGAATAATGTTGTCTATTTGTTATAGTAGTAAAGTATTATTCACATAAATTTTGTGTTTAATTCCTCATAAGATATCGAACACATCGGATTTATTAAATAGAAAACAATTTAAAATCTTAGGGTGTCACATTCTACCCCCTTAAATAAACAATGCGCTCAAAATGCTTTATCATTTACTAATGAAAATTGATTAGGGTATCCCAAATATAGCTAATAATCATGATGGTTTATCAATCATACTATCTTTCGTAAGAATACGAATCTCATCTTTTACCCTTACAATAAACTTTCCCCTGATATTATGTTTCTTTCCAACCATTTGATCTAAATACCCCCTAGAAATAGGTATTATGACTCATGTAATGGATGTACATTCCTTTGGTAGTATATAGTCATCCTTCCATCAATGACAATCACATTAAATTTGAATTTCCTACCTATTCAATTGATATATTTTCTTTCTAAATATATCCAAACCATGAAAAAATTAATAAAAGGAGAATAATAATATTTATAGGATGAACATTCACTCAAACTTATATTATAATGGGGTTATATTCCTGGGATGAAATCATCATAAGACATGTAACCTTAAAAGGTAACTATTATTATAATCATTGGCGTTAAAATTTCATATCCTTATAAAACATTATAGATATAAAAGAGTGGGTAGATCATAAATCAAAAAGGGATTTTGTAGTTATTAAAGGGATGATGATTGTACCTTACACCACTTCATTGTCAAGAAAAAAATCAACAGTAGTGATTGTATAGGATCTTCCTTTTTCCCTTAATCTTATAGGTTGTTGATGTATATTACCTTATGCATCCCTTGGGTTAGGGATTGGTTTTCATAAGGTACAAACACATTTCATTTTAAGCATTGTAGTGTGGGTAGAGCATTATATGGGTCCCTTATACCTTCCATTGTATTTTCTAACCTATTTATATATCTCTTATAATCATGATCTTGATGCCCAATCCTTCAACACTTGAAACATTTTCTTATTTATTTGATATATTCCCTTCGGTACATTTTCCCACATTTTTGGAACGTTATAATTTGAGTCTTATTTCCTCAATGGTTAATTTCATTTAAAATTCTGTGAAAATTAATCATTCTATTCTTTGTTGAGTCTGAGTGTTCGTTATGGTTTAGGTTGTTAATCATAACTTTTTATATCTAGGTGCGCAGAACAATAAAATCTTCAACACTAGCTTCCATCCCATTGGTTTTCAAATTGGGGAAATAAATACATTGTCTATCACATGCATTTTTCATATGGTTTATACTTCATTGGAATATGTTTTAATCACAAATGATAGATCCTTTTTTGAGGTAGGATTTTCAATTATGGATTTCCACCCTTTTGATTAAAATATTGAGCATTGATTTATTTCTACTTTTGATTTTTTACCACACATTCTTTTCATGACCCTTACATATGACTTGAATTATTTATTTTACTTTTTTCATGAATTGTTCCATTTTTTCAACTTGGTTTCCCTAATCTATGATTTTTGGCCAAGAACATTTGGTTAGAAATAGTTAAACCTTTTTACTTGTGCCTTTATCCCACCTATTCTTTGTATTCTTCATCATTGGACCATGGGGTCACAATTCGACATTTTTGATGTGGTTTCAGATAGGATTGAGCCCCAATTTTTATGGTGGTTTGGATAAAAATGAATGGATCAGTGTTTTGAGAGAATTTTGGGATGCATTTTTGGTGATTCATTGTAAATATTGGATCTAAAGTGGTGGTGGGAAGTGACATGTGGTGATACAAGTGATGGGAAGCAATACAGAAATTGAGCAAATCATTGGATGCCATTTTATAGCCATTAGAGGATGGAAATAAATGGTCGGAGGTGGTTCTCTCTTATTTAAGGTAGACAATGAGTGTGATTCATAGTGATGAGTGTGGATCTTGAAAATTTGTGGTAGAATGTGCCTTTCTATGATAATCCTAACTACATGATGTGTATAATAGAAGAACAAATGGCATGTATCCTAAAGTCTATAGAACTGGGGTTTCAGGAAAAGTTAATTGTCAGATTCTATATAGGTGGGCCAACACACCCTGTGACCCTACCCAGATGGTTATTCCATGTGTCAACCACATAAACACAGAAGACTATGTGGATGGACACGTTGTGCACCATAGTACATAGACACTGGTAGGAATATTTGGTCATAAGAAAATATAAATATTCAATGTCCTGGGTGTCCATACACACTATGTATCATGGAGGAAATGTTGTGCATAGAAACATATATTTATGAGCTATTTTAAGATAGAAAATGACCAGGTAGTGGAGTGGGGCCACTTATCATGTGGATCCTATAAATGTTGTGTACTCCTATATGAATCTTCTTCCTCTCATATCTTATTCATTTGGACTTATACTTTTCCACAAAATTACCCTATCCTGATTTTTTTCATGTAGAATGTGGTGTTTCCCTTTGTAGTGGCTTTTGAGATATGATGAAAAAATTTCAGAGTGTGATGCTTATTCTAGAGATGCTTGATGATGGAAGTGATCTTAAAAGATCATCAGATAGATTTCGAAGGTTAGTAATCCCCTGTTACACTAGGGTGTGGGTACCCCATCCTATCATATATATATTTGGGGTTAGTACTCCCTTATCTCACTAGGACAAAGGTTCCCCATGATATTAGAGTAATTTTGGGGTTAGTAATTCCCTATGATACTAGGTCATAGGTTCCTTAGGCTATGAGAGAGATATTCGGGTCAGTACTCCCCTATCACACTAGGGTGTGGGTTCCCCATTTATTTATATAGGTTGGGTTTGTACTCCCCATACTACTACATGATTAGGGTTCACTATCTATAGAGTGGTACTCCATAGTCTTCGATCTCTAGTGGCATACGGGTCCTCCATGGGATATGTGTTGTACCACAGCTATAGATCATAGTCATGAGGTGTGGGCCCCTCCCATAATTTTCAAATGAGGTTTCATCTGATGCTAGGAATCAGAGATATACCTTTATATCTATAGGCTTGTGCATTGACTTCGGAAGGGCTATGAGTTTTAGATCCCATTTTCTTCTTGTTTAGATTTTTTTAGTATATGAAATTGTATCTGATGGGTTACTTTAACCTATAGCTTTGGGTTGAGATGACTATTAATGTCTCTCTCTCTATTTCTCCCTTTGGGTTTCGGAAAATCCTACTTGGTATGTATATACTCTCCACTATAAGTAATTTTCCCACACATCTCATGTCCTATAAAGCCAATGCACATATCATTGTTAATTATAGTGAAGCATAGTGATTCCTAGGTGTATTGACCATGTGTGGTGGTTGGGATTTGATATCAGGAGAAGTTCTTTCTCAACATTCATTATTTATAATTTTTTTCAATATGGGACTTCTTTTCTATTTGGGAATGTATTTTTACCCTTTAAAATTTTATTGTATTCAATTGTACTCTTTCATATTTCCTATTGTTTATTTCATACATGGATTATCACTAGAAGTTACAATCATTGAATTATATTCCTCTGCACTATTTAATGGATATAATTGTGTTGTGTATACAAGTTCTTTAGGAAAAGGCCTCCCATTATAGTTATGACTTCTCAACACTTATCGCCTTCCCATGGCCTACTGTAATATTGATTTGAATTGTGAAGGTTCAACCTTACACATGCCAGGGGGAATAATGTTTTAGGTCATTATACAGTGGTATGAGAGGTGGTTTTGCCTCGGGATGGTGTTTTGTGTTTTCCCCTTATTGTTACTGGTTAGGAACTTTGGAAAAAAGTGATAGAGTGTCTCAAGTATGGATTCCAAGCCAGGGAACCTAGTGTTGGTGCGAAGGCTGATGTATCCATACACCAAAACTCTAACATCCTTCTAGTCAACTCATCATACTGAGACATTATTTATAGGTAAAAATGGTAAATCTATCTTATAAATTAATTCCTTTGAATTTACTTCTTGGTTTTTCACCCCCATATATATATATATTATATATATATATATATATATATATATGTTCTCATCTAACTATGGTATGTCTTGATTAATTTTAGGATGTCTCCATGATGAAAATTAGCTAGGTTACCAACTCAAGATCATGATGATGATCCAATCAGTGATGAGGCCTCGGTTTCAGGTCTATCCCATTATGTGTTTCCTATTGGTGGGAAAGTAGTATCACACCTTTCTATTGAGTAGTTGTTGGTACCAAATTTTCATGATGATGATTTATGTAGTCTTTTTCAACTTCATGAGTCCCATCATTATAGAACACTAAGTTTCCATAGTGAGCTTGATCCCCAGGTAGTATAGGATTTTATAGAGTCAATAGAACAAGTATTTAGGCAAATTCAGTCCCTGAAAGATCATATGGTTTCACTAGAAACCAGTCTTTTCATGGAGTAGTTGGGTGCTGGTGGATTTTGGCTACACAAACCCATGATGAGAGGATGATCTCATGGTCTTACTCACAAAAACTATTTCATAAGGATTATTACCCATCATGATTTCAATAAATTTAGATCCAAGAGCTTTTTGAGATGTATCAGGTTAGTATGATAGCATTTGAGTATGTTGTGAGGTTCACTAACCTTTAAAGGTACTCCCTAATTGTGTTATGAGATGCATTCTTCTAGGTGAGGATGTTTTATTACAGACTCCATAGAGACATTTGAACTAATATGGTCTCCTTATGTATAACCAGTTATATAGGAGTTCAAGAGTAAGCGCTGGTGACTGAGAGAATCCTAGAAGAGGGGTGTCGGGTGGTTGGAGATAGTGGTAGATAGAATGTCATAGGAATCATCTGCAGTAGGTAGAAGAAGTTAGACATCTATATATTAGTGTACAAGGCATTCATGGACTCAGATTCATGGGTTTATGGCTCAAGTATCACATATAGGATCTAGTCATCTCGGATAGGGGTGATCTTATGCTTGCGTTGGGTATGGTCACATAGACCATGATTTCCCCACCTGTCATACTAAGTAGGACTAGAGGAAAATGTATAAACCTCCACAGTATAGGAAAATCCATGATAATAGATCTCCCAAACATTGTGTGGGTAGCCCTTAGGGGGTGGTTCTAGAAGAGTAGCAGTAGAAAATATTTATGGAGGAGCAATTTGTGGGGGAGACATTGCGAGCATAAACCACCACCACCACCAGGTAGCCCATATCAACCCTAGAGAGCTGGAGGTTAGGGATGTGGGAAGTTTTAGGCCATGGATGGCTATAAAATATACAAAAATTGGATGATTCAAGGTATAATATATGTTTATTATTCTCTTTCCTCGGTACTAATAGACACAGATGTGAGTAATTACTTCATCTCTTTATTCCCAGTGTAAGAGCAGGAGCTTCCATTGTTGAGCTTAGCATAGATACTATGGCTAGAGGTACCTACAAGGACTGATTAATTTATATCACTTATTATATAATAGTGTGAGTTATATCTTGGTGGTGATAGTTTCATGTGGCTCCTCTTGGTCATCAAAATTAAAACTTATTACACCATCTTGGTTATTGATTAGTTTTCCATGGTTTGATCCTAGATTGGATGTCACCACAGAAGGGTCAAACTCATTTAGATATATAGGATGAGATTCTACTTTGTGAAAAACATATCTCTGATGTAGGAATGAATGGGCCTTACATGTAAGAGGATGAATCTCATCACCCATTATTTTGAGATTTTATTCCTATGCATGGATGACTCTTCAGTCTTTTGTATTCCATTAGAAGTGGATGAATTTATGGATTTCTTCCTCGAGGATGTTATAGGACTACCTATAAAAAGTGGATGAACTTTTTCATTTAATCACACCTCAGTACCATAAAAATATCTTTTTTGGTATATCAAATGGCCCCTAACGAGCTTCATAAGTTGAGAGTGTAGTTGTATGAACTTTGATTAAAGGATATTATCATACCCTTTGTTCCCCCATGAGTAGCTCTTGTATTTTTCATGAAAAAGGAATATGGGAGCTTGTGAATATTTTTTATTGTCTCTTAAATCATGATATAATAAAGAAAAAGTACCCCTTACCAAGGATTCATGGCCAATTTAATAAATTTCATGGTGTAAGTTGGTTCTCAAAGATCAATCTATAGTCTGGATACCATATATTGAGGGTTTATGAGGTTGATAATATAAATATATAATTATGATGTCATTGTGGACACTATAAGTTCCTGGTGATTCCTTTTAGTGCGACAAATTCCCCAGCTGTGTTTATGGATTTTATGAACCAAATCTTCCGGTCATACTTGGACCAATTTCAATTCATCGATGACATACTCATCTACTCTACATCAGAGGAGGATCATACATAGTACTTTAGAATGGTCATAGAGTTTCTTTGGGTGAACAAACTTTATGGAATCTCTTGAAGTTCTAGTTTTGGATCCATAGGGTTCACTTCCTAGGGAATTCCATTTATGAGCATGGATTAGTTGTAGACATAGTGAATATTGATGTAGTGTTTTCTTGGGAGCCACCCAAGAGAATGTAGAAGGTGCATATTTTTGATGGATTGTAAGGATACTATGAGCGGTTCATGGAAGACCCATCCAAGACTATGTCCCATTTGGCCGCTCTAACATGGAAAGGGGGTCATTTACCTAGACTAAATAGTGTCAAAGAGCCTTTGAGGAGTTGAGGTGGAGGCTTACTTGTTCTCCTATTTTGAGACTACCATAGGAGGGCATGGAGTACATAGTGTATTGTGATGCCTCTAGAGATGGTATTGTCTATGTGTTGATGAAGAGGTTGTGAGTGATCATACATGGGTTTAGTAAATTGGCACCCCATGAGTAGAACAACGCAAATCACGACCCAGGGTTGGAAATGATAGTATTTGTTCAAAATATGTGGAGGAACTATCTTCGGGGATAGTTCTTTATTGTTTACTCAGACCATCAGATTCTCAGGTATATCTTCATATAGAGAGATATAGACCTAAGAAAAAGGCACTAGTTGGAGTTACTTAAAGTATATAACTTCTATATAGACTATACGCTTGGGAATGGAAATGTGATAGAAGATTCCCTTTGTCGAAATTCTCATTCCCATTTGGTGGTGGATAAATCTAATCAGTTGTCTTATTTGTATTTGACCCTACTTTAGAATAGCGGTGTGACTTATTTGAATTATATGGTGTTGACTCCCCTACTTCTCAAGCGTGTGATGGATCCTTAGTTTGGATACATTGAATGTGAGGTTCTCCATGAAGAGATATCTTCAAGATATTCACCATATGGATTTTATAAATGAGGGGAATATTTCATCCTTTTACAGGGATTGATGGTGGTTTTGGTCGAAATGCGAGTGGAGGTAATGACAAAGTTTCACACCTCTCCTTTGTCTATAAACACCAGCATAGGGAAGATGTACAGTGTAACACCCCAAGATTTCATAATGTGTTATTTCTTCAAAATAATTCAATAACTTGCACTACACACAACACCGAGTTCAAGCGCACCACAACTTACCAAACAAGCCGATAAAAAGAGAGTATGAATATTATTAACAAAATTGTAAACTTTATATAATCCTTATAATGTCAGAATCCATATTATTAGTTTCTTAGACATAATGTAAGAACAAATTCATTTTCATTATTGCACTTTTACCAACTTTTAATATCGAACCCTTTTTAAATCCAATATTTTAAACTTTTATATATTCAATTTGACTAAATAAATTTACTTTTTAGAAAGGGAACATCAAAAATTTAAAATGAAACATCCCAATCTTCCACAGTACGCTTTCCTTTTAATAATACAGTAGTGTGTGTTGTACGCAACTTCGAGTTCTAACACACACCATAACCAATCAAACTAGCTGTTATGAATAGTAATACCTACTTTTTAAAATTTTAGAAATTTTATCTCTCAAAATGGACTTCATTTTTGGATTCGTATTATTAAATTTATCCTAAGGTGAAATTTTGTTACTTTTCGGATAACTTTAATATTTTGATGAATAGTGAAAATTACTAAATTTTAATTAGAAACAACTTTTTTAATCAAAATAACTAATAGTGATAAATTATGAATTTGAGTGGTTTTAAAGTATATTTAGAATATATTTTTACCATTTAATACAATGTTGGTCATTGGAAATAATTTCACAATTAAAACGAACATAAACAAGTATCAATCTTTTGATAGTTATTATATCTTAAAAACACGTTTTTTGTTTTGACAGCGGGAATTAATTTTAAATTAATTTCTGCCACTTCTGTGTTTTCAATTTGGAAAAATGGATTCCATATTTGGAATTAGGATGTTTAAATTTTGTAAATAGGTAACTTTTATTTTTAGACATTTTGAATAATTACTTCGGTAAATATTTTATTTATCATGGTTAAAGGGTAAATCCGGTAAATAAGGGTTAAAAAAATAATATTATAATAATAATAAATTACCCTAAAACGTTTCCTAACCTTATTGGTTGATACATGTCCGACCATGGGCATATTTGGGTCGATTTTGGGACCTCATGGTGCCACATGTAAGTGATAGGGACACTTTATTTTAATTAAGTTAAAATGAATACAAAAATGACACAAGCATAAATCTTTTAGAAAAACAATTTTTACATAGTGTTATATATGTCTTATTTTCGACTATAAATATTCATTAGAAAGATAAAAATATTTCCTACATAATGGTATTTTATTTATAATTTTTATAAATTAAATACATTAATTTATTTATGACACAATGGTGATGCAGTAATTACCATAATAGTGATAAATTAAAATGATTGATATTGTAGATACCCAAATAAATATAATTTGAGACTTTTTATGAATTAAACTAATTTTATAGGTTAATATGACATGTTAGGAATGATTTAGTTACCTTTTTTTATGTAATAATTCTGTTATGTTTTTTACAAAAATCAATTATTGAATAGTGTCAAAATTGACATAAAAGAGTTTTTAAAAAAATATTATATTATTAATTGATATTAAATTCCTAAAAATCTATGGTTTGGCCAAGAGACTTATATAATGATATTTGTATCATTAATGGACCACGTGGGGGTCTCTTAGATTTATATAGTAAGTTTATTAACCATATAATATAAAAATGAAAAGAGACATTGTAAAAGTGAAACTAATTAACTATGAGTTAATACTTAATGATAAGGTTAATATAGTCAACCAAACCTATCTAAATTCTATTTTTTGAGTTCTTTTCGACCCATCCCCACATTAAACATTAAATAATCCACTTTTGAGCCATTAGAAACCGAATATGAATTTATTATAAAATAATATTTCTAGCTTTTCCAAAGGTTCCCCTCACCCCTCTTGTAAAAGGGCACTCCCCCTTCTCATTAATTCACACCTTCAAAGCCTTTTGGCTCAACAAAACTCTACAGAAATACTCTCTAAACTTCCCTCCCATCATCCTAGAGTCCTTACTTTAGTCATAAAGACAACCTAAGAGCTATTTTAATCAAATCAAAAGGAAGAACCCGAAGAAGATGTAATGATTTCACCACCCTTTTCCAAGTTCCTTTCTTCTTCCACTTATTCCTTCTTTGTTATTACCATTCTAAAATAATAACTCCAGTATCTTATATATAATGTGATGTTATTATAAATATGGTACAACCATATTCAGTATTCTATCCATCCTTTGAATAACATGTCACCATACGTGCGTACGTACGACTTACCGTCTCCACGTCGTGGTGTAATTGTTATTCAATAAATTATTATTTGGATGGGTATAATAACGATGTGTAACTCATGTAAATAATAAATATAACATTATAATGATTCTGTATATATGATATACCATCCAATTATATATTATTTTAATATCAAAAGAATGATATTGTCGCTCGTGCGTACGTACGGACTACCGTCTCCACGAACGCGATGAGATTCATTCTCCATCGTATCCATTCAAGTATAATTCTTATTTTATGATTAATAATAGTATATAAGGACTTTATATCATTATGTATATGATTAAGATACAACCTATCCATGACAAACATAGCTTACATAACAAAACATATAAAAGAAAATGAGTAAGTTAACACCCGAAACAATGATAATACTAAGATATTATTAACAAATCGATGTTAAAAGATCCTATATGATATCATAGTAATGTATATGATTCTTTTATAATTTATTAACAATTATTTCACCATTATATAGGAGGTTAACCTACCCCAACCACGGAAAATTACAAGTTAAGTGGTTTTCATCTCACTCCTTTTTCCCGTGAGATTCATGCCATATTGCCACCATTACCTTTTGTGTGGTGTATGTACTGCCCATAATTATATTCTTTGTGTAATACACATTAATTTATGTGTATTTACATATTCATTGTATGATACCTCCTTCATGGCTTGAAGGTTTCGTAAGTTACCAAATTGGTAAGGGTTTATTTAACAATCTCTTCATTATCTGAGGTTGTTTATACGTAATTATCTTCTGGGACCTATTTATCATCCACATCCATGTTTCTTAAAATGTCTTTCAAAACATTTTTTCTATTTAATAGACAATGGGTTAAATTAATTTATACCCTTATTTGACTTTATATGTTTTTAAATGAATCTTTCAAACGTTTTCAAAACAAGTTACTTTTTAACCTTTTCGACAAAATTAAGGTAAGAATGTCTTTTTTTAACTTATACGGCGGGTGCGGTTATTCTCTGCCGTTATTACACCTTTGAAGCTTCCTTCACAAGTTTATAAAGATATTTTCAAAATAAAGGTTTTCTATATAATTATGCGACTTTTAAATGATTTCAAAAAAATAGATATTTCTCTCAAATAGTATTGATTTCATCTATGTCAACATCCTTTGATAAATTTTAAACTTGTTTCAAGTTGATTTATTATGATACAAATCATCCATATTGTATTTAAGGTGTTGTGATATTTTTGACTATGGATGAGATATTTTTATGCCATTAATGGTTTATGATTAAAGTTTTCACATTTTGTATGTTAGTTTTAATATGAATGTTTATGTTATATTTCATTCTCTTCTTAAGATGAATGTGTTGGACTAGTATGATTCGGGTTGGGGACCGGTAAAAGTAAGCCCTCCGGGTTGGGGTCCTCTTACAGCAGACCCTCTGGGTTGGTGTCCGGTTATTATAGGCACTCCGGGTTTGTGTCCGGTTATTAGAGGCACTCCGTGTTGGTGTCCAGTTATTAGAGGCACTCCGGGTTGGTGTCCGGTTATTAGAGGCACTCCGGGTTGGTGTCCGGTTATTAGATTCACTCCGGGTTGGAGTCTGGTTACAGAGGCTCTTCGGGTTGGGTTCCGGTTATAGTTATCCCTTAGGTCTTGGCACGAGGCCTTGACACATAAATTAAAGTTCGTCATAATGCATTCTATCATTATGAAAGTGGTTGTTGATATTTCATCTGATTATTCGATTAGTAGAATATCCATGTGAATAAGTAAATGGCATTATTTCATTTTTTCCATACTATGTTGAAGTTCAAGTTTAAAAGGCTTGTTGTTTTTGTTATACATTGACTTAAATATTTATTCTTATTTATGAAAGTTTCTGCTATATTGTTATCCTTACTGGTCATTTGAGCTCACCCCTTTTAATGTTTTATTTTTTCCAGGATGTGAGGAAGTAATTTATGAATGACCTGCAGGGATAGTATGCGGGGATATGAGTGGGGACTATAAAGAAAATATGTTGTTGTATTTTTCATTTTTATGATGTAATGTAAGACTTATGAATATATCTAGTGTTTCCAAGGCTACTAAACTAATCGGTCTTTCGAGATTTGATCTTTCTTGTGATCATGCCAACGTTATGTAATAATGCACCGACTCTGGGTAACTGGGGTCGGGGCATTACAGTTGGTATCATAGGAAGTTTAGTACAAACCTTGGAAGCTAGATTTAGATAAACTCTGATTAGATCACATAGATTTAAGATGGACTTTGAGGATTAGTATAGAAGAACGTCCTAGAATTTTGGTATTGTAGAGATTTTGTGAGTTTTCTGAGAAATACATCCCTGCCTAGATACGAGCAAGTAGAGGCGGCTCTGGCACAGATGTACCTAGGGGTAAAACCCGAAAACACCACTTTGAGCTAGACTCGAATGAGAACTGGTGCACGACAATGGGCCTTGCTGCACTCTTGGTTACGACACTCCCGGGGGATATGCTTAGGATAATTCTAGTTTTCTTTACAAACCATTATGAAGGGTTTATGAGTATATACTTCCTCAAAGGAGACATTTTTATGATTATGGATTATATCCATAAACTATTTAATTTATGTTATGTGTTTTGCAATTTTGGGATTAGGTATTGTTATTCATAAACTAATCTAGTGTATTTCATTGTTTATAAATGGTGCCAAGTAGAAGGAATGAGAACTCCAGCATTTCACATGCTCCAAAGAGAAAGAAGGATCATATCTTTCATGGTCTTAATCCATAATTTATAAGATAAATAGTCTCCCATGTATTATCATCATGTGAAGAAATAATATCATGTATTGATAAGATAAGTAAAGAGTTTACTGAGTCTTATGGCTTTTAATTGAAGCAATAGAAGAAGAGGATGGAAGAGAGAAAGATGGATAAAGGGAATAGGGAAAATAAGAATTTTCCCATATGTGATAACTGTGGAAGAAACACCCTGGAACTTGCCTGAAAGGAATGGGAGTTTGTTATAAGTGTGGAGGAAAAGGGCACAAAGTACGTGACTGCAAGGGTAATAAAATGGTTTCAAATGTACACTGCTTCATTTGCAAGGAGTTTGGACACTATGCGAACCTATGTACCAGTCATCAGACTATGCCGCAAATGATGCTATTGATAATAACCATGTTGTGATACTACCACAGATGAAGAGGAAGGATTAGAGTTCTTATATTGATTATGTCATTTGAGTGTTGTATCAACAATGTACTTGTTATAATAATTATGGAGTATATAAGGATTGTACTGCAGTACTATTTCATTAAGTACTTGAGATTGTGTGGAATAAAGAAAAGTGACTCAATAGCAGGTTAAATTTTTGGAAAATATATGGTTGAGAGAAAGATAAACCATAATATGGTTCTGATACCGAGGTAGTGATTTTAGAATAATACATGATTGATTTGGATAAATTATATTGGATATTCTTGACTACCTTGAAACTGATTAATGATTTGTATATTTCATCATTGTTGGGGTTTACAACATTTTTGGATTGAAGGAGTATATCTATTATTCTTTAAGGAATAAGGGATCATGAATGTAATCAATAAGGTTTAATGGTAATTCAGGATGTTGCAGTGTTTTAAAAGAATACATAGTGAAGGTGATCATGTGTTATTACGTGGAAAAAAGGATCTTCATTGTGTTTACCTTCCTTATAAATTTTGGACTGAAGTATTTTGTATATTTCTAGTTTGGATTATTTTGGATTTCCATAAAAGGACAACCCAGAGGTCGAGCGGCAACCTGTCACATCCGACAAGGCCGCGAGACTTGAACCCACAATCGAAGGGCGACAAGGGTGTATCACCTACCACTGACCAACGTGATGTCCTTGATTGAATAATGTCATTTTTTTAATGGTTCTTCTATATGAATTATATATTCATTTTTTAACCCTATACGAATAGGATAAATAGAATATTATTTTTAAGTTCTATTATCTTTTAGAGTGAAAGATGAGTTTGTGGTAGAACTTAGTTAAATAATGAGACTCTACTTTTAAATTATATATTTTTCTTCTTCTCTTATTCAATGAAGAAATTAATTCTTATACTTTAGTTAAGGGATCTTAAAACAAAAAAAATGTGTTATCCTAATACAATATGTTTTTCTAAACTGATGGTATTTTAAATCATCATAGATTGATGAATTTAAGGCCCTCAATTTTACACTTGTTTGTGATTGATGACCTCAATCACTACCTATAAATATTTATGTTTTTCCTCCAATTATATGTCTCTAATTTCCACCAATGTTCTTCGAATAGAGATCATAATTTGGGGGTGACCCTTTCATTTCTCTTTTCCTCTTATTAAGACTAAATTTTATTAACCCAAATTCTGATGTGGGTTTTCCCACAAAGATATTTTCTATATTCAACCTTTTATTTTCGAAGAACAATTTCAAATTGCGAGGATGCAATTTATTTAAGTAGGGTAGAATGTAACACCCCAAGATTTCATAGTGTGTTATTTCTTCAAAATAATTCAATAACTTGCACTACACGCAACACCGAGTTCAAGCGCACCATGACTTACCAAACAAGTCATTCAAAAGAGTTTATTAATAGTATTAACTAAATTTTAAACTTTATATAATCCTTATAATTTTAGAATCCATATTATGAGTTTCTTAGACATAATGTAAGAACAAATTCATTTTCAGTATTGCATTTTTACCAACTCTTAATAGTGAACCCATTTTAAATCCAATATTTTAAACTTTTATATATTCAATTTGACTAAATAGATTTACTTTTTAGAATGGGGACATCAAAAAATTACAATGAAACATTCCAAGCTTCCACAGTATGCTTTCCTTTGAATAATACAGTAGCATGTGTTGTACGCAACTTCGAGTTCTAACACACACCACAACCAATCAAACTAGCCGTTATGAATAGTAATACCTAATTTTTAACATTTTAGAAATTTTATCTCCCAAAATGGACTTCATTTTTGGATTCGTAGTATCGAATTTAGCCTAAGGTTAAATTTTGGTACTTTTCGGATAACTTTAATATTTTGATGAATAGTGAAAATTACTAACTTTTAATTAAAAACAACTTTTTTAATCAAAATAATTAATGGTGATAAATTATGAATTTGAGTGTTTTTAAAGTATATTTGGAATATATTTTTACCATTTAATAAAATTTTGGTCATTGGACATAATTTCACAATTAAACAAAACATAAACAAGTATCAATCTTTTGATAGTTATTGTATCTTAAAAACACGCTTTTTGTTTTGACAGCGGGAATTAATTTCTGCCACTTCTGTGTTTTGAATTTAGAAAAATGGATTCCATACTTGGAATCAAGATGTTCTAATTGTGTAAATAGGTCAATTTTATTTTTAGACATTTGAATAATTACTTCGGTAAATATTTTATTTACCATGGTTAAAGGGTAAATCCGGTAAATAAGGGTTAAACAAATAATATTATAATAATAAAAAATTACCCTAAAATGTTTCCTAACCTTATTGGTTTATACATGTCCGACCATTGGCATATTTAGGTCTATTTTGGGACCCCCATGGTGCCTCTTGTAAGTGATAGGGACACTTTATTTTAATTAAGTTAAAATGAATACAAAAATGACACAAGCATATATCTTTTAGAAACAAAATTTTTACATAGGGTTATATATGTTTTATTTTTGACTATAAATATTCATTAGAAAGATAAAACTATTTCCTACATAATGGTAGTTTATCTATAATTTTTAGACATTAAATAATTTAATTCATTTCTGACACAATGGTGATGCAGTAATTGCCATAATAGTGGAAAATTAAAATGATTGATATTGTAGATACCCAAATAAATATAATTTGAGACTTTTTATGAATTAAACTAATTTTATAGGTTAATATTACATGTTAGAAAGATTTAATTAACTTTTTCGAATTAATCATTTTGTTATTATTTTTACAAAAATCAATTATTGAATAGTGTCAAAATTGACATAAAAGAGTTTTTAAAACAAATATTATATTATTAATTGATATTAAATTCCTAAAAATATAAGTTTCGGCCAAGAGACTTATATAATGATATGTGTATAATTAATGGACCACTTCGTGGGTCTCTTGGATGTATATAGTATGTTTATTAACCATATAATATAAAAATACAAAGAGACATTGTAAAAGTGAAACTAATTAACTAAGAGTTAATACTTAATGATAAGGTTAATATAGTAACCCAAACCTATATAAATTATATTGGTTTAGTGGTTTTAGACACATCCCCACATTAACCTTTAAATAATCCACTTTGTAGCCCTTATAAACCGAATATGAATTTATTATAAAATAATATTTCTAGCTCTTCCAAGGGTGCCCCTCACCCCAAGGGAACTCCCCCTTCTCATTAATTCACACCTTCAAAGCCTTTTGTCTCAGACAAACTCTACCCAAATACTCTCTAAAATTCCCTCACTTCATCCTAGAGGCCTTCCTTTAGTCATAAATACAACCTAAGACCCCTTTTTATCAAATCAAAAGGAAAACCCGAAGAAGAGGTAATGATTTCACAACCCTTTTCCAAGTTCCTTTCTACTTTCACTTCTTCCTTCTTTGTTATTACCATTATAAAATAATAACTCCAGTATATTATATATACTGTGATGTTATTATAAATATGGTACAACCATATTCAGTATTCTATCCATCCTTTTAATAACATGTCACTATATGTGCGTACGTACGGCTTACCGTCTCCACGTCGTGGTGTAATTGTTATTCAACAAATTATTATTTGTATGGGTATAAAAATTATGTGTAACTCATGTAAATAATAAATATAACATGATAATGATTCTTTATATATGATATACCATCCAATTATATATTATTTTAATATCAAAAGAATGATATTATCGCTCGTGCGTACGTACGGACTACCGTCTCCACGAACGTGATGAGATTCATTCTCCATCGTATCCATTCAAGTATAATTCTCATTTGATGATTAATAATAGTATATAAGGAATTGATATCATTCTGGATATGATTAAGATACAACCTATCCATGACAAACACAGCTTACGTAACAAAACATATAAAATAAAATGAGTAAGTTAACACTAGAAACAACGATAATACTAAGATATTATTAACAAATCAATCTTAAAAGATCATATATGATATCATATTAATGTATATGATTCTTGTATAATCTAATAACAATTATTTTACCATTATATCGGATATTAACCTACCCCAAACAAGGAAAAGTACAAGGTAAGGGGTTTTCATCTCACGCCTTATTCCTGTGATATTCATGCCATATTGCCACCATTACCTTTTATGTGGTGTATGTACTGCCCATAATTATATTCTTTGTGTAATACACTTTAATTTATGTGTATTTACATATTAATTGTATGATACATTTTTCATGGGTTGTATGTTTTGTAAGTTACCAAATTGGTAAGGGTTTATTTCACAATCTCTTCATTATCTGAGGTTGTTTATATGTAATTATCTTCTAGGACCTCTTTATCATCCACATCCATGTTTCATAAAATGTCTTTCAAAACATTTTTACTATTTAATAGACAATGGGTAAAGTCATTTATACCCTTATATGACTTTATATGTTTTTAAAGTAATCTTTACAACGTTTTCGAAACAAGTTACTTTTTAACCTTTTTGACAAAATTAATGTAAGAATGTCTTTTTTTAACTTATACGGTGGGTGTGGTTATTCTCCGTCGTTGTTACACCTTTGAAGCTTTCTTCACAAGCTTATAAAGATATTTTCAAAATAAAGTTTTTCTCTATAATTATGTGACTTTTAATTGATTTCAAAAATAGAGATATTTCTCTCAAATAGTATTGATTTCATCTATGTCAACATCCTTTGATAAATTTAAAACTTATTTCAAGTTGATTTATTATTACACAAATCATCCATTTGTATTTAAGGTGTTGTGATATTTTTTACTATGGATGAGTTATTTTTATGCCATTAACAGTTTATGATTAAAGTTTTGACATTTTTTATGTTAGTTTTAATACGAATGTTTATGTTATATTTCATCCTCTTCTTAAGATGAATGTGTTGGACTCGTCTGTTCCGGGTTGGGGACTGGTAAAAGTAAGCCCTCCGGGTTGGGGTCCAGTTACATCAGACCCTCCGGGTTGGCATCCGGTTATTAGAGGCACTCCGAGTTGGTGTCCGGTTATTAGAGGCACTCTGGGTTGGTGTCTGGTTATTAGAGGCACTTCGGGTTGGTGTCTGGTTATTAGAGGCACTCTAGGTTGGTGTCCGGTTATTAGAGGCACTCCGTGTTGGAGTCCAGTTACAGAGGCTCTCCGGGTTGGGTTCTGGTTACATTTATCCCTTAGGTCTTGGCACGAGGCCTTGACACAGAAATTAAATTTCGGCATCATGCATTCCATCATTATGAAAGTGGTTATTGATATTTCATGTGATTATTCGATTATTAGAATATCCATGTGAATAAGTAAATGGAAATATTTCATTTTTGTCATACTATGTTGAAGTTCAAGTTTAAAAGGCTTTTGTTTTCGTTATACATTTCCTTAAATGTTTATTCTTATTTATGAAAGTTTCCACTATATTGTTATCCTTACTGGGCATTTGATCTCACACCTTTCAATGTTTTATTTTTCCGAGTATGTGAAGAAGTAATTTATGAATGACCAGTAGGGATAGTATGTGGGGATATGAGTGTGTACTATTAAGAAAATATGTTGTTGTAGTTTTCATTTTTATGATGTAATGTAAGACTTATGAATATATCTAGTGTTTCCAAGGCTACTAAACTAATCGGACTTTTGAGATTTGATCTTTCTTGTGATCATGCCAACGTTATGTAATAATGCACCGACTCTGGGTAACTGGGGTCGGGGCATTACATATAGAGGAATTTAGTGGTAGTTTTAGTGGATATCATGAGGCAGAGTGTTGTTGAGTTCATCTCTCAGTGTCAGACATTTCAATAGTTAAAGGCTGAGTGCTAGGTTTCTATAGGTTGGACACAACCTCTTGAGATCCTAGAGTTGAAATGGGAGGGCATATCCCGGAACTTTGTGATAGGACTTTCATAGTCAATCCAATTCAATGATGTTATATGGGTTATTATTGGATAACTTATAAAGTCAGTAAACCTACTTTCCATCATGGAGTAGTGTTTGGTGGAGAGTCTGGAATATTTGTACATGTGGGATATGATTTGGCTACGTGGGTTATCCTTGATGATGGTCCTCTACTGAGATGTTCAGTTTATGTCACAGCTATTGAGAGGTATGCAGGTGGAATTTGAGACCTAGTTGTGGATGAGTGTGGCGTTTCACACCTAAATGGATTGGAATACTGGGACTGTTGTCCAAGTGTTGGATTATATGTTGAGGTCCTGGGTTTTAGAATTTGGAATAAGATGGGATGATCACTTTCCATTGGAAGAGTTTTCTTATAATAATGGATATCACTCTATGGTCAGCATAGTACCTTTTGAGGAATTGTATGGAAGACCTTATAGGTCACCCTTGTGCTAGACTAAGATCTGTGAGACATCCCTATTTGGGTAAAATATAGTAAAATAGATGATAGAGAAATTTCATATGCTCTGTTTGATTATGAGTATCGACCATATCTGATAGAAATGTTATTCAGATCAACATCATAATCCATTATGGTTAGATTATGGAGACTGTGTTTTCCTAATATTTTCCCCATGATATGGATTTTAGAGTTTTTTATGGGGATGAAAGTTATACCCAAGGTACATCTGTTCATTTGAGATCTTATGGAGGGTTGTAAAGGTTCCTTGCCAGCAAGCTTTACCCTCACAGTTGGAGCAAATGTGTGATGTTTTTCATGTGCCATAGTTGAGGAGATATGTGCAAGATCCTATAACAATTATTTACTCAGGAAATATATACAGCGAGGATGGATCCACCTTCATGGAGTAACAAGTAGTGATCAAGGATCATTAGGAGATGATCTTATAGGGATGGACCATTCCCTTGGTTCATGTGTTTTGGAAGCATGGGAGCATGTAGGAGATCTCCTAGGAGTGGAAGATCTAAATACAAGATTAGTGTACCAAAATTTCTATTTGATTTTGATTTTAATGAATGAAAATACTTGAAGTGGGAAATATTATAGTGACCTCATTTTCCCCCTATAAGACTTTGAAATATATTAAGGAATATTTTTGGAGCTAAGCACTAGTATGACATGAGATTTTGAGGCCCGATGAGCCTGAAATTGATATTACAAAAATACTAAATATATGAATATCACATGTGTATAGTAATTTTTGAATAATGTAATAAATCTGGAATGGATCCACGTTTTAGAAACTAATACCAAATTTGAATCTATAACATGATTTTTACCCAAGGCCTGACATAATTATGGTTAGTTTTGAACATCTAGTAGATGCAGTTGATAGTGGGTGAGTTTAATTAAAATAAATAAATACTTAATTTGTTTGTTTAATTAAATTAACTAAATAAAATCTTCTATGAATACCTTTATATTAATATTTTACAAGGTTTATCTATAAAACCCTTGTGAGATCAGATATGAGGTTCATAGCATTCCTCATTGGCTAATCGGAATTGGATGACAAACAATGATTGATTCGAGCTGGATCGAGAGGCAGTGGTTTCAGTAGATCTTTTCCTTCAATGGTTAATGCATTAATCACCAAAGATAGATCGTTTTTTTGAGTTAGGGATTATAAATTTTGGATTTCCTCCATTTTTATTAAAACATTGAGCATTGAATTATAATTTTTTCGGAAATTGTGACCACATGTTCAGTGCATGAGCTCTGTATATGATTTAAATTATTTATTTCATTTATTTCTTTAATTATTCCATGTGATCAAACTATTTTTACAAATCTATTATTTTTGGACAATATTTAATGTACAAAAAAGGTTTCACCTTTGTCCTTATGACTTTCCCCACTCGTTACTCATGTTCTTCACTGTTGTCCCATAGGGTCATAGTTTGACATCGTCTGGGTAGTTTCAAGCATGATTAAACCCTCAGATTCATTGATGTTAGGAGAAAGATTAATGTATAATTGTTTTTTTTGGAATATCGGTATGGATTTTTGGTGATTCTTTGTGTATATTGGATCCATTATTGTGATGGGAGAAGATTTAAGGGGCTATGGGTGATGGGAGGCAACGTATACTTTGAGAAGATCATCAGATACCATTTTTCAGCCACCACAGGCTAGGAAATTAGGGTTGGAGGTGGTTCCATTTGATTGTGGGTTTCCAAAAGGTGTGATTCTTGTAAAATATTTTGGATCTATAAAATTTATGGAAGAATGCATCTATCTATAAAATCCCAACTACATACCTATATCCCAGAATAATTCATGGCTTGTAGACCCCGGTCATTGTTTCTAGGGTTTTGGGTGAAGTTAAATATCATAGACCATATAGGTGGGCCTATAAGTCATGTAAACCATACCATGTGTTCAATTCTTATTCCAAGAACACACGCCCAATGCCCTATGTGGATGGATATGTTATATACTGAAGTACATAGTCACTAGTAGGAATACACGAGCACTAGAAAAGATATATGGCTGGGACCCTGAGGGGTCATACACACCATGTATCTTGAAGGAAAATTCATTTATAGAAACATGGATTTCCAAGATATTCTAGGGAAAACATGTCTAGGAATAAAATCATGGACATATGTTTTGCATACCCCCTACATGTCATATACTCCTACGTGAATATTCTTCCTCTCATATTTCATTTATTTAGACTCATATGTTGGCCCATGAGAAGCCTATACTATGTTTTTTCAACATATAATGTGATGGTAGAGTTAATAGTGGATTTTGAGATATGATGTGAGGTTTTCCAAGCATGATGATTATTAAAGAAAATCTTGATGTTGGAAGTGATCAGTAAGGATCATCATATTGATATCTGGGGGTCTGTACTCCCCTATTACACAAGGGAATGGGTTCCCCATTCTATCTGATATCTGTTAGGGATAGTAATCCCCTGTCATACCAGGGCACGAGTTCCCTATTCTATCATAGAGATGATAGTTTCCATAATCCCCTATCACATTAGGGTGAAAGTTCCATAGATTATCAAAGATATATTGGGGTCGGTACTCCCCTTTCATATGAGGTCATGGGTTTCTCCTTTCTTTGTATATTTTGGATATGTACTCACCTTACTACTAAACTATGTTGGTTCTCTACCAACGGAGTAGTACTCTCCTATTTACGAGCTCTGACAGGGTGAGATTCCTCTATGGTATATGTGTTCTCCCTCGACTATGTAGAATAGTTGTGTGGTGTGGGACACACCACACATATTCTGGTGTGGTTTCATTTGATTCTAGGCATCGATGATAGACTTATGGAGCTCCAGTCTTACTCATTAACTTTGGATGGCCTACAAGATAGAGATCCCATTTCTCTCTCATTTGGGTTTCATTAGAGTTTATATATGTATATATGTTGGGCTTAATTTCCCTCTTTATTTAGGTTGAGATAACTATTTTTGTATCTAAATTTCACTCTCTTTTAGTTTCATGTCGTCCTAAGAGGCATGTATATAGTCACCCTTGAATGGGATTTACCCACATATGCCATGACTTTTTCCTAATAGGGGTAAATCAGTGGTGATTATGGTGGAAAATATTCATACCTAGGTGAATTGATCACATATGATGTTCATGCTTAGATATCAGGAGAAAGGATCTCTTATCTTTCATTATTTTTAGTTGTTTTTGGTTCGTAAATTCATTTCATGTAGGGTGTTTATTTTTTCCATTTACACTTTGATTGTATTTTATTGTACTTTGTTGCATTTACTAGAGTTTATTACATGCATGGTTTATATCTAGATCTTATAGTCATTAATTTATGTTCCTCTACACTATTTCATGGATATGGTTGGGTGTGTTCATATGGGTTCATTGGGAAAATGGATCCCACTATAGTTATGACTTCTCAGTGCATTTTTTCAGCCCCTTGCCTATTGGGGGTGGGCTTGGGGTTGTGATGCTCAGCCTTCCACATTCCAGGAGGGCCTTGGTGGGTCTGGTCATTATAGTATTATAGTAAGGCTACATGTAAAACTCATGAAAAACAAAAATAAACTAAAATATTGGTGGTTTTATAAATAGATATCATATAATTTCCCCTTATGGAAACTTAATCCTAACAATATCGAATTCCAAATGTGATTGGAAAGAAAACACATATTACTTTGTAAAATTTGAATCTAAATAAATTGAAAGATAAAACAGGATATAAATTTTAAAATATAATATATTTTATGAAAATTATTATGAAACACCTCCATCGGTAGTATATACACCACACAAAAGAAGATAATTGGTAAATATGAAACATATCTCAATGAAAGGAAAATCGAGATGAGAAACCCTTTCCACTACTCATGAATTCAGTAAATGCAATTTAACATCTTTTATAATAAACAAAAACATATTAATCACTTATTTCATAACCATATAATATCAATTAACTCATATATAAACATCATTATTTGTCATTCATTACATATATTTTAGTTATTCATTTTTTATTTTCATCATCTAATATTAGTATCATTGATTATTCCTTACGAGTTTCATAATAGATATGTTGATCATCATTCTCTGATACCAAGTTCATCGTTACAAGATTATTTATAGTATTGCAATGATTTCATTACAATGGTTTATATCTTCTTCTATTCATTTTATTGAGATTATGGGTATGTATCATGAGAAAGTAATCCATGGTGAACATTTTTTGGGTAAGTTACCGATAATAATGAGTTACTTAGTATTGATAATTAATTTTTGTGTCATTATTTTAGAACCATATTAATGAAATATATTAATCTTTAATATCATATATTACTATAATTATTATAAAACCTTCACAAACATCCACACCTTGTGTCATGATCTATAATATGCTTCCTATTCTAGCTAATAAACCCATTTCATTGGTAGTACACTATTACATTTTTAAGGATATATTAGTTCCCATGTCTCAGAAACATGAAAGGAATTTAATTCTTCCTTCATCACTAACTCCCACTATAATGTGTCAATTAGACTACTCTCCTCACTCAGAATTTTAGGTTCCCTATTATCTATGGGACTAAAAAGTGAATATTAGAATCCAACCTCTATACTGGCCTCTTGAACCTAGTAGACCACCTTAAATTTGGAGGTTCTTATTCTTTTGGACATCACTCTTCTAAAAACCTACCCCAAGATTCTGTTTTCCACAATAATTATAGCATAGTGAACTATGGTACTTCTGGAACAAGATTAGTACCACTGGTTCCAGAACTTTTTTTTACGTCTTAGAATCAATATGTTGTGGTCCCTAAAAATTCTAGCACCACCTGACCTCTACTCATCTCAATATTTGGTTGATCAATTGAATCGTTATTCTCATGATCATATTTCTCAATTAATTCTTTATTCCCAAGATAATATTATACTAGATCCAATCCTTACAAAGTATCTCCACAATAAATTTGACATTCCAGACTATAATAACCTTCTTATAAATATTATACTATAGTCTAAAACTAAAATTTTCATCATCCCATATAACTAGGAAACATGTTCAGGACTTAAATTAAAAATTTTCCTTATCCTTGGAATAAACATGGGCATATGAAATACAACTAAAAACTCTTGGGTGAGTAAAATACACCTTTTGATCATACCAAGGTTCCTCCAAAATCTATTATTAAAATTTTATAAAAGGAATTATATTTTTGATATGATCCATATAGTTAACCAATTCAACCCAAAATTACTTTAGAAAACAAAAACTTAACCGCATTCTCTTAAATCTCTTATTCAGAACTTGATTTAATTATCCCATTGCACCATTATTCTTAGGTATCATCGGCATACACTACTCTATTCATATTCCATTCATCTAATAGAATTTATTAAACTCCCATCCTCCATACTCACTTTAATTTTTAAACCAAACATATTTCATCTTAAACCCAGTCTTGAGGTCCACTACGACCCTCTATCCAAATTAAGTTAAGAAGTTTGCAGTCTTGTGTTTGAGAAAAAATACCCACACCTTCTAAATATAATTTTCGATGAAGGTAATGTAATATTATGTAACCTCATGAGATCAAATTGATGTGGGTATCCATACATCTGTGTGAACCATCACAAACTTATTATTCTTTAGTTTCATCCATTCTAAGTTGAATGAAACCCTCCACTACTTCCCTTATATTTAACACTCTCATATTTTTTACTCCATGCATTCGAGATTCAGTAATCATCTCATAGAAAAGTTCTATAGAACATTCTCACTAATGTAGCTTCTAGATTCATGATACAATATCACTATTTCTAAAGTTATTTATCCAATATGAAAGACTCATTCTAGTAAACCATTAATGTAAAATTTTACATCCTTCACGCAATGTTTCCACCATCATATAGCATCATGTGGTCTTTTATACACCAATTAGAAAAATATTATAGATCCCCATATCATTGGGATAACAAAAAAAATAGGTTCATCGAGTCCTTTGATATTTTAGATTCCATGAAAATGTAGTGGATAAATGTTCTTCATTTGAGAACTCAAATAACCTTTTCCAACAACCTCACGTGTCTCTCTATCTAAAAGGAGAAACTATCTATTGTTTCGAGACGCATGATTTTTCTCGCATCCTCTGTACTATGTTGAGTGAAATGAAGCATGATAAGAAAATATAGTCAGGAATTTTCCTGGTCCTCCTGTGAACTGGGCATCTGAGCCAACCAAAGACATAAATGAGGAAAATTCCCATTCATCACACGTTTTTAACTGGTTTTAGGTCATCAAAACATAACCATTGGTAATGATTTCACCCTTTAATAAAAATAATTTAATCAAATGTAGTAAAATAACACCACAAAGATAGAAAAATAAATAAATAAAAAAACTCAGAAAGTAAATAGAAAGAAAAAAATGACACATATTTTCCATCTCTAAAATAACTCAATCAGAATGAAATATGGAAAACAAAACCAGGTAACCTGGAAGGAAATATGAAATTTTCACACTCTAAATTGTGTATACATGGTGTGAGTGAAATCGGGCATGGTAGGATCCAACCATAAATTAAATGATATTCCATTCAAAATGAATTATACATTATACTAGATTGTAATACAAGTAGAAAATATGTTTTTTCATATGTGTTTATATAGATAAAATCAACAATACATCTATAGTCAACTTAAAACATCCTTTTTATTTCATTTAAATAAAAAAGAACAATTTGAAAACATTTCCCTCCATGAATCCTTATTTTTTTTATAAAACCATTTAAAAATCATCGTTAATACTCTCATTAGGAACAAGGAACTGAAAAAACACATTAAAAACATGTAAATATATAATCCTAATGAAAACGGATAAAAAGACACTAGAACCCTATCACTAATAAAATTAACCAGGCCAATAAAGGACACAATTTCATGGAATCTAATCAAGCAAAAGAACACAAATAAAAGTCCCTTGTGGAATCATCTAGAATCCTAGGAAACACACCAATTCCTATGATAAGATTTATCTTACACTTTATAAAATAAATAGAACTAATTTCCTTCCTATATTGCATCCTAAACCACTCAATCCACCCAACTGTCCATCACCTATAATCATTTGGGGAACTCCCCATCTAGTCACATATCACACTCAATAGAACACTAACATTATGAAAATATCTTATGTATCATAAGTCTAGACCTATCACTCAATGCCTAGTGTACAATGAAACAAAAAAAGAAGGTGATAAATAAATAGAATAAAAAGACCATACAATAATTCAATATTTAAAAACATATCAAATCGGCCAAACCTAACCTCCAATTCCATCACAATAAATAAAACCTATCACAATATCCATATCACAACACAATAAAATATAATAATAATGACAGGGAATGGGTCAAAAGAGGTTTATACACACCCACATCATTCAAAAATTTATTTGAAATTTATAAATTTACAACACTAAATATAAATCCTAGAATTATAATACATTTTTCATCACTTGAAATGTATTTAAAAATCCTTATTTAATTACAACCATTGAAACCCACATTTAAAATCATTTTAAGAAATTGAATTATTTTTATTAAATCCATTTAATAATCCAAAATCTTAACATTACAAAATTCACAAGCCAAATACGGTCAAATAAATTTAAATCACCAATTTAATTCCAAATAAATCAATATAATCTTTTCATCATCACTTGTTATCATAAGATCATTTTAGAAACCCAAACACTTAAATAGCCCTTTATTCCAAGTGGAAAACTACCCAAAAATATTTATAGAATCCATTTTATCTATCAAATATTAGTATAAATTCATAAAAAATATTTATAAATCTGAAGAAATAAATGACATTTCAAATAAAGGAAATTGATATAATTACCTACCTAGATTCAATGGAAATCAAGACGGAATTCATTGCCTTTATTGGTGAATTCTTAAGAAATTATCAAAGGTTCCTCATCTAGACATAGAAAAAAACCATAAGAATAATCTATCTAGAACCCCAAATCCAACCCTATAATCCCTTATGTTTTTCAGAGAGGTGTAAATTGGATGGGGAAGGAAAAAAGAAGAGAAGTTGAAGTAAACAAGAAGGAATGGAAGTATAACATGGGGTTTTAACTTAATGATTGTAGAAAATGGGACCTAAAATCACCAAGGGATGGAAGAAGAAAACTTTTTCATGAAACCATGTCTTTATCCAATTAATGAGGGAGTAGGGGGAGAAATCCCATAAAATAATTAGGGGTAAAGGAGGAAATTCCAAAAATAAAAAAAATAATGGGTAAATTGTTCCACAGTATAGTCAGAATGACTATGCCATGGGGGTCCTTCTAGGAACCATTTATGATGTATCCCTTTGGAATATGGAATACAAGAGGAAAAATGGTCATATTTGGGTATCCAATCCCCCTAACCATTATAGTCCCATGCAACATCTTGGAGTCCTTCGATGGACACCCTTCATGCTGTAGTCTCTAGCCTATGTTGTGAAGGACCGTGACCAAGAGAACTATAGACCCCAAGCTCCCGGGTCACTATAATATAGGATCATATGAAATGGTGTTAAGTTGATCGATAAACACCCTCAATGGAATAGATATCCTCTCTAGATAATGGTATAACCACCATACACTTATGTTTCCCTTGAATTAGCCTTACAAAACTTCAAAACTACCCTTACACAACTCTTATTACGATGCAACCTAGGTGTTGTGGTTTGAAATTATTCCCTTACCCTTATGTACTACCCCAATATAGTTATATACCACCATTAGACAACCCAGACCCCTCCACAGTGTATCCCCTAATCCAAGGCACAACCACCCACTTTCCATGAAAGATCACAAAGGTCGAGAGGTAACTATAGTGTTTTCTCCTAGGGATATATTGTGGCCTACTGAAAACTTGTCCTACAAGTACCTAGGACTTGTTGGGTTCTCATGAAATACCCAAAAAATAACTTAAACACCTTAAAAACATAAAATAACCCAAAAAACTAAAATCAAACTATATTGACACTGGGGTGTGACCATTCTCCCCACCATGGCACTTCCTTCCCCTAGAAATTTCTCGGTTAAGGTAGAAAGAACAAGAAGGGAAACCACCATACATATTATCTCTAAAGTTGGATGGGTGGGGAAATAATTAAAGATAACCTAGTGAATTAAATCATTAAACTCAAAAAATTCCTCTAAAATAATTGATTAATTCCAAAAAACCGAAAAATGGTTCGAAGAATAACGCAACTACAATCAGGTGGGTTCAACCCTAAAGAGAGATGCACACTAAGCATTGGTCTCCCCGTCATTTAGAATTATTATAAAAGGGTGGAACAAGTTAGATACAACAACCTCAAATAAAAACATTACAAAAATTCACAATCCCTAAAAAAACCCTAAAAAACTCAACCAAGAAATTTATTTCATAATTTCTCATGAAAACATAGCCTAATAATAACTTCACACCCATGATAAAAGAACCATCTCCCAACTCCACTATAATAATGAAAAGAAATCAAACAACAAAATAATCAAAATGAAATAAAATGGCTTCTAGACTTTGGGTTACTATGCCAAATCGATAAAATATGATCTCAAACCTATAATGACAACCCATGGTAAACTAAACAAGTGAAAACTGGTACTAATAATTTCTCTACACCACTAAATTCATATTGGTCATATCCACCCAATAATGGACCCAATGATATCCCGTGTTCAAAACACTATGAACCCATCCTCAAATGGCCATAGTACAACTACACATCCCAAGGAAACACCATTCAAGTAAAAAATCACACACAGAACCACAATTTCTTACCATCTACAAGAAAAAAAATAATAATTAAATCAATCCTATTTTATATTGGATTTAGTGTCTTAGGACAGACTTTTAAAATGTATTACTTGTATTTTTTATGTATTGAATATTAAGAAAAGTTTATATTACATATTGTTAATTGTTCTATATAACTTTGATGAAATAATGTCAAATAGTATACATGACATTGATATGGTTACAGAAGTACCCCTCTTTGATGAGAACCTTAAACTTCTACAATGATATTCTTAAATAATGTTCTTCGGTTGGATAACATACTATGATGGGACACATAGTACCTATACTATAAAGTGTGAGTACTCCTATGTGGATAATTATTTTTCTCATGAAGTTCACACTTTTTAATCTCCAATATTTGATATTTTTTATAACATATCTTCCAATATGAATTCTACATGTTTTCGTGTCGTATGATATTCCTATATGCGGGCATTTATAATGGTAGTTAGACTTTAATATTATCATTAATTATTGTCCTAACTCATGAACTTAAATTTTATGATGAAATTCATCACATCATATGTTGGATGGATGTGTGGTATATTGGTTCCATCAAAAATGACATCTTATTAATGGATAAGCCAAGGAAGGATTTGTACATTCCATCTTTATGGAAGCTGATATCACATCCCTTTGATTATAATAGAATTATCGCCAAAAATTTCATGGTCATGGTGTAATGATGTGTTTATTTAATATAGTCAAAGAAATATGTATTAATAATATAGTTTGATGACATAGATGTGCAACCTACTTGATGATATATTGTGAAAAAGGGATTATATCCCACAATGATTATTCATATGTTGTTTTCCTCATGGTGATATTAAGTTTTTATATTGGGTTCCTTGAACCTTTACAAGATAGTAATATTATACTTTAGTCTTTCCTACCTAATAATAATGAGAAACAATCATAGAACATCACACACTAAGTCTTTTTGTTGATCTCAATTAATTTTTTTTAAATTTAATTAAAAGAATAAATATTAATCTCAAGATCAATGAGTAATTTTATTCGTGTTTTTATCACCCATAAATATTTATTGATGAATAAAATATTTTGTTAAATACTAGTTTTGGTCTTTAAAAAATATGAGAGGAGTTTTAATGGACTAAGATCGAGTTTGATGGCAAATATTAATTAACAATCTGGTTAACTAATATTTGTTAGCATGAAAGTTGGAGCGTGACACAAAATAATCATAATAATATTATTATTATTGTGTGATAAGGGGTTTATAAAATATTATAATATTATTTAAGGTCCAATAATAAATTATATGATAATATTAAGCTAAACCCAAGGTCAATAAATAGACTATTATGTCTATTGAGTTGTCCAATTAGATGATTAGAATAGAGATTCATTACACACAACAAACCTCTCTCTCTCTCTCTCTCTTGAATTACTCCTATTTCTCTATACCTCTCAAAAAAGAGACAGAAAAGAGAGATTAATATCATATTGAAGGATAAACCGTCAATATGAACAACAAAAGACAATAGATTTGTTCCACTAGAGCCCTATTTTCCATCATTGTTGGTCAAAGATCAAAGGATCTAGTCTGGATCACCACTAGAGGGATTAAACAATTGAATTCTAAAATATCAATGAAAGAAATTCAAAAGTTGGTTTTTATAAGATCAACATCATCAACAATGAATGGATCCTAAGATGTGGTAATCATTTTTTTCCAGATCTAAATAAATTAAACATAAATTTTACCTAAAAGACACTCTATTGGGTTTTCAAGTATAGAAATATTAAAATAAATTTTCATATATCACTCACCACCATAGGATTCCTCTTCACCCAGAACCTACAATTAGTATTAGAAAGAGTTTATATTTCAAATTTATAATTATTTATTTGATTTTTGATCTATACAAAATCTTGTTTAAATGTTTTAATTTCAGATTATTTGTTCTTTAATCCAATTTGAATTAACATGTTATCAATATATTAATCATATTCATTCAGTGTTTAATTTTATTAAAGTCCTAATAATAGATAAATAATGACCAGATATTCTATGAGGAAGTGCCAATTTTTTGCCGGTAAAACCGGGTTTCATGGTGTAAAGTCTAACAATACATTATATACCCATGTGAATTTAATCTGTATGTGTTAATAGATACACAACACACTGAGTATTTAAATACAAATGGTTAATTTATTGCACACTGTGTGTAGACCTTTCCAACCTGACACATGGGGTGTTGGATTACATTGCGTGTAATAGGCATACATGTCGTTTAGTTTTCATGAGTTAGAGGTATAAATCGTGGAATCTATGTGGTCATTATACATAGTAAAACCACATTAGACTAAAATACTAGAGAATATATGATATAAATGAAATTTATGTGATGTAAATTATATGAAGTTCATCATTTACCATGTCTAAAATCCATTCCAATCCATTCTGTGAGAATAGCAGACAGACAAATTAAAGGATACATAGTATGTAGAAAGCTTATACACATTGGGTGATCCCAATGAGATACAATATGAAGACAGAGTTGAGTATCTCAGGTGCATGAAATGAAGATACAGGATTGTAGTTGGCATGTACAAATCCTATAGTCTATCTGAGTCAACAATCCATAGCCCTTGGCTTGTAACACAGATATATGTCAATTGAGGTACATGGCATGTAGCTAAACAGTACATGTCATGTAGTCTACCAATTAATGTCATAATTAAAAAATTACATTAAATTAAAAAATTACCAAATTATAATAAAATTTCATTGATTATAACTTTATGTTTTTAATGATTTAAAAAAAATTAATGAATTTTACACTATCAAAAAAATCATTGTAATAAATCTATAATTATTGGTTCTCCCATTTATTTTTCATTTAATCCTTTATGTTGGTTTTCTAAAAGTTTAATAAGATTTTAATTTTTATGAAATGGAATTTATTAAATAATTAATTAATTAAAGGGTGTTTATTTTAATAAATAATAATTAATAATAAATGAATTTTATCTATTTAATTTTGTGTATAAATTTCATGTATGACCATTCATGAGCTTTAGCAACACTTTTGTGTGTGTAGGATGTTTTAATTTAAATTATATTATGAGTTTTATATTATTTATCATAAAATTAAATATAATAACATGAGATTCATCCCTCTCTTCATTAATATGTAGGACCTATGTGTCTATGGTTATTTATGTAATCTCCTTTAACCAGTCATTTGGTTCCCTTCACATGTGTGTGAGTTATAAATAAAAATAATTAATGGAGTATCCTAATGCAAATGGAGGTGGTTAAATATAGAACCATTATGATTCCAACTTAGGTGATGCACATGTGGAAAGGTGGAATACTGTAGCTCACCCTAAGTCTGACATAAGAAGTTATTTACCCTAGGACATGGGTTGATTTAATATCAACTCATTAAATAAATTATTGGATAATCCCATGATAGGATATATAATTATTTATGTATTTATGTCTGTGCATTATTTATTTTCTGGATTCAAGACCATGCTCACATAAATAAATGAATTAATGTGCAAAGGCAGAATTTTAATAAATGGATTGTGCATAAATTTTTTATCTAACATGGTTAATTTATTAAGTAACATCCACCTAATATTAGAAATACATTTAAAGGATAAGACAAGATAAAATTTATGTATAATTAAAATAAAATCCCTAAAATAAATATTAAGTCATACTTTTCCTTCCATTATATGATTAGGAATGAAACTAATAAAATATAGTGTTTTACCAACCCTTTTCAGGACACTTACTTTTATAAGGGGCGGTGTTATGAATTTTATGGGTTAACTTAACCATTTTACATAAAAAGGATTATCCCTTGCTAGAATTGGAGTAATTTGTAGGCTTGTTGAGGAAATCCAAGTCTATATTTCATGATTTGGGAATCCACTCAATGGATTAAAGAATTTCAAGCATGTAGTTAGAAAAGTCATTCCTACCAAAATACCTTCAAATATATTGACTAACCCTTTTCATGGTTATGAGCATGGGAATATAGATCATTTCCACTAAAATTCCCTGGAAACAAGAATTCTTGAGTTCATTGGTGATGGTTATTTGGACTTGATAAAATAGTGGGAGAATAAAAAAAATAAATAAATTTATAATTTCACATGCATTTTTTAATAAAGAAAAAATGTTAAAAATATAATTTTTATATTATAGAATAAAATAGAAATCTCTTCATCCACACTTTATCTATGATCGATATTTGATAAAGACAACCTCCACACTGGTAGTAACGTCCAGGATTAATTTATATTCCATCGACTTATTTTTTGACGTGAAAGATAATATTTCAAGCTATAATAATTAAAAACTGATCTACCTTCTAAGGAGGTAAGTGGTGAAAAGTTCCTTGTCTATGAAAAATATTTGAGGGATGTGGTCAGTGTTTAATGGTTGATGTTATCATCTGTCTAGTGAAATCATCAAGTCTTATGAAAACATGGATTCTTAAAGAATGATCAAGAATATATTTGGCCTTTATTAGGGGATATCTTGACAGGAAGGATTTGAGATCTCCCATTCTATTTTTTTGATAAATCTTGTAGAGGGTTCCCTAGATAGGAATCAAATAGTCAATATAATTGGATACATTAGGCACCTATAAGTTCTATGTTTTAAACTCCCTAAATAACTGGGCACTGACCTCATTCATTAATCACTCCATTAGAGATTCTCTATATTTTTTTTAAAATTTTAATATGAAAAACATTGATAAGAGTCTCCTAGATATACTTACTCTTATTCTCTAAGTATATAAATATATGAAACATGAAAATCCTTCTATCCATATGGAACCTCAGAGGGATGAATCTTAGAATCGGTCTCATGAGTTAATTTTCTAGAAGCTACCATTGTTCCATGGATTTAATGATCCTATAGAGGAAGAGTATTGGTTGATGAAGATTGATATTATTTTTTATTTCTTGGAAATGACTAATTTAATTAAAGAGAAATGTGTCATCATAAAGCTAGATGGAACTAGAGAACGATGGTGGGAATCGATGGTGATGGTGAGGACGCAATATGGTTTAGATTTGGAGGACTTAAAATTTATTTTCACTAATACTTTTTATAAATATTTTATGATATTGGAAAAGGTTATGGAGTTTCTAAAACTCGAACAAGCTGGCAGGACCATGAAGTAGTATGCGAACAAATTCACTAATCTTGTATAGTTTTCACCTGAGATTGTATCAAATGAGAATATGATGACTTTATGGTTATATATGGGTCTTCAACGTAATTTTCATTATTATGTATTCTTACTGAATCTCTCTTCTTACATTGTCCTGATGGATAGGGATTTGATGGTTGAGCTTGACCTGGCTCTTAAGCCAGGGTTGACAAGAGTTTCTTTTTCTCTTAGTTGTAGTTTTGTGAGTTAACTTAAAGGAAAAAATTGATAGTGATGAGTCTCATGGTGGATCTTGAAAATAGTGTTATTCTAGACCTCCTTCAGTGCTAGGCAGAGGCCCTTTGACTTTCTTCCAATGTGGAAAGCATGGGTATTCGAAATGGGTTTGCATTTAGGGACCCAAGATCTTCAATTACTATAGATATTGAATAGCCACTAGAATTGGATAATATTAATTGTTTATGTTTTTAATATTTATGTTTATTAATTTCTATAAACATCAGTTTTAGTGCATTTTATAAATTGAACATCATTTCACATCATTATACAATTCATATTTAAAGTGTGTCAATTAGGGACCAATTAATCATCAGATTTTGGAATTAATTATTTTGATTACTTGAATTTTATGTTTTTGTGATATTATTGATAACTTTGTGGTGGATATTTTTTATTTTAGTATAAATGGATGAATCATTAGGGAATATGGACATTTTCTTTCATGAATGCATAAATTTCTGGACAAAGAAAAATAGACCTTAATCCCATCAAATAAAAGTGGATCCCAAAAACTCAATCCAAATTAAGCTAAAATTTTAACCATAGATAGTTAAAATTATTGGTAACAATAAATTAAACTTTTTATATAAAAAATCAAGAGGTTTTCATGGTGATCCAGGCGGCCCAAGTTAATTTTAAATTATGGGCGTGATTTTAGGGCCCATAAATCTTCCCATCATTTCATTCATAAAATATGAATGGATGATCCAATAAGGGTGAAATTTTAAAATATATTACCTAGAATAATATATTAATATGATAATACCTTCCTATATTTTTCCATATTCAATATCATATTCTTATTCCAAAAGGGGGATGAATATATTATAAATTTTCTCGTCAACATTGAAAATTCCAATTTCCTTTTATTTCTCACCGACCTTTTAGTATACTAATTAAATGGGATAGAATTTATTAATGTTTTATAAAACCTAGAACCAAAAATTATTATTTAAGTTTTTGTTTCAAATTAATTAGGGTTTGATGTTTTGTTATTTCAATTGTATTTTTACGCTTTCATTTTTTATCACATCTTCATTTTTTCTCAGGTAAGTTATTGAATCACTTTAATTTGTTAATAAAAGTTCTTCATAGTATACTTTTATATTCTTATTAAAATGAAGTTAATAATTTTTCATTAGGTATTGAATATATTCACATCATATTTTGTTAAATTATTCATAAAATAGTCTATTGGTCGTTATTTTATATTTTTTCATTAATTCCACCATCATGAGTCTATTTCCCGCTTCCATTGATAGAATAACATCAATGGAGGTATAATAATATGATGGGTTGATACAAGGGAGTATTAAGGGGATGAATTTAATGATATTTCATATTTTAATAATTCTTAATCAACTATGTTTTTTTTTGATATTTTCATTTAATGATGTACCTTCTCCTTTGATCTCACTAATTTTAAGGTTACACATCTTGAGTGCTAGAAGGATACTCTAACTTGGAGTTATCAAGAATATGGTACTCTAGGTGTATAGGTGATTACCCTTATGAAATTGAAACAAAAACAAAGAGTGATTTATAAATTTAATATTTTATTGCACTCTTGAATTTGAGATATTAAAACAATTAAACAATTCATTTAATCAACCCCTTGAAATAACCTAGGATTAACTCATTATCTTAAACACAATTTACTTAAGTATTAGAAAATAATTAGTTATCCACTCAATTCAAACCCAATATGGAAACTTCATAGGCAAATCACCCCAATATAATTTTTGTTTCTTTTGGTTTCTTCTTATGTCTCTGATAATTAGATAACCCAAGATGTTCTACAAGATACCACTTACACCATATCACTTGTATAAATTTGAGAATTACCAAATCTTAGAACCATTTTTGGGGATCAAAGTATGTTATATTTTCCACTCACATTATATTCTCACCCTACCACTCTTTTCTTGCCACAAATTCCCTTTCATATACCCTATTTTCCTTTTGTTTACTCTAAATCATAATTTTAGTCAACTATAATAGAGAGTAAGAAAATGTTACCCATCATAAACATGGTATGGATTAAAATGGGAAATTTATTTTGGGAAGCCCCTAAATTATGGAATTTATTTAATCAACCCTTGATTTAATAACCCACACCCTATGATATGTACAATCATTTGGATAATGAATTTTTAAAGTATAACTTCTCATCCCTATCGAGGATGGTTAAAGAGATCAGTATTAATGAAGTCCATGATGAACAAACTCTTATCCAACCCAACCCCAAAAAATCTTGAAAAATGTGAGATAAAATGTTTCAAATGAATTAAGAAGTTTCATCATTGAGAATTTAACTAAAAATAATTAAAAAAATTATATATCCCATGCCCACTAAGTTTGTACCTTTTTAAACATTGATAGAATAATCATGTTACACATAAATTACTCACAAACAAATCCAATTTGTGCCTATTTCAAATAGGATGAAATCTAATGAAAAAAAGAACCATTGATTCTCAAACCATAAGAGTCTTAAAATAACAAAAATACTAAAGGAAAAACTTTAAAATATAATAAATTATATCTAGAAAATGAATTTAATTTTTTAGGGAATATTGAAATTCAAACTGAGGAACTAGAGGTAATTGTTTAAGGGTGTCTATATCATGATGATATTTATTTTCTATATTCAAATGATGAAAAATTGTAACCACGGATTGAATCTTTTTTAGATGGATCTAATAGTGATTTTTTTAGGATCACCATTGAATGGAACCTAGGGGGAAATCACAAACATCAAGTCTATACCCATTCCCGATACTCATCTAGAAAATTTGGTGTTTGAAACTTCTATTACAAAGGAACTAATTCTATTGTGAAATTTTGAAAGTGAACTGAGTTAAATTTTAAGTCACGGCCTATGTTTAAAAGTTTTATCCAACCTGAGCTCGAATTTAAGGTCCATACATTCTCTCTCAAGTCTCCCATAATAAGTGATGACCACAAAAATTGTCATCATTTCATCCACTATTGAATCTAATAAAGATAAAATTCTCCTTGATGTCTTTAGAGAGATTATAAAATCAATTGGATGGGACCTTTTAGATATTCATGGGATTATCCCATTCACTGCAACCTATCTTATTTTCCTCGAATTAAGTTCCAAAACATACTACAAAACCCAATGGAGTCTAAATCTCAGTCATGTATAAGTAGTGAAAATGTAGTCCTTAAAATTATGAATGTTGGTATTTGGTAAGTTGGGGGGGTTCATGTCAAGCTAATACCATTAAACTAATATCTTTATAGGAGATAACTCATCTTCTACATTGATTTTATTTTATTTTATTTTATTTTGTGTGTTCTTTTTTTGTAAAGGGAACCCCCTTCATGTTTCCAATGTGATCTAATATTTCTTGTGTGTGATATATTTAGCAGTTAAACCATTTCAGTATTTATAAATGCAATGCATGCCTTCCATAATTCAAAATTACCTTCAACCATCCCTGAGGACTATACTTATGACATGAATCCAATGTTTTCAATTTCTTATTAATGAGTCATCAACTTCAAACCAGGTGATTTTGTTCCATGATTCCATTTAAAATCACCATCCCCCCTATTTTTTCCAAAGTCTAAACTCTCTCCTCTCATATCTTTCAAACGCTAAGGGTAGTGTCTTTTTAATTTGGGGGGGGGGAAATAGATTAAATAAATTGATTTTGGGAGAATTTTAATTCATTATCCTTTAATGTGTTAATGTACATTATGAAAAATGAAAATTTAATATAAAATGATTTTTAAAACCTTGATTATGATTTTAATTCACATTTATGTTCATGAGAATAGTTTTTGGAAAGTACAGTTGTCTGATGTTATTTTTCAAAATTTACATTTTCAAACTTTTAATCAAAATTCCACAATAAACGTTCCTTATATTTTGAAAGTAAGTTTCAGTACTTGGTTCCACTTCATTATAGCATAGGGTTTAGATCCACTTTGAGTTTAATTTGAGTATACAACAAAAAAATGAAAAATAAATACCACATAGTGTAATGTTTTGTCAAAATGTGTAGAGTTATGTACTTAGGGATCATGAATCCACGATTTAATTGCTTAGATTTAGGATTTATGTCTCTATTATAGAGCATGGAATTAAAAAATATCTGGAATTCAACACTAAGGGATTGTGAATCAATAGTTTTATTTCCTATAGTTGGTCTTTCCATATATATAATTTTTTTTGAAATGAAAAAAATTGATACTCAACTTAAGGTTTAATGGGATTCCCACCTAGCACTTCGGGTTATTTTCCCCATTAAAAATAAAATGGTCCTATATATTTTGTGATGAACAACACATCATCATACTTAATTGAAATTGGATGAAATAAAATAATGAATTTGAACAAAGGAATGAGATTGGGATTAAGATATTCTTATGAATGTAACTTGTGTGAAATTTTTTCAATAGTGTTTATGATTTTTTGCATGATATATTTTGGTGATCATTGTATGTTAAAATGTTTTGGTAAAATGGAATTCAATTTTCATATTTTTGAGATAATATTTGCTGGAGACTAGAAAAAATAATGTTGGGGTGTGATTAGACACTTCAAGAGGCTAATATTAGTTGTTTATACTTTAATATTGATGTTTTTAAATGTCCATAAACACTAATTTTAGTTAATTTTATAAATTGAACTTCATTTCACATCACTATGCAATTCATTTTAAAAGTGTATCAATTTGGGAACAATTAATCATCAACTTGTGAAACTAATTATTCTGATTATTTTAATTTGATATTTTAGGATATTATTGACCATTTTTTGGGAGCATTTTTAATTTTAGGATCAATGAATGAAAAATAAGGGATGATGTATATTTATTTCCATGAACATATAAATTTCACAACAAAGCATAATGGGCCTCAGGCCCAACAAATAATAGTGGAGCCCAAAATATAAATCTAAATAAAGATAAAAAAATTACTGTAGATATATAATAATATGTTCAAAATTTAATTAAACTATTACCAGATAAAATTTGTATGTTTTCATGGTGATCCTGGTGACCTAATTTGAAGTATAAATTATGGGTCATATTTTAGGGCCCATAAAATCATCCCAATATTTCATTAATAATCATAGAATGGATGATCCAATTAGAATGGAATTTTAAAATATATTATAATAAACCTAGAATAATATATTTATTTTACATGACCATCCCATAGTCTTCCATATTCAATATCATATTTTCACTCAAAAAAAGGGGATGAACCTAATCTGAATTTTCTAGTAAACATTGAAAACTCCAATTTCCATTTATTTCTCACCCACCTTTTACAATCCTAATTAAATTATATGGAATTTATTTATGAGGGACCTACCTTATAACCCAAAAATGACTATTTAAGTTGTGGTGGTGAAGGAATTGGGGGTGGATATCTTGTTATTTCAATTGTATTGTTATGCTTTCATTTTGTAATCACATCTTCATTTTTTCTCATGTAAGTTTTAGAATAAATTTAATTTATTAATAAAAGTTATTATTATTATATTTTTCAATTATTATTCATATCACATTTATATTATTTCCATATTTATTAAATCTATTCACATTATCTATTCTGAAACTATTCACACAATAGTGGAGTGATCATTATTTAATTAGTTTTCTTCTTCAATTGCACCCTCATGATTATACTTCCCACTTCCATTGATAGAATAGAATCAATATATGTATAAAAATATTATGGATTGATCCAATAGAGTATAAAGGGTATGTATTAAATGTTATTTCTTATTATAATAATTCTTAATTAATTATTTTCTTGAGATTTTCATTTATTGGTGTATGTTCTCTTTTGATCTCACTAATTTAAAGGCTACACATCTTGAGTGCTCGAAAGATCATCTAACTTGGAGTTATCAAGAATATTATCACTAATTTTATAGGTGATTAGCCTTATGATACCGAAAAAATAAAATCTGTTGGTGATTTTTGAAGATCATGTTTCATTGAAAAAGACATTCTCAAATTTAAGACATTTAAACCATGAAAATAAATTATTTCAATCCACCCATTAAAATAACCTAGGATCAACTCATTATCATAAATAGAATTCACTGAAGTCTTTAAAAATATTTAGGTATACACTCAATTCAAACCCAATTTGTCCAGTTCATTTCCAAATTACCCTCATAGAATGTATGCTTCTTTATGATTCTTCTTAGGACTCTAAGGATTTGATAACCCAAGTTGTTCAACAAGCGACCACTTAAAACATATAATATGTGTAAATTTGGGAATAACTAGATGATCAAGTCACCTTAAAAAATTCTATTATATCTTTTTCCCCCATGTTGTGGCATGGGCTCATTGGTACCTAAAAGTACTATAGTGTAATCATATTCTTCATTAATAAAAGGGGTCACAACCATTGGCATCCAGAATAAATCTTCTTCACATAGTGGAAGAGTCTCCAATAGAAGAATATATGGGTCCAAAAATCATGAAAGGTACTAGTACTATAGCTTCATTTTTAGTGAATAATTTTTTTGATATTGGTGCATCTTGTTTGTTTATATTGAATCGTATTATGAACTTATTAAATCTTCCTATGGAGATTTTGTATTATGTGATGTATATTAATCTACCTATATTACCAGTGGGAAACCATTAGTGTCTGGTAATTATCTAGTATTTATACCATCATAATGTATGGAACCAGATTAAATTAAAGAGTTAAAGACTTAGTTGGATGATCTTTTAGAGAAAGGCTTCATACACTTGAGTGTATCAACTTGGGTGGAATCTGTTCTCTTTTCTAAAAATATTAAAGAATTCTTCCCCTATGTTTTGATTACCCAAAACTCAACTGAGTAATGATAAATAATTTTTTTTGTTTCCATATACTTATGATCTTCTGACCAATTAAAATAAGAGAATTCATTCTCAGAGATTGACCTTCAGTCCAGTTATCAGTAGTTGAGAGTAAAAGAATATGATATTTAAACAACCATATTTCTAGAGAATGTATGGCCATTATGAGTATATTGTCATGACATTTGGTAAAACCAATGCTTTTTCAGTGTTTATTTTTTTATAGATAGGATCTTTCATGAGTATCTCGATTTATTCATGGTGGTCATATGGATAACATCCAAGTTTACTCTATGTATGAGGAGGATCATGTGAATCATCTAAGATTAGTCTTGGAATTTTTGATATATCACTAACTTTATGCCAAGCTATCAAAATGTGATTTATGGATTTGGGAAGTGAATTTATTAGGACACATAGTCTTAAAACATGGTATCTTATTTACCTTCAAAAGGTGGAAGCTATTATGAAATGGGAAAAACCATGAAATGTTTTTTATATTTATAGATTCTTTGGTCTAATTCGGTATTATTTCTATTTCAAAAAGTATTTCTCAAAGTTGGCATCTTAAATGATCGAACTCACTCAAAAGGGGGTAAATTTCATTTTGGGTGAAAAAATTCAGAGTTATTTTGATGATCTAAAATGTATTTTGACTTTTAAATCGATGTTGATTATTAAAGTGGTTAGTTAAGTTTATTTGGTCTTCTGCGAAACATCAAGTTTGGGTTTAGACTATTTTATTATATAGGGTGATCAATAGTTATCATTTTTTTCTTGAAATATTAGGCCATAGGAGAAAAACTATTTGGCTAATGACCTTAAACTCACAGGCATGATGCCTGCACTTAAGAGTTGGCAGCATTACCTTTTTCAAGAAATGTTTACCCTATTTTCTGAAAATAAAATATTGAGTTATATCTTCTCTCAAAAAGATTTGAATCTCCATCAGAGGCATTGTCTAGAGTACCTAAGTATTTTGACTTCAATATTTCTTATACCATAGGGATAAGGAATGTCAACGCTAATTCCTGGAGTATGAAAATCCAAACCCATTCCATGAAATAATCATTAGAAGAGTGAAATGTGATGGATCTTTTTATACAGTTTCTTATATGAGTTTGGGAAATAGGGGATAAGGTTGTCCTGGATAGTGTTCAGTTGACTTATTCTCTTCATGAGATGATTCCTTATGAGTAGTAGCTTGATGATGAATTCCATAGAATTAGATACTCTCTTTAGGGTGAGGAGACCGTTGGTCAGTGGACATTCTCCATGGATGGTATCGTATTTTTCCAAAACTAGTACATTGTGACACTTCTTTTGAGAAATTTTATGATACAATATTACCATAATTACTAATGGCCTATGAACCTTGGAACCAAAAATATGTTCTATGACATGCAGTTATGATTCTGGTGACCAGGTATGAGACATGACATTGTTAACTTTGTATCGTACTACTATACTTGCCAAAAAGTAAATGTTGAGTACCAGAGACCTTCAGTTTTGATTTATCCATTTCTAATGCTAACTTGGAAGTGGGATGAGATCTCTACGGATTATTTGGGTTTTTACATACCCCTTAAAGGAAGAATGTGATATGTATTGTGACTTATCGATTAACAAAATCGGCTCACTTTACACCCATTCATGATCGAACCAAAGTTGAGGAGTTGGAAAAACTCTATATTAAAGAGATAATTCATTTTCACAGAGTTCCATTTGTTATAGTCTATGATAGTGACCCTACATTTTTTTATAACTTTTGGATAGGTCTCTAGGTGGCATTTGGATCTCAGGTTCATTTGAGTTTGGCATACCATTCACAGATGGATGGCCAGATAAAGAGGGTTATATAGATTCTTGAGGACATGCTCTATACGTATGTCAAATATTTTTGTGGATCTTGGGATGAACATTTGGTACTTGTTGAATTATATTATAACAATAGTTAACAGTATATAATTAGAATATATCCTTTTTAGGCCTTGTATAGAAGGCCATGAAAATATCTGATGTGTTAGTTTTAGATTGGTGAGCGTTCCTTAGTTGGACCAAGTTTGGTCCGAGTGATGATAGAAAATATTATTCTTATTTTTTAGATAATTTTGATGGTACAGATCCACTAAAAAACTTTTCATAATCTTCACTATATACCATCGTATTTTCTTATTCATGATCGGGTGTTCTTGAGAGTTTTGCCCCGTTTGGGTCATAGATTTCTTGGGAGGAAAGGGAGGTTTGATCCTCATTTTCTGGGACCTTTTGAGGTTGTTGAGTAGGTGGGGAAAGTTTCCTACCATTTATCAATTTCACCATAGTTTACATAAATACATAATATGTTCCATGTATATCAACTTCCTAAGTATCTTTCTAACCCATCTCATGTCTTGAGTTGGGAGGATCTTGATGTAGTGCTAGATTTATCTATGACTAAGCATCCATTAAGAACTATTGATTTTAAGACAATAGAAATTTTTGAGAGTATGATACCTTTGGTCTTTGTGCTATGTTATCATGGTTATAATATTTATGGGACTTAGGAGAGGGAGGCACTTATGAGATAGTAGTGGCCTCATCTCATTAAAATGGAAACTTATAGAAATGATTTTTGGGGATAGAATTTTCTTATTGTGGGGATGTTGTAACATCCTATTACTTATTTTTAGACATTCCCTAACCTTTTTTTGTTTCCCTTTTCTTTGTATATTATTTAGGGGTGCTTTGAGTGAAAATATTGGAATTTTGGAGGTTTTTAGTTTTTGCATGGTTTGTTCACGGCTCTCCCAAACTGCCCCCCCCCCCTCAATGAAAACCATGAAACCTTAGAAAGTGAGGATTTCACAGTTTACACAAAGTTTTAAAAACCCATCCACTCACTTAGTATAAATCATACATCCCACTATATAGGAACAAGGTCAGGGTGAATGGTTTGTCTAACTTTGCATCCCTGTCTAGAAAACCATGAGCACAAACATTTTTCAATTCTGAAAATTTAAAAAAAAATATCAAACCCCCATTTAAGTTTATTCTCAACACCAATTCATCCTAACATGATTTACTTGTATTTAGAGGATCTCAAGAAGTGGTTTTGGACACTCCTAAAAAATTTCTTGGTGAATCAAAGCATAGAGAATCTCATTAGATCTCCTTTGGGTAAGTTAATCTCCTCTCATGAGTTTTCTTTTGGTTTCTAATTCTCTCATCATTAGAAGTCATTATATTATTATATTTTTTTATCTATATGACATTTTATTGAATCATGATTCTAGGTTTGATTTATAGATCTCTCTCACCTTCAATCTTCATGGGCATTCCTCGTTGCGAGTTTTGTGAATTTTGATTATGTTCTTAAAGGTATGTGGTTTCTTTTGAGTTGTTCCATATAATTGAAACCTTTATTTTATTGATTTTATTGAAATAGATTTCAATTGGTTTAAGAAAAAAAATCTTATGATTATGAATTGGAACTTGAAATTGCATGGATTTTTGGGGAAAAACCAAATTCTAACGGTGTTTTCAATTTGGGACTAATTTTGAAATTGATGGAAGTGATAAAATGATTTGATAATTGATTTTAGAAAATGGATTAAATTTTAATGATGAAAACCTATGATTGGTTTTGTGTTTAAATGGATTGAAATGATGAAAACCCCATGTTTTGGTGTTGGAAATTTAATTGTCATGTTGAAATTAAAAATTGTGAAATTTAATTGAAAATGATATTTGATTTTAAATGAGATGATTTTCCCATTATTGATTTATTGATTGAGCAAATGAAATTCTAGGTAGTTAGTGGATTATTTAGGATAATCATGATAAGATGATGATTCCATAGCAATGTATTGAATACAAAAACACGAAAACAAACTAGTTTGGTACATCTTATCCCCTATGGGATGTTTATAAGTCATGTTTGTCCTGAGCTTTAGGGATGTGTATACACATATTGTCAAGATCACTCATATAAGAATTATAGGGATCCTATATCCAGAAACTATTGTACCATAAGGCATGTAATTCCCCGACCCCAGTTACCCAGAGTTGGTGCATTATTACATAACGTTGGCATGATCACAAGAAAGATCAAATCTCGAAAGACCGATTAGTTTAGTAGCCTTGGAAACACTAGATATATTTATAATTCTTACATTAAATCATAAAAATGAAAACTACAACAACATCTTTTCTTCATAGTCCACACTCATATCCCCACATAATATCCCTGCAGGTCATTCATAAATTACTTCTTCACATCCTGTGAAAAATAAAACATTGAAAGGGTGAGCTCAAATGCCCAGAAAGGATAACAATATAGCGGAAACTTTCATAAATAAGAATAAACATTTAAGGAAATGTATAACTAAAACGTAATCCCTTTAAACAGGAACTTCAATATAGTATGGAAAAAATGAAATAATTCCATTTACTTATTCACATGGATATTCTACTAATCGAATAATCACATGCAATATCAACAACCACTTTCATAATGATGGAATGCATGATGCTGAACTTTAATTTCTATGTCAAGGCCTCGTGCCAAGACTTAAGGGATAACTGTAACTGGAACCCAACCCAGAGAGCCTCTATAACCGGACTCCAACCCAGAGTGCCTCTAATAACCGGACACCAACCCGGAGTGCCTCTAATAACCAGACACCAACCCGAAGTTCCTCTAATAACCGGACACCAACCCGGAGTGCCTCTAATAACCGGACACCAACCCGGAGTGCCTCTAATAACCAGACACCAACCCGGAGGGTATTATGTAACTAGACCCCAACCCGGAGGGCTTACTTTTACCGGTCCCCAACCCGGAGCATACTACTCCAACACATTCATCTTAAGAAGAGGAAGAAATATAACATAAACATTCGTATTAAAACTAACATACAAAATGTCAAAACTTTAATCATAAACCATTAATGGCATAAAAATAACTCATACATAGTCAAAAATATCACAACACCTTAAATACAATATGGATGATTTGTATCATAATAAATCAACTTGAAACAAGTTTAAAATTTATCAAAGGATGTTGACATAGATGAAATCAATACTATTTGAGAGAAATATCTCTTTTTTTGAAATCATTTAAAAGTCGCATAATTATAGAGAAACCCTTTATTTTGAAAATATCTTTATAAGCTTGTGAAAAAAGCTTCAAAGGTGTAATAACGGCGGAGAATAACCACACCTGCCGTATAAGTTTAAAAAAGACATTCTTACCTTAATTTTGTCGAAAAGGTTAAAAAGTAACATGTTTCGAAAACGTTGGAAAGATTCCTTTAAAAACATATAGAGTCAAATTAGGGTATAAATGACTTTAAACCATTGTCTATTAAATAGTAAAAATGTTTTGAAATACATTTTAAGAAACATGGCTGTGGATGATAAAGAGGTCCCAGAAGATAATTACGTATAAACAACCTCGGATAATGAAGAGATTTTGAAATAAACCCTTACCAATTTGGTAACTTACGAAACATAAAAACCATGAAAGAGGTATCATAAAATTAATATGTAAATACACATAAATTAAAGTGTATTACACATAGAATATAATTATGGGCAGTACATACACCACACAAAAGGTAATAGTGGCAATATGGCATGAATCTCACGGGAATAAGGAGTGAGATGAAAACCTCTTACCTTGTACTTTTCCTTGGTTGGGGTAGTTTAAACTCTTGTATAATGGTGAAATAATTGTTATTAAATTATACAAGAATCATATAAATTAATATGATATCATATATGATCTTTTAACATTGATTTGTTAATAATATATTAGTATTATCGTTGTTTCGGGTGTTAACTTACTCATTTTCTTTTATATGTTTTGTTACGTAAGTTGTGTTTGTCATGGATAGGTTGTTTATTAATCATATCCAGAATGATATAAATTCTTTAGAAACTATTATTAATCATCAAATGAGAATTATACTTGAATGGATACTATGGATAATGAATCTCATCGCGTTCGTGGAGACGGTAGTCCGTACGTATGCACGAGCGACAATATCATTTTTTGATTTTAAAATAATATATAATTGGCTGGTATATCATATATACAGAATAATTATCATTTATATTTATTATTTATATGAGTTACACATCATTATTATACCCATCCAAATAATAATTTATTGAATAACAATTACACCACGACGTGGAGACGGTAAGCCGTACGTACGCACGTATGGTGACATGTTATTCAAAGGATGGATAGAATACTGAATATGGTTGTAACATATTTATAATAAAATCAAAGTATATATAAGATACTAGAGTTATTATTTTAGAATGGTAATAACAAATAAGGAAGAAGTGGATGAAGAAAGTAACTTGGAAAAGGGTGGTGAAATCATTACCTCTTCTCCGGGTTCTTCCTTTTGATTTGATCAAAAGGGGTCCTAGGTTGGCTTTATGACCAAAGGAAGGCCTCTAGGATTAAGTGAGGGAAGTTGAGAGAGTATTTGGTCAGAGTTTGGCCGATCCAAACGGCTTTTAAGGTGTGAATTAATGAGAAGGGGGAGTTCCCTTTTATAAGAGGGGTGAGGGGCACCCTTGGAAAAGCTAGAAATATTATTTTATAATAAATTCATATTTGGTTTCTAATGGCTCAAAAGTGGATTATTCAAAGTTTAAGGTGGGTATTGGTCGAAAACCACTCAACCAATATAATTTAGTCAGGTTTGGGTTACTATATTAACCTTATCATTAAGTATTAGCTCTTAGTTAATTAGTTTCACTTTTACAATGTCTCTCTGTATTTTTATATTATATGGTTAATAAACTTACTATATACATCCAATAGACCGCCAAGTGGTCCATTAATGATACACCTATAATTATATAAGTCTCTTGGCTGAACCTTAGATTTTTAAGAATTTAATATCAATTAATAAGTTAATATTTGTTTTAAAAACTCTTTTATGTCAATTTTGACACTATTCAATAATTGATTTTTAAAAAAATTATAACAGAATGATTACTTCGCAAAAAGTTAATTAAATCATTAATAACATGTCATATTAACCTAGAAAATTATTTTAATTCATAAAAAGTCTCAAATTATATTTATTTGGGTATCTACAATATCAATCATTTTAAGTTTTCACTATTATGTTAATTACGGCATCACCTTTGTGTCATAAATAAATTAAATTATTTAATCTCTAAAAATTATAAATAAAATACCATCATGTAGGAAAGCTTTTTATATTTATAATTAATATTTATAGTCTAAAATAAAACATATATAACCCTATGTAAAAAAAAATTTTCTAAAAGATATATGCTTGTGTCATTTTTGTATTCATTTTAACTTAATTAAAATAAAGTGTCCCTATCACTTACAACTGGCACCATGGGGTCCCAAAATCGACCCAAAGATTCTCATGGTCGGAAATGTATCAACCAATAAGGTTTGGACACGTTTTAGGGTAATTTTGTATTATTATAATATTATTTTTTTAACCCTTATTTACCGGATTTACCCTTTAACCATGGTAAATAAAATATTTACCGAAGTAATTATTCAAAATGTATAAAAATAAAAGTTATCTATTTACACAATTTGAAAATATTTATTCCAAATATGGAGTCCATTTTTTCAGATTCAAAACACAGAAGTGGCAGAAATTAATTTAAAATTAATTCCCATTGTCAAAACAAAAAGCGTGTTTTTAAGATACAATAACTATCAAAAGATTGATACTTGTTTATGTTCGGTTTAATTGTGAAATTATGTCAAAAGACCAACATTGTATTAAATTATAAATATATATTCTAAATATACTTTAAAACCACTCAAATTCATAATTTATCCCTATTAATTATTTTGATTAAAAAAGTTGTTTTTAATTAAAATTTAGTAATTTTTACTATTCATCAAAATATTAAAGTTATCTGAAAAGTACCAAAATTTCACCTTAGGCTAAATTCGATACTCCAAATCCAAAAATGAATTCCATTTTGAGAGATAAAATTTCTAAAATTTTAAAAAGTAGGTATTACTATTCATAACGACTAGTTTTATTGGTTGTGGTGTGTGTTAGAACTCGAAGTTGCGTACAACACACGCTAATGTATTATTCAAAGAAAAGCGTACTGTGGAAGCTTGGGATGTTTCATTGTAAATTTTTTATGTCTCCATTATAAAAAGTAAATTTATTTAGTTAAATTTAATATATAAAAGTTTAAAATATTGGATTTAAAAAGGGTTCACTATTAAAAGTTGGTAAAAGTGAAATACAGAAAATGAATTTGTTCTTACATTATGTCTAAGAAACTCATAATATGGATTCTAAAATTATAGTTATTATATAAAGTTTAAAATTTAGTTAATACTATTCATAACCTATTTTAAACGGCTTGTTTGGTAAGTCATGGTGCGCTTGAACTCGGTGTTGCGTGTAGTGCAGGTTATTGAATTATTTTGAAAAAATAACACACTATGAAATCTTGGGGTGTTACAAGGCAGATTACCAAGGTTCTTATGGTGATTGTTTTTTATAAATATTCCATTGATCAACTATTTTACTCATTCCTAGTATTTTTTGTAAATTAATTTATATAAAATTTCTATTCAATCCATGTTTGAAATGTATTCCGTCATTTTGAAATGAAAGCATGTTTTTGTTTCAAATATAAAGGTGTATCCAAATTCCCTATTTTATTTAAATTTTAAAGAATGATTTGTTTTATTATTATGGAAGATTTTTATGGAACACTTGGTGAGACACTACAGGGCTTTATAGCTCACACCCTAACTTTTATTTCTTATGCTTATAGATCTCCTTCTACTAGGTCTGAGAAAAGGGAAAGCGCCACTTGGAGGTGGCAGATGTTATTGATCCTTTGGAATTGGAGTGATGTTTACTTTGGGATGTTCAAATTTATACTAATTAAATTGATGATGTACTATTTTGGGTTTTTATGTACCTATTTGGTTTCTGGTACTACCTCACTTTGGAGTTTTGAGCATACTGACTTGTTGCCTTCTTCTTCAACTTTCTCATAGAGAATTCATTTCCTCTTTTATCTTATATGATTCCAGGTGCCGGTTGTCAACCCATGGGGATTGATAATTCCCATAAAGCCATTTTAGAGTCATATAGGGTACTAGAGTACCATGGTATTTTGTATGGTTCATGATACTAAGTACATAGTGAGTGAATTTTAGTATGTAGTGTGGGTCAAAATTATTAGAATTACAATCCATATAAAATCTATAACTAAATAACATGTAATAATAATTTTAATCACAATGTACTTTTTATTAATTTCTAATGGTTCATCCCATGTATATTTAGGGAGTTTTATATGGTCACACACACTGTAAAGAATACAGTGCTTGGACCAAGAAACTACACATCATGTATATCATGACATAGTGTAGGGGATTACATGTTATTTAAGTGCATAGTCCAAGATAAGTATTGTACACATTATGTGTCATGAAACATGTAGAGTCATAGTACAAACTATAGAAGAACTAAATACCAAAAATAGATTAAATTTAATATATAATGTACACATCATGTGGATTCCATAGTACACACTGTGTACTTAAATGTTTTAAAAAATTAAAATTATATTGGATGGAATTATTATATCTCAAAGAATTTTGGGGAAAATACTAATTTAAAGAGTTAATTAATTAATTAGTTTATTATATTATTAATTATATTAAATTTATCTTAATTATAATTAATTTAAATGAATGATAGTAATTCTAAAGGATTAATTGTTTTATGGTGTGACTGATCAATGATATTTGATTGACCTATGTATGTTTTGGATTTATTTTATTATTTTAAATATTTATTAAATTGTTTTATGTGATATTTATTTTTAGATTAAATATAATGATTTTAGTTTCATCCCTCCCTCTTGTATTATGTATAGGCTAATGTATCCAAGGTTTATTTGATGTAACCCAAACCCAATGTTCCCCTCACATGAAAGTGAGTATACATATGTAAACGATGGAGATCCCTGGTAGAGTAGATGTTTTAGGAACTGAGATGAAGTGAATCCAACCAATGAGACACATATAATAATGGATAAATTTCATAAATAAAACCATTAATAGGGTCAAATACTTTTCTCCTAGGGTTAAGGATGTTTTATCATAGTTTGATAAACCAACTAGTAGAAAAAATATATCATGATCAGATCATATTTTTTTATATATTTATGGTAATTTATTTATTTGTTCAATGCATGGTTTATTTATTTATTTATTTATTTATTATAACATAAAGTAAATAAATTTTAAATCAATCTACTAGAAAATAATATACAATATTTTATAAGATATATTTTATCATTTATAATTAATTAGTTATATAACATATCACATAAAGTAATTAGAAAGTATAAAAAGATAAAATAAGACATATTATACTAGTATATGTGTAAATTATTTTATTAAACATGGTTAATTTAATTTTGTAAGATTCATATAATATTAACTAGCTTGTGAAGAATAAAATAAATATTATTTAGGGATAATTTAAAAAAAATCCTCAATCAAAATTTTAAGTCAGAAAAATGATTACATAACTTGAGTTAGAATGAAACCATATTTCAAATTACTTATATATCCCTCATTATGGTGATTTCAATTATTGTGAAATTATAATGAATGTTTGGGGTTGACTTAATCAAGTTAGAATCACGGTTTGATTTAATTATAAAGACTTGGTGTAACATGGAGGTAGGTGTTGAGGAAATATGAGTGTAGGATTTTAGGATTGGGAAGTTCACTCAAAAGATCAAGGATATGTGAGTTAATGTAGTTGTAAAATAAAATCATAATTCAATACCATTAAATAATTTGATAAACCTCTATCTAGGTTATGATAAGGAAAATATGGATCCATTCCATTATAATATTTTAACAAACCAAAATTTTATTAATGAAAATTCATCTTGATATAATTAAATGTCTTATTATGTAAAATGGTTTATAAAATATGAACTTCCTTGGTTTTATGTTTTTGTATTTCAAAATACCATTAATAATTTTTACAATTTCTAATATTTTCATTAAACAGTGATCACATTATTAGTATAAATATAGGGCTTTAACAAATCTAATTTACTCAGACAAAAGAAGTGATGGCCCCATATAGTAGAATTTCTCCATATAAATCCCATTTTTTGGAGTTCGAAAATGAGGTTGCATCACTAGGATTCACTCTTGACCAAGCCCAATCTCGGTTTCAACATGTTAAGTTTGAACGGAACCACCTACAGGAGATAGAAGAAGTGGAAGTTAATAAAGATTACCAATCGAGCGATGTTATCTGATCCACCCTAAGTGTCTGTCACCAATGCACACCTTACCCTTAGGTCTTATTTAGGTTTTATAAGTGTATATGTGACAAGAACCTATCATCATTATTGTGTGCTTTATTTGTTTTGTATAAAGAATATACATTTATTTTTTAAACATTTTTTAAAGCACAAATCATATTTTTAATTAATGTTAAATTAGGAAATATATTTTGATGAATTAATAAATTTTTTAATTAAATAATATTTTAATAAAATATTATTTCTAAATTAATTTTTATTAAATATAAATGATCTTATAATTTTTATGAATACAATTGTAATTTTTATTAAGGGTTGAAAGTTTTTTTTTCAAAACCCATTAATTTCCAATAAATAAAGGTTTTTATTTTAAAAGTAAAAAATTCACATATTTAGTTATTTATTTATATAAAATTAATATTATTTTTGGATTCAAGACATCGAAATTATCTAACAGTGAATTTTTCATAATTTTATGAGACAACAATTTTTTGGGTAAAAATTAAATACTGTTAAATATATAATGTGTTTTATGACATCATAATGACCGAATAGTGATGTAATAAAATACTATAAATGGGATTTTCGGAAAATATATGTTTTAACTTTAAAATATTAGATTTTAGGTTTGTTTGATTTTATTTTACGAAGCCTTAGTGGACCCTCCCAGACTTATAAAACATTTTAATATTTTAAAATGATTTCCTTGAGATTGTGACTCACCTCCACATAAGAAATCCTAATATTTTAAGAGGTTAAGATATTGTTGTTATAAAATAATTCTTTTCAATCCCCTTTGGAAAAAAACATGGGAAAAAACCATGGGTTGGTTTGTGGTTTTAAATATTTAATTATATAGATTCCAAAACCTAAGTTTGTGAAATATTAAAGAACTCCCCTCTTTTCCTATATAAACCCACCCAAACTCCCACTTCTCTTCACTAAAAACCCTTGGATCACATATATACTCTTCTATACTCTCTCTATAATCCTTCCAAGGTTCCCTAATCTCCCAATAAGGCTCTCTCAAGCCTCTCTCAAGTATTTGGGATCACACTTCTAGGTAAGGGATTTCTTCCTCTCTCATTTGTGTCCAAATGTCTTTATGTTTCTATACCATTGTATTTCCAATTAAAAATGTTGGGTTATGATTTTGAAACTCCCCCATAATTCCCTCCATATTTTATAATGATTATATACCTCTTTATATCTCATTAATTCCTCACATGTACACCCGTTACCATGCCGAACTTCCGTAAGGAATTTCTCTCTTTTCATTTACATTCAAGAAATTATTTTAAATTGTGTATATAAATTCCATTACATATGTTAAGACATGAATATATATGACCCCCTTACTTCCCATTTCATGTACATATTATGACATACCCATTTATCTCTCATTAACCAATTTTATGAATTATTATTTCACGTCGTTATGCTGCCGAAATTGCACCGCAATTTTCCAAGCCAATTCATTGTGTAGTGAATACCATGCCCATTTCTCTATCAAGAGTATTCAACTTTACGCAAATTTAATTATTGATTATATAGTTTAATATATTTATTACACATTCCTTTATCGTTTAATAAATGGTTATGTTTAATGATTCCATGTTGTAAGATCCACGTGGCACACTTATGCATGAAATGAAATGATTAAGAAGGGTGTTCCCTAATAGTACTTCAAAGTATTGGGTAAAGACTAGTATCATGATAGTTCAAGTGAAATGAGGATTTACTAATTCTAATTAAAGTTAAATTAGGGTTTACTCAGGCACCATGTTCAATTAGCCTTGGCTCATGCTAATATTAGATTAAATGTTGTTGCCACATTTCCATGTTATGATAGTCATGTTATATCATGACTTTATGGTAATGTTTCTCTTATGCTACATTGATATGCCTATTTACTAAAATTTACTATATTATTCATGTTATTCATTTTTTACTCCCTTATTTGGATTTATAGCTCACCATTTTCTTATGCATGTCCTCAGGTTATCCCATACAATGTTAAGTACAAAGGAATGTTGTGGTCATGTAAAAGAATTTTTCAATAAAGATGTTGTGTTTTATATTCTAAGTTGTTATGTAATATTCCTAAGCCCAAAATACACTATACCTATCTATCTTCTATGTTGTATCAAGTGAAAATTATATGTAATAAATCATTCTTAAGTGTGAAATAAAGAGCAGGGTTATTATAGATGGTATCAGAGGATAGGTTTAGTTATTTTTGGGATTAGGATTAGAAAACCCTAGTGAAAACCTTCGGGATAAGACTAAGTATAATGAAAACATCCCTAAACATTGTTGAGTATTGAGTAAGTGGTTTATCAATCAAATACATCCCTATCTAGATACGAGCAGGTAGAGGCGGCTTTGGCGCAGATGTATCTAGGGGTAAAACCCAAAATCACTACTTTGAGCTAGACTCGAACGGGAACTAGTGCATGATAATGGGCATTGATGCACAATTAGTTATGACACTCCAAGGGGATATTCTTGGGTAAATTAATAAGCTTATTATGAACCACTATAAATGGAATAAAAAAATCCCCTAATAATATATGTTGGGAAGGAGATTATGGATAACATATATTGAAGCCTATAAATTTATAAGTTAAGGAAATAAAATTAATTTATAAGTTATCCATTTTTGTCTTTGGATTCCCCTTTTATGCGTTATCTATAACTTTCCTTTTATTATAACCAATGGCTGGTAATAGGGGGACTCGAATTAAAAATCGATGTGAAGATCAATGTGACAATTGTTCTACTGAGATGCCCAATCTGATGGGAGCGAGAATTGAAAAATTTGTCATGATATTCTCACAGTTAACTCAAGTTTTGAATAGAAACATCGGTCAAGAGAAATGTTCAACCCCACCTAATAAAGAACAAGTCGTAATAGATATCTTCATGATATAAAAGCCTCTTAATTTTAATGGATAATATCATCCCTCAATTTCCAAACAATAGATCAACTCCCTTGAAAAGATCTTATCCATCCTTCAATGTTCTAAACAAGAGATGGTTCTTCTGGGTGCTTATCATATGGAAGGTGAAGCTAATCAATGGTGGAAATTGATCAAAAATACAAATCCTGAGGAGGATATTGAGGTGTTGGAATAGAAGGATTTCCAGAAAAAAAAATTGGTAAATATTTTCTTTGGAGCCTCCATCTTAAGAAGGAAAGGGACTTTATTTCCCTTAAGAAAAAAGAAGATGAATCCAATGGAGTGTATGAGGAAAACTTCACAAGGATTTCATGATATGCCCTCATCTTTGTCTTTACCCCCAAATGAAATGTTGACCACTTATTTGGTGGGTTAAAACCTAGCCTACGGAAAGTACTAGTGTTCTGTGACTTCGAAAGCTATGAGGAAATTGTCTAATGTGCCCTCAAAGTTGAAATGGAGATCGACAAATATCAGGGGTATTATGGGGATTAGAAGTGTAAGTTGGACTTTATTTCGGGAACACCAATGGAATAAATCCAATGGTGCTAAGAAATTCCAACACTCCACTTACCAAAGGTGAAGAAAGAAGCTCCCTGAAAATTGCCTATAGGGGACGGAGAAATGTTTTAGGTGTGGAAGAGAATGGAACATAGAAATTAACTATTATCAAGAAAAACCCTATAATTTGACAAATGAGAGGAATGCTCTGTTGGATCCTCAACACATTGTTCTTTTCTTCAACTGGAAAGAACCAGGGAATTTTTCAAATAAGTTCCCTAATCTAAGGGTTTTTTGGAGGTATCCAACAACCTCCAAGGCAAAAAGGGATATATTTTTCCATCACTACCACTAAGGTGAACCCCAAAAATGAAGTGGTGATAGGTAATCTAGTTATTCATTCAATAATAGTGAACTTACTTTTTTATTATAGTTTTACGAATTCTTTTATATCCTGAAAGTTTAGTATAATAATCTCAACATCACCACAAATCATGGAAGTAGAGATGCAAGTGAGAATGGAAAATGGTTAAATCATTGAAACCCATGAATATAACTCCTCCCCTATCACAATTTGTGGTTTTAACTTCCCGAAGAACCTCGTCATACTCTCTATGGTGGAATTTTATTCAATTCTTGGCTTGTATTGGATTTCCCTATATGCATCCAACATAAATTTCCGTAAGAAGGAAATCACTCTCCATATGGTGAATCAACCCCCGATTCTATACAAGTATAAGGAGGAGTATGAATCTTCTTTAGAGTTATCATCTCAAGCATTGATATTAATGAAATATGATTATTATTATCTTAATTAGATGATTGAGTCTAAGAAAGAACCCATACTTGAAGACATGCCTATTAAGAGGGAATTTGCTAAAGTGTTTCCAGAGGAATTTCCTGGTCTTCCTCAGACAAGATATGTTTAATTCTCAATTGATCTTATACCTAGGACGTTTCCAATGTCCAATACTATTTATAGAATGGTTTTTGTGGAGATTAATGAGCTGAAGAAACAACTACAGAAGAATCTAGATAAAGTGTTTATAAGCCCAAGTGCTTCACCATGGGGTGCACTAGTCCTCTTTATCAAGAAGAAGGATGGGTCAATGCACCTTTTTTTATTATCGTGAGCTCAACAAAATCATGATAAAGAAAAAGTATCCTCTATCTAGAATTGATGACCTGTTCGATCAGCGACGTGGATAAAAATACTTATCCAAGGTGGATTTACAGTTTGGATATTACCAAGTAAGGGTGAAGAGGGAGGATATCCCCAAGACTACTTTTCATACAATATACGGGCACTGTGAAATCATAGTAATGCCTTTGGAACTCACTAATTCTTCATCAACCTTCATGGAATATATGAATATATTATTTAGATATTACCTTGAAAAAATTTTGGTAGTCCATATTGATGATATTCTAATATACTCCAAAACCAAGGAGGAGCATGAAGAGAATCTAAGCATTGTACTACAGACCATGCGAAAGAAGAATCACCATGAAAATTATATCAAGTGTGAGTTATGGTTAAAGAAATTATTATTCTTGGGTAATATCATCACAAGTAATGGGATATCTGTGGATCCCTCTAAGATAGTTGCAATTGAGGTATGGACAAGGCCAACATCGGTGATAGATAACTATATCTTCCTAGGGTTATCTTGATATTATCGCTGATTTGTGAGAAATTTTTCACAATTTTAAAACCCTATTACCAAACTAACTCATAAGGGAGTCAAGTTTTCTTGGAGTAATTAATGTGATGAGAGATTCAAGAAGTTGAAAAGAAGGATTATCACTGCGTTTGTGCTCACTCTATACACAAGTGGAGAACTTTTTGTGGTATTTAGTGATGCTTTGAAGAAGGTCTTAGGCTGTGTGTTGATGGAAAATAACAAATTCAATGCCTATGTTTCAAGCAAATTGAATGTTCATGAGAAATTCTATCCAACACATGATCTGGAGTTAGATATAGTCATCTTTGCTTTAAAATTTTGGAAACATTACCTATTTGGGAAGAAATATGAAATATACACAGATCACAAAAGCCTCAAGTGTATATTCACATAGAAATAGTTGAATATGATCCAATGAAGATGGTTATATCTGATAAAAGACTATGATTTCTCAATCCATTACCACCCTGGGAAATCGAACAAGGTGGAAGATGCTCTAAGTATAAAGGACCCAACAATTCTATCATTGATGAGAATTGAAAATGATCCAATGTTATTATATTTAATGAAGATATACATGGGAGTCATAAATAAAGGAACATCATCAATTATTTCACAAATGATTGTCTAGACATCTCTTTTGGAAAGGTCAAATGATGCTCAGAAGGATGATGTGGGAATTTAGAAGAAAATGGAAACTATCATAAAAGTGAAATCCTCAAAGTTCAATGTTAATGAAGAAGGAATTGTGAGATTTTGGTCAATACTATGTGTTCTATCAAATCTGGAGTTAAAGAAAGAACTTTTGGATGATGCACATAGTTAAAATTTCTACACTCACCCAAGAAACACAAATATCTATTAAGATCTTTGATATCTTTATTGGTGGAATAACATGAAGAAGGAGATCACTATACATCAAAGTTCCTGGTATGTCAGCAAGTGAAGGCTGAGAGGTAGAATTCTAAGGGGATGATGAAACCATTTCCCATAAAAATATGTTAACGGAAGAACATCACCATGGACTCTGTCACTGAAATTTTGATGAAATCCAAAGGATACAATGCTATGTAGGTTGTTATGGATCGTCTTATAAAGACTGCACACTTCATTGAAATTATAGAGAATTTATCATTGGATCAACTAGAACATATATATATCAGATAATTGGTAAGGATACACGGAGTACCACCCTCTATTTTATCCGATCGAGATCCAAGATTCACCTCTATGTTCTGAAAGAGTATTCAACATGATTTGAATACTGAGATAAACTTCAGTATGACGTATCATCTTCAAACTGATGGAAAATCTGGGAGGACTATCCAAACACTTGAGGACATGTTGAGAGCATTATTAATGGACTTAAAAGGAGGATGGGATCAACATATTCCTCTAGTTGAGTTCTCTTATAATAACAATTTCCACCAAAGCATCAAAATTGATCCTTATGAATCCCTTTAGGGGAAGAGGTGCATATCACTAGCATGTTGGGATGAAGTTGGGGAGTGAAAACTCTTATGTCCAGAAATGGTTAAAGAAATGGTGGATGAGGTTAAGACCATCCAGTAGCACATTAAAGATGCTCAGAGTTGACAAAATACCTATTCTGATAATTGTCAATGAGACCTATAGATTGATGTTGGAGACATGGTATTCCTCTGCATATCACCATGTAATAGAGTTATGAGATTTGGGAAGAAGGGAATGATTAGTCCAAGTTACATCGTCCCTTTTCAGATCCTTGATCACATTGGCGCAATGACATGTCGACTAGCACTCCCACCAAACCTATCTCAAGTACATGATTTATTCCATGTATCACTCTTGAGGAAGTATATACCTAACCCATCACATGTACTAAATCTAGAGATGGTACCATTGGAGAATGACCTCTCTTATGAATAGAAGTCGGTGATGATCTTATATGATAAGGAAAAAGTTTTATCAAATAATAAAATTCTCCTGGTCAAGGTTTTGTGGTGAAACCACAAGTTTTAAGAAGAAACATGGGAAATAGAGGAAATGATGAAGTAGATTTATCCTCATATATTTTAGTGTGGAAAAAGGAAATTTCGAGGGAAAAATTTATTAAGGGGGAAGATTTTAACGACCAAAACTTTTATTAATGAAAATCCATCTTGATCTAATTAAGTTTCTTATTATGTAAAATGGTTATATAAAATATGAAATTCCTTGGTTTAATGTTTTTGTATTTAAAAATACAATTAAGAATTGTTATTGTTGCTAATATAGACGTTGAATAGTGATCATGTGATTAGTATAAATATAGGACTTTAAAAAATCCAATTTACTCAGACAAAGGAATTTATGGCCTCATACAATATAGTTGATCTATATGAAGCCAATTTGTCAGATCTTGGAAAGGAGATGGAATAACTGGTCTTCACTCTAGAACAAACCCAAGACGAGCTTCAACACATTAATCTTGAACGGAACCACCTACGGGAGAAGTGGAAGTTAATTAAGATAACCACCTGAGCAATGTTATCCGAGCCACCCCAGGAGTATGTCACCATCGCACACCTTACCCTTAGGTCTTATTTGGGTGTTAAAAGTGGATATGTAACAAGACTAGCACCATTATTGTGTGCTTTATTTTTTTTGTATAAAGAATATATATTTATTTTGTAAATAGTTTTTAAAGCACAAAAAGTATTTTTAGTTAATATTCATTTAGGAAATATATTTTGAAGAATTAATGGGTTTTTTAATTAAATAATTTTTTAATAAAATATTATTACTAAATTACTTTTTGTTAAATATAAATTTTTTTATAATTTTTATTAATATAATTGTAATTTTTATTAAGTTTTGAAAGTTGTTTTTTATCAAAAACCATGAATTTTAGATAAAAGTAGGTTTTTATTTTAAAAGTAAAAAATACACATATTTATAAAATTATTCAGATAAAATGAATATTATTTTTTCATTCAATATTTCTAAATTATCTAACGGTGATTATTTCATAATTTTTTGAGACATTCGAATTTTTGGGTAAAAATTAAATATCGTTAAATATATAATGTGGTTTATGACATCATAATGACCAAATACTGATTTAATAAAATAATATAAATAGTATATTCAGAAAATATATGTTTTACCTTTAAAATAATGTTATTTTAGGTTTGTTTTATATATTTTACAAAGCCTTAGTGGACCCTCCAACACTTATAAAACATTTTAACATTTTAAAATGATTTCCTTTAGAGTGTGACTCACCTCCACAAAAATAGGCCTAATATTTTAAGAAGTTATTACATTGGCCTTATAAAATACTTTTTTACACTCCCATTTTGAAAAACCATGGGTTGGTTTTTGGTTTTAAATATTTAATTATATAGATTCCAAAACCTAAGTTTGTGAAATATTAAAGAATTCCCCTCTTTCCCTATTTAAACCCACCCAATCACCCACTTCTCTTCACTCAAAACCCTTATATCACATCCATAATCTGAATTAATCTCTATATAATCCTCCAAAGGTTCCCAAATATCTCAAGAAGCCTCTCTCAAGCCTCTCCCAAGCCTTTGGTATCACACTTCCAAGTTAGGGATTTCTTCCTCTCCCATTTTTTTTCCAAGTTTCTTTATATTTCTATACCTTTGTATTTTCCATTAAAAAAGTAGGGGTATGATGTCTAACCTCCCCAATACTAAACTCCTTATGTTTTACTGATTATATACCTCTTTATATCTCATTAATTCCTCTCATTTACACCATTTACCATGCCGAAATTCCGTAAGGAATTTGTCTCTTCTCATTTACATTCAAGCGATTATTTTAAATTATGCATCTAAATTTTATTAAATATATTGGGAAATGTATTTATATGACCCTATTACTTCCCATTGAATGTAAATATTATTAAATACCCATTTCTTTGTCATCAAAAAATTTTATAAATTATTATGTCATGTCGTTGTGTTGCCAAAATCGCACTGTGATTTTCCAAGACAAAGTCATTATGTAGTGAATACCATGCTCATTTCTCTATAAAGGGTATTCACCTTTATGAAAATTTACTTATTGATTATAGATTTTTATTTATTTAATACACATTCCTTTTTCATTAAATAAATGTTGGTGATTAATGATTCCATGTTGTATGATCCATGTGGCACACTTATGCTTGAAATGAGATGATTAATAAGGGTGTGCCCTAATAGCACTCCAATGCATTGGGTAAAGACTATTATCATGATAAATCAAGTGAAATGAGGGTTTAATAATTATAATTAATGTGAAATTATGGTTTACACATGCTCCATGTGAAATGATACTTGCCTCATGCTAATAACATGTTAAATGTTGTTTCCACATTTCCATGTTTTGATAATCATGATATATCATGAATTTATGCTCATGTTTCTCTTGTACTATATTGATGTGCCTATTTAATATCATTTACTATATTCTTCATGTTATACCTTTTTTAATACCTTACTAGGATTTATAGATCACCCTTTTCTTATGCATGTCCTTAGGTTATCCCATGCAATGCTAAGTACGAAGGAATAGTGTGGTCATGTAAAAGAAGTTTTCAATAAAGATGTTGTGTTTTATGTTCTAAGTTGTTATGTAATGTTCATAAGCCACAAATACACTAGAAATATCAATATTTTATGTTGTATAAAGTAAAAAATATATGTAATAAATCATGTTAAAGTGTAAAATAAAGAGCAGGGTTGTTATAAATATCATATCAATTGGATATTCTGAATCCAATCATGATGGCTATTGAGATTTAATAAAATAGTGGGAGTCTAGTTAATTAATTAATTAATTATGTTATAGTAAATAATAAATACAAATAAATAATGATTTTATTTTATTTATTACATAAAATGTCCGTAGAAACACTGCAATTAGTAATGGACAAAGAAAATTTCCTCACCAGAACAAGATTGCATGAGTTGTATGGGAACTTGTACATTGTATGACCATAGGAAAATATGTTATATATTTTGAACCCACTATTATTGTACATCTAACTCAGGGAGTGATTAAGTGTAAGAATTATTCAAATAAGAGACACATAGTGAATGAATCAAATGTTCATTGTATTATGTTATTATCCTTGTATGGAGAGATAAAGATGAAATATAAGAAAATGGATACATACAGCATGATAAAATATCTCCAAGAACTTGGAAAGGAGAAGGCAGGAAAAAATATAAAATAAATTATCACTGCATTTTATATGTGTAAACTAGAAGATTTATACTTACCTACTTATTTTGGGCTCAACATATTGAATTATATTGATTAGTTGTCAAATTTGGGTCTCTATAGAGATAATAGATTTCCTATTAGACTCATACTATCATCCTTAACTCCTAGATTATCTATATCCATTTACAAATGTATAATGAATAGTATGAAGAATCTACTCAATAATCTTTTTACTGGTCTTCCACGTTTATAAGTATTTTTGGTAATATACTTCCTCACCTCTTATAGTGAATGAAGTGAGGGACAAGGTTAAAAATACTATGAAAATTTTTAGAGTTATTAGTGCCTTTGTAATTTGCTTCAAATAAGAAAAAGACTCAAATAGAGAGAAATTAATAAGCAGTTATCTACTTCGTGTGTCACAATAAAGGTCATTAGAAGAAGAATTGTAATGAATTAAATAATAATAAAGAAAAATATTCTACTTCTAGTATATTTATCATTTCTTGTAACATTTATGATTATCTTCTTGGTTATTAAATACCATATGTGATTCACATATTTTTATCTAGATTCATAAACCAAGGAATATTTTAATGATTATAAGAAAAATATGAATCTTCAAGATTCTAATAACACTTTAATTATACATTAACTAAAAAATATGATAAATTAAAGATTTCTAACAGGATTGATTCTTATAAACCTAGTTCTTTTTATTAAGGGTTGCCAAAACATTTTTCTTAGTTTCTATTAGAAGGCCCAATGAAACATCATTTCATGTTAGAAATGAATTTTATTATGGTATACCATATATAATTAATAGTTTAATAATACATGAATTATAGATGTCCAATATCCTCAAAAAATGATGAATATAAGTTATAATATTCAAATAATACCCAGTCATGGAAAGATGTTTCTTTTCCAAGTAAAACAAAAAATAAGTGTCAAGGATATAACTCAAAGGGTATTTAGAATATTTAGATATAATACACTTTAATGTTTTGACAGAAATACTTGTAACATTTTAAGACATTGAAATGTTAATAAATTAATTATGTTATTGAAAAAAAGATTCTAGAATCATTTTTGTAAGATACGTGTGAACTATTCTAATGAGAAGTTATAGGTAACTTCATATACTTCATCAGATTCCTTTAAGAGATTTTTGGAATATAAAGTTAATTAAATAATGTTCTTAATAAAAAATAAAGAGCATATTCAGGTAGGTGAGATGAATAATTTATTAACCAATAATTCATAAATCATTTAAAATTTATATTGTTTTTATTCCGAAACTCACATTACATTATATAGATCATAGTCATGATGTTAGTAAAAAGAGGATCAATGATGATTCTTATAACCATTAATGTTTTCCCTTACTCCTTTTAAAACATGATTTTGAAAATGGTGATGTTAAACACATAAATATATGAAAATTATATTTTCTAATGGATATCACATAAGAAATAATATAAAAGATATCCAATATATCTTATATTCACGTTTTTAGAATAAAATTATTTGTTATGGATTATTTTAACAATTAACTTGCATAAAGTAAGCATAATGTCCATCTTAGTTAAGGATATAACTATCCTTAAGAGAAAAATGTAGTAGTTAAATGAATGAATATATTTCTATAAAAGGTAACCTCTTATTTATTTTAGATAGTGGTAGAAAGATAGAATTCAATAAAGTTAAGGCTACATATCCACATGAGTTGGCATTGGAACACTAAACTACACAATACTTAGTGGGAGGATTTATTCTAAAGGAACACTATATAAGAAGGTAATCAGATAAAATAGAAATGGTTTTATATTCACAAAGTTAAGGGATACATTATTTAGCAAGGACAATGAATTCTTATCCTATAAGGAAGTAGTAAATGGTGATTGCCTAAAATTTGAAAGTTGATTTGAACATGGAAATGGATTCTAGATACCAAAATCTGCTTCCGTATTTTGTTGGTTTCTTTAGATGATATGAATCTATTGATGGGTATTTAAGAATTAACTAGACATTGATAATATATTTTTTTCTTATAAGGCATGATTAGTAATCGAAGGTTTTAAGTTGCATTAAGTCATAGACTATGACGAAACCTTTTCACTAATAATTGTGCTAAAGCCCATTAAAATTATACTTGTTATAGAAACCTGCTATGATTATAAAATTTAAGAAAATTGAGTCCATGAAAACTTTATTTAATTAAAATCTTGTGAAATATATTCATATGACACAACTATATGGGTTTTACATGCCAAACATTGTTAATAAGGTATGAAAGTTATAGAGATCAATTTATGGGTTGAATAAAGAATCGTGATCATGGAATATTCATTTTAATAAATCCATAAGATTATTTAGTTTTATTAATAATTAATGTAATACATGTGTCTATAGAAGGTTAGTGGGAGTTCCATAGTTTTCCAAGTGAAATATGTTATAAAAACATGTGGAAAACATATATTGATATTGTATTTAGTTAAGATGAAGATGAAAAATATTTCTCCAAGAATGACTTAAAGTAGCGCGTTATGTTCTAGGTATTAAGACCTAATGAGGTTTATTTATGGGGATTATTAGATGTAGTAATTATACAAGCATTGATGAATTATTTTAAAATAAAAGATGAAACAATTCAAGAGAAAATAGTTGCTTATGTCACATAGTGTAAAATGTCTCCGAGATGATGTGTTAAGGCATGAAAGTATATTATTATGATGAATAGAATTATAAATGATTAAGTATATGAATTTATCATATATTCAATGATATATATAGATATTTGATATTTATTATACATAAATAATGGTGAGAAATAACAAACAATTCTAGGAGAACTACATGAGGTAGTAATCATTATTATCACATAATACTTGAGAATATACAAATGATGAGTTCTTGGTGATTTGATAAATGGGAATTCAAGTTATCAAGGGGATAGAGAACTATTTTTCCCTATAAATCAATTTCATATAGTATTGTAGATGGGAAATTTAATGAGAAAGATAATTTTATTGAAGCTATTGGTGGTTGTATCTACATAGTTTGAGTACGTTGCGGCTTATAATGGAGAATAATAAGCAATTTGAGAAATGATTTGTTCTAGTTCTTGTAATTTCATGAAGAAATCCCAATACAATCACAATATATGTTGTGATAATATTGTATCATAGATACTAACAAAGAATTCAAGTAAAATATAGAGGGAAAATTTATTAACTTAGAGAAATCAACTCCTTTTGGTTTTAATTCAATGAGGTGAAGTTGTTCTAATTGGAATAACAATGGGGAAAGTGTAGTAGGAATAGTAAATAAATACATAACTTAGTAAAAGAAATATTTATCTTGTGAGGTATGGTATAATAAAAATATTCAGTGGTTGGATATAGTGAATGTGAGAGTCTTTGGGATTTGGGATCTAGAACCAACTAACATTATAGTTTTAATTGGTATAATATTAATAAACATATTATCATATAATTATTTTTCATCTACACACTCTTAGATATCTCTCTATTTACAATGGGTCTTCTAGGATGGAAATTTTTTACATCACAAATGGTTCCACAGAAAGGCTTTTTGCGATGGATGTGAACATCGAGCACAGTATCTCTTATTCATAATGCTTTTCTTTGATGGAATCAGATTCTGATATAGAAACTGTTGGTGGAAATACCCACCAAATTAAGGGAAACCAATATTTGAGATGGATGGAATAATTTTTTTTTTCAAATATAGTTCATAAAGATACTATTTTCAATGGATATAATGATTTTGTTGCAATTACACTTTATCAAAGAAAATATTTGTGATCGATATTAAAAAAATCATAATAAGTCAAAAGAGGGAAATAAAAAAGGAAAATATGGTGGGAAATATTTTTGATAGATAATATCCTTTTTGAAGATACTTTTTCAATTAACATAAAAATTATTTTTGGTGGGTATTATTTTTGATGGAATATTTCACTAATATAACTCTTGAAAATGGATTTTTCATCACAAATAGTCTGCGGTAATAAAGATAATCCATAAATAGTTGCACACAACTCCTTCTCCCCTTGTTCCCTCATTTCAATTTTCTTTTCCCTTTTCCCTGAATAGCTTGAAGGCCTTATTTTTTATTTTATTATGGACAATCCCCCTTTTAATTCTTAAAAGGGAACCCTTACATGACACGTAGGCCAAAGGCATAAGGCCCGACATGACTCAAAGGCCAATACATAACCCGAAGGCCCATAAGAAAATTGTGCCCATACATGACCTATAGGCCCAACCCACTATAACTACCCCTCCCCTGCTTCTGCATCATTGATTTCCTAGCACCCCACCTTGCATTGTTGATCGGCTAGCGTTGCCCTGTATAAATCTTACGCAGTGCCTGGTCCCGTTGGCGGTTGCCATGCCCTCTCATTCTTCCAATCTGGATAGCTCTGCTTCTGGTGACTACTACTTGTTTTCACTAATCTTCTTCTGGGGCATGTTATTTGTGAACTTGGATACTCCATGGTCTCTATGGCTTGAAGGCCCTGAGGCCCAAAGGCCTTTGATAACCTGATGGCCCTGAGACCTGTAGGCCCAAACTGGTGGCCCGAAGGCCCAAATTGGGTGAACAGTTCTTGCTGCAAGAGTATAGAACAGTGCCTGCTATAGTGCCTGTTAGAGCACCCAAAAATTCACCTCTACTGGGTTTCTCCTCCATTGTTTCAATCTGGACATGTTTTCATATGTCAGTTTAAAGGTTTGTTTTTATACTTTCTCTTTAATAGGTAATGGTTTTATTTTTTTAATCTTTTTGTATAATTGGTTGGGTAATTTAATTTTGTAGAATTTAATTAAATCTGTATATTTTGTTATTATTATTTTAAATTAATTAGTATTAATTATTAAATTAATATATTAGTTATTTACTAATAGTGTTACTATAAATTTCAAGTAAAAACATATGATTATAATATATAACAATATTTAACAATTAGAAATAATTAATAATGATTAGTAAAAAATAAAAAATATATATAATCATTTATATTTAATAAAAAATAATAAAATGATTGTATGAAAAAATTAATAATTATCAATAAATATAAAAAACTAGTTACAAGAGGAATAATTATTAACAAATATTAATAAATTGAAAAATAAATTGTAATAATTTGGAAAAAATAGTAAAATTTATGATAAATAGAAAAAGTAAAGATTATTAAAAATTAATAAAAACTATTAATAATGAGTAAAAATTAACAATAATTAACAATATTAATTACTAATTAACTATATTTATTAATAACTTGGAATATTTAAAACTAATTTTTAAAAAATCATATTAAGTACTAAAATTTAGTACTAATTAATTAAAAATATGAATGGTTATTAAAAAAATTTAAAAAAGTTAAATAAATAATTATTACTTTAAATAAATAGTAAAAATTGAAAAATATAGAAAAACATTATTAAATTGTTTTTTATTATTATTAAAAATTAGTAATAATTTGTAATATTTAGAACCCATTATTAATATATATTATTAATTAGAAAATTACTAAAAATTCATAATAGTTATCAATAATTAGTTTTAATTGGTAAAAATTACAAATAGGTGTTAAAAATTAGAAATAAGTAGGAATAATAAGTTAAAAATAGGAATGGTTATTAAAAGTTTATAAAAAATACTAATATTTAGATAAAAATAGTAAAAATACCAATTATTTGTAAGATAATTATAAAATTTTAATAATTTTTATTATTATTAATCAGTAAAAATTGGTAATAATTTTTAATGTTTATTAATAATTAATAATATTAATTAAAAATCTATAATATTTATTACTAATTAGTAAAAATTAGAAGAAAATCAACTAATAGTAATTACTAACAATTACTAAAAAATATGAATATTTATTAAAAAATAGTAAAAACATTAGCAATACTTGTACAAAAATACAAAAATAGCAATAAATTAAAGATAAATTATTAATGATAATTAATAAAAAAATATAATATATAGCGTTGTTTATTACTAATTATAAATATTTTTTATTAGTTAGTAAGAATTATTAAAAATTCATTGTAATTATAAATAATTAGTAATATTTAGTAATATTTAGTAATATTTAGTAATATTTAGTTAAAATAACAATAATTAGTAATAATTAGCAATAATTAGTAATAATTAACAATAATTAGTAGTAATTAGAAATAATTAGTAATAATTAGGAACAATTAGCAATAATTATAAAAAATTAGCAATAATTAGTAATAATTTGCAAGGATTTGTAATAATTTAAAATAATAAAGAATAATTTGAAATATTTTCAATTATTTGAAATAATTTTCAATAATCAGTGATAATTAGCATAAATTTACAATAATTAGTAATAATTATATATAATTATAAATAATTAAAAATAATTAGATATAATTAGAAATAATTATTAATTATTAGTAATAAAAATAATTAGAAAAAATGGAAATTAAAAATGTTGAATAGTAGGAGTTTACAATATTGTGTAATAATTAGTTATAATTTTTAATAATTAACAATAATTTGTAACAATTAGAAACACTTATTACCTTATATTAGATTAATCAAAACTAATATTTATTTTGAGTTGTTTGTATTTTAGTAACAATTATCAACACTTATAAGCTTCAATCAAATTAATAATGAACCATATTTATTATGTGGTATTCATATTTTAGTAACAATTAGCAAAACATGTCCCCTTCTATTTGATTAATTATGACCCCTACTTCTTATGATTTTTTCATATTTTAGTAACAATTAAAACTTATCTTCCCTCATTAGATTAATCGTAACCCATATGTATTATGAGTTGTTCATATTTAAATAACAATTAGCAACATGTCTTCCCTTTCATAGGATTTATCGTGAATGATATTTCTTATGAATTATTCATATTTTATTAAAAGTTAACATCACTTATTTCATTTTATCAGATTAATTGTAACCAATATTTCTTATGAATATTTAATATTTCAGTAGAAAACTATGGACCTAGGTAGTAAACATCGTTTTTTTATAGGATAGGGATTAGTTAAATCAACACAAATATATAAATAGGTCTGGTATAAATATTTTCTACATTGAGGGTGTTAAAATTTTTATTTAATTTTCATTGTTAAATTGAGAATTTTTTTTAGAAGGTACAATTAAGTGCCCGTGTAAGAAATATGATCTCAAGATATTTGAAACATTGGATGATGTTGGGGTTGATCTACTCTATTTTTATTTTTAAAAATATTATTTATTTTAGTATCAATATGATGAATAAAATTCAGAATAAGATGGAATTATTTTGGTTCCCGATCCATCATTGTTTCAAAATTTAGGGTATGAGTTTTCAGGACCATATTTTCAAGAAACAGAAACTATAAATGATAATTTGAACTTCAAATTAGAACCATCTCAATTGATTGTTTTTTTGAAATATATTGAGTTTGCCTTATATCGTGGATACAAGATAAGTAAATTTTAAGATATTATAAAATTTAGGGTTATTAAATCACATTTTAGGATATAAAATAGTTTTTTTATCAAATAGTTTTTAATAAAATATTTCATTTGGTTAAATCATTGTCGACTGAGTGAAATGCACTACCATTAAATTTTTATAAAATCAAGAAGTTGGCTCATAATTTGGGTCTTAAATATCATAAGATCAATGTGTATTAAAATTATGGAATCTTATATAATGGTGAATATGATTTATTAGTTAATTTTCTAATATATGAACAATAGGGGTAGAAATTGGCACAACATGAAAAGTTTATATTTTTTATATATTAAACACTTAAGGTATTTTCCAATTACACATAGATTTTAGTCTCAATTTATGTCTCATAACATAGATAAATTAATTACATGACATATATCCAACAATTCTATTAGAAAAATATTAATCCATCCTTGTGATGGTGATTCATGGAAACACTTTAATCAAGTTCATCTGCCTTTTTCTTCAAAACTTCATAATGTATGGTTAGGTTTTTTTACTAATGGTTACTATCCATTTGGTTCTTTTGGAAGTAAATATTCTTATTGGCCTTTTTTCATAACTACATACAACTTACTTCCTTGGATATTGATGGAGTTATATATATATATATATATTTATTTATATTTAGCATTACTAATTCCTAGATAATAAAATAAGGATATTGATGTTTATTTAAATCCATGGATTGATGACTTAATTATATTATGGAGTGGCGATGTAAATACAAATTATTTTCATGAAGAATAGAGTTTTACATTGAAAGTTTCATTAATGTAGACAATTAGTGACTTTTCAGTGTATGTTAAGATATCTAGATAGAGTACACATGGACCAAATTCTTGTCCATACTACATGGATGATAACAAAGTGTTTATGCGTTTGATCAGAAGAAAAAAAATTATTTCAACTCTCATACTAGATTTTCTCATACAAATAATTCTTTTCAAATGAATAAAAATAATTTGATAAAAGGTACAATAAAAATATATAAACCTCCACCAGTGAACTCAGGTAATCTAATAAAATATATCATCTCATCATTGTCTTATATTACTTTTGTACCAACTAAAAATCAGCAAAAAATATATGGTTTTGGGAAAGATCATAATTGGATTAAAAAATATTTTTTAAGACCTTTCATATTGGTCCGATTTGTTGGCATGTCACATGTTAGATGTAAGAAATATATAGAATACCTATTTTTATTATATATTTTTTATTGTGTTTTATAAAAATAGAAAGATTAAATATATTGAACAGGCATGATTAAATCTTTCTCAAATTTACAGGCATCCCAAACATGAGTTATTTGAAAATGATAGATCACAAAATTTAAGGATTTAAAAATATTTTTATGCACATTATAAAGAAATTAATCTATTATTTTGTTAGTGGATTGTAGATTTGAGTTTAACATGTGGCTATATATCAAAAACTTTCTTCTATGTCAGAAATTTTCATATTACCAGATTAAAAAAACATGATTTTCATATCTTAATGGAAAGGTTACATACTATTGTAATTATAGGTTTATTAATTTTTTTTTAATTTGGAATGTGTTGACCAAAATATCCTATTTATTCTGAGACATTTTTATGGAAAAAATAGACTACGATGCACTGAGTACTCTAGAAAAGATGTTATTCTAAATAATTATAAATTGGAAAAATATTTCCACCAAACTTATTTGATTAAATATATAATTTATTTTTATATTTTACATATAAAGATAAATATATAGGGTTGTTATAGTTTCAATGGATGTACCCATAAGAGATATGCATACAAAAACTCAAGAATAAGGTACATAATAAACCATCAATTGAAGGTGCAATTGTAAAAGCATACTTATAAGATTAAATTAAAAATTTATGTTCATATTACTTTCAATATTAATATCCTTAGAAACATAAACAAGTGGTTCATAGTGAGGAAAATATTTATGATTTCATAGATCATTCATCATCATAATTTAATTATTCTGATCTTAGTTTAGGTGGTGATCATGAATGATGGATTTATGGTGATGAAAAATACATAACTCATACATATATTATGACCAATTACAAATAAATGATTAGATTTGTAAAGTACTTGATTTACCTATACCTTTTCAAATATTATTTAAATGTAAATTTAGAATAATTTTTATGTAGATTATATGATGATCATATAAAAATTCATACAAATTACCATGGATTCTCTTAAGATAATGTGATTTTACCTACCAGTTTCAAATACTTGAAAATTAAATTATTTATTTTTGAACATATGAAATAAATTTGTTATTTTACATATTATTAAATATTTTTATATTTTTTCAGGTATAGAAACCTGGAAATAACATTGATAATTGATTGTGTGCAATGAGTAACCCACCATCAAAATTATAAAAGTCTTATAATATATATGTTGTATATGGATCTTGATTTCATACACACACATATAGTGAATCAGGAAAAACAAAAATAGTGGACTTTGTTTAAAAGGGTCACATCAAAAAGAAAGTGAAGTTGAATTTTATTTCATAATGGATAACATAATTGAGTTATGTTATCTTAGACATAATCACATGAAAATGTTTAAATGTCACTAGTTTGATATCATTCAAGGGTTTAATATTCAACCATGTCATAGTGTTTTTGACATTAAATATAAGAGTCTTCTTGTAATAATTCAACCATTTATATAACGGTACAGAACTAGTACTCCCAGATTCAATATTGAAATAGTAAACTTTATATTTCTGGATTTGATACCGATGGAGGTGACCCAATTTTCACCTTCTAAAACATACAGTTTCAAAAGGAAATGTTGGATCACTAACATTCTGTATGACCTTTTAGGTTTGGTTTTTTAGAAAATTAGGACAAACTATAACATAAATAATACCCATGTCTTTAAATGATCATTTCTTATAGTTAATCTATCTTTCCTTATTTTACATTAAGTCATCATGATCAAATATATGAAACCCTTCTAGATATAATTCATTTAACACCCTTTTTTCATATCTTGGGGAAAATCAAACATAAGAAGTGTGAGCTCAAATGCTAAGTAATGGTAAATATAAGAATTAATAATTGAATTTCATAAATGATCATAAGAAGTGCATACGAGTATAATGATATAATCATATAGAATAAGTGAATCATAAAATAAATCATACCCATTAATATTGAGAACGTCAAATATGAAAAAAAATGGAAAAATCAAGAGTCATTGGAATAAATAATCATGATCCATGTGATATAAATATTTATCACAAGAACATATTAAACCCATAACAGGCATCCAAAAAATGTATTGGTACATGTGAACATTTTTCTCCATAACTCATGTTAAACCTATGTCCAAAATAACTAGATCCCAGTTAAATACATTCGGAAAACCCTCAGAAAAATCTCTCTGTATTTCCATTCAAGACAATGCACATTACTTAATGCATTGGAGTGCTATTTTGGAATAACCATATTTTAAGCTATAATGGTATCACTTGTTTCTATTTGGACCACCCCATCGTATAAGATGTAACGGGATCACCTGGTGTTATCTGGGCCACCACATCATATAAGCTATATCCAAGAAAAACAATATAAAGGAAGTAAAAAAATTTGAATCCCTTTAAATAAACTAATAAAATCAATCATTATTCCTTTCACAACTTGATTAACCCAAGGAAAATAAATGGGTTTCTTATCAATCTCTTTAAAACATGATTAACACATAGAAAATAAATGGTTTTCATAATAATCTGATTGAAATAATCTTAATCCATCTAGTGAAAGGATGAAGATGGTATCAATACCAAATATCCCCAGTGAAGGATACCTAAAAGTAAGTATTGTTTATGTTGCTGAATGGAAGTATCATTAAAATATCATTAAAATATTCTTTAGAAAAATATATTTTTCATTTTGAAATCACTTTTAAAAACATAAAACTTTTTTAAAATAGTTTTCTTGGAAAATAATCTTGAAATATTATAAAGGAAGATTTAAAAATAATTTAAAAAAACTATAGGAAAATATCCTTCCTGTTACAAAAAACACTTATTAAAAAATTTTAAAAAAACAATTTTATAAAACATGTTTTTGGAATAAAAATTTTTTTTGATTGAAAATATGACTTTTCATAAAAAAAAATCTTTTTAAATATTGAGTACATAAAAAAGAGTTAAATTAATGGAAAACATATATTATCATAACATAGCTAGTGGAGAAAAAATTCATTAGTGTCTTGAGAGATTGGTCATAATATTTCATCATTAGAAGCATAATCATAAGTAACCTCAATAAACAATGAGATTGTAACATAAAACTATTACCACATTGATAACTTTGAATCATAAGCCCCATGAAAGAGATATACTAAAATAAATATACAATGAAAATTAATTTTAAGTATAATCATAATAAAATAAATTAATTGGTAGTATATAAACCACATAAAATAAACATGTGGTGAACATGGAATGTGTCACACAGGAGTAAAAAAGTGAGATGGAAATCCATTACCCTGAGTATGAATTGTCACATCCATATTTATCATCCTAAATAATAAACTTATGTTAATTATTTAGTCATTTTATAACCTTTTTATTTTTATTATTACTTTTATTTCAATTATTAACATGTTATATATTAGTACTTAATCGATTAGTTTTATGTTTGATGTTTTGACCATATCTAGTTTGTGTGTCAAAAATGAATTTGGTGGGTTCACTATTGACAAAGAGGTAATTATTTAAATATATACATAATAATAATCAAGACATAAAATCAACTATACTTTTTAAATCCATCATGAAAGATGGTTATGAAAAATTAATTAATGTTATGATCATAGAGATAGTAGGTTGTACATAAGCGTGAGAAACATTTCCATTTTTTCAATGATAATTATAGAAAGAAGGTAAGTAATATTTTATCTTTATATAATTATAATAATATTATAAATACCTTTTTATTTAATTATATACACACACATATATATATATATATAATTATTTTGATGTGTAGGGGAAAAAAGGGATCACATCACTTCGAGGAGGCGGTAGTCCACACATTCACAAACAATGTTATCATTTTTTTCTATGAGTTAAAAGGTAAAAATAAAATGATGTATTATATTTATATAATAAAAAAAATTAATATCTAATATTTTTAATTTATATCACATATATTTATTATATTTATGTGTTATTGAAAAACAAATCATATCGCTTCGTGAGGTGGTAGTCCGCCATACACACGGGCGACGTTATTGTATCCCCCGCGGTATGGAATGTAAAATGGTATATATTATATAATGACTAAATGGGTATAATGAAGTTATAAATATCATATATAAACTTTATATTAATCTTCATACCAAACTTTGAGGGGTGTTAATGGAAAAAATAATGACATCTTCGCGAGGTGGTAGTCCACCATACACACGAATGACGATTAGATAACCCATTTTATGGAAGTGTATGTGGTTTTAGGTAATAACTATAACATAAAATCATCTCATTATATGTAATATATTAAGGTTATTATATCATAATCGTATAACAATAATTAAAGGAGGTGTAGAATGAAATAAAATAAAAATTCTCATTGAAGAACATTACCTCTTCTTTGGGTATCCTCTTTAGGTTTTCACTAAAGGCCTTCCTTGGTTGGATTTATACCCAAAATATAGCTTCTAATATGATATAAGGGAACTGGATAAGGTATTTGGTTGGGTCTTGGCCAAAGAAATTGGTTTTTAAGGTGATAAGAGAGGAGGATAGTGGGTGGCCATTTATAAGTAAGATGTGTAGCACACTTTTAATTTTTTGGAAGAAATTTCGGTGAACCCATGTTATTACCTACCAAAAGGATCCAATAATGCCCAAAACTCAATCCTAGAAGGTATGAGGTCTGAAAATTTCCATCCAAGGGGTTTTTAACAAGTTTTGGGTCATTTTTAAACCTTCTATTCGAACTCTAACTACTAAATAAACTCATTTTTATCTTAATCATTGTAATTAATTTTAATTTTTTCACTAATAAAATTGATAAAAAATTAATTTTACTTTATTAGATAATATAAATTATGATGATTAAAAATATTTAATCCATTTTTCTAAATTCAACACACATAATTTTCAGAATTTAATTTGATATTAATCCCGTAGATAGGATGAGAAACCAGGTTTTTTTTTAAAAATGGTTAAACGTTTATAGTGTTTTTAATTTTAAATTAAATATTAAAAAGATTAAAATTACCTAAATTAGATTAATTGATATGAAATTTATCTAATTTTAAATTAAAATCAATTAAAAATATAATTTAAAATTATAAATTATTTAAATGAAAAGGCATTTTTCAATTAAAATTCAATTTTTCCACTATTTATCAAAAATGAAACGTCTCTAGAAAATACCAAAAATTGACCTTAAGATATTTTTAGTATTAAATTTTAAAAAGTTATATTTATTTTTTCAGATAAATTTTCTAAAAGTGGTAAAAATTATTTTAAATTACGTGTTCTAATCATGATTAAATTGAGATTAAAAAACAATTTTCCAAAAAACATATATTTTTCTTTCAAATGATTCATATTTTACTACTAATAAATAGGAAGATAAAAAATGTGTAAAATATATGTTTTAATACATTATTTAATCCTATTCATACCCACCATTACAAGGGTTATGTGATAATTATCATACTAAATGATAATATTAATAGTATATTGTTGTTCAGTAAAACTCGGTCTTGTGTGTAACACAAGCTATCAAAGAAACTCATTGTTGTGTGTAACAAAATCTAAGTTAGTATTTAATTTAATTCAAGATATTGAAAATTTTGATTTTATTTTTAAGTAAATATATCATAAAATCTCTGGGTATTACATTCTATTCTAATCTTAGACTTTCATGTTATTTATGCTATTGAACATAATTTTGTTCTTTTAAAATCTAAGGGTTTTATATCACCCCCCCCCCCCACACACACACACACACACAATAAATTTCATCCTCATAATTTGAACTTTATCTCAGTAATCAAATATTGTACATTTGAAAATACTTTTTTTGTGAACCCACATCATAAATTAGTTAATAATGCATCCTCTTAATAATATATAAAGGGAATTACAAAGGTTATATGGAATAACACATAACTAGGTTACCAAATAGGAGAACATGGGTGGGAATAGAGGAAAACTATAAATAATTATAGATATTGATTGAGGTCTTTGATCACAAGTATGTTAATTATCAATGTAAATTTAAGGGCCTCGAAACCATAAATTTCTGATGATCAAAAATACCATCGGTTCCTAAAAATTGAAGGTACTAGTATAATACTTTTGTTTCAATATCCTTTTCCTATATTTGAGGAATTATTTAACCATATAAACTTAAAACATAGTGAAATGTACTTAATTTTCAAGTATATTTTCAACCTTTATCCAATTTCCACCAGAATCTCATCTTTTTCTCCAAATGATGAGTATTATATATAAATTGTTAGGACCAATATGGGCCTATATACCCTGAGAGGGGGGTGAATCAGGGTATGGATATTCTTTTTCAAATTCCTTCATGCCCCACTGGATCTTGACCTCTTTATTACAAGGGTCACTTTGTTTGCAATTGTGTGTTTATTATGATCACTTCTTTTCTTCTTTATCTGATGATGATGCTTTAAAAGTAGTGCAGGGAAATACGCAGACAGACACAGAGATTTTTACTTGGTTCACCCTCACTAGGCTACGTCCAAGGAGCATACGCCGACAGGTTGTCGTTCGTACCAAATTCCACTATTCTTCACTAGATGTGGATACAATGTTCGGGCTAGATCATTTCTAAGCCCAGGCTCACTACCTTTACAAGTTTAGGGTCAGCTCACTGCTTTTCCAAGGGTCACTCCCGGTTTCTCTCTCTCTCTGGCTCACTGCCGGTGGAGAGGATCACCTTCTTCCTCTTCCTAACCTCACTACTCTTGGAAGAAATCCACTCACAGTTTATAGACATGTAGGTCTCTTCATTTGCATGATTGAATGCATCTTCCTCTGTGTGTAGATGCTCTGTTGAAGTACAACTTTCACCCATAGATGAATATCTCTTTGCACCGAAGGTATCGGGAAACTTACCAACTTCCACGTAGTCCGAGAAGCACCGTTGGAACAAAACCTTACTTGGCACGCAAGTCAATCTCGGCACGCAAGTATTGGCATGCAAGTCACAATGGGCGCGCAATTCCTCCTCAGACACTTGCGCGACTCAAGCTTCCTCAACTCCAAACTTGCACGACTCTCTTCCTTTTACTCCCAAACCAATATTGGTGCGCAAATGCCAACCGGCGCGCAACTTCTAACACCGGCGCACAACTTCAACTACTGGCACACAAATTCACCTGTGCGACCCACACTCACCACTTGCACGACCACCACACCTGCGCGATGTGAGCTCTGATTTCTCAAAGTGTTGAACTCCATTGAAAATGAGGAGGGGTGGTCCAGTATTTATAGGAAATCTGACCACCCTGCGCGACTGCGCGCAAGTCACCTGCGCGACCCAGTTTCGATGTGCAAGTCCCCTGTCATTTTAGACACTTGCGCGACCAACTCTCAAACTTGTGCGAACCTATTTACTTTTCCATATTTTGATCTTCTGATCTTGAAAAAAAATATGGCGCGCAAGTTTCCTATACTTCAAGTCCTCGGTGTGCAAGTCCTTTTTCCAAAAACACTTTTCTTCATTTGCTGATTTTCAGGCCCTAAAATTTGGCATACACTAGAAAACGGCGCCACCTTGTATCTATTCTTTTGTACCGCTTCCATTTCATCCATTACTTTTATCGACGTTCTTGAATCAAACATGGATCGTTGAACTCAACTCCTGAACTCGACATTCCACCATGAAATTTTCTTTGTCAACAAATTTGTATGTCATTGTTTTGCTTTGTCAACAATCACTACTCAGATGTCCACTTTTTCAAAAAACACAATCACCTCAAAAATGCTTCAATGATACCTTGAGGTATTTTTTCCCAATATAAATTTTTTATACCTAAAGTACTAAAATAAACTTTTAAAGACCCAATAACCATAAATGGGATAATAAAGTTATTCAACCTTTCGTTAGACATTAAACAAAACTAATATGTATAGAACAGAGTAAGATAATTTCCCAAAATGGATAAACCTTCATATTTCACATTAATCATCAAAATCCAATGTTTATACCCAAAGTTAAAAAATTATTCCATAAATAACTATGTTTAAAATTATTTAAAAATTTCTTGACTAAGTTTGAATCCTAATGATTACAAGTATTTTATCATATATTCTTCTAAGATAAATCAACCATTATTCCTTAAATAAAATCTCATATTTTTCTGAAATAAACATAATAATTACATATAAAAAATTAACTAACCATGTGATCACGTAGGTCAATGTTAGGATTGAAACCCTTATCATCCTTCGGTCATGGGTTCATGCCCCCATCGTTATGCTGGATGTGACTATTTTTTACCCAACATATGGGTTGTCCCTTTTTTTCTTTAAATATGAAAAATAATTACTCCCTAAATAAAAGTTCATGTTGATCCTAGGGTTAAAAAATACCTCATCCAAATAATACATACCCAAAAATGATATTAGAAACCTCAAAAAAAAATACTTAAAACCCTTAAATGAGGTGTCTAAGACTTTCAACATATGATCAGACTTAATCTTATATAACTATGATTGTATTCATAACTCTTAATATAACATCATATGAAAACATCGTAATCTCCAAAGTTATATTAAACTTTTATATGATACTAATTATGACAGCTTAGAACCCGCAATCTTGGATTTGATGCTAAAATCATAAACTTTATATTTCTAGCTTTAATACTAATGTGGGTGACCCAATTTTAACCATCCAAGACATAGAATATCAAAAGGAAATATTTGATCACTTACATTCTATGGGACCTTTTAGTTTTAGAGTTTTAAAAAATTAAGATAAAATCCAACATAAAAAATACTCATATCATTAAATGATAGTTTCTCCAACTTAATCCATCTTTAATTATTTCACATTAAGTAATAATTATCATCCATATGAAACCATTGTATAAATAACTCATTTGACATAATTTCTTCATATCCTATGGAAAAGGAAACATAAGAAGGGTGAGATTAAATGATCTATATGGGTAAACATAAGAATTAACAATTTAATGTCATCAATGAGCATAAGAAGTGCATGAGGGTAAAAATACATAAATATAGATCATGACAGAATCTAAATTTAACTCATACCCATCAATACCTATATCATCAAACATGAAAACATGGAAAATTAAATATTCATCAGAATCAATAATCATGAGCCATGTGATATCAATCTTGATCATAAGAAAATTGAAAATCCATAACAAGCATCACAAAAACCTGTTAGTACATTAGAATATTTTTCTTTGTAACCCATGTAATATTTAACTCGATCCCATTTAAATCCACAAAATAAACCCTCAAGCAACTTCCTCTATATTATCTATTAAGATAATATACATTACCCAATGCATTGGAGTGGTATCTGGGTACACCCATATTTTAAACTATAATTGGATCACTGAGTACTATCTAGACCACCCCATCATATAAGTTGTAACAGGTTCACCCAACACTATCTGGACCACCCCATCATATAAGTTGTAATGGGCTCACCTTGTTCTATCTAGGTTTCCCTATCATATAAGCTATGACCAATAACAACAGCAAGAATAAATTAAAAATATCTTTCATTTCATCATAAAACATAAAAAATCATTATTCCTTTCAAAACTTGATTATTGAAAAGAAATTGGATTCATCCAATCTATTTTAAACATTACTGAAAATTAAATTTTTATTATAAGACACTTAAATAAAAGTGAGAAACCACAAAAGTTCAACCAGGAGGGAATCCCTCAAAAGATATCCCAAAGTTATTGAAATAGAACATAAAACTATTAGAAGTTTCCTCCCTAAAGAGTTTCTAGGAGATAGAGTGCACATGTGGATCCGAATCATTGAGAATGATGTCTTCAAAGTAATCCACCAGCTTTTCCAAAGTTTGAGAGTAATATTCCTTACTTAGATTCCCTTCATTAAAACCACTTATCAGTATAAAGTCCTGCTTGTCGATCCATTCCACTTGATCACTATTGAAATCCACCAGAAGTGTCATGCCCATCATCTTGTCTACCTCTTCTTGTGTACCATTGATGTAGAGAAATTCATCCACCATTTCTTCCTCATAGTGGACAAGCAATTCCAGTGGATTTTGTTTAGCTACTTCCTCCACCCCAATTTCACCCTCTCCAGCCTCAACAAGATCGATCATCTATTCTTTAGGATTCACTTTTAGGTTAACACCAGATATCAGAATTTATTCTTTCTTCTTGGATTTCATCTTTTTACCTGACCTGGTCTCCATTGGTTTTGGTACAAATTAATAATCTTTGTGTCCTTTTCTTTCCTTCCGTGTTGACAATACTTCAGTCTCTATCCCACCTACTATTTCAACTTATCTATCCATTTTTTGATCTTGAGTCAATCCATCCATACCTACAAAATGATTACTGGTCTATAAGTTTTCTTGGATATCTCTATGTCCTTCAACCTAGTATCCCACCAGCCTCTGTGCTGGACCCATCTTTGGCACAATCTATCTTACACCCTCAGATGTATTCTCTGTAAACAACATTCTACATGTATCATTCATGATCCCTTTCTGAACCTATATCTTCCCGGAATCATTTTTCTCTTGCCCCTCCATCTCCACTAAAGAACCTTGTTTGGGATCCTCTCATGGTTCCTTAACAGCATTTTCCTGCTCTTTATCACCGTTGCCATTCCTTGAACATGAATTCACACCTCTAGTGTCCTTCTCCTCCTCTACTTTCCATTCTCCAAGACAATATCATGTGAAGTATCAGTTCCCCCTAAAGGACCTACCAAATCAAGCATCAAACTATTGAAAATATCAGTGACCTTTGGATTAGATGGTGTCACCGCTGCTTATTTCTATATCGGTGAGGCATCTACAATACCACAGCCAGCAGCCCTGCTGACATTATTTTTAAGTCTTGACTCATCTCCAAGTGCCATATCCTTCGACCCTGAAATAAGATCCACCACTCACTACTTCAACTTACCAGCCTTTCTTTTACCTCTACAACTATAGTTCACTAGTTCATGCCCTAGCTTTTTACAAGAGTCACAAAAACATACCCATGATTCATAGATGATCGGATTCTTGTATTTTAATTCTTCTCCAACATAAATTCATATAAAATCAACCAGTCTATGTGAGACATCAACTTCAACACTTACCCGGGGGAGACCAGATGGCATACCAATCTAGTTTTATGGTCTGAGCAGATAAATCTTCCTACCATGTTTCCTAACATGCATATAATTGAGGGGTTTTGTAAGGGGAGGGGAAGTTCTGGGAATCTTACCCAGATGAATATCACAGGAGAATACTATTTCATGTGTAAGTTGTAGTTCCATCAAAGTAGAAAGAACCAGAGTCCATTGAAAATGAGAGGTGTCAAAGACCAGGCTTTAATCAAATCCTCTTCTAAGGTGAAGCTAATCATGAAGTGATAACCATCCTTAAGCCCCACAGTCGCTCGATCCTAAAGGTTCCATGACCTAAAAGCAAAACTATCGAACTCATCCATCGAGGGGTGTCAGTCCTTGAATCTACCAATTAAAGTCCATCGGAGAATAGAGGAGGCCTCATTGAACTCTAGAAGTGAAAGGTGGAGATGTGGTTTCCCTTGGAACATTTCAGAAACCTTAGGGCTGATAGAAATTCTGGGAAACGATGGGAGACAGTCCAGGTTTAAAAATGGAATAAATCAATTGTAGATTCCCTCTAAAGGCGGTGAGTGCCCCACCCCCATGAGGGGAGGGGGAGTTGGATCACCTGTCATTACCAACTAGATTTCAAGTGAAGCCTGCATAGAGCATTCTTATTGAATTATTTTAAACATGATTAACTTTTGGAAAAGAGAAGAGTTTCATTACAATCTCATTGAAATAATATCAATTCCTCTAAATAATGAATAATAATGGTATCAATACAAAATATCCTCAATATAGGATAAGTAAAAAAAGTTTTATGATATTTATGAATATAAATACTATTAAAATATTATTAAAACATTCTTGAGGGAAATTTTATTTTCATTTTGAAAATCACTTTTTAAAACATAAAACATTTTCAAAAATACTTTTCTTTGAAAATAACATTGAAATTTTTAAAGGAATATTTTAAAATAATTTAAAACATTTATTGAGTAAAATATCCTTCCTTTTTTATAAAATAATTTCAAAAACATTTTTGAAAACGGTTTTAGAAGACATAGTTTAGGAAGGAAAGGTTTTTTTGATAGAAAAGATTATTTTTTATAAAAACATTCTTTTAAAATATTTAGTGAATAAAGATAGGTAAATTAAGGGAAACATTTATTATCATAAAATAACCATTGAATAATAAAATTCATGAGTTTCTTGAGAGATATATCAAAATATTTCATCATTGGAAGCATAATCATAAGCAATCCTTATAAACGATGAGAATATAACACAAAACTCTTACCACTTTGGTAACATTAAATCGTAAACCCCATGGAAGATAGATACAAAAATTGATGTGTAATAACCAATAATTTTATATATAAGAATAAAAAATACATTCACATTCATTATATACACCACATAAAAGAAACATGTGTTGAACATTTCATGTGTCTCGCAAAAGTAAAAAGTGAGATGGAAATCCTTTAACGTGAGTATGACTTGTCATGTTTGTCTTTACCTTCCAGAATAATAAACTTATGTTAGTTATTTAATTTATTTAGAACCTTTTTATTTTTATTATTAAATTTATTTCACTTATTAACATTTTATATACAATTACTTAATCGATTATGTTTATGTCAGATGTTTTGACCATATTTGGCTTGTGTGTCAAAAACGACATCGATAGGTTGACTATGGTAAAAGGGGTCATTTTTTAAACATATATAGAATAATAATATTCAAATAATTATCATATTTATACATAAATTATACCTTTTAAAATCATCATGAAATATGGTTATGAAAAATGAACTAATTTTACGATCATGGAGATGGTTGGTCGTACGTACGCATGAGTCACATTTCCATTTTTCAATGATCATTATAGAAAGAAGGTAAGTATTATTTTATATTTATAGAATGATAAAAATATAATAAATAACATATTATTTAATTATATATACTTATATATATCATACTTTTTATATAGTGTTAAAAAAGGAATTACATTGCTTTGAGGAGGTGGTAGTCCACACATCCATGAATGACGTTATAATTTTTTCAGTAAGTAAAATGGTAAAAAAGGAAATGATATATTATAGTAATATAATGATAAATATTTCATTAAAATAATAAATATTTCATTTATGTCCCATATATTTATTATATTTTCTCTTATTACCTTCCATGTAATGTGTTAGTGAAAAACAAATCACATTGCTTTTTAGGGTGGAAGTATGTCGTACACATGAGCGACGTTATCATATCCCCTACAGTATGGAATGTAAAAAGGTATATATTATATAATGACTCAATAGTTATAATTATGTTATAATATCTTAAATAAACATTATATCCATTATCATACCCAATCTTGAGAAGTGGTAATGGAAAAATGAATGACACAGTTTCATGAGGCAGTAGTCCTTTATACACACGAATAATGATTTCGTAACCCATTTTATGGATGTGTGTGTGGTTGTAGGTAATAACCCTAAAATAAAAACATATAATTATATAGATTATACTGAGGTTAATATATCATCATTATAAAATAATAATTTCAAGAGTTTAAGAAATAAATAAAATAAAAATGATCATTGAAGAACACTACCTCTTCTTTGGATATCCTCTTTAAGATTGGAATAAAGGCCTTCATTGGTTGGATTTATTTACAAAATATGGCTTAATGGATGAGATTACAGAAGTCTAGAAGTGATTTTTTAAAATATTTTCCTGATCAATTGGTTTTTAATTTTTTGAATAGATGAGGATATGGGGTAGCCTTTTATATGTGAGTTGAGTGGAACACTTCTAATTGTTTCGAAGAAAGTTAGGTGAACCCTTTTTTACCTAAAAAAGGCCCCCATAGTGAACAAAAATATATAATATAATGAATTTGGTCAAAATATTTCCATAAAATGGGTTTTTTACATGTTTTGAGTCATTTTAACACCTTATATTCTAATTTTAACCAATAAGCCAATTCGTTTTTACCTTAATCATTGTAATTAATTTTAATTATTTTCACTAATCACATTGGTCAAAAATTAATTTGACCTTATTATATAATATAAATTATTTTTATTAAAAATATTAAATACATTTTTCCAAATTCAACTCATATATATAGAAATATTTAATTGAAAATTAATCTCATAGACCGGATGAGAAAGTGGGTTTCTTTTAAAGAAAATGTTCACAAGTTTACAATGTTATTATGTTAAAATTAAATATGAAAAATATTTGAATTACCTAAGTTTAATTAATTCATAAAAATTTAATTTAATTTTAATTTAAAACCAATTTAAAATATAATTTAAAATTATAAGTTATTTAAAATAAAATATAGTTTTCAATTAAAATTCGGTATTTTTCAATATTCATCAAAAAATGAAACTTCAAAGAAAAATAATAAAAAATCACCCTAAGATAATTTGGGTATTTTGATTTCAAAAAAATAAATTTCAAAAATAAATTTTCTAAAAGTGGTTAAAATTAATTTTAAATTTTATGTGCCAGGTACGGTTATACCACCTTTTAGAGAGGAAAAACTTTTTTCAGAAAAAAAAATTCTTCATATTTAAAATGATTCTTATTTTATTGATAATAAATAGAAAACTAAATAAAAATGTGAAAAATATATATTTTCATAAGTTAGTTAATCATATTCAGACCCTCTATTCTAATGGATAGGGAATAACTATCATATTAAATAATAATATTAATAGTATATTGTTATTTGGTAAAACTCTATCTTACGTGTAACGCAATCTATCAAAAAAATCATTATTGAATGTAATGAAAGATAATTCAGTGTTTCATGTAATTAAGTATATTTGAAATATTTAATATATTTTTAAGGAAATATATTATAAAATCACAGGGTGTTACATTCTCATCTGAGCTCGATGTTCTATGTCATTTACGCTATTGAACATATTTTTCATATTTTAAAATCTCAAGGTATTACAATTTATGTTTTCATGTAAAGATCATCAAGTTTTTTATGATAATGACTATAAAAGTTTAGATATTTAAATGACTAGTAGATTGTAATAAAAATTAAATCTCATGAAATTCATTTTATGAAAGAAGTAAATGGTTCTGTAGAAGTGATGACACAAAAAATATTTCAAGAAACATCTCAAAATACATCTATTATATGAAAAGATACTGATATTGATGATTATCCCTCATAATTAAGGGTTGATGGTGTTGATAACATAGATAATTTAACCAATTATTTTCAAATAATGATGGATGATGAAATTAAATCTCATAAGAAAATTGATGATGTTATGGAGTAAAATGAAGACATTAACGTTGACGAATGTAAAGATAAAGAATAATATATTATATTATAATTATAATCATAATTAATATATATTATTTTTTCCAATAAATATTTATTATATATTTCTATTTGATATATGTGTTAACAATTATTTGCATGTATCGTTATTTTCTCTTAGTTTCTCTCAGATGGATCTAGAGCTGTTTGATGAGATGATGTGTACCATAGATTAGGATGATCTTCCTAATGATGAGACTCCCATCTTGTTAGCTGAGGATGTTGAAATGACACCAACTACTAGGAGTAGTTGATGACTTGTGCAATTATTGATTTTTGATCTTGTGCCTAAAAAATATCAATACCTTGAATTTGACCCTCATCAGAGGAAGTAAGTTTGAATATGAATTTTATTTTGTTTTCATTTATTTTTTTATCTATTAATTGTGTTACTAATTTATTTTATTTTCATAGATTCTCATATATAATTATTGGTCAGTTATTTCTATTATTAGGAACTATTTTCTAGTCTATGGATATCATGGGACCATGTTTCTACAAATATGCATCATCGCATGTTCAATCATTGGATGGTACAATTTCCAGGAAACCCGGGATCAAATCCAGGTGGAGGTACAATTTCTGGGGGGCACTGTAGCAGTAATGTAGAAGGTACTATAGTAGGTACTGTAGCAGGGCTATATCAGGTACTGTATAAGAACTGTGCAGTACTGTAGTGGGCACTGTAGCAAGAACTGTAGCAGGCACTGTTTGGCACCGTACAAACAAAGAATTTTCCCCCGTTTGGGCCATCGGGCCACTGATTTTGTCCCCGAGTCCTTGAAGTCCTTTGGTCCACCCAAGCCTTCAGGCCAATAAGGCCTTCGGGCCACATCAAGGCCTTCGTGCCACTTTAAGTGTAGATGCAAACCAGACAACCTACAAGGAACAATCTCTTTTAGGAGGATGAGCAAGGAGATTTCACCACAGCAAAAGCTACATGAATTGCAAGAATGAGAGGTTATGGAACCTGCCATCGGGAAAATCCTGTGCATACACAGGATAGCCTAGTCAAATAGTCATGCAAAGGTGGAGAAATGATTTCACGATGAAGATGCTGGGGAGGAGCAGTTCCATGTAGTTAGTTTGGGTTGTAGGTAATGTTTGAAGCCTACGGGCAATGAATTCCTCTAAGGCTTATGGGCCATGTGATACTTACACCTGTGGTCCTTATAAGGGTTCCACCTCACCCCTTGAAAGGTGGATTATCAAAAATCAATAAAAAATGAAGGCCTTCGGGACATTGGATAATTTACTTTTTATTCAATGTTTGTAGGATTTATGGCATCATGTTGATTAGAGTTTGAGAGAATATATTTAGGAGTATGGGATGCATGAATGTGTAATAATTTCTATTGATTATTACATTACCTTCATAGGATAGCTATGTAGAGAGTGAAGGTGTGTATGTTTGATGTGTCTTATATCCCTCATTGACCTAATTAAATCCCTTATCAATCTTGAGAGGGGTTGTGCACTTAATAGATTAGGGGAATTTCAAGTGGATACAATCTTTTATTCATGAAAATCATGGTCAAAATGGTGTTACACACAGATCTAGGAGTCATACATTCAGTATAGATCATCAAAAATTGGTATGTCTTATTTAATAATTTTATTTATATATATATGTGTGTATATATATATATTTATAAATGTATATAAAAATTTTATAAAGTCTATGGTAGATCAAATCGTTATACAGTTAGATGTGTACAAAATTATGTACACTAATGGTACTAGGTATATTATTTTTGATAGGTGGAAATATATTGTGGATAGAATTTTTAAAATGTTTTTTAAAATTAGTGCATAGTATTTTTTTATCTTTATAATTTATATTTATATAACTGTAGGAGGAATATGAGATAGAGGTTTCTCATAATCATGAGATTCATACCTAGTTATATAGTGGATATATGTCCATGTGGGGGTAATATTTTGACATGGTAGATTAGAAAAAAATGATGGATAGTGTTATTAAAACAAATTGGGTGATTGGTGTTGTCTCACGATCATATCAAGCTTGTTACTACGGTATAGAATCAATGTCATCATTTAAATTTAATGGAGTGTGTACTAGATAATCATCTCTCAATACTATAAAGTATGGTGTGAGATTATGAGCTTAGTATGAGACTGTACTAATACTTGTTAGAGATGGGGAAGATTAGTAATATTTTCAATAAGACTAGCAATATCATCATGATAAACACTATCAGTGGTATAACCTGATAATGGAGTATTGCAGTGATTGACATGTAGTTTAGGGATGGAGTTCCATCCACTTGATACATATGATCCCTTTACCCCTTCACTACCCCCTTAGTGACAATATAATTATGTTTTTGTTTATGAACATTTTTATATTATATTTTTATTAATTTTTGTAATAAATTTACATTAATAATTAATTTTCTAGTTGTATTTTTTACAAGTATTTTCAACAGAATAGTAGTTTTGTCACAAATATTTTTTTTGATTGATAGTAAATTTTTTGAATAAAATTTATTATCAATACATGTTCATATTATATTTAAAATAACATGATAGTTAAAAAATTGATAGCTAAAATATCCATATCCAATACTTTTAGAGACATAATATATGTCACTAAAAATAGCATCAACATTGTTGCTAATTGTGATGGACCATCAAAATTACTCTTAATTATGATGAAATTTTCTACAATGGAATATTTATAATAGATTACCATCACAACACACCTTTTTATGGGAATACATCACAAATATGTCATTAAAAATTGTTATGTTTATTTTGGTGGAATAACATTAATATGATAATGTCCTTAGATTACTCACCGCATCGAAGGATTATAGAAGTTTCACCCTATAATACGAACCCGGAGATGTTATTAAAATATTCTTAATATATATATATATATATATAATGGTCTAGATAAAATATTTCTTAAGATACATAGATGATATTTGATTATCAGGTGTTGGGAACTCATGGTTCATTAAGACTTCTTCTTATGAATTTCACACTTGGTAATCTCTAAGAATGGAGGTCATGAGGATAGTTCTTCCAATAAAAATTATATATTATTTATGGGTCATTGGATACTAATATATGTGAATTTTTTTATTTACCTTTAGTCTTTAGATTATTATTAATATGTATCATGAATCTCATAATTTTATATATAGATGAAAACTGTGATAACATATGCTCGTGGTGAGGTAGTATACATCAGTTCTATCGTACTGATATGACATCAATTGAACAAGTCAATTGAATATTTTCCACTTCCATATGAATATAAGAATATATATAATTCCATTTTATTGAAACAAAATTATCTGATTAAATCCATGGCCATGGTAGTTTATAGACAAGTTCATTTTGAAAGGTTAAGGAAATATAAATCAAGGATATATGGTGATGATATAATTATGCATACTAGTTGGTGAGATGTTAGTAAATAAGGGATTATATTACATGTCATAATTTATAGAAAGGTATTTTTTTATTTCAAAATTAACTTTTTTATCTATGGATTCCTTGGCATGTTGTTATATATTAATCATAGACTTTCATTAAATTCACTTAATTCCACAAAGAAATAGGAATAGGGGGTCACACACAAGTTTTATTTAGAATATAATTAAATTATATTTAATTTAATATTAATAATAAATATTATTCGTATATTATGTAATTAATAACTATTCAAGTGAATTTGATCAAATAAAGTCAATCGTGAATATTAAACTTTAGAAAACATGAGTTGAATATTATTTCTTGTTTTTTATTCGTCGGATAATAAATAAATATTTACTTATTCACCAATTTAGTAAATTGATTAATAAAAACATTTAACTAATTAGATGAATATTAAAATAAATATTTATTCATGAGTTTAATGAAAATCATTTTATTTATTTATAAAATGAATAATATTTAATTAAATAAACATGTTGTAATTCAAGGTTCAGTAAAACCCGTGGGAGAATTAATAAGTTGACTCAATGTCCCAATAGAAATTATATTTTTTTTAATATCATTTAACTAAATGTTTATTTAACTATTTAGTAAATGGTATTTAAATAGACACATATCATTAAAATATTATTCTTATTATTTGACATGGGGATTAATTTGGATAAACAAATTGATAAAGTATCATTTTTCAATTATCAATTGTTTAACGCTATGTAAAAATTACAAGTTATATCTTTTTAGTGGGGGGATCATTTTGTTCACAGTGAAATATATCAAAAATTATATTGAGCTTAGTAAAAGAATCCTATTATCCTTCATCTCAAAAACATAGATTGAATAAGATAACCTTTTTGTGATTGATGGAGAATAGTGTGATGCAATTGAACCTACCATAATAACACCCAGAGATTCAAAAACATTATTTAGATATTCTTAGTGCATGTGTAGATACAACTAGAGGATCCCTCATTTATATTTTCAATGGAAATAACAATGAAAAAATAGAAACAATGGATTTTTATCAAAGGAATTTCTAGTTTGAGGTAATTCTAGTTTAAATTAAATTATAAATTAAAAGTGAAAGATCCTTTCTAGGAGATTCTGGGGTTGATTTTATTAATTTATTTATAATTTATCTATTGAATCCAATAAAAACCCAAAATTGGGAACTCTTCCAATGCTTTTGTTATTCCCCAAAACCTTTAACACATGTATCATGTGTCCGGGATAAAAATAAAATTTAATCAAATATTTCTTACTTTGGCATCACTAAAAAAATATGAGAGTTTAACTATACATAATTTCATGTGACAATTTTCTGATATATATGGTTTAATAAAAATATTATAGTAAAAGTTAACAAATTGGAATTCTTAAAAGTGAATTTTAGTAAGGAAGGATATAAATATGATCCCTTAATAATGAAATTACAAAAAATAAATATCTTATATACATGTGATTTTGTAAACGAAAATCAATCCATTTTTATTTAGGAAATTAATGTAATTGTGTAATTGACCAGGCCTATGGGCTTCAATACTTCCTATTGTCACAAATCAGTTTACAATTTATAAACATAGAGCTATAAACCACTAAAAATACTATGTAGTATTATTTTATATGCAAGTCTTTAGGTCAAACAGAAGAGTAAAATTTACTATGAATTCAGTAGTTTAGACTTTTTCATGAATTTACTAAAACTAATTAACTAAAATAAAAATTAAAAGGTTATACTAACTCAAAAATAAAAACAAGGATAATGGGAAGGAAAAAAATCCATGGATGGTTTATTATTAAATAAATAATTTCAACTTTACATGTGAAATGATTCATACCTTTAGCATTGATAATTATTGGGATAACTATATTTTCCTCCCAAACTCAACTAGAACTACTTAATCCAACCAATATCTCTCAATAAGAAATCTACAATCAAATTAATCACATTAAAATTAATCTCAAAGAAAAATATAAAGTTAATGTCATCTTTCATAAACCCTCTCCCCTCAAAAATATTAGGATTCCTTTTCTATAAACCATCACTCTCACTAGGAACTAAGGAATATGAAAATAATAAGGCACAATGCAATTCAAAATTAATATAAGATCTCACAAATAAAATTGAATCAAATCCCTTTGTTTCTCACCCCCTTCATTGAGTTTCACCACCTTCTACGGAACCAAGCCACTCATTCCTAATTTCATAAACATGAAATAACTTGGAGTTATATTATATGGAATCAAAAAATATGTTGAGTGAATATGAAAAACTTAATTTTATTTTATTTTTAAATCAAATAATAATTCATCCATTTCAAAAATAGAAACAAAAAGGGAAATAAATTCTTAACTACTTATCACCTATAAATTTAATGTGGATCCTCCTCCTTCCACTCTCTCTTACATTACTAGACTTCGATTTTCCAATGGCATTACCATCATGGGGTTTATAATCCCATATATGTGCACATATAATTTTTATTTATAGACACAAAAACCTATATATATATGATTATATCTTGTATATTTTCTTATATTTAAGTAAATATTTCTCTTTTACAATATCTTATATATCTATCCCATGAATCACTCAAAATATTTATCCATTTCAATCAACTTGGTATACATGGGATTCATATGTGATAATCCAATTATATCTCCCATCGGATATGTCTTATCAATATCCCATATCTTCAAATATTTGGATCTTAGATATATCTACTTATATTTTATTATTTTTGGATCCCTTTAATTTTACTTCACCGTCTCTAGATATGTTAATTAATCCATGTGAAAATACCTCTTATATCTCCAAAAAGATATATCTTTAAGTATGTTCATGGGGTAGAAAAATAAGACTATATATCTATGATAGATATAAATTATAATGCATGATACTATTCCTGGGGTGTAGTAAAATCTTCATGATCTAGAATAAGGAATGGAAAAAATATAGTGGTGTAGGGAAAATCTTAATCCTAACATCAAAGACCATATAAAATTAAAGGCCTCCAGAACATAATATAATTTTATTTCATATCTTATTCACTCCATCTCCTCATAATGGTGAAAAGTTCTGGCATTCACCACAAACTCCTTCATTTCCTTCCTTTTCTTATTTTTTCTTCATTTCCTTCCAAACTCCAATTAAATGTTCCTTACCCAAAATAAACATAATCATTAAAAATTAAGGAAAACAATTTTCAACTAAGCTCTAAAATAAATGGATTTATGTTTCATGATGTATGTAAAAATAGTGGTCATTAAATCTCCCATGCTTAGACAATACCATCCCTAATGCATATATCTCAACTCTAACAACAAATTGAACCCATGATACTAATATTAAAATTTCATTTTAAACAGAAGAGAAAAATTATTACTAAGGAATTTAAATTTTTAATCTCTACATAAAAATATTTCTTAAATTCCTCATTTTTTAAGGAAATAAGTTAATCATGCATTTTACTTTCCCCTTTTTAAATTTTTGTGCCACTACTAAATTCTATTAAAATATATTAATTTAGTACTAATATATATATCAATCATAGTATTCCTTAGTTTAAGTTTTTGACTCATCGCTCAAGGTAACAATGTAAGTAGAGTCATTCTCATACCATTATTTCATGCTCTTAAACCATATACATGAAAAGGATATCAAATATCCACTTTTTAGAGAAAAATATAAAAAATAATCATGAGGAATTTTAATTATGGATAAATTGAATCTAATGCTTATGGTGGGTAGGTAATTATGTAAAAACATTAAGGGTAAAAGATGGGGTTTCACTTGAAAATCAAATTGTGTGATAATCAAAAGTAAAGTTTAATTAAAGACTCCCATTCAAAGTGACACTGCCCTAGATCCCAAAATCAAAGTAAGGTCATTAAAAACAATGAAAACAATTAAATATAACTTCTTTAGTTTATTTCTAATTTTCCTATTTTTCCAAAAATTTGAACTTAGGAAAAGTCTCACATCTACCACCCAACCCCAAATGATTAAGATAGTTGGTTAAGAAACAGTTATTTTGGACATTCTAATAATAAAACACATGTTTCCCTATATTTTTCATAATTTTTATTATTATTTTTTCCATTCTCATTATTATTTTTTTCTAGAAGGGTATCAATGAAATTTCAATGAATGTTATATCAGGAACTTTCCCTATAGCTCATAAAACAACCTCACATATTTACTTGTAATGAAACATATACCTACCACAATAAATAAACTCTCCCCCATAATTAAACCATCTAATATCATGAAAAAATATATATAATAAGGGTAGGAAAAGATAATATTGACTTATAATGTGGATCTTCTCTAAAAAGTTCATTCATTGATTCTACGGGATAAAAAAGATAAATTTAAAGGTTGGCCTCAAGGATAAGGGGTTATAAAAATGACTAAATCATTTTAAAAGTGACTTTATGAAGTAATAGATTTTATAAGATACCAATGCAAGTTCAGGTAGGTAGATATGCCCCAATTTTATCTCAAAAAATAGGGTATAATAGAGAATAGGATAAATTATATTAGAATCATCTTAGAAATAAAGACAATTAGATTTTTGAAAATCACTCATGGCATGACATATTAATAATAAACCAATGATTATGAATTTTATAAACTCAAACCATGAAAAATGTAGGGGGTTTTATCTATACAAATTAAATTTCCTCCCTATATAATTATTCATGAAATTTACACTCTTATGCTTTTCTTTAATCATTTATCCCCCCATTTTACTCATTAAATAAAATAAACAATGATATATAAAAATTATATCATTGAATTCCTAAGTAATTATTTATATCATTGATTAAAAAGTAGAAAAATCTAATTATGGGGTATGCATTTTTCAGTTTAAGTGAAAAAAAATAATTTTTGAAAATTTTATGGGAGTAAAAAAATAAAACATTATAAAAAAGATCAAGTTTCCTAATAAAGAACTTATTTTTATTTTTACAACCATTTTTCCTTTATAATTAATGTAACTATAAAAGAAAACAATCAAGTGAATGTAAAAGGTCCATAAAATTTAAATATCAAAAATAATTTTGGGGATTGACAATACATCCTAAAATATTAATTCAAAGATAAATTCATAGAAATAAGTAAAAACTTTGGTTTCCTATTTAAAATTACTTTTATTAAGGTCATTATGGTCAACATACCTCTTTGATGATGTGATAGGAGTGTGTTATATATCTAACTATATGAATTTAAGTATGACTTAGATTATAGTTCACCTATTGAAGCTCTCCTATTTCTCATCCTTGAAATTTTCCAAAAAAAATTCCTAGGGATAGTACCAAGTTGTGGAAATATTTTAAAGTGGTAACTCTTTTTTTGTCCATACTTGACCGTACTTTTACTTTTCATATTATTTGGTCTGATTTTGTTCATATTTAGAAATTATATCTTAAAGTTAAATTTCCATATTCATATCCTATTTGAATTATTCTTATTATTTTGGTTCAATGGTGAGTTCCTCTTCTCTTTATTCTTTATCTATAATGGTTTTGAGGGTTCTTTCCATATATATTTGAGAATTATAATTAGAATTAGGACTTACTTATGATTCAGCCTCAGATATAGAAACTTCGTCAAATATCTCCTTAGGTACTTATTCATTGTTGTATTCCTCCTTGATTATTGTCCTTTATTCCCTAGATTATTTATACATGATCCCCATGAGTTTTAATACCTCTTTGAACATTATTTCCATGCGTTAGAGTTTATCATTAAAACTTGAATATAGTTTTGGTACCTAGGATTGAATTTTTCACACCCATCCCTAGATTTGTATCTTCCCTTTGAGTATGTCAATTTTGTTGGAGAGATGTGGTGGCTTAATCATGAATTGGATATGGGGAATATTCTTTAATTTAACCAAAATTGCAACAAAATACAACCATGTTTATAATATAAAAAAATAAACTTATATATAATCAATAATTCGGAAATATGTAGGTAAAATTCTTGTCTCGCTATTAAATTAAAGTTATCCTAGTCCTCGAAAATAATTCCAAAAACTTGACCAATCCAATAGGTGTCATTACTTCATGTGATCTTCCTTATGTTTAGAATTTATAAACATAAAACCATAAATAAATAAAATCACTAAGTAATATTATAGGATATGCAAGTCTTGATGTTGAACCCATGAGGAAAAGGCAATACGAAATCAATAGTTTATACTTTTTCATGAATTTATAAAAACTAACTAACTAAAATAAAAGTATAAAGGTTTTTCTAGATCAAAAAACAAAATAAGTTCAAAGGGGAGGAAATTTAATCCAATGATGTTTTTACATCAAATTAATCAATTTAACATTACTTTTGAAAGAAATCATACCTTTAGATGTGAGAATTATATGGATAACTTTCTTTTCCAATCATCATCAAATAGAACTACCTAAGACAACCTATGCCACTCAATGTTAAATCTATAATAAACTTAAGCATAATAAAATAAATCTCTAAGTGGGATATGGAGTTAACATCAGCTCTTTCTCCTCCACTATTCTATACTACATTGGGTTTCCTACCCTAGAGTCCATCAATATTTCTAGTCTCTAGATAATATAATAAATAATAATGTAAAATTTAATTATAAATAAATATGAAACCTCATAAATCATATAGCATCAAAACACATCGGTACTCACCCCCTTAATTGAGTTTCAACCACTCCTATGAAACCAAGCCACTCATAATTGATTGATCTAGAATAAAATAAATCATATTTACAGAAGAGGGCATAAAAATATGTTGTGTAAATATGAAATGATTTTTTTATTAAATTTTGAAATATAAGTATAATTCAACCATTATAAAATTAAAAAGAAAAATAAAATTACTAACGACTTGGAACCTTGATAGTCGATGTAGATCCTTCTACATCCACTCTCACTCCCATCTTTATACTTCAATCTTAAACTATGATTACCCTCATATGATTTCCAATTCTATCCATGTGAACAATTCCCTTTTATTTATAGAAAAAGAATTATAAAGATATGATTATATCTTGTATCTTATATCTTATATCTTTCCTTATATTTAGCCAAATATTTATCCTTTATATTCTCATCCATATTTATCCCATACATCTCTCAAAATACTAATCCACCTAAATTTACTTGGTATGTATGGGATCCACATGTGATAATACACTTATATCTCCCATGTAAAATATCTTATATCATTCTCATATCTTCAAATCTTTAGATCTTATATATATCTTCTTATCTTTCTTTTTAATTGGATCCCTTGAATCATCCCTTTCCACCTCTAGATACAGGAATTAATCCATGTGTTCATACCTCTTATTTCTACCACAAGGTATATCTTCAAGCATATACATGGGGTGGGAAAATGATAAATTATATATATGATATATATAATTTCTATGGAATTGTACTATTCTTACGGTGTAGTAAACTCTGTATGCTTCAGGATGTGTCATAGGGAAACTCTTCATCTAAACTTCAATCCCCTAGAAAATATGAGACCTCTATAGGGTAATATAATAATACATCATAGATTTTTTACTTTATCTCCTCTTTATGATGAAAATTGGTGTCATGTGTTTCAATCTTCTTTATTTCCTTCCTTTTCTTCATTTTTTTCTTTTTCTTCCGAACTCTAATATAAAATTTCCCTTACCAAAATGAAAAAAACAATGAAAATCAGGGATAGTCATTATCAATTAATCTCGAAAATCAATGGATTTATATTTCAAAATGTAAGAAAGAAATTTGGTCATTAGGAATTGAGTTTTAATTTATTATAGAACGACTCTTTTGTTGGGATATCATAAGAATTTAATATTGGATATAATGGGGATTATTTATTGTATATTATAGAAGAGTATATAGAAGGAGTTTGGATAATTGATAGAGGTAGAAAATACTTTAACCATTAATGAAAAACATAATTATGTAAAATATAGGTTTACTATCACTATATTTTAAATATATAATATTTGTTAAATTTATATTATTTTTCTTTAATATGAATGATATATATTATAATTTTTTAATCTAACTATTTTTGTGATGTTACTTACCCCGATGATAAATATTTTAATGAACTTGAAGGTGAGTGTATCGCTCGAGCCTAGTTCACTTAAATAGTGATTTAGGTGGGTGGCATGAATTCACATCTCTTATCCCTATCCATATGTTAAAGGCTATTAAATATTATGGAGATTCTATATATTACATTGTGGTGACTATAATTTCAGTGGAAAAACACCCAATGTGAAGTAAATTAATAGAAGAATCATGTAACAGTTTAGTACAAAAAAAGTTTTATACATAAAATCTAACCATAAATAATACATAATCAATTTTTTTCTATAATAAAAATGAACCCACACTGATCATATATATATACATTAAAAAATTTCACCAACTAGGGTGATCATGTAAAACATTATCCAAAGAAATAACCTACAGAAACAAATATAACTAAGTATTTGAGTATATCCTCACTCTCATCTCCAATATCCATCAAGTTACTCTATCCTAATCACCTATAAAACTAGTGTGTAGTTTAAAATAATATACATGAGTTTTTTATGTCCCCCAATGTGAATGTGAAGGGTTTGAGAATAAAACTCAATAGTACAAAATAAATAAGACCCCTAATATATTCCATAATATACCACATGTTAGGAATTTGAATTCTATTCACATTATGATTCAATAAACCAAAATAAAAAAATCTAAAAGTTATATTATCCTTTAGGTTCATTGTAGTGATATTTAAAATCTTTAGTAAAGGATGGTTGATTGAAATATGCTATCTTTTCATGGGATTTTGTTGATCAGTGGTATAGAAGATGTGTGTAAAAAAGTTATGGGTTCTACATTGGGTGATTTTATGGTGTTATGCTAAAATATTCTCCATATGGTTCTCTGGTAAAGGTTTGGATTGTAAAGGTCATTCATAAAAGTGTAATAGTAACTCTCATTGTTCACTGGGAGTTAGGAGTTAAAACTATACATGATATAAGATATTGGAAATCACCATGATAAATTAAGGGACTTCAACAAATTTAGAAATAAATGTAGCCAAATGACTGGTTAGGCCCCACTCTAATTGTGGTGGTATGACTTATACTTGTTTTTTCTATGGTATAGAAAAACACATTGATCCAATACTGATTGTAATTATAGATAACAATTGTAAAACTTTTAACTTCTGATTATAATCGGAATGGAAATAGTGTTTCTCCTATGGATGTAGGTCTCATTTCCAAACCATGTAAATCCCCAAGTTTCATATTTCCTTTTTGTTTTTCCCAATTAAATATTTAATTGAGTCATAATTTTTCTTAAGTGTGTGTGAGGATGACACTGTCTAGTGAGTAGGGTGAGGTTGCCTTTTTATCTTTTCGTACACTAAATGTAGAGGTGATAACTTTTGATCTAAGAAGTTGTGATGGTATTGTTATACTATGTTGAATATTCTGAGGGTTAAATTATGGTAAATCAGTGCTGTGAACTTTTGAAAAGTGGTATCAGATCTTGTGGTTCTTTTCAACTAAATCATCATCACACTTGAAGGAAACTTGGGTAATGCTCACTCTATATCAATTGATTTTTTTTATTTAATTAAAGTTTACAATAATCAAATTGAATTTCATCAAACTAAGTTGAGGTTTGGATAGAGAATTGTTATGGAATGAATTTTGGTTTCTATAGAATTAAAATGGAATATTAAATCATTAAAAAGTATTTGTAGTATTCATTGATAGGATTCATACCGAAGAAGTTGGAGAAATCATAATGGTAATTTTTAAAAAGGAAATCTATTGGGTTGTTTAGGATTTCATTAGATTAGAATGTATCTTTAACATCTCATAGAATAATTACACAAATAATATAATAGATTCTATAGAATACATTTATGATAATCCAATGACACTTAAAAATTGTTTATATTGAAAAAAAATTTCATCATGAGGATGTCAGAAGGTGGACCTATTGCAGATCATGTAAATGTATTTAATATAATTTGAAGTCAATTCGACTCTATTGAGGTCAATATTATGGATAATGTCTCATCACTTCTACTATTTTAATTACTGCTGAATTCATGGGATGAAATGTTAATGGCAGTTATAAATTCTTGTGAGAAAACTGACTTTATAATTAGGGGTGTCTGGAACTTAATCCTATTTGAATAACTAATAATGGCAGAAGCCCGTGAACCATTAAGAAATGTGTTAAATTATTAAGGAATAGGATGGTCACCTCAATGTAGAAATCAAATAAAATTAGAATATGGTCCATGAGAAAGTATCCAAGGAAGAATGGATGGTCTTGGTATTACATGTTGGCAGTGTGGAAAGAGATAACATCTCAAGAATGGTTATAGAGATTGCAGGAAATTTTATAGAAGGGAATCTTTTGGAATTTCATATTTTAGGAATTGTTTTTGAGGTAAATATAAATTGTTGGATGAGTGTTAACTATCAAATGGATTCATAGTATATGAACTCAAGTACATCATTTCATTATATTTAATGGTTATGGTTCATGGTGAATTATATATCTAATAAATTTTATAAGTTGTACTTATATGAAAATGAAACTTTAAAATTCATAGAGAAAAGTAATTTAAAGATCCTAATGAAAAATGGGAGCTTTATAAAGATAGAATAAGTCAAACACAACCTGAGGATATGGAAGGATTTTATTTCTGAAGAACATATTGATGAGGTGGGGTTTGGTACAAGATTTATAAATAGAGTTAGGGAAGTCACTTGGGGATCCTTGGTAGTGAATGGGGTGTCAAGGATGGTACCCTATATCTAATTAGAATATAAAATGGAATAATTATAGTCTTGGTATCCACTTTTTAGAATCTATAGTTGTGGCGTTTCTATATTAAAAAACATAGTGATAAGAATACGATGTTTCTAATGGAAAATTTCATGTTGAATCTAGATCATATTAAGTTTATAATTTGTGAGAGATATGTTCATGTGAAGAATAAGGGGTTGTCATTCATCCTAAAAAAAGAAACCCATATCTTAGAAGTTATAACTTGTTCACTATAGTGTCTAGGTTTTATCCCCATTTCATTCTCATGGAGTTCTACTATACTTTGTTACTTTCATTAATGATACAATAAGAAAATTATGGCTTTACATTACAAAAAACAAGTTCAATGAATTTAAATTATTTGTTTAGTGGAATTATATTGTGTAAAATGAAACTAGTTAGAAGTTAAAATTTATAATATAAGACAATAGTGGTGAGTACAGTGGAAGATACTTCTATAACTTCTATTTGGAGAAATGGGTTAGGCTAGAAGAGTGTACTTATTACACCTTAATATAATAGTGTGGTAGAGTGAATGAATTGGATGTTAACTGAGAATGTCTATATATTGAGGTTGAACTTAGAAATTCCTAAGGAAATTTAGGTGAAAGAAGTGAACATGGAAGTTGAAACGTCATGGACCTAGATTCCACTCAATAGTTCCTTGAGCCTAGTTGGTCACATGACCTCAATCGTATCTCCCCAAATTCCATAGGATTACGACTAGAATTGAGGACCTAGGGTGTGTCTGTGGGGGGACTATTCTCTCATTACCAGAGTGTAACACAGTGGAATGGAAATAATAGTCAATAATAGAAGCAGATACAAAATGCAAAAAACTGATAGAAAAATAAGACAGGAATTCATAACAATCAATAAGTGCCTCATATACAATGATGATGATACATGTAACTAAAAAGCATCCAAAATGGGTACAAAGAAGTATAGTACAATAAAATTATCCAAAATACCAAAAAACAAAATGTTTTATCTCCAAATATCATAACGATCCTCGGCTTGTGATAAAAAACTATTTTTTTGAATATTTTATTGATAATAAATGACATAATTTCCTCATATTGTTCTAAATATGTTAATTTATTAAATATTTGGGATTAGATCATTCATTTGAAAATTTGATTAAAATTACAGTTTTACACTTTTAAAATGAACTGTAGTATTTCACACGTAAATATTTTAATATGAATTATTTGAACTTAAATGTGTGTAACAGTGTTCCTTACTTAATTTTATACAACTTTTATTCAGGACACTAGATCTAAATAGTGCATTCGGTTGGTGCAAATGGGTCATGACGTCAAAGTTGGACTGGACTCACCAGAATGGACATGGGTTTGGTATTTGGGTCATAACTTCTTAATCCATAATTTTATTATGCCCAAATTTTGAGAGGATCTTAGGGATTCATTTTCTCACAAATAATCCTTCTGGAAGGAGAGTTGTTTCATGCTTTTTGGTGGTCAAATGGGTAGCGCAATGTGCACTAAAATATTTGGCCGAATTTCTCCATTCATACTTGAAACCACTTGTAATATAGCCTCCCCTCCACTATATAAATTAGTTTTTTTCTCATTTAGAGGGGTTGGGACATGCATTAAGAGATTTTAGGTAGAGGATAATTGGTTTAACCCAAATTATCCAACCATTGTAAGAGGGGTAGCACTTGAAGTAAGGATCCCCTCATCGAAGCCTCCTTCTCTTCTTCATGTTGTAATATTTTCATTTGTGTATTAAAATTCATTGTTATTATTTTATTTCTTCTCTTTTATTATTTTTTATTAAAGTTTATTCTTCTATTAATATTCCTATTTGGGCGTTAATTCTTAAGTATATGTGTGATTGGGTTATACCCATTATAAATCATTGCAAATGCAATTCGCTTCTACGATGATTATGCCACCCATGGAAGAGTAGTCTTTTTAGTAATTGATCTATCTCTTACCTTATTCATTCTTTTATTTTGAATCAATGATCTAATATAATTTAATTAATATGATCTATTAATTTATTTTTCAATTTAAATGAAACTAATAATGCAATTGAACAATAAACACAAATCACTTGAGGTCGAGAATTGTGTGAATTGTGAGAGTGAGAACTTAATTGGTAATTCAAAACCACACAGGATCAATTTGTAGTGTTCAAATATAATACCTAAACGCAATTAATTCTAATTTCTAGAGTGGATATGTGCCTTAATTTACCACTTACAATAATATATCCTTATAACATAGTTCAAAGAAAGGTGTTGCGATTGCATTATCTGAAGTTATCCTAGGGTTAAATTCAGTTCATCTTTGTGGTAAAGTTAATTCTCATAGGGTTCGGGACTTAAAAAATTTAGGAATAATAATTAGGTGGATATTAATTTAAATGATAATTATTAATAAATTATTTAATAGGTATAGTTAGATCGATTACACTTTCTAAAAATATTTTTCTAAAAAACATCTTTTCGTTGTGCTTTGTTAATAAACTTACATTTCAAAATTAAAAACAAAAAAAAGAAATATTCTTCCAGTAAAATTCTTCAAGTTTTATAAACAAAAAACAACCCCTCCATACTTTTAGGTAGTGTTTTAATTATATTCTATTTTATTTTTTATAATACCTTTAAGAAGTTGTTTTAATTTACTTCCTCCTTTGTGAGACGACCTTAGTCAGCCACTCTACTGCACCTAAGTACCCAAAAACCACTAATCATTTGAGGGCGCCCGCAATAGCGCTCTTTCAAATTAGTGCCATTTCCAGGTAGGTAAGTAATTTATTCAACCAATTAGAGGTATTTATTTTATATGTCATTTAATTCTTTTCTTCTCCTCTTTCTTTCTTCTTTCCCCTTTCTCAAGTTTTTTTCTCTTACTCTCTTCTTTTATTTTTATCGGACCAACTCAAACTTATTTTATTTTTATTATGGTCCACTTTTCTTAATTTCCTTTTTAAATTTCATTTATTTATGACATGAACAAATCCTAGTGATCTCTTAGATCTTGACCTTGAGATTGAACATAGCCTTAGGGCTCAAATCATACATTATCATTCTACGAGAATTTTCAAAATTCAAACAGTTGGAGAATTTCTCCACTCCAAGAACATTGAAATTGGTAACACTTATAATTACAACATAAAACAAGAAAAAATGTCTGAAAATAATGGAAATAAACTTAATAGAACTATTTGAGAATTTGTTGCACTGGATATTAACTATCAGCCAAATTGAATTGCATACCCGAATCTCAAATCAGACTTTGAACTGAAATTTGGGTTAATTCATCTTCTTCCAAAGATTCATGGATTATCTGGTGAGGATACAAACAAACATTTAAAATAATTCAATGTGGTTTTATCAACCCTTAAACCTAGAAATTTTTCTGAAGATCAAATCAAACTAAGAGCATTCCCATTCTCACTTGATGGAGCTGCGAAAGACTGGATGTATTATTTACAACCTACAGATGTAACTTTTTGGAACGATTTGAAACGTCTTTTCTTGCAGTGATTTTTTCCAGCATCATGGACCACTTCCATTTGTAAGGAGATATCATGGATTAAGCAATCCCATGGGGGTCAATTTATGAATACTGGGAGAGATTCAAGAAGTTGTGTGCAAGCTGCCCACATCACCAAATCAGTGAGAAACTCATAATCCAATACTTCTATGAAGGACTCACACCTATGGAGAAGAGAATGGTGGATGTTGTGGGTGGAGGAGCATTAGTGGATAAGACACTAGTAGCTTCATGTGTGTTGATCGAAAAAATGTCCCAAAACTCCCAACAATTTGGTGATCGATGTACACCACATATCAGGGGAGTACATCAGGTAAGTCCTTCCTCTCTTGATAGTAATTTGATTAATACCAAGTTAGAATAATTGAAAACTATGGTGAGACAGATTTCTTTGGAACAAAGTCATCTCAACCCCCTCCTTCAAGGCCTTGGGGAATTTACACTGAGACAAGCCACCCAACTGACTGTTTCCCGCAACTACAAGAGACAGAATATTGTGTTGCAGTATTCCCAGGGAGACCATATCAGCAGAAACAACTGACATACCCCTAAAATAAATTTGATTGATTTTCTCCATCATACAACCAAGGGTGGAAAGATCAATCGGAAATGAGGTGTGGCTCTGGACAACAACAAAGGCCCCATTTTCAAAAAAAAACTTCCAACAGCCTCCACCTTACCAGCAAGGTTTCCAACAACCCCAAAGTATATTTCAATCTCAAGCATCAATAATCCAATAACAAGGGAATCCCCCATCCAAGGTAGATTCTAACACTGATGACCTTTTGAAAAAAGTTGTTCTTAATCAATAGAATGAGCTAAAGAGTCATGTTTCGGAGCTGAGGGAGTTGAGGACTCAAATGAGTCAGATTTCCACTACCCTTCATGAATTATTAAGTAAGAATTATGGAAATATACCTTCCCAACCTACTCCAAATCACAATGGTAATGTCAGTGCCATCACATTGAGAAGTGGGAATCAAATGAAAGATACATCTTTACCTACAATTCCACCAGGATTCACCTCAACTCTGGAGAAGCCACATTCTGTACCAACTAATGAGAAACCCAAGGAGAAAGATAAAGGAAAGAAAAATATTGATTATATTCCTCCTAAACCCCTTCTATTTCCAAATGGAGATGTACGAACCAAGAAGATGGATGAAGAGGCGATGCAAAAAAAGAATTTTTGGATACATTCAATCATGTGGAGATCAACATTCCTTTTACTCAAATCTATGAAGAAAATCACACAGTATGAAAAATTCTAAAAATAACTTTGTTCCAATAGAAGAAGTCTCAAGGGAAATGAGAGGATCAATCTTGGAAGGAATGTGTCAGTACTCATTACACCAACTCTAGCAATGCCAACAAAGTGAAAGGATCTAGGGGAATTAACTATTCCAAGAACTATAGGGGAGTTTCACTTTTCTGATGCACTTTGTGATTTGGGAGCTTCCATAAATGTGATGCATCACTCTGTATTCTTTTCTTTGTAGGTTGGTGAACTGAAACTGACGAGAGTAGTGGTGTAGTTGGCAAAAAGAGCTACAGCATATCCAGCGGGAGTTCTTAAGGATGTACTTGTTTGGGTAAGAGATATGATCTTTCCAGCAGATTTCTATGTGCTTAATAGGAAGGATGATCAAGTAAGTTCTCATTCCCCCATTATCTTAGGTAGACCCTTCCTAAAAACTGCAAAAACAATCATAAATGTTAATGAGGGTACACTTTCCCTAGAATTTGGGGATGAATTTGTGATATTTAATGTTATGGATTCCATGAAGTACCCCTCAGAGGACCATTCTGCATTTTTTATCTCCCATTTTGAACCACCAAATAAAAACCCCATGGAATTTGATTGTCCTATACTTTGGGAGATTATGAGTATTAGTTCTATTTTGATGTCTAAGAGTACTTCCACACCTATTTCTAATGCACAAGACTCTCATATTTGATTTTTAAATGGAATCATATTCTGATTTTGATCATCTAAACTCTAATTATGACATGGTTGTTGAGTATGCTGATGGATTTGATGCTTTATTCTCTAATTTTGATGATGTATATTCTGATACTAATTCTCTTTGTGCACATATTTTAGATCCTTCTATATCCCAGTCTATACTCCACCCCGCTACACTAGAACTCAATCCATTACCACCAAATCTCAAATAATCATACTTATTAAGTGGTGAGAAATTACCTGTTATAATTGCTAACGATATCCCTTTTGAACATGAAGAAAAACTTTTGAATCTTTTTAGGAAGTATATCAGGGCAATCGGGTGGACCTTGGCTGACATATCAGGTATTAACCTCTCCATTTTCATGTATATGATTCTTTTGGAGTATGTGGATAAACCATTTAGCCAGCCACAAAGGAGACTCAATCCAACACTTTTGGAGGTTGTTAAAAAATTTCTTGATAAATTACTCAAGGCACGTATAATCTATCCCATTTCAGATTCTCAGTGGGTAAGTCCTATTCAAGTTGTTCCTAAGAAAGGTGGTGTTACAGTTGTAAAAAAATGATAAAGAGGAGTTAGTTCTAATGAGGGTACAAAATAGTTGGCGTGTGTGTATTGATTATAGGAAACTAAACCAGTCCACTTGGAAAGAACATTTCCCCGTCCCATTTATTGATCAGATGCTTGAGAGACTAGCTGGGAAGACGCATTATTGTTTCTTGGATAGATTTTATGGATATTTTCAGTTTCCTATAGCTCCATAGGATCAGTATAAGACTACATTAACCTGTCCCATTGGCACATTTTCCAACTAAAGGATTCCATTTGGACTTTGCAATGCCCCAGGTACCTTCCAGAGATGCATGGTGAGTATTTTTTCTGATTTTATTGAAACCTGCATGGAGCTATTCATGGATGATTTTATAGTGTATGGGTCTTCATTTGATGAATGTATAAGTAGTTTGGGAAAGGTGTTGAATCTGTGTATTGAGAAGAATCTGTTCCAGAACTTTGAAAAGTGTCATTTCATGGTAGAGCATGGCATTGTCTTAGGACATGTAGTGTCAAAACATGGGATAGAGGTTGATAGATCTAGGATAGGCATTATTTCATCCTTACCATATCCTTCATGTGTTCATGATGTAAGATATTTCCTATGGAATGCAGGATTTTATCAGTGCTTCATCAAATATTTTAGTAAGATTGTTCTTCCTATGTTGTTATTACTTCAAAAGGATTCTGATTTTTTGTTTGATGATTTTTTTTAGGAATTCCTTTGATGAGCTAAAACAATGTCTTACCACTCTACCTATCATACAGCCCGCACGGTGGGAGCTTCCTTTTGAGCATATGTGTGACGCATCCAACTTCGTGATTGGAGTTATCTTATCTCAGAGGGTGGAGGGACGTTCACATGTGATCGCCTATGCTTCGAGGACATTGGATTCGGCCCAATAAAATCACACAACCATGGAAAAGGAGTTTCTTGATGTTATGTTCACTTTAGATAAAATCCGTTCATATTTATTATGCTCTAATGTAGTTGTTTTTTCTGACCATGCAGCTTTGAGGTACCTCTTGAAGAAGCTAGACACAAAGCCTGGGCTAATCCTATGGATTCTCCTTCTTCAACAATTTTAAATTGAGATAAAGGACAAAAAGGGTTCAGAAAACCAAGTGGCGGACCACATGATTAGGCTTAATCACACTCTAGATGATGAAACCTTGGACCAGGTACCACTTCGGGAAACTTTCCTCGATGAGCATCTTTATTCCATCTCAGGTATGCAATCTTGTTATGTAGATTTAGTGAACTAACTTGTTGCATCTGAAATCCATTCAAATTTAAAGAAACATCAAGTTAAAAAATTAAACAGTGAGTCAGTATTTTATGTTTGGGATGATCCATACTTATGGCGCATGTGTAGTGACCAAGTTATTAGGAGGTGTGTTTCTGATCATGAATTTGAGTCTTTTCTACAATTCTATCATACATTTGCTTGTAGTGGAAACTTTGGACCCCAACAGATAGCTAGGAAAGTTTTGGACTCTGTATTATATTGTCCTAGCTTATTCCATGATGCCCATGTGTTTTGTAAGTCATTCTCACATTGCCAACACACTGGGAACATTTCTAAAAGACATGAGATTCCCCAACAACCCATATTATTCTTTGAAATTTTTGATGTATAAGGAATTCATTTTATGTGTCCTTTTTCTAGTTCCTTTGGTTTTTTGTACATTTTGGTTGCTATTGATTATGTGAGTAAATGGGTGGAGGCTAAGGCCACCAGGAATGATGATTCTCATGTTGTTGTGGACTTTGTCAAAGCACAAATTTTTTTGCAGGTTTGAAGTACCAAAGGCCATAATCAGTGACCAAGGGACACACTTCTGCAATCAGAATTTGGCTTCCCTCCTTCGAAAGTATGGGGTCACACACAAAACATCAACACCATACCACCCCCAAACAAATTTCCAGGATGAGTTTTCAAATCGTGAGTTGAAATAAATTTTAGAGAAAATTGTGCAGCCAAATAGGAAGGAGTGGATCAAGTGCTTGCATGATGTTCTATGGGAATATAGGATAGCATACAAAACTCCCATCGGTATGTCCCCATTTCGGATTGTTGTTTGGGAAAGTGTGTCATCTTCCTATGTAAGTTGAGCATAGGGATTATTGGGCTATAAAAAATGCAACATGGATTTGGACCAAGCTGGAATCCAAAGGAAGCTGCAAATTCAAGAGCTTGAAGAGATTCGATTGTCTTCATATGATAAATCAAGTCTTTATAAAGAAAGATCCAAAGTATCTCATGACAAAATGATCCAACAAAGGGAGTTTCATGTTGGAGAGAAATTCCTTCTCTACAGTTCACGACTGAAGTTGATGCTTGGTAAGTTGTGTTTTGGATGGTTAGGTCCTTATGTTGTGAAAAAAAATTTCCCTTATGGTGTAGTGGAGATCACATAAGAGGACATAGGAAGGAGATTTATAGTCAATGGGAAATGTTTTAAGAGATACATTGAGGGACTTCCTACTGATGCAGTGGATTTTATCACACTTCATGACCCCATCATCACTTGAGCGCATCATGTTGTTCCTAACCCTTTAACTTTTTTTATTCTTTGGCATATATAAAATTATACATTTCATGTGCATATATCATCTCATGGGTTCACATTGAGGAAAATTTAATAACTTAAGTGTTGGGGATGGAACCTTTTAGTTTATTAATTTCAATTGTTTTCCTGTTTTCAAAAAAACAAAACAAAAAATTGTGTGTTTTTTAAATTTTGTGTGTTTATTTTTCAATTTTTTTTTGTTTTTGAAACTTTTGAGCTGAAATGATTCTCATAACCATTTTTGAAATCCATATCAATAATTGAAACAATTTAGCCCTTGAAACTGAGCTTAAATGAATGCTAAAATGACTTTTTTTCAAGTTCAAATATTTAGTAATTTCATGGAAAGTACACTGAATTTTGAATCCCATGACACATCTCACTATCTTTTTATTTGAAATCACTTTCCTATGTGGATTATGAACCATTATTTTCATATTATTTATATTCACCTTAACTTTTGAGAGAACCAAACCATGCTTGATTTAACCATAATTTTATTTATTCCTGTCAAAACTTGATGGTTTGAGCTACTTATGTTTAAATGATTGAGGCACTTGTTTGGTATTAAAGCCCCTATTTCAAAGAATATTTTTTTTATAATGGCCTACCTTGAACATTAAATCCTTGTAACCCTTAAAATCCATGAACATCCTATTAGTTTAGCCACATTATAAGCCTATTTTCCTTATCCAACTAACTTTTTAAGTGAAATTGCATAATCTAGTTGAACTTAAGTGTCGGGGAAGCTGTCATGTGTTGTGCTACCACATTCGGTGATACTTTGGGTGGAAAATTAAATTCTGAAGAGATGATTTTGCTTCTGAAGAAAACAATCATATTCAAAGTTGTGCCTTTTCTGGAGCTTTCATAATAAGTGAAGTTGTGTATTTCTAGAGCTTCTAATAAACAGAGAAAGTTGTGCCTATCTGGAGCTTTCAAGAAAATCATGTTTGAGAATATTGACATTTTTACTGCTGAAATGTTGAATGGTGTGCACATCCCTTTATTTTTCATGATGATGAACATGAATATATGCTATGGGGATTGAGGAGGAGACCATATTAAAGTGAAAATTAGATTAATTCAATTTTTCTTAAAAAAGAGTCAAGCTCTCCTCATTCATCCTCAGAATTTTTAACATCTAAATCCTACCAATTGAAAGCCACAGAACAACCCTGAAAAGTACTCATGATAAACATATGTCCTTGACTCATATATTGTGGTGATGTAGGAATTTATCAAGCCAATGGTGACCCTTATATGAGTTTGGATGAGAAATACATTGCAAAAAAATTGACATTTGGATGATAAGAGAAAATTCAAGTAAGGTAAGTATTTTGTGCATGGGAGGATAAATAAAGTGGAAATATATCGAATGATATAAATGGAGAACATGAAATAATGGTTTTTATAAGGCATGATAACTTCTGTTTTTTGGTGTGGAATTGTTGGATCTCAAGGATATGTGTTTTAAAATTGTTTTGATTTAATATTGATCTTTACTTGATATGACGTTTTTCCCAAGAGTACAAAAGGGTAAGTGTGGGGGATTTGATAAAACACTATTTTTTTGAATATTTTATTGATAATAAACGACATAATTTCCTCAAATTGTGCTAAATATGTTCATTTAAGAAATATTTGGGATTAGATCATTCATTTGAAAATTTGATTGAAATTTCAGTTTTACCCTTTTAAAATAAACTGTAGTATGTCTCACATAAATATTTTAATATGAATTATTTGAACTTAAATTTTTGTAATAGGGTTCCTCACATAATGTTATACATCTTTTATTCAGGACACTAGAGCTAAATAGTGCATTTGGTTGGTACAAATGGGAAATGATGTCAAAGTTGGGATGGACTCGCTATAATGGACATTGGTTCTATATGTGGGCCATAACTTCTTCATCCATGCTTGGATTAGGCCCAAATTTTTATAGGATCTCTGGGATTAATTTTTTCACAAATAATAATTTTATAAGGAGAGCCTGTTCACTCGTTTTTTTAGTCCAAAGGGCAGTTTAATTTGGATTAAAATATTTGACCGAATTTCCCCATTCACACTTGAAACCACTTGTAATCTAGCCTCCCCTCCACTCTATAAATTAGTGTTTTTCTCATATGGAGGAATTGGGACGTTAATTCGGAGATTGGAGACAGAAAATAATTTGTTTCTAATAAAATTATCCAACCATTGTAAGAGGGGTAGCTCTTGAATCAATGATCCCCTCATCGAAGCCTCCTTCTCTTTTTCATGCTGTAATACTATCATTTGTGTATTAAACTCCATTGTTCTTCTTTTATTTATTCTCTTTTATTATGTTATATTCAAATTTATTATTCTATAAATATTCATATTTGGTCTTTAATTCTTGAGTATAATATTTATTGGGTTATACCCATTATAAACCATTGCAAATGCAATTCGCTTCTACGATGATTACGCCACCCATGGAAGAGTAGTCTTTTTAGTAATTGATCTATCTCTTAGCTTATTAATTAATTTATTTTGAATAAATGAGATAATTTAATTCAATTAATATGATATATTAATTGAGTTTTAAATTTAAATGAAACTAATCAAGAAATTGAACAATAAACACAAATCACGTGAGGTCGAGAATTGTGTGAATTGTGAGAGCGTGATCTTAATTGGTAATTCAAAACCAAATGGTATCAATTTTTAGTGTTCAAATATAATCCCTAAACTCTATTAATTCTAATTTCCAAAGAGTAAATGTGCATTAATTTACCACTGACCATAATCTAACCTTAGAACATCAATTAAAGCAGGGTGCTGCGATTGCATGTTCTGAAGTTATCCTAGGGTTAAATTCACTTCATATTTGTGTTAAAGTTAATTCTCATAGGGTTTGGGATTTAAAAAATTAAGGGATAATAATTAAGTGGATATTAATTTAAATTATAATGATTAATAAATTATTTAAGAGGTTTATTTAGATCAATTTCACTTTCTAAAAATAGTTTTCTAAAAAAACATCTTTTCATTGTGCTTTGTTAATCAACTTACATTTCAAAATTAAAAAAAAAATGAAATCTTCTTACAGAAAACTTCTTCAAGTTTAATAAAAAATAACCCCCCACCCATCCTTTCAAGTAGTGTTTTAATTCTATTCTATTTTATTTTTTAGGATACCTTTAAGAATTTGTTTTAATTTACTTCCTCCTTTGAGAGATGACCTTGGTCAACCACTCTACTGCACCTAAGTACCCAAAAACCACTAATAATTTGAGGGCACCCACGATAGTGCCTTTCAGCTTGGTCCCATCCTTCCATGATCCTAAGCATGGTACAAAATCAACTCTAAAACTATGGTCAATTTCCGTTGTCTCTACCTGTATTCAAACAGTCTAATCGGGTACCCAATGGTGGCCTAAATAGGGTGTGAGATACAATACAAGTAGGTAACCACCCAAAAATCTATACAATTATAGGTTTTGAAATATAACAAGATAAATAGTGTACAGGTAAATAGGTAAGTAGTAAATAAATGTACAGATTCCCATGGTGTGTATCTACAAAATCAGTGACATTAAAATAATTTCTAATGTATCCCCATAAAAGATGGTCATGGTCCTCTATCAAGGTAGATACAAATAATACATAAAGTAAAAACCATGAAATCACTATATAAACCATATAAAAATAACATCCACGTACTTATTGTGTAACTTGAAGTGTCAAAAAAATACATCCAAGTCATTTAACCAAGCATATCATATTTCTCATAGTTGTTCCATATAATAAAAGTGTTATAACACTAAGGGATGGATCCAAGGTGTAGAAGACCAACGAATCCTCATTGAGACCTAGGATTATCTCGATGGAAACTCAGTTAGGTATTGGTTATATTCCTAGGAGCATGTCATACCAAACACGTCCTACTCGAGTCTAAAAAATTTGGATCCAAGGAGTATCAAGGCATGAGGTATCCCACAGAATCAAGACCCAAGGAGCATACTCAGTCCAAAGCATCTATAATCATGATCAATATTCAAGTATCATCATCCAAGGAATCTATTCATTCATTAAACATTTCATAAAATTTATCATTTCATACCATATCAGTCTACCCACTCGTATAACCATTCACATTCAATTACATCACTTGAGTATACCCACTCATATATCACAATTCACATTCAAGAGTAAATAAATCAACATCAATGTGTTATCACATGGTAAAGGAGGAAACCCATCTCCTAAAAATATTATTTAAATTAATTCATTTATTAAATGGATTCCCTTATCTAGGAAAGTATCAATTTACCCCATGGGTGGTTTAACATGGATTAAACATGGTAAATTCATAAGGAACACCCCATGGGTGTACATAGTTGGAAACAAACCACCAATTCATCTCAAAGAAACATAAGATAATCCCAAAGAGGTCCAATTATATCTAATTCAATTAACCAGTTAAATTTCAGGGTCTCATCAGAAAGTATGACGGGTGAAAAAATGGAAGCTAAGTCTATAAAGGAGAAAACTAAAGGAAAATGTATAGAGAAAATATTGTATCTTGGTAGTAGAGTGTTCATCCAGTATCAACTCCTGATTTAAATAAGCTCAGAAGAAAATAGAAGAACGTATGAAGAACCTAAAATTAGGGAAAATTATCTTGCACCTAAATAGTGCAGTCAATATCCAGAAGAATTAATAATAGCTAAAAATAAATTGGTTGCTCACTAATACGGATCCAATGAGATATTATGTTCTTTAATAAATGATAAAATGGAGATAATACTTCAAAATCCAAACTTATTCAACAAATGGATTTCTCAAAATGGTTTTTTGATATGTGGGAGGAAGAAAAGTGATTTTAGGTTAAAATAGATTTAATTTAAATTCTAAAAAATAAATTTCACAAAATAATAGGTCTGTATGGTTTGAGAGCATGGTTGGCTATAGGATAAGGGAACCTGCATTGTTACCTCACACGGTTTGACTAACCATGCAGAAACCATTCAATACTCTTATTTTAAAATTTCAAGGATTGTTGTGCGACCAATTAGCCCAAATCGCATGGTTTGGTCTAGTTGTGTGGCCTCATCCTACTTTTTTCCCATGCCTCTCATGGTTTATTAGATCATGTGGCCTTACCCACATGGTTTGATCTAATCATGTGCCATGAATATTTCAACCCAAAAGTTCGGTTGTATGATTCATACAAGCCCCAGAAACCACCAAAACACCTATGATATCAAAGGGAACTCACATTAGGCCACAAGAAAACATTTAAACTAAAAGAAAAGGTATTTTTACCTATAATAGAAACCAATATATTAAAATATTCCCCCCTTAAAGTAATTATACCCCAAATTTTCCTATGAAGTGTGGTCAAGATTTACCTGAGAACAACTCTGTCCACTGATAATATATATCTGCCTCCCACTCCCAAGTCTCATCTTATAAACAGCCATGCTACCATAGCACCCGTACTGGAGTAACTGACCGGACATAGAGAACCTTGATGCCCCTTTAAATAATATGAATAGGATTCTCCTCAAAGGTCACATCTTCCTGTAACTCAACCTCCTCGGGTTTAAAAGCATGAGACATGTCTGAATGATAATGGTTTAGTTGAGATAAGTAGAAGATTTTGTCCAAGGTTCAGTACCTTTGAGGTTACTACAACTGATAGGCTACATAATAGGCTCTCTCTAAAATCAAGGATGACCTGATATATCACACTGAAATCTTACCATATCTCTTGATCCATCTGTGTCCCAACCATAATGAAGCATGAAGAAAGATCTGATCCCTGACCTTGAACTCTAGAGGTCATCTACGATGATCGGTGTAAGATTTATGTCGATACTATACAGTAGTCATCTGCTTCTGAATCAAATGGACCTACTTAGAAGTCTCCTGTATGAGATGTGGTCCTAATAAATCTACCTCGCTACCTCTAAGTATCAAATAGGTGATCAGAATGGCCTATCATACAAAGCCTTGTAAGGTTCCAACTGTATAGTCTCCTGATAGAAGTTATTGTAGGAAAAATCAACCAGGGGTATATGCCTCTCCCAAGAGCCCCCAAAATCTCATTTTCATGCTCGCAACATGTCCTCAACCATCTATATCATATGATCTTACTGACCATCAGTATGAGGTTAGTATGTTGTGCTCAGAATCACCAATGTTCCTAGAGACCTATGAAAACTCAACCATAAATGAGATGAAAATTGGGCATACCTATATAAAATTGTAGTGTCTTGGACCCCATGAAGTCATACTATCTCATTGATATACAACCTCTCAATCTTATCCACACTGATGGCCTCCTTTATCGATAATAAATGATCAACCTTTGTGAGTCTTTTAACAAAAACCCACACATCATCATTACCTCGATGAGACCTTGGTAAACCAATCACGAAATTCATCTTGACATTATCCCATTTCCACTTGGTAATAGTTAACTACTATAAAAATTTTTATAATCACTGATGTTCCACCTTCACCTACTAATAGGTGGAACACCTCAAAACAAAACCAGCTACCTCACATGTCACACCCAACCACCAATACTGATGTCCTAAGTCAAGGTACATCTTGGTGATGCTGGGATGAATTGGACAAGATGAGGCATGAAACTTGCAAATAATCTCCTCGTTTATGTCCATTGAAACCCAAATGTGACCATAGATACATAGGTTCCCATCCTTACCTGTGTTACAACTAGGAGGTTAGTCCTCACCTATAACACTCTCCTATAGGAATAATCCCTGTGAATCTGATAGCTACCTAGTCCTTACTCTATTTAGTAGGGTAGAGGTTATAGAGGTTATAGCTAAGGATGAAAGATAATTTTACCCCTAATAGTTCTACACCTCCAAGTGCATCTTAAAGAACAAATCCATGAGTTGCTACTCACTATTTGTTTTTTGAACTTCATGTATCTGAGTCCTCCTACTTAGTGAACCTGCCACAGCATTGCCTTTACCAGGCATGTAAGAAAGTTCATAGTCAAAAGACTATAGGTATTACACCCACCTCCACTACCTAATATTTAGATCACACTGTGTAGATATGAACTTGAATCTTTTGTTCATGAATGACTGCAACAAACTCGAGATCATGTTCCAGGTGGTTCATCTAGTGTGGACTCAAATTCCAAGACTCATATGATATGACTCCATCTCCCTGCATCAATACTGCTCCAAGCTAGATACCTAATATGTCACAATACAAAATGTAAATCCTACCCTTCTATGGAAGTGTCAGGACCAGTGCGGAATTCAATCTCCCTTTCATCTCTTGAAAGGTTATATCACAAGAATATAACTATAAAAACTTCACACCTTTCTTAGTCAAGCCTTTGAGTTGCGCTAATAAGCATGATAAGTCCTATATGAAATAGTTGTAGTATCCAGTTTTCCCCGACAAACTCTACATGTCAAAGATGTTATTCGGATGTTCCTATAAAACTACAGATATCACCTTCTTTGAATCTATTTATACTCCTGTCTCTAAGATAATGTAACCCAGGAAGTTAATTTGATCCATCCTGAAGTGTCACTTTGTGAGCATAGTATATAACAAGTGCTCTCTCAGTGTATTCAAAATGGTCTCAAGATGTTTTTTAGGGTCATGTCGATTGTGAGAATATACGAATATATCATCCATGAAAACCACCACAAATGAATCTAGATAAGGATGGAAGACTCATCTCATCAGTGACATGAAAACTACTGGTATGTGTATAAGACTGAACGAAATAACCAGATACTCATATTGACCATACATGCTATGAAAATATTTATGAGGTATGTCTTTAAGTATAACACATACCAAGTGATATTTTTATCCAAAATTAATTTTTGAGAACATTCGATCATCACAAAGATGAGAAAATAATTCATCTATCCATTGTAATAGATATCGGTTTTTTAACCATCATCTGGTTTAGTTTATGGTAATCCAAGAATAAACTAAAGGTGTCATCTTCCTCTTTCATAAAAAGACCAGAAAACCCCATGGAGAAGTACTTGGTTGAATAAACCCCTTTGACTCCAAATCCTCTAGCTATCTATTGAGCTCTTACAACTCCTTGATAGCCATTTTTTAAGGAGAAATGGATACCAGTGTAGCTCCTAGAACAAGATCGATGGAGAAATCCACCTCTCCCTCAGATGGTGTGAAGACCCAAACTTTTATTAATGAAAATTTCTCTTGATCTAATTAAATGTATTATTATTTATAAAGGTTATATAAAATATATGCACTTCCTTGGTTTTATGTTTTTTGATTTTAAAATTCTGTTAATAATTATTATCATCGCTAATATAGTCATTGAATAGTGATCACGTGATTAGTATAAATATAGGGCTTTAACAAATCCAATTTACTGAGATAAAGGAAGTGATAGACTAATCCAATAGAATTTCTCCATACAACCCCATTTTTTAGAGCTCGTAAAGGAGGTGGCATCACTAGGCTTCACTCTTTTCCAAGCCAAATCCAAGCTTTAACACGTTAATCTTGAACGGAATCGCCTATGAGAGAAGTAGAAGTTAATAGAGATTACCACTCAAGTGATGTTATCCCAGCCACCCCAAAATTCTGTCAACATCACACATTTTACCCTTAGGTGTTATGCAGGTGTTATAACGTGTTATGTGACAAGACCTTAGCACTATGATTATGTGATTTATTTTTATATAATGAATATACAATTATTTTATTATTGTTACTATGTAAATGGTTTTTAAAGCACAAATAGTATTTTTAGTTAATATTCAATTAAGAAATCAATTTTGATGAATTAATGGATTTTTGAATTAAATAATATTTTAATAAAATATTATTACTAAATTAATTTTTATTAAATATAAATGATCATATAATTTTTATACAATTGTAATTTTATTAAGGTTTTAAAGTTTTTTTTGTAAAAACCCATGAATTTTTTATAAATGTCGGGTTTTATTTTAAAATTAAAAAATCAAATATTTAGAATATTATTTCGATAAAATGAATATCATCTTTGGATTCAGGGTGTCGAAATTATCTAACGGTGAATGTTTCATAATTTTCTGAGACAATCACGTTTTTGGGTAAAAATTAAATATCATTTAAATATATAATGTGTTTTATGACATCATAATGACCCAATAGTGATATAATAAAATACTATAAAAGGGATATTCATCCAATATATGTTTTACCTTTAAAATAATGTGATTTTATACTTTTTTTTATTAATTTTATGGTGCCTTAAGGGACCCTCCAAGACTTATAAAATATTTTAACTTTTTAAAATGATTTCCTTGAGAGTGTGACTCACCTCCACAAAAGCAAGCCTGATATTTTAATAGGTTCGATGATTTTCCTTATAAAATAATATTTTATAATCAACATTGGAAAAAACCATGGGAAAAAACCATTGTTTGGTTTGTGTTTTTTATTAGTTTAATATGAAGTGTCCAAAACCTAAATAATAAAGAATTCCCTTTCATTTCCTATATAAACCCACTCAATATCCCATTCCTATTCATTAAAACTATTTGTATCTTGACCAAACTCTACCCTCCTCTCTATAAAATCTTCCCAAGGTGCCCCAATCTCCCAATAATCCTCTCTCAAGCCTCTCCCAATCCTTTAGGATCACAATTCCAAGTAAGGGATCCTTACTTTTCTCCCTTCCTTATTTATGTCTGAGTTTCCTTTTATTGTTATGACCTTTTATATTCAATTAAAAATGTTAAGGTGTGATTTCTCACCTACCCTATACTTCCCTCCTTATGTTTGAATGATTAGATACCCTTTTATATTTCATTAATTCCTCCCATTAACACCCATTACCATGCCAAAATTCTGTAAGGGATTTCTATCTCCTCATTTACTTTCAAGAAATTATTTTATATTATGCATCTAAATTCCATTACATATGTTGGGATATTATGTTCCATGACCCCCTTACTGTCTATTTAATTTATAAATGATGAGAGACCCCTTTCTCTCTCATCAACCCATTTTACATTTTCCATTTGACGTCGTTATGCTATCGAAGTTACTCCAAAATTTCCCATGCCAAAATCATCATGTAAGTTAATACCATACCCATGTCTTTATCAAGGGTATTCACCTTTATGCACATGTACTTGTTTATTTATGACTTAAGTTTATGTATTCTGCGTCTCTTATTTTTGGAATAAATTATTGTGTTTAATGAATTAATGTTGTATGATCCATGTGGAACATTTATGCATGAAATGAAATGTTTATAAAGGGTGTCCCCTAATAGCGCTCCAATGCATTTGGTAAAGAATAGTATCATGATACGCCATGTGAAATGAGGTTTTAATCATGATAATTTAGGTGCAATGAGGTTTTATCCATTCTAATTTATTTTCAATGAGGGTTTACTCATGATCCATGTGAAATGAGCCTTGGCTCATGCTAATATCATGTTAAATGTTGTTGTCACATCTCCATGTTATGATAATCATGCTATATCATGCCTTGATGTTCATGTTTATATTATGCTCCATTGATATACCTATTTCCTAACATGTATTGTATTCTTAATGTTATGCCTTTTTTACTATCTTACTAGGCTTAGCTCACCCTTTTCTTATGTATGTCCATAGGTTATCCCATTCAATTCTAAATATGAAGTAGTGTTGTGGTCATGTAAAAGGAGTTTTCAATAAAGATGTTGTATTTTTATGTTATAAGTTGTTGTGTAATATTCCTTATTTCCCAAGACACTATACCTCTCGATCCTCAGAGTTTTCTTAAGTTAAATTTTATATAATAAATCATGTTTAAGTGTGTAATGATGAGCATGGTTGTTATAGATGGTAAACTATAAAATTCATCTGGGAACACATCCTTGAAATGTTCAACCACTAGAGGACAGTTTTCCTGACACTTCCCTGATCATCCTGATATAAAACTAATGATCTAGGTTATCATCCTTCCCATCCCAAGATTCTATGGTCCAACTCATCTCTCATAGACATCCCATTCACCCTTGTCAGTAGAAACTGCACCCTCTAGTGATGTGAAAGTCACCCTCTGATGATAGCAGTCAATGTAAGATTGATAAGATATTATCCAATCCATCTTGAGTATGATATAAAACCTGATCATCTTGAGGACATAAATATCCCAAACTAAGTGACTCACACCAACCTCAAAGGGGGCACTCCTTCTACTCGAGTACATCCTCTGTTCTGATCCCAAACGGAGTTTCTAGTATTATAATGATATTAGAACATAGTATGATGAGCACAAGGATTTTCAATAAAGGTGCAGGTATAAAACTATGTGATTCACCTGTATAAAAAATAGTAGATGCAATAGTAGACTCTACTAAGATCCTACCTCTCACTATAGATGTTTTGTCACCCTTCTCTTATAGGGTAGGCTTCAAAGAATAGATTTGTCCTGAACCATCGCCCTATGAAACAACATCATTATCCGTAATAGGCCCACTCTGATGTCTCAGTGTAATCGGTGTCTGGTTGCCTCTACCACGACCGCCACAACCTCAGCATGATTGACAGTAACTCCTCCAACTCTCTACCAAATGATGAGATGAGACACACACTTTTTAACTCTGTGTAAGAGCTAACCCCCTACAACTCATAATTAGAGGGAAGGTCCTGCATAAATGTTTCACATGGCCCATCCATCCACAAATATATAAAGCATGTCAATTACTCCATAATCATCATTGTGCCCTATTCCAGATGCATAAACTCACTATCCAACTCTGACTGTAGAGTCTCAAGGTATAAATAGTCATAAAACCTTGTTTGAAAATCATCACAAACCATGTATCATAGCCTATTATCATGGTTCAGAACATCTCACTAGTATTTTTCTACTCCATGAAGAATATAAGTTGTGATTTTCACTCCACTCTTACTAAGTGTCTTTAGATGATCTAATATCGATAGAATATTCTCTATCCATAGATCAGCAGCATGTAGACCGCCATCCCCTAAGGACAATGGAGGATGTTTCTGATGGAACACACACATAAACTCATCCATAGACAAGGAAGGTTGTGGTGCTCCCTGAAAATCTACATGAAGTGACAGAATCACTCATGGAACTATGCCTTAGCACCTATGTCTAGAAAAATAGTTTGTGTCATAAATGGACCTAAGGTAGGATCCAATAGTAGCCCATGGATCACCACCTCTGGATCATGATTGTCACCACCCTCCTGGCCTATGACTAGAGGTCATCATGGTGGGATACCTCTACAATTTCAAACCCATACCTCATAAAGAAAAACATCAAATTTCAAAGATCAAAAAAATAAGATAAGTCAGAACCTCCTAAAACCATGTCATATCACACATCCTACTCCTAAATCCAGGACTGTAAAAAGAATATTCACCAAGAATCACTAGATACGCTGCCTCTTTCCCACTTAAATGTTTATTCTAGGTCAAGTATTTGTTTCCAAGTTCACTTTTCCATTTCAATTTCATTTAACATTCATTCCCATTATGTTGCAATTTAATTTAAAATTTAATCAAAATAGTTCACCAAGTTTCAATCCATGAGGACCCATAACACATCATGAACCAAAATTTGGTTCCCATATAATTTATACCATATTAACTTCACTTTAATTAATTTAATCAAAAGGTGTGACACTTTCCAGTCCATAACGGACCATACTCCTTATGAAATGAAATATGTAGTCTCATTCTCTATCCACAACACAAAATCTACCACGAAAATATATATAGCTATCACAACACCAATCATAATAGTATGCAACAATTAATAAATCCTAAATGGTCGGGCATAATGCATGGAATGTGAAATCTAGTCGGCGCCTAAGATGATGCATGAGAAGGAATTCCATCATCTCATTGGGTTTCAACACAATATAACCCAAATTCCTATCAATAATAACATTAAAACTCATGTGTGTCACCTAATGGTGGAATAAAATCAACTTTAATATTCCAAATCTAGAAAAAAAAACAATTTAATTTGAGGAAATTTGGATTTTTCCAATATGAGGGTTAACTACATTTAGGAACAACACATTACCAAACTCCAATAACTTCCAATTTTATTTATTATTCCAAAATAGTAATGAAAAAAATAAAATAAATGATTTGATACCACTTTTTATTATCTCATACCTAGATGTCGCTCAATAGTTCCCTAAGCCTAGTTGGTCACATGACCTCAAGTGCATATCCCTGAATGCCAAAGGCTTGTGACTAGCAATGAGGGCCTAGGGTGTGTCTATGGGAATAATATACCCTCATTACCATAGTTTAACATAGAATAATGTAAATAACATTCAATAATGGAAGCATATATAACAATCAGACAACTGATAGATAAACAAGACACGAACACATAACAAGCCCGAAGTGTCACGTATACAATGATGATGATACATGTATCTAAAAAGCATCCAAAATAGCTAGAGATAAATACATTAAAATACAAGTATCCAAAATACCAAAAATAATAAAATTTTAATTCCCTATATATCATCATGTGCCTCTTCTCAGTCTCATGCTCCCCTACTTCGATGCATGATACAAAATAAACTCTCAAATTGTGGGTGTATTTCCCTATCTGTGCCTACACCCAAATAGTCTATTTGAGTACCCAACGGTTGCCCGAATAGGGTGTGAGATACAATTCTAATAGGTAACCACCCTATGATCTATACAATTCTAGGTTGTGTAATATAACAATCTAAACAGTTTTCAAGTAAATATGTAAGTGGTAAATAATTGTACAGATTCTCATGGCATGAAACTACTAAACCAATAACACTGAAATAGACTCTCAAGGATCCCTAGAAAATATGATTAATCTCCCCTATCAAACCATATACAAAGAATACATAAATTAAACACCACATCCTCACTATATAAATTGTAGAACCATATCATCCATGGCCTTTTTTACAACCTGAAGTGTTAAAGAAAACCTGACCGATCCATTCAACCAATAATATCATATTTCTCATGTTCATGCTGTATAATTAAATTTTCAAACCATAAAGGGTATGATCCAAGGAGTAGAAGACCATGGAATGCTCATTTATTCCTAGGATCATCTCAATGGAAACTCATTTAGGCACTAGTTAGAGTCCTAGGATAATTTCATACCAAACATGTCCTATGTGAGACCAAGCAATCCAGATCCAAGGGGCAGCAAGTCCCAAGGCATCCCATGGAATCAAGACCCGAGGAGAATACTCAATCTAAGGTTTCTACTTCCACATTCAAGATACAAGGAGAATCTTTCAAAGAATATATTCATTCTTTCACTATTTCATACCATTTATCATTTCATACAAAATAACTCCACTCACTCATATAAGAATTCACATTCAATTAAATCACATGAGTATACCCACTCATATATCACAATTCACATTCAAGAGAAAAAAATCAACATCAACATGTTATCACATGGTAAAGTAGAAAGCCCGTCTCTTAAACATATTATTCAAATCAATTAATTTATTAAAGGGATTATTTATCTAGGAAATCATCTATTTATCCCATGGTTGGTTTAAAATGGCTTAAACATGGTAAATTCATAAGGAACACACCATGGGTGGCCATGGTTGGGAACGACCTCCAACGCATCTCAAAAGAACCTAAGGGAATCCATAATATGTGTTATTAAATATAATTTGATTAACTAGTTAAATTTTGGTGTTGTGTTGGAAAGTACAGTGGGAAATACAATAACATCTAGGTTTATAAAGAACTAAATCTCAAGAAAAATGTATAGACAACATACCATAGCTCGGTAGTAGAGTGATCATCCATTATCAGCTCCCAATTTGACTCATATTATAATAAAATTTAAGATCATATGAAGAACCTAAAATTATGAAAATTAGCTTGTGCCTAAATAGCATTGTAGATATCCAAAAGAGTGAATAACACCTAAAAATGAATTAAGTACTCACTAATATGGATATAATGAGACATTCCACACTTGAATCAGAGATCAGATGGAAGGAATACCTCAACCCCCATCTCAGTCATCAAAGGTATCTCTTAAAAGGGTTCTTTACTATGTGAGAGTAAGAAAATCTATTTTAAGTTAAAATAGATTTAAGTTAAGTTTTAAAAAATTAATTTAATTTACCAAAATAATATGGTTTCATGGTTAATTATAGGATAATGGCACCTATATTCTTACCTCACATGGCTTTACTAACCATGTAGAAACTATTAAAAACTCCTCTGTTAAAATTAAATATGTTGTCGCGCATTTTTGTAGAAAAAATCGCATGGTTTGGTCTAACCGAGAAGCCTCCTCCTTTTCTATTCCCATGCTTCGCATGGTTTATCATACCATGTATCCTACCCTGCACTGTTTGAAATGACTATTCTCCAGGAATTTTCATCCCAAAAGATGGGTTATGGGCTATGAAAAATCCCTGGACACCCCCAAAATTCATGTGATATCAAAGGCAACTCACATTAATTTGTAATAAAACATTTAAACTGAAAGAAAAAAGGATGTGTACCGTATACAAAAACACGGGTTCTTACTGAAGTATACTTGGTTAATTGAAATTTATCTACTCTATTAGGAAGGATATTTTGAAGAAGTTATGGTCTAATAAACCAATGGAAGAAAATTCATAATTATCAAAAGAATCTACTATATCCATGTTAATTATAAAGATGGGGGAAAATCAAAAAAATCTAATACCTGATTCTTTATTGGATATGAAAATTAAAATTTTGGAACTAGAATCAGGATGATGATCATCATAAAATAATTTGGACTTGGTTTCAATTATTCAAGGATAATCTCTTATGGAATAATTAAAACATAGTTGACATGGAAGTTGATAATAAAGAATCAACTGATAATATATGAGTGGATCTGAGTAGAAGTACCCAATGAATTCAAGTTTGAGAGAGTTCATATGACAATACTAAATTTTTATAGGATAAACTAGTGGAATATGTTATTTAATTCTCTATCACTAATGAGACTTGAAGTAGAGATTTGGATGTTGGAGCTATAAAAGATATAGTTCCAGAAGATATGGAACTAAAACGATCTGATATGTAAGTTGAATTATCGAGATCAACCAGGTTAAGGAAACTAGTTTAAAGGTGTTTATCTAACATGAACTTCTTATCTCTAATGGATAGGGGAGAACCTAAAATCTTGAAATAGGTGGTGACTCTCAATGACTCCAAAAATTGGGAGTCAATGATGAAAAAAATAGATGAGTTCATTATATTATATTGGAACATGGTAAATGATAGGGTTACCATAGGGAATGATGCTATAAAAGAATTAGTGGGTGTTTTATTTGAAGTATGAGGTTTATGGAAATAAAAAATTCAAGTCATGGATAGTGGTGAACAGATTTTAATATAATGAATGTATTGAATTCTAAAAAAAATCACTAGTAGTTAAGCATTATATTGTCCAGACAATGTTGATCATGGTTTCTACTAATAATCTAAAATTAGAGAAATCGGATATAAATACATCCTTTCTTTATATTGACTTAGAGAAATATATTTTCATGAATAATCTAGTGAGATTCAAGGATCCTCATAATAAGGAATTGGTTTGTAATTTGAAGATTAGTCTCTATGGATTGAAGTAGGAAAAAAAATAGAGGAATAAAAACATTGATTATTTAATAGTTTAGGAAGGCCTTAATTACTCCAAAAAACTAATTATTTCTACTAGAAGATGTGGGAAAACTTAATTTTCATCATACTTATTTTTTATGTGGATGAATTACTTCTGGAGGGTACAGATATTAATAGTATTCCTAAGATAAAGTGTAATTTTTCTAGTATTTTTTAGATTATATATGTTAATCAAAAAAAATATTGGGAATAAATATTGAGATAGATAGGGAAGCTGGTAATTTAGTTCTATCATAAAAATTACTACATCTAAAAGATCATTGAGAAATTTAGGATGTCTAGATATATGTTTTTCATAACTCCACTGGTATGACACTTCAAATAATTCAAGGAGAATGCAACGTCCCCCGATCTGGCTCTCACTCAAAATTAGGTTGGTTACTAGACCTCAAGCGCACCTCCTATACACCAAACGGTGCCTACTAGTAGTGGGGGTGTAAAGAATATAGTGAGGAGATTATTATCCCTAGTACAAAGTCAAAATATAATAGAAATAAATAATATTATTAAATATCAGAGTAATGTAAATAGAAGAAATGGTACAACATACAAATGGAAGGTAAAGGAAGAACCAATAAACCAAATGATATTGAACCATATAATGTCAGGCTAAAATGTAACTAAATGACATGTTTGAATTTAAATAAATAAAATAACAAGATAACATGAATAATCTCAAAAATCCATAGTCTTAAACCCCATGTCAGTCTCATATTCAAGCTCCAACCCATCCAACAAGAAACATTAAACTGTAAGGACCCTTTCCCTTGTCCAAACCAACATTCATGTAAACTTCTCAATTGCCAAATAGTGGTCCAGATAGATTGTGAGTAAAACTTAATAGTTCAACACCATCTAACCTAAAATAAATAGTATTATAATTAATTACATGTAATAAAGCGATAAACAGGTGTATTAATTAATTGAATCAATATAATACAATAATCAACCTTCTTTGGAACCCTCTTGGAATATCTTAGAGCATGTAGCACAAACATGCAAAACATAACAAAAAAACTTAACATAATAACATAACTAGGAAAAACCCTCTATATAATAATTATAACATAACCTATACAATCTCTATAAGCATTGCAGTATAGCAGGTCCAAGCCTTTTAAATAAACATTTTAGCATGACTGGAAAAATCCCTATAAGCATTATAGTATAACTGGGGAAATACCTTTATATAATAATTTTTTCATAACTATTTCATGCCCTTTATATAATAATTTTATCATGAAACATGGAACAAGATATAGTATAAATAATAACACATATACATCAAAATCCACAGGGGTCAATTCAACCAATTATCCTTTATCTTTTAATTACCCATTTTATTTATCTAGTTTGGTCTTTAACCATTATCATGCTAGTATACAAAACCATATAATATTAAACATTGTTAGTCATTCCAATTAAATAGTTAGTACACTTTCCAAGGTTAATTTATCAGAAGCAATCACCTGAGGTCTTATGTCATGATAACCACACTTTAATCCATTAGCCAATTCATTATTATTCCAGGGTAGTCTTACCCAATGGGTAGTTGTATGCCTGGTCATAGAACTATTGAATATAAGGAATCAAAAGAGTAATCCAACACATGATCTATTATCACCCATTATTCAATTAATTAACATGCATGTTGTATCAGTGAAATTACAATATTTTACATATATAAATAATTAAATAGACCGTTGGGTTTGTTTAAGACCACCCACCATTATCTAGTGATCAAAACAATCCTTTCAATAGGTAATGCCAACAAGAATGAAGGTAAATATGATAAAAAAGAATAACCCATATCACAAAATACCAAGATAAAACCCCAAAACAACCATGGTTAATAGATTCCAAAACTACAATGGATAATAAGAAGATGCGAGGGGAAACCAAAGAAAAAAATGTGCATGGATCAGACACTTGATTGAGACATCCATAAGGGACAAAAACCCTCTAACATTTCTTGGAGATAACCTAGGGTTTGAGAGAGATAGAATATATTTTTGGATGAATAATAAATCAAACCCACGGTATGGATTTAAAACTGATGAGCCCAAGAAATATACAACATGTAATCCTTTCACATCATGTATTTCTCAATTTTTGAGTTATGCTAAAAAAAGGTGTCACCTCAAGTTAAAATAATCCTAATAAAACATTACATGATGTGAAATAGTTTCACAAAATATAACTATGTCATGACCTGAACCAATTCACGGTGCCCTCCAAGCAACATTTTCACATCGTGAATCAGTTTCATGGTGTGTAACCATTTCACACCCTGAACTAGTTCACGAACTCTACATGGAAACATTTACACTTCGTGAACTGGTTCCACATCATGTAACCATTTCTTGCCCTGAACTAGTTCATTATGTCGGCATGGAAACATTTATATGTCATGTAATAAGTTCACGGTGTGTAGTTTTCAAGTGGAAAACACTCATCCCAACTTCAAAAAAAGACCCCATATCATTTTCAAATCCTTCCAAACTCACAGAAAACCCTCATAATCCCCTTGAAACATTTATACCCACAATACATTAATTAAAAAAATCTGAAATTTGGGTTATTTTCCTCATAAAATTATCTCCATTATCAATGGAACTTCACCCCCAAGGTTTGAAGAATATGAAAACTCCAAATGAAATATTTTCAATGAAAAACTCAAAGAGGGTAATACCTGGAAAAGGATGGGATCTTATAAAGAAGGTTTCTAAAATGAAATATGTATTCAATTACATGGAGAGTGTTTTATTTTCATCATTTTTAGGAAGTTTAATATAATTAATGATATATAATTGACCAGAAATTTCATTTTTAGTGGGAGTGGTGAGTCATTTCATATTAAATCTCAGGAAGGAATAATGGGATTTTATGAACCAGATCATCTAGTACATGAGTGGATCGGAAGATATAGTGTTGTGATTCGAGATAGACAATTCATTGTAAGGTTAAATTGATTCTAAATTTATTGGGTATTAAAAAAACAAGAAGTTCACTATAGGGTTTTTGTTCACCTGTGGATGAATGGTATTTAGTTGGACGTCATGGATATAACATGTTGTTACATTGTCCATAATAGAGGTTGAGTACATGGAAGCAGTAGAATCATAAAATTAATTGATTGGTTTTTTGTACTTATTGAATCATATTAAGAGAATCTAGGAGGGTAGATTTTTATTTTATGATAATTAGAGTGTAATTTAGAATATACTGGAAGAGACATTACTAGAGTTATGGAAGATAGATGAGATATATAATCTAGCAGAAATGTACACCAAGATGATAGTATAATAATGTTTGACACTATTACTCAATGAAACTTGGATGAATATAAGGATTTTAAGGATACTATATTCTACAATAGAAGGAATATTTCTTTTAGACTCATTGTTTGATAGTTTCCATGAGTTCCTTAACACAGTATTAAAGTGAGAGATTTGTAGGATTTTTAATCATATTCAATTTATAATTCAATCAACCAAAAGAAGAATCTATAGAAAACATCTCATCCTTGATGTTCAACACAATTAAAATAGAAGTCAATGAAGTAAATTTAATGAGAATATGATTTCTTATGATGGTTGTGTGCTAGTCAGTGGTCTAGAAGTTGTGTGAATAGAAGTTATGTAATATACATTGGGTGATCTGATGATTCTATTCTAAAATATTCTCCTCATGGTTTTATGAAAAAAAATTATATTGTAAGGGTAATTTATAGAAGTATAAGAGTAACTTTAATTACTCATTGGAATTTAGAGGATGTAGCTAGACTTTATATAGGATATCGGTAGTCACCATGCTCAATAGAGGTACTTCCACAAATTTCAGAAGTCGGTGCAACCAGATGATCAGTTGAACCCTGCTATAAGTGGGGTGGGACAACTTGTACACATATATTCTATATTATTAAAAAAGGAAGTAATATAACATCAATTTTAATTATCGATTGTGATTGTAATCTTTGTTACTTCTAGTTATAATGAGAATGGAAGTGGTGTAACTCTCATGGTTATATGGCTCATGTCTGAACCATGTAAATCCAAAAGTTACATCTTTCCATAAGAATTTTATACACTTAAATTTTTTATGAGTTGTGGATTTTATTTAGTGTATATGAATATGAAACAGTGTAGTGAGTATCTTGATTTTTTCTTCCTATCTTTTGATACCCTAAACGATGAGGAAGTAACTTACAGTTTAGGAAGTTTTGGTGGTCATGTTCCACTATGTTGAAGTTTATGGATGATGAATGTTGATAGATCACTATTTTGGAATCCCAAAACTACTTTTTTGTGTGAAAAAATAAATTAAGTGATGATATAAAACACACAAGAAATTATGTTAGTTTTTTATATGCTAATGAAGACATTGCGACACCTTACCCTCCCATATCGACCAATGCCTATGAATAATCGGTTGCATGAGAACAACCCAAATAGTTTCTACACTCTAGTTAAATTAGTCATCAAGATAAGGATACATCCTATAAATTACACAATTTAAGATATTTTAATATAGATACATGATATATATATATATACACTCATTTTCTACCCTTAATAATAATGGGATTAGTAAACATGATAATGAGAATTCTCAATATCCATAATTGTATGATGTAAATCAATATTAAAATGAATAACCAACACCTATACTGATAGGGAAAGTATCCTTAATAATGGTAATAACATATTCCTATAATTAAGGTGTAATAATTCATAATAACATGATTCAAAATTCCACTCAATCACGTGACATAAAATAATCCAAGATAAAAAAAATAACATGGAAAAATATATTCCAAATTATAGATATCAGATAGTACTAATCCATAATTATTTATCTAAAACCTCTAACTGAATCTAAATCCTAAACCACCTCACTCTCCTCTATATTTCCAAATAAATACAATCATGATGACCAAATTTCCTTAATAACCTTTAATCTCATGGGATGTTATCATTACCCCTAACTTTCATTTCATATCAAACAGAACATATATACTTTACATATCTCACAAAAAAACCATAATATAGGTCTCAAGAAACCTTCCCTATATTAAACTTATATAATTAATAGTGATATAATTTACTTATGGTGATTTAAGTGTTTATAGGCATCTCCCTCTCTCTACCCACCATTATCTAAGCATCTTGAAGAGTTTAAAAAACTAACCATACTATCCAAGACACAAAAATTTTCTGAAGGAATTAGTCCTATACAATTTTAGAATGGATCATTTTGTTATATAATAAATATTTATATAATAATATGTGATATCTATATTTGAAAATTTTGGGTCACTATAATTATTATATTAATTTAATTATATTAGGATGGTTATAATATATTGGGATAATCCCTTCATGGTCAGTCGGGGTGGTGCGGGTGGGTTGGGGTTTGGGATGTGGTCGCAAGGTCAAGTCCCTATACCAGTAGTTTATTTGAAGCTTTATTTTAGGGTTTTGTGATGTGCTTGCGGTTTTAACGACCATATATATTTGGATAATGTAATAAAAAACTTAAGACAGCTTGGTTGAGATAGTTACCCCTTCCTTCAAATGTCAACCTTTGATGCACCACTTGGGCTAGTGGAATGGTCTTTTAATGAAAGAAAAACCTCTATAAAATGGATAAGAGAGTTAGGGATAGATTTTAGTAGAGTTTATTAAATAGAATAAGATTATGGTGTAAGGAGAAGTGGGGTGGTGAAGGGTAGTATTTATAAGGGGAAAAGATATGTGGTTTTCATATAATTTTTATAAGTTTATTATTTTTTATCTAGACTATCAGTTGTGATGATTCTTGTGACTATAAATAGTAATTGGTGAATGTGAGTTAGAGATAATTTTTTCTTACATCATCCAATATGAAATTAATCTTGTATTTAACTTCTAATGTAAAATATTGTATTTTTCTATATTTCACTATTCAATAAAAATCAACTTTTAAAAAAATATCAAAAATTACCATAACATAATATTAACATGATGATTCCTAAAAGTAAATCCATTTCATCAAAATAATTTTCTATATATGTGAAATTTATTTTTAAAATAAAAATACTTATTTATTGAAAAATATCAATTTTCTTATAACACGATCAAATTTCTATCCCTTAGAAAAATTACTTATGATTCCATATAATTATTTTATTATTTTTATAAAAATTAATATTTTTTAAAAACAAATTATTAAAATAAAATTTTATTTTAAATTTTTAAATTTACTATAAATATATATTTTAATGAAAATAAAACAAATATGTTTCTCCAAAAATACAATTATGATTTCTTTACATCGAATATTAATTTTATGATATATTAAACATTAATTTTAAGTATATTAAGATATATATTCACAAATATTTCATTACTAATCCAAAAACTAGGTTATTATTCTAATGCTCAAATTACTATTCATAAAGTTGTGTTACTATACCTAATGGTTAGATTACTATTCCAATGGTTATATTTTCAATGGTCATATTTCTAATGGTTATATAGATATTTATACTTCCTATAAATACTTTATATTTCCTTTATACATCATTCACTTTAATTCCTATCAAGTTTTTTAAAGAAATATGTTGGATTGATGAAGTTGAGGTTATATTTTTTATGGTTGTATTTTCTATAAATACGCTTATATAAAGGAAAGAAAATGAGTGTGTATACTAAAGTTGGGTAATGTGGATAAGTCTAATGAAAAAATAATATGATGTTTTCCTATAATTGATTAAGATTACCATAGATAAGGGAGGTTAATGGTTATAGTTTCTGGAATTGTAATATTCCTAGGAATCTTATATAAATTAAAAAAAGTTATCTGAAGTGAAGGAGTTGTTGCAATGTATAAACCAGCATTTATATTTGATAATTTTTTATGTATTATTAAAGTCTAACATAGGCTCTTATGATTGTGAGAATCACTCTATATATAATATGAATAATTTTAAGTGTTTTGTAGATGGGTAATTAGGATATTTAAGAGTTAAATATTAAAGGAGTAAAATATAGTTGATATCAAAAGAAACCATCATTTAATGATTTAGTATAAATATTGTTATATTCAGTGGTAAGCATTACATAAATATAAAAAGATAGAATAATTTATGCTGAAAGACATTGAGAATCATTTTAAAACCCTTTTTAAATTATTCTATATGTTTTTATGTCTTTGAAGATCCTTTTGAAGTGTTGAAGGTGAGAAATAATTGGTAAATTAAAGATTCTTTTTGAAGGCCTTATTTAGTTAATGGGTTTTATTGTGGAGTTTATAATAAATATTCTAACTAAGGTAGACACGTGAGAAACTTATTACTAAGGGTATTGGGTGACTTCTAAAGTATCTCACCCACGGATGATAATGGTGTGAAGGTGCATAGAGGAAGTAGTGTGGCTCGCTAATAAGGAAAAGGTGAATGGTGTGGTGCGTAGGTATGGTCAGAACCACTATATAGGGAAGAATGAGTGGAACACTAGAGTAGGGAATCCCCAATGGGTATTCATAGAAATATTAGGAGCATGTGGGATAACATGGTAGTGCACAATCTAACTTCTATCTAATGTGGGTGAATTTTAATCAAGATACTCTTCACTATTTTAAAATAAATATGTGTGCATTTTTGGATAAATTTATGATGTATTTAATCATCTCCAACCTCGATATTTATAGTTTCTACAAGTTAGGAGATCTTGTATCATGTATATTTTGATTTTGTTTTATCACTTGGACTCATGTTGAGCTTGTAAAAGATGCATGAAAACCCATGATATTGAGAAGTTGATGGATTTTCATTTACCGTTGTTAAACAAGATAAAGATATATTATTTTGTATAGTTACAAAAAGTGATTTATGCATTCAAATGTGTGGAATCATGGAAATTTTTAGCTATATGATTACAAGAAACTAGTTGACGTTGGTATATATCACATGCAATATGGGTGAAATTCAAGTAGATTTCATACTTTCTATGTAAAGCTGGTTATGTTTGTGAAGGCTTGATGTCACGGTTCTCTTAACCTAAAAAGAGTGAATAATCCATTATTATTTTAATAGGAACTAAGGTGGTGGATTTAATCTATAATTATCCACCATCACTTTATTTTCATATGAACCAACAAAGTAAAGGAGAGAAATTGTGATTTATAATCTGAGAGGAAGATAAATATAGACTCTCTCTCTCTCTTTTCTCAAAATATCCATGAGTTGTAATCAAATAAAAGATTATAAAATTTTTGAAGTATTTTTACAAAATAAAAATATCCACGCATGAATTTATATCTACATTAGGTTAGTTCAACATAAATATAAGACCACAGTGAAAGTAATCCCCTCTTGTATAGGTTGCATGAAGAAAAAAATATTGGATAATATTCACTCTAATTTGTGTGTGGATGATGATAAGGCCATGATATGTTATGCACTTGCATGAAGGAACAATACTTTTACTCTTTAGTTATGTGAATAAGAGTTGATTACAATTTAATATTTAATATTTTCTTAAATAAAAGTACATTTAACTTTAATTAATATTTTCAAAGTACATACAATAAACAATGCACTATGATTTTCACTAAGAATTATATAGAAGATGTTCATGAAGATATATGAAGTAGAATTTTTAAATTTTGTATAGTATAGGTTTTAATGAAGAAGTAAATGTGTGTTTTTAGTTGTGAAAATGAGTTTATGAAAAAAAAATGAATCATGTGAATCTATTACTACAGTCTAAAGTCAAAATGTATGTTTTTTGAAGATATCACGGGTCAAAGAATTAATTTAGATGTGAGAACGACCAACATTTTTATTTCAGTGTGGATATATTCAAATTTTTGAAGTTATTTAATAATCTAAGATTCCTAAGAAATAATTATTTATAGGTTAAGTGATAATGAGAAAGACTAATTATCTACTTTGTAAGTTAAGTTATTTAAGTGAGTCGAATTAGAAGTTATGCCTTCTGATTATATAAGGAGTTGAATTTGAAGTAACAAAGTAATCTTATTTAGAAGAGTACATATTAGATGTGAATTTATATTTTCTATTTTTTATTCAATTGGAATTCAAATACCTTCCAAATGTATATTGTGAAACTAGTAATAATATTTTATGAAGGATTTAGGAACTATACTAAGTGTAGAAATTGTGATGCATCCAGTGAAGATGATCATTTAAAAGTATTTAAAGACTCTAAAGTGAGGAAGAATATATTATATATTGATGTAGTTACATTTTAATCTAATTTAATATCTAATTCAAGATTTTAGAGAAATATTTAAATTAAAAGTTGCAGGAGAAACTTAGAGAAAAGGGAGAACTTTATTATTTTAGATCGAGTATTATTATAGTGGGAAACTTGAAACTGTTGTTTTATAGGTGCTGTGTAAAATAATAATATTGTGAATCTATGATTATGTGATTTTTAAGATCCATAGTATAATCAATTATTTTTATAGTATATAATATATGAATCATATCAAATAACTAATCACAGTAAGGAGTAGGCCTTCAGTCAAGTGGTTAAACCATGTAAAAGTATTGTGTGTTGTGTTTCATTTACATGATTTATTTAATGTATTGTTTGTGATAGGATAATACAAATAGATCCATTATTCATCTATATATGATTATTAGGTTATATAACCTAGTTTGGAACTTAGGTCAATAAAAGTTTTAAAATAAAATAATTTGACAATAATTAGTCACACTTAATTCCCTACCACCCCCCCCCTCCCACCATTAAGGTGATTTCACCCATTCCTTGGAACTTAAATTGGTATAAAAGTAAAAGGTTCCCTATAATTGGATATATATATATATATATATTATTAGCTCAATTTTTTATCATAAAAATATGAATTGAATATTTTTAGATCATTTAGAAGAGAATCGGATAAAAATCCTACTTTTATTCTTATTGTAACAAATATAAAGGTTTCAACCAAAACTCTAAAAAAGAATAAAATAGAGTAAAATAAGGTAAAGAATAATTAAAAAAGTAAAATAGAATAACCACAACCTAAAATTAATCAAAGTGAAATCAATTTAGTTAAATCTTTTGAAAATTATTCATCTGATGAATCAAGTTCAAGTTGGGAAGAGTATAAAGAGGATAAGTCCATCAAAAAACGTAATACCTATACTTAAAAGTTAATGATAATTTTATTAAAGATCCAAAATAAGTTGTTATTTTTATATTTGGGTTTATCATTGATATTTTTTATAAAAATTATTAGCTGGAGAACAATGTTTGTTCAATGGAGGATACATTAGCTAAGAATTTACAAAACTGCAATACTCTCATCAAACTTGATAGATCCAAGGAAGAGGCTTTAATGTTATATTAAGAAATATTCACCCAATTCTAGGAAATAAAAAATATATATCACTTTTTAATAAATGGTATTATTTAATTTAATAATAAATACATAGAATAATTTATGAAAATTATTTTTCAATAAGAGGTTCATGCATTTGAAAACTACAAAGAGTCTCTATTAATGTTAATGATAATCATATAGTGGTAAAATCAAATAGAATAAAATATCTTAAAAATTATTAATAGTAGAAAATCATAGGCATAAACATCATATTTTGAAGATAAATAATGATTGGAAGGAAACATTGAACTTGTATGTGGTTGAGGAAAATCCTCTCAATATAAAGTTTTTTGAATTGGAAGTCAATTTGACAAATCTTGAATCTAAAAAAGCTGAGATATATCAAACTACTGAGTAGATATATTCAACAAAAAATAAAATTAAAATATTATTATATCTAAGAAGACTAAAACTGATGAAAATAATAGCTTGATATTATTTTTAGATCATTTTATTACAATCTCATAAAAGAAGGTAACTCAGTGTCCTGATAAATCAGTTTTAACTAATAAAGTTGAATCTTAGAGTGTAGGATCTAAATGAAAATGTGGAAAATATGGGTGGATAAAAATTCCAAGAAATCCAACACCTCATTAAATATGGATAAATTCATGTACAAGAAGTGAATCTCCAGAATTATTTCTTAAAAGAAAGAATATATCATCTTGGAATAGTAAAGAATAAAATCTGGTCACACTATATATAATAGTAAAAGAATGGGGTTTTTTGGATACCTTTAGTGTTGTTAGAGGTTTATATATAAATAAATTTATTTTTAGAATAACATATAAGTGTATTTAAATTACATAAGGGATATATTTAGTTGGATTAAAGGGAAAGAGAAATTCTATTGGAGAGAAGAAGTTTTCACAGAAAAAGAAAATTATGTTAATCAAGAATAGAATTAAATACAATAATAAATTATTTAATTATTGTAATAAAAGTTTTCATTTTTATAAAGAGTTACATTATGTATGAATGAAGTAAAAGTTACATGCTAATAAATAAATAAGACCATAATGTAAAATGAAATAAGAGATAAAATTTGATAAGTCATCCTTGAGGAAGATATAGAATAAGACTATTATCTAAACTACTTCTAATAATTCAATAAATAATGTTATACATGATGTCACATAAAATAAGATATGATTATACTATATTTAAAAGGTTCATGTAATATATCATTATAAATAGTCCATTAATATCAGTTCTAAAGGGAGTAAGTTAGAGTCAAAGAGAGAATCAATACAGTAGAAAAATAATGGGTTTAGTGTAAGACATCCTAGATGAAATTTTTTATTTTCATAAGAAGTTTACTAAAAGGTAAACCTCTAAGACTATAATATATATATATATATATATAAGTTTTAAAATTTTTGATTATATAGCTACCAAATATATTATAATATCTTTTAGATAATATAAATTATTGAATAATAAATGGAAAGAACCAGTAATGTCATGTGGTTTAAATTCTATTGGGGAAAAGGGATTCCAAGAACAATAAGAACATTGTGAATTTACTTAAATAATACTAAAAAATATTTCAAAATAAGTTGGAAATGGATAAGAAGATGGACCCAAGATAAAAAAAAACTAAAAGTTATTTACTTTCTAGAATAAAAAATTCAGATCCTTCTAAGAAGAAAGTTAAAAATAAAAATAAGAATACCATGTTCCATGTGAATAAAAAATACTAGAAAGTAAAAGGATGAGTTATCATGAAAGCTTTTAAATAATTTGGAGTTGAAAATAAATGACTTTATATGTTGATAGAAAGATCCTATACCTGTTTCTCTAACTAAAGAGATGATAAAGAAACCACCGTATTCCAAAATATATATTATGTTTGTTTTTTTATATAAGGAATTAAAGTTGTGGCATAAATTCATGAGGATACTTAAAGAAATGAATGTTTCAAAAAATTGTATAAGCATTCAAAAAGATATAAATCATAAAGTACTTTATTTGTTAACCCCTTAAAACATATTAATTGAAATATCTCAATTTTTATCATGCTTCAATCAGTATCATAGATACTTGTAATTTTTTATTGAATATAAATCAGCCATGATGAAGTGTATTGAATATAATCCCTTGAGGGGGATCTCAGAAGATGAATAAGCTTCCATATATTTATTATTTCATGTAAATCTAGAATTCTAGGAAGAAGTTGAAGAAGTTAAAGGTTTATGTTTGAAGATAACTTTTCTATTATAACTTTAATAGTATATGATTGGAGGCATTAAAGGGAGAGTATTTTTTAAACTAAAAAAGGATTGATATTATTTCACTTGAATTGTTTTTATATTTTCATTTATGTGAGTTTAGGTATTAATTTTTTTTGTTAATTATGTTTTATTAGTCTCTTGATAAAATATTTTAGAGTTACTATCACATGGTGGATAGTTTAAAGACATCATTTGTGTCTTGGTTAGTCACTTTATTTTTCTACACTAAGAATTTTTCACATATACTTAAATTTTATTGGTTGATTTCACATTGTTAAGATGGATGTTATGATATCCTTATCTTAATTAAAATCAGTTTTTATTTCTCTCAAGTGGAATATCTCCAGAGAGGACGTAGAACATAAGTTAAGGAGATAAAAATATTCAATTGCTAAAATTGAGATAAGTAGAATCTGCTCTTGTGTTTAAACTTTTTCATTTATTTTCAGTAAGTAGGAGAAGAATTAGATTGAATTTATAATTAAATTCGGTTTTGGTATTGATAAAAAAATCCCAATGGGGAGATTAAATAGCCATGTTGGATTCATGAAGTTGAGGTTGTGTTTGGTGTGGTTTTCTTTGTTATCAATATGCTTATTTGAAGGAAATTCAAATTTTTTGTATACTGAAGTTGGGTAATGTGGATAAGTATAATGAATTAATAGTTTTATGTTTCCCTATAAGTGATGAAGAGTATCATGGAAAGGGGATATTTATTATTAGAGTTATTTCCATTGGAGAATATCACATATGTTGAAAAAGTTGTTTTAAGTGAAGTATTTTCTACTTTTTAAGAATAAAAATTTTCATCTCGTGATTTTATATATGGTATTCATGTCTAAGATAGGGGTTGACGATTGCGAGAATCACCCTATATAAAACATGAAGAATATAAAGAATCTTATGGCTAGATAATTGGGACAATTAAGAACAAATTCTTAAAGGACTGAAATCTAGTTGAAATACAAATAATTTGACCTTGGATGATTTAGTATTAATATTTATATATTTAATGGTATTAATCACATGGATATAATCAAATAAAATAAACTATGTTACAAGACTTTAAGGATCATTTTTAAGACCTTTGTAAATGATTCTATATATTTCAAAGTCTTTGAAAACCCCTATAAAGTATTGAAGGTGAGTTATGGTTGGTATATTAAAGACACTTTTTTAAGGAAGAATTGGATTAAGGAATTTTTTTTGGAGTTTATAAAAAATATCCAACCAATATTTCCACCAGAGAAGCCTAGTATAAAGGTTATTGGATGACATCAAAAGCATATCACCTATGGTAGCTAATGATATAAAGGTTCCTAGAGGAAGCACTGTAAGTTTATACTGAGGAAAAGTTAATGATACTAAAGATAAAAATAAATTAAATAATATTTTAATCTCATGATTTAAATAATACATTTAACAAATATTCACACAACCTAAGGATCTAGAGGTTTAGTGTATTTAAGATTAACTATATAAAAAACATATTTTATAACATTTTCAAATATTTATTCAAAATCATGATCATATAGGACCTTTTCTAGACATCTCACATGATATAATAATATTCATAATATAGTGAATGGAAATATGAGAAAGGGGTAATATCAGATACTCAATAAGGTAAAAACATATCATAATATGAAGGACAACATGATGGAGATATAAATATCATAATAAAAGATCAAAATACCTTAGATTATAATCAAAAAACATGTTATTGCAACATATGATCATAAAAAATATTGTTAAGGAATCATAAATTACATATCATGGCTCAAAAAATAGACAAATAATCATATAATGCATGATCATGACATAAAAGTGTAGAATACCCTAAAAATAAGGTGTAATAATAAAAACATGGAATTTCATGGAAATAAAATGATTCTTTAAAATTGAAATTACTTTATAAATAACATGGAAATATAGAATAACTGTAATCATAGGAAAACTTTTGTGAGAAACCCCATTATACTCATTCTTATGTGAACATTATCATTATTTACATGCCTAAAAATGTGACCAAACTCATTGTGCCCATGCTTTTGTTAACAAACTAATTATTTCCATGTCTAACTATATCATGAGATATAAACATAAATCAATGCATTGGAGTGTGATATAGTACCCCATCTATCATCATCCACACATATGTGTACCACTTAAAAACTATCATCATCATATCTTAAATAACCCATAGAAAAATAATGGGTTTCTTAAAAATCATGATGGAAATTATTAATTTTTTATAAAGAACTGATGGAAATAAAATGGGTTTCATAAATCATCCAAATGGTATAAAATTACATATTGAATTAAATAATTTATTACCAACAAATTGATCACCTAAAAATCACATAATAAAATAAAATATCATGTGAAATGTGAAACATAACTTCATTGTAGATATATCATTTGATGATAATGAAAACCAAGTCATGGAAATGGATTTCTGAAAGTATTTTTTATTCATAATTGTAAGTCATAGTGATGAGTCTCTTTTCAAAAATCCTACAATGTTTTTAATAAAAATGAAACAATGCCTTTACGAAAAGGTATTTGGTTCAAAAACACTTTTCCCCCATAAACATATAAATAATACCATCCAAAATGGAAATTCTTTGACCAAAAAGGTTTAATAAGAAATTGTTTAACTCAAATAATGGTGTTTGAGTTACCAAGTCCCTTACCTTTACCCTTTAATTACATGGAAGTTATTTAACCCCCTATATTATAAAAAATAATTAATTAATTTCCTCTTACATATCCTTTATATACATTTCCATTTACAATCTTAATTAATAACAATTCAATATATGTATTATATTGTTGTAATCTCTTTTAAAATAGGGTGTTGATAATCTTGATCATTTTGTACTAGGTTTATAAAATTAGTGTTGATATTCCTCCTCTACCAAATATAATCATTTAAAAACAATTAATGTTTTTATAATTCCTGTTTTATAAGGTCTAATAATTTTATAATTTCATTACTTGGTACTTTTAGTTGTGTTTTGGTACAAGTTATGTAAGTCCAAGGGGTGAGGATCGAGTCCTCATCGTCCGAGCTACAGGATGTTAAACTACCAATCACTAATGTCCTGAACACACGACATTAAACTGTTAAAATTGAATGATTGATAGACCCTAGAGTACCATAAAATGAATGGAAACTATCACCCTCTCACTCCTCCTCTCCCACTATACTTTGTCTTCATGCTCACCTCAAGCAGTCTATGCGTAATCCCCAACCCAACTTGATAGGGTTCTCCCTATATGATGACCATATCCTCCTCATACATATGGACATCCTCATCAGGATTATCTCATGTATTAAGTCCCAATATTTCTTTCCCTAGGCCACTAATCATCCATAATACCTTGTTTCCTCTTTTGGCCTCTAACCATGCGTAATCCAAGATCCACTCCTCACTGATGCATCTTTCTTAATGCGATTATCAGGTTTATTATTGCCTCTTGTTTCTCACACCAAGCATGAATCACATGAGATTAGAGTAATCATTGACCCTGAAATATTCTATGGTATTTCTTAGTGTGTAATCCTCACGCCCCTATTTATTGAACTACGTGGACATTGATTCCCGGCTACGAGGATATGTAGGAAGCCTCCCTGAGGTTCAACCCCCCCCCCCCCCCCCCGCACCAATCTATCCCGGTCATTCACATTTGTTCATTGTTTATCATGCATGATGTTAAACTATATATCTGAACTATGTGGGTTTTGATCCCTTTTGAGTATGTTATAAGCCTCTTTCAGGTTCACCCCAACCAACGATAAACTCTAGTGCTCCCTCCAAGGGATGTACCCTCCTAATGTGACATCTTCCCTTTTTGGGGACTCATCATTCAGATCCACCTCTCTAAGGTGTTCTGATCCACTAATTTGGGTCGCTAACTATGCTTAATCCCCAGCATGTCGAAGGGCTGTTTTCCTTTGTGTACACCACAACCACATGTCCCCTTTTCTGGGCATCTAACCATGTTTTAGCCCCGCACTCCACCATACTCATCCAACCAAGAGTATCCCTCTTGTGATGGGATGGTAACCATGTGTAAGCCCCATCATGTCTCTAGGTCATTTTCCTTTGTGCACACCCCAATTCTATGCCTCATTTTCTAAACTATGTGGATTTTGATTCCCTAACATGGGGATACATAGGAAGCCTCCATAAGGTTCAAGGCCATCACTCATGTCCCATATTATTCTCTCCATCAATCCTTCCTGTCTCGAGAGGACCATGTGTCAACCCAAGGTTCCAATTATTTTGGGCCCCCCACCCCCACATTCATGCGTCCACCTCCTCAGGTGTCTCTTCACCCCATTCCAGAACTATGTGGACTTTGATTCTCAACCACTTTCATATGTATGAAAACTCCTTGAGGTTCAATACCAACACCATAATCTTCAAAATGGTTCCATGCCATCCATTTTCACCATTATACACTTCCTCCATCACCTATCCCGATTCTTACTCAGTATACCACATCCCAATGAGTTCATACCACCCACTTCCTCACTAGTCCCTGCAGCACCTAGTCAGCTAACCATGTGAAAGACCCAAACCACCCATTCGAACTATGTGGGATTTTATCTTTGTCTTCTATAAAGGCTATGTAGGAAGCCTATAGCAACCCAACCTTTTCTTACATTACTATTACATCATTTCAAAGATAAAAAACATAATATTATTACACATATAGGACCCAAAGGTTTATTATCTTGGGAAAACTAGGACCACACATAACAAATACAACATCAACCATAAACATTTATTTAATTTCTTCTTCACTAGCTTCTTAGTGGAACTTGTCCTCTCCTTAGTACATATAGCCACCTGAGGATATACATAAAAAGGGGTGATCTAGAATTCCAATAAGAATATAGATAAGAACAATATATCATGGGGTGAGCATAATTATAACATAGGCAAAAGATCATGAACATGAGAGGAGCATAAAAAAAGACTCGAAATGTGGCAATGCATAAAAATGAAACATCATGTCTTGGTGGTTAACTACCACACATAATTGTGAACCAAGCTAGAATATTTTTCACACATCATTTCACATTTACTCATGAGATTCATCACTTTACCCAATGCATTGGAGCACTGTATAATTATAGGTTCACCCGTCACATTTAAACATTCATATTGCGCTATATAATTTCGGGCGCACCCGTCACATCATAACATTATCATTTATAATTCTTGACACAATGAACATATAGCATAAATTAACATAATGAACCCATGAAAAGGAATGGGTTTCATCTCATAATAACAAATTCATAAGCTTTGGGTTCCCAAAAGAAAGAGGGAAGAACCGTTCACTTTGAGTGAGAAGTAAATGGGGTGTTCTTAAAAGAAGAGTTCTTTTGGAAAACATTTTGTTGGACATAAAAACCAGTGACAAATAGTTATATCCCAGAAAATTAAATTAAATTATGAATAAATGATCTTTGAGGAGTAACCATATCAAAAATGGAGTGAAAGAGGGAGAACTCGAAGGAAGAAAATTGGGTTCGAGATTTCCCCTTACCTTGTACACGAATGCTTCCTTCTCTTTAATGTCATGTATAATGACATTGTATTCATTAATTAGAAATACAAGACCATGTGTACATTAATAGGGTTTATTCTAGTTTCATTATGTCATATTATCTTCTTTTTGATGATATATAGAGTTTAAGAAAAACATTTTTCGTGGATGTTCGTTTTAATGGTTTTTCTTGGGTGGTTCACTTGTATTCTTAAATTGAAGTTCGGGTAGATCATGGGTAAACATCCAGAAATGTTATTACATGTTATTATTGATATTACAGGTGATTGAATGATTTTATAATGAATTATATTATATCCATGTGGGTGAATCATTAGATAATAATTAAGTGATGGTTATTTGGGTCAATTTGGGCGGTTTTTGGATCACAACGAACTTGTTTTAACTTTTCACTTAGAAATATAGACATAGTGTAACACCCGAGACTTTTATGTTATATAAATCATCAAAGGAATCTTTTTCTACACAACACTTGCTTGGCTTGCTTTACACGCAATCGCAACCTTCCTCGATAGCTTGCGTCGTACGCAATACCGAGTTTCACTAAACAACAATATGCTATTAAAACTAGTCGTTATGAATAGTAATAACCACTTTTTGAAATTTTATAAATTTTATTTTTTCAAAATGGACTTCATTTTCGGACTCAGAATATCGAAATTATCCTAGGGTGAAATTTTGGTATTTTTCTGAAAACTTTCAATTTTTGATGAATAGTGAAACCACTAAGTGGTAGGTTAAAAACTGAATTTTGCATAAAACTTAATTTTACCGCTTCTGTGAATGGAATTTCAAAAATCCGAGAGACACGGTTAATATCAAGGACTAAAATGTGGTTCAATGAGATGAAAATAATTTTTTGGTGAATAGTAACTTTTTACTATTTTACCGCGGTTAATAGTAAATAGGGTAACTAAGGGTAAATATGATATTAATATTACCCTAACACATGTCCTAATTCTATTGGACAAGTGTAATTCGACCAAAAACAAACTTAGGAATAAAATATGACCATTTAGTCCCACTTGGATTAGATTAGGACATTTATTATTAATTTATTTAAAGAAGGGTTAAAATAGTTAAAATCAAAGTTTAATAAGTAAATCATTTTTAATATGGGGTTATACATAAGATAAATTCAATTGTAAATATTCATTAGAAATCTAAAAAGATTTCCTACATGATGATATTTTATTTGTAATTTTTAGACATTAAATAATTTAATTTATTTATGACATAATGATGATGTAGTAATTATCTTATTAATGAAATATTGACATAATTGATGTTATAAACACCAAAATAAATATAATTTGAGACTTTTTATGAATTCCACTAATTTTCTAGGTTACTATGATATATTAGTATTGATTTAATCAACTTGGTTCGAACATATAATTCTGTTATGACTTTCAAACAAATCATATATCAAATAGTGTCAAAATTGACACAAAATAGTTTTTAAATCAAATATTATATTATTAATTGTTATTTTATTCCTAAAAATCTAAGGTTCGGCCAAATGACTTAGATAAGGATATATATATTAATAATAAACAATTTGGGGTTCGTTTGGCATGTTATAGTAAGTGTATTAACCATATAGTGAAAGAAAACAAAAAGACATGGTAAAAGTTAAATTATTTAACTTAGAGTTAAATTTAATTGATAAGGTTAAAATAATATCCTAAACTTGTCTAAATTCTATTGGTTGATAGGATTTCGACCCATCCCCACTTTAGCTTCGAAATAAGACCCTTTGGAACCATTATAAACCGATTTTGACTTTAATATAAAATAATATTTTGAGATATTCCTAAGGTGCCCCTCTCCTCCCTTATAAAAGGGCACCTCCTCCCCCTCCTCCTCACACCAATTTGAGCACTCAAGCTCGGCCAACCCCTGCCATTTTCCATTCTCCACTTCCCTATAATAATCCTAGAGGTCCTGGTCTTCTCCAAAGACCAATCTTAGTTCCTTAAGTGGAGGATTCAAAAAGGCGTTCCAAAGAAGAGGTAATATCCATTACCGATCTTTTCAATTTCTTTCTTCTTCAACTTATTCTTCTTTAGTTGTTTCATGATAAAGTAATAACATCAGTATTACTTACATACTGATATGTTATTATAAATATGAAACAACCCTAATTCACCTTCTATCCATCCTACGGAAAAAATGAAATCACCGCGCGTGCGTACGTACGGAATACCGTCTCCACGCCGTGGTGTAATCTATTTTCCACCATCACCTTACAAGGATGGGTATAATGGTGTAATGAGTAACTATATATGATTATTATTAAGTAATATTGATACTGAAATAATATATATATAAACTCCAATACAATTCCACGATCATAGGAACAATATCATCACTCGTGCGTACGTACGGAATACCGTCTCCACGATGTGATGCGACTCGTTCTACATGATCTTCATTTCATAATGATTGTATAAATGAATTGAATGAATGAATATGGTATATACTACACTAATACCATTCTGGAAATGAATTATCTATAACCTAAATATAAGAATAAGAATTTATTCGACAAAACACGCATAAGAACAAAAAGTTATAAAGACCCGAGTAACAAGTAACAATGAAATATTACTAACAAGAAGCTAATAATATGACCATATATGATCTCATATCAATATGTATGATTCTGGAATAAGTCAATAACATTATTTAAACCATTATACAGGAGCTTCGGACACGTACAAAGCTAATCGGACCTAAGGTAAGGGAAATATCACAATCTCATTTTTATTCGAGATTGTTTATTCGTAAGTATCTACTGGGGTGTATTTTATCATCCACATCCATGTTCCCTCAATATGTAATATTGTTTCCATACACTTGAAATAGTTTAAATACAATTTTACCCTTAGGTGAGTTTTTAGTAAAGAATATGAAAGGAATCTTTTGTCGTTTTTCGTACGAGGTACTTTTTGACTTTTCCGACAAAAGTACAAAGAATGTTTTTTTTAACTTATACGGCATGAATGGATTTTTAAAACATTATTTCCAAGAAGCTTCCTTTACAAGTTTTCAAGTTTATTTTTAATCAACTTCTTTTATTTTAAAGTCGTATGACATGTTATGAAAGGAAAAATGATTTTGAAAAAGAAAGGATATTTTCCTCAAGAATGGAGTTCAAGTGTTTTATCAAAATTATTTTTCCATCTAAGATAATAAAGGGTTCTGTTTTTATCCCTATTATTAATTTGATTTGATCAAGTTGTAATGGAATTATTTTTATGAATTCCTTTATCTTATATGAATTGATTTATGATGTCATGATGTTTCAAGAATCCCATTTTTGTTACATGTGTTATGCGATGATGTATGTTTTATGATTATGTGGCACACATAAGAAAGGATTCATTATAAGATGGGTGGGACCTATATCTCCCTCCAATGCATTGGGTAAAGATTTTATATCTCATGAGATAGACATGGCTGGAACGGAAGGTTATTTCGGTTCAGTGATACAGGACTGAAACGAGGAGTGAACTCGGTTCAGAAAGGGACTTTGTCCACTAAGATAGACTTGGCAATGAGTCATGACTAACAAGAAATGATCTCCATGATTATGTGTGCATGCCACAAAGTTTCAAGTTTTATGTTATGATTTTGGGGATCTCATTTTCACTTCTATGATTTATTCCATGTTAAGATATTATGATCTCTTTTGCAGGTTTTGATTTTCATAAAGATATGATATGATTTTTATTTCCTTTATTTGCCCTTGCTGAGCATTTGAGCTCACCCTTTTATGTTTTCTTTTCCCCAGGTCAGGAAGATGGATATTAAGTAGAATATGCTAAAAGGGACCCTAGATATGATGAAATAAATGGGAGACACTGTAGAAGATTTATGAACCAGTTGTTTATGTTTCCCAGTTTCTAAAGACACTATACCTATACGGTCCTTTGTGGTTTTGTCATATGTTGTAATAAGTGTGCTTCAATTTTGAAGTATTAACAATGTATGTAAAGTGTGGGTCGTTATAGTTGGTATCAGAGGCAAAGGAGGTAGGAATGTATCCGATCCTTGGGAACTCTCACATGTGAGCGTTGGACGAAGCATGGCTCTCCGCCCAAGGGCTTCATGAGGAAATGGCTGCCACTGGGGATGGTGGTGTGTCCCGCCCAGGGGGTGTAGCCGCCCATGGAGTGCCCTGATAGGTATCAATTATAGTCCACTGGAAGTAATTCCATACCGCTATAGTTGGTATCAGAGGAAAGGTATAGTCAACCTTTGGAAACTAGGATGTGAAAGCCTTAGTAAGAACCCTAAGAATAAGTCTAAGCATAGAACACAATCTTAGAAATGGCCATGAATAACCTAGGATAAGACCATAAGCATGAAAATTTTATTCTTGAATTATGTGGTTTCCTATTATAATTAGTGTTGCTCACACTATTCTTCTTGGTTTTAGTCAATGGCTGGAACCCGAAGGAACCGTGTTAATGCGGAATGCGATGGGCAATGCAATGATTGTCCCCCTGAGCAACCAAACGATATGGGAGCTGGAATGCAAAATCTTGTAGCCATGCTCACGCAACTTTCTCAAGCTATGAATCATGCAGGATTTCCAAACGAACAAAGGAGGGAGCAACATTCTGTTGAATCCTTCATGAGGCAGCGTCCACCATCTTTCAGCGGGTCTACTGATCCATTAGTTGCTGAACAATGGATTAGTACTACTGAAAAGATATTTTCAGTTCTTCAATGTTCTGAGCATGATAAAGTCATCCTAGCAGTGTATCGTTTGGAAGGAGATGCGGATCAATGGTGGAATCTTGTTAAGAATACGAGGCAAAGGGATGAAATTGAGTCTATGGAATGGGACGAGTTCAAGAACTTATTTTTCAATAAGTACTTCCCTCGTATTCTCCGAACAAAGATGGAGAAAGAGTTCCTTGAACTGAAGCAAAGGGATGATGAATCTGTTAGTACCTATGAAGCAAATTTTACAAGACTTGCAAGGTACGCTTCTGGTATTATTATCCAACCTGAGAGTAAGATCGATCGATTATTTAGTGGCTTAAAACCAAGTCTTCGAAGGGCGTTAGCCATAAGGGACTTCAATAGCTACGAGGAAATCGTTCGATGTGCTCTCAAAGTCGAGATGGAGATTGGAGTAACCCATCAGTCACATGGGTTTGATAAGAAGAGGAAGATGGAATTCAAAGAAAAATCTAAAGAGCACACGGAAAAGAAGATGAACTTTCCCTTATGCTCAAAGTGTGGAAAGAAACATGGAGGGAGTTGTCTTAAAGGGACAAGTAAATGTTTTAAATGTGGAAAGGAAGGTCATCGGGCATTTGAATGCCGTGATAATGGGAAGAAGATGTCTAATGATGCAAACAAAGGAAGGGATACACAGAATGAACCTACTACACTTCAATGTTTCAAGTGCAAGGAGATGGGGCATTATGCCAATCAATGCCCAAATCCAAGGGTTGATGATGATGGTCGACGTCAACAAAATCTTAAGGCTAAAGACAAAGGAAAGTCACATGCAATTTCTATCAGCGATGTGGAGTACGATAATGATGTGGTGAAAGGTACACTTACCATCCATTCTAAAGTAGCAAATGTTTTATTTGATTCTGGATCCACCCACTCTTTTATTTCTGAAGACTTTTCTAAGGGTATCACCGTATTACCTCAACAATTAGATGTTGAGTTAGTCGTGACAACACCTAATGGCACATCAATCGCATCAAAAGTTTATAATTCTTCTCCGATCGAAGTTTGTGGGAAAGTGCTTCCTGCAAATCTTGTGATCCTTCCTTTAGTGGAATTTGATGTGATTCTTGGCATGGATTGGCTTTCTCTACATGGAGCTCATATCAATTGCCAAAGAAGGGAAGTCACATTTCATATTCCAGATCAATCTACGATCGTCTATCAATGCAAGGATGAACATAACCTTCCAGTGGAAATTTCTTCCATCTTATGGGTATTGATTCCACTAAATGAAGGTTATTTATCTCAAATGGTTGGTGAGAAACTCACGATTAAGAATATGCCCATTGTACGGGAGTTTGATGATGTCTTTCCGGAGGAATTGCCGGGTCTTCCACCAAATCGTGAAGTTGAGTTTTCAATAGAACTCGTACCGTGTGCTTTGCCTATTTCAAAGACACCTTATAGAATGGCCCCAATTGAGTTGCAGGAATTGAAGAAGCAACTCCAAGAGAATCTTGATAAGGGATTCATACGCCCTAGTGCGTCACCTTGGGGAGCACCTGTTCTATTTGTTAAGAAGAAAGACGGATCAATGAGACTCTGCATTGATTATCGAGAACTTAACAAGATCACTATCAAGAACAAATATCCTCTCCCACGCATTGATGACTTATTTGACCAACTACGCGGAGCTCAATACTTTTCCAAGATTGATCTTCGTTCAGGGTATCATCAATTAAGGGTCAAAAGGGAGGATATACCAAAGACGGCTTTCCGTACAAGGTATGGACACTATGAATTTATAGTGATGCCATTTGGTCTTACTAATGCCCCTGCTATCTTCATGGATCTAATGAATAGAGTCTTTAGAGACTATCTTGATCAATTTGTGGTAGTCTTTATAGACGATATTCTTGTCTATTCAAAGAGCAAGGAAGATCATGAAGATCACTTGAGAATTATATTGAAGACCCTGAGAAAAGAGAAGCTTTATGCCAAATTTACCAAGTGTGAATTTTGGCTTCAAAAAGTTGCATTTTTGGGTCATATAATCTCAAAAGAGGGGATATCTGTGGATCCAGCAAAAACAGAGGTTATTGAAAGATGGTCGAGACCAACCACAGTAACTGAGATCCGAAGTTTTCTTGGTTTGGCTGGATATTATCGACGTTTTGTAAAAGATTTTTCATGATTATCTAATCCACTCACCAAGTTGACTCGGAAAGGAGTTAAGTTTGTCTGGACAGAGGAATGTGAAGAGAATTTCAAGGAGTTGAAAAGAAGGTTATCCAGTGCACCTGTGCTCACACTTCCTTGTAGTGGAGAAAGGTTTGTGATCTACAGTGATGCATCCAAGAAGGGATTGGGGTGTGTTCTTATGCAAAATGATATGGTGATAGCTTATGCCTCACGACAGTTGAAAATCCATGAGCAAAATTACCCAACACATGATTTGGAGTTGGATGCGGTAATCAATGCATTAAAGATTTGGAGGCATTACCTTTATGGTGAAAGGTGTGATATTTATACTGATCATAAAAGTTTAAAGTATATTTTCACACAAAAGGAGTTGAATATGCGTCAAAGAAGATGGTTGGAGCTGATTAAGGATTATGACTGCTCAATCCATTACCACCCTGGGAAAGCAAACAAGGTGGCAGATGCATTAAGTCGACAAGACCATGCTAGTTTATCCATGATGAGGATCAAAAAAGATCCAATATTTATGGATTTACAAAGGATGGATCTTGGAATTATAATGGAAGGGGAAAAATCTTATCTTTCTCAAATGAATGTTCAACCATCTATACATGTGAAGATTAAAGAGGCACAGAAAGAAGATGTCGAGTTACAAAAGAAGGTGAGAAATGTTCCTGAATTCAACCTTGATTGTGATGGGATAATAAAGTTCAGGAATCGGGTTTGTTTTCCTCCCATCCCCGAATTAAAGAAAGAGCTGCTGGATGAGGCTCATAGTTCTTCATTCTCTATTCATCCTGGAAGCACGAAGATGTATAGGGACCTGAAAGAGTACTTCTGGTGGGATGGCATGAAAAGAGATGTTGCTGAATATGTCTCTCGATGCTTGGTTTGTCAACAAGTTAAAGCTGAGAGACAGAAGTCTAAGGGGATGTTACAACCATTACCCATACCCGAATGGAAATGGGAAAACATCACTATGGACTTTGTCACAGGACTTCCTAAAACATCCAAAGGCAATAATGCTATCTGGGTCATAGTTGATCGTCTTACAAAGTCTGCACACTTCATTGCTATTAGAGAGGATTTCTCTCTAGATCAGCTTGCCAGGATATATGTAAAGGAAGTGGTAAGATTGCATGGAGTACCACTTTCTATTATATCTGATCGGGATCCGAGATTTACCTTGAAGTTCTGGCGAAGTCTTCAGCATACTCTGGATACAGAGTTGAGTTTCAGCACTGCTTATCATCCCCAGACAGACGGTCAGTCTGAGAGAACAATTCAAACCCTAGAAGATATGTTGAGAGCTTGCTCTATGGATTTCAAAGGAGGTTGGGATCAACACCTACCTTTGGTGGAATTTTCTTATAATAATAGCTTTCACTCCAGTATTCAAATGGCTCCTTATGAAGCTCTCTATGGAAAGAAATGCAGGACTCCAACTTGCTGGGATGAAGTTGGGGAAAGAAAGCTATTAGGACCTGATCTCGTTGATGAAATGGCAGAAAAGGTCAGATCTATTCAACAACACATAAGAGCAGCTCAGAGTCGACAGAAAAGTTATGCCGGCAATCGAAGAAGAGACCTAGATTTTGAAGTGGGTGATAAAGTGTTCTTACGAATATCTCCCTGGAAGAGGGTTATGAGATTTGGAAAGAAGGGGAAGTTGAGCCCTAGATATATCGGTCCTTTTGAAATACTGGATCGTGTTGGGAAGGTAGCTTACCGATTGGCGCTTCCACCGAATCTCTCTCAAGTTCACGATGTGTTCCATGTATCTCTCCTGAGAAAGTACATACCAGATCCTTCACATGTACTCAGCTCAGAAGTTGTACTGCTGGAGCAAGATCTTTCTTATGAAGAACAGCCGATAGAGATTCTGGATCGTAGCGAAAAAGTCCTACGAAACAAGACCACTCGCTTGGTGAAAGTTTTATGGAGAAACCACCAACTTGAAGAAGCTACATGGGAGCTTGAGGATATGATGAGGGAGAAGTATCCTCATTTGTTTGTTGCAAAGTGACGAATTTCGAGGGCGAAATTCTTTTTAAGGGGGGTAGAATGTAACACCCGAGACTTTTATGTTATATAAATCATCAAAGGAATCTTTTTCTACACAACACTTGCTTGGCTTGCTTTACACGCAATCGCAACCTTCCTCGATAGCTTGCGTCGTACGCAATACCGAGTTTCACTAAACAACAATATGCTATTAAAACTAGTCGTTATGAATAGTAATAACCACTTTTTGAAATTTTATAAATTTTATTTTTTAAAAATGGACTTCATTTTCGGACTCAGAATATCGAAATTAGCCTAGGGTGAAATTTTGGTATTTTTCTGAAAACTTTCAATTTTTGATGAATAGTGAAACCACTAAGTGGTAGGTTAAAAACTGAATTTTGCATAAAACTTAATTTTACCGCTTCTGTGAATGGAATTTCAAAAATCCTAGAGACACGGTTAATATCAAGGACTAAAATGTGGTTCAATGAGATGAAAATAATTTTTTGGTGAATAGTAACTTTTTACTATTTTACCGCGGTTAATAGTAAATAGGGTAACTAAGGGTAAATATGATATTAATATTACCCTAACACATGTCCTAATTCTATTGGACAAGTGTAATTCGACCAAAAACAAACTTAGGAATAAAATATGACCATTTAGGCCCACTTGGATTAGATTAGGACATTTATTATTAATTTATTTAAAGAAGGGTTAAAATAGTTAAAATCAAAGTTTAATAAGTAAATCATTTTTAATATGGGGTTATACATAAGATAAATTCAATTGTAAATATTTATTAGAAAGCTAAAAAGATTTCCTACATGATGATATTTTATTTGTAATTTTTAGACATTAAATAATTTAATTTATTTATGACATAATGATGATGCAGTAATTATCTTATTAATGAAATATTGACATAATTGATGTTATAAACACCAACATAAATATAATTTGAGACTTTTTATGAATTCCACTAATTTTCTAGGTTACTATGATATATTAGTATTGATTTAATCAACTTGGTTCGAACATATAATTCTGTTATGACTTTCAAACAAATCATATATCAAATAGTGTCAAAATTGACACAAAATAGTTTTTAAATCAAATATTATATTATTAATTGTTATTTTATTCCTAAAAATCTAAGGTTCGGCCAAATGACTTAGATAAGGATATATATATTAATAATAAACAATTTGGGGTTCGTTTGGCATGTTATAGTAAGTGTATTAACCATATAGTGAAAGAAAACAAAAAGACATGGTAAAAGTTAAATTATTTAACTTAGAGTTAAATTTAATTGATAAGGTTAAAATAATATCCTAAACTTGTCTAAATTCTATTGGTTGATAGGATTGCGACCCATCCCCACTTTAGCTTCGAAATAAGACCCTTTGGAACCATTATAAACCGATTTTGACTTTAATATAAAATAATATTTTGAGATATTCCTAAGGTGCCCCTCTCCTCCCTTATAAAAGGGCACCTCCTCCCCCTCCTCCTCACACCAATTTGAGCACTCAAGCTCGGCCAACCCCTGCCATTTTCCATTCTCCACTTCCCTAGAATAATCCTAGAGGTCCTGGTCTTCTCCAAAGACCAATCTTAGTTCCTTAAGTGGAGGATTCAAAAAGGCGTTCCAAAGAAGAGGTAATATCCATTACCGATCTTTTCAATTTCTTTCTTCTTCAACTTCTTCTTCTTTAGTTGTTTCATGATAAAGTAATAACATCAGTATTACTTACATACTGATATGTTATTATAAATATGAAACAACCCTAATTCACCTTCTATCCATCCTACGGAAAAAATGAAATCACCGCGCGTGCGTACGTACGGAATACCGTCTCCACGCCGTGGTGTAATCTATTTTCCACCATCACCTTACAAGGATGGGTATAATGGTGTAATGAGTAACTATATATGATTATTATTAAGTAATATTGATACTGAAATAATATATATATAAACTCCAATACAATTCCACGATCATAGGAACGATATCATCACTCGTGCGTACGTACGGAATACCGTCTCCACGATGTGATGCGACTCGTTCTACATGATCTTCATTTCATAATGATTGTATAAATGAATTGAATGAATGAATATGGTATATACTACACTAATACCATTCTGTAAATGAATTATCTATAACCTAAATATAATAATAAGAATTTATTCGACAAAACACGCATAAGAACAAAAAGTTATAAAGACCCGAGTAACAAGTAACAATGAAATATTACTAACAAGAAGCTAATAATATGACCATATATGATCTCATATCAATATGTATGATTCTGGAATAAGTCAATAACATTATTTAAACCATTATACAGGAGCTTCGGACACGTACAAAGCTAATCGGACCTAAGGTAAGGGAAATATCACAATCTCATTTTTATTCGAGATTGTTTATTCGTAAGTATCTACTGGGGTGTATTTTATCATCCACATCCATGTTCCCTCAATATGTAATATTGTTTCCATCCACTTGCAATAGTTTAAATACAATTTTACCCTTAGGTGAGTTTTTAGTAAAGAATATGAAAGGAATCTTTTGTCGTTTTTCGTACGAGGTACTTTTTGACTTTTCCGACAAAAGTACAAAGAATGTTTTTTTTAACTTATACGGCATGAATGGATTTTTAAAACATTATTTCCAAGAAGCTTCCTTTACAAGTTTTCAAGTTTATTTTTAATCAACTTCTTTTATTTTAAAGTCGTATGACATGTTATGAAAGGAAAAATGATTTTGAAAAAGAAAGGATATTTTCCTCAAGAATGGAGTTCAAGTGTTTTATCAAAATTATTTTTCCATCTAAGATAATAAAGGGTTCTGTTTTTATCCCTATTATTAATTTGATTTGATCATGTTGTAATGGAATTATTTTTATGAATTCCTTTATCTTATATGAATTGATTTATGATGTCATGATGTTTCAAGAATCCCATTTTTGTTACATGTGTTATGCGATGATGTATGTTTTATGATTATGTGGCACACATAAGAAAGGATTCATTATAAGATGGGTGGGACCTATATCTCCCTCCAATGCATTGGGTAAAGATTTTATATCTCATGAGATAGACATGGCTGGAACGGAAGGTTATTTCGGTTCAGTGATACAGGACTGAAACGAGGAGTGAACTCGGTTCAGAAAGGGACTTTGTCCACTAAGATAGTCTTGGAAATGAGTCATGACTAACAAGAAATGATCTCCATGATTATGTGTGCATGCCACAAAGTTTCAAGTTTTATGTTATGATTTTGGGGATCTCATTTTCACTTCTATGATTTATTCCATGTTAAGATATTATGATCTCTTTTGCAGGTTTTGATTTTCATAAAGATATGATATGATTTTTATTTCCTTTATTTGCCCTTGCTGAGCATTTGAGCTCACCCTTTTATGTTTTCTTTTCCCCAGGTCAGGAAGATGGATATTAAGTAGAATATGCTAAAAGGGACCCTAGATATGATGAAATAAATGGGAGACACTGTAGAAGATTTATGAACCAGTTGTTTATGTTTCCCAGTTTCTAAAGACACTATACCTATACGGTCCTTTGTGGTTTTGTCATATGTTGTAATAAGTGTGCTTCAATTTTGAAGTATTAACAATGTATGTAAAGTGTGGGTCGTTATACATAGGTTATTTACAGAACTTAAAATATAACATAATACATATAACATATTCTGGTTCAACCATAAAAATGGTTTAATTACCAGATATGAAGGTAGAAATGGAAGAATAGAGCATGTCATTTTTGAAGGTGATAAATTAACACCTCATGAACAACGTTCTCTTTAATAAAATAAAAGGAAGAGGAAAAGGGTGTGGGGTGATATAATATCCCATTAGAATCATAAAATTTCAGTATATGTATTATACTGGAGTTAAAAAACAATTTGGTTGAATATAGGTGGGGAGAGATCAATAAAGGAACTTGAACATGAAAGGGAATTAAAGGAGAAGAGGGAGGGAAATTACCTCTTAAATCCTTCTCTTGAGAACCTACTTAAGGGCCTAAGCTTGGTCTTATGATGAGACCAGAAGATCTTCGACGTGGGGGAGGGTCTAGGTGAGATGATTGGGTGGAGATTAGAAAATTATTGAAGCTTGAGAGGTGTGTTTTGGCAAGAGGAGGGGGATGGCTTATTTATACATGAGGAGGGAGGTGTTTTTGGTATAAAATATTAAATAAAATAATATATCAAGAGTTAGACTTGTAATAGTAGTTTTTTGAAATCCTAAATAATATATTAATATAATATAATTCTTTTTAGGCTTTAATTATTCTTTATAATTCGAATTCATTAATTTATTAAAAGGAAAGTGAAAGAAAGAGAAAAACACACTTTAAGAAATCACCTTTTGACTTTAGGCTTTGGAAAGTTCTTTTTAGGTTTGAGAATTGGATTTATTATATTTTAAGGAACCATTTATGAAATTTAATATAATTTGGCCGAAACTAAAGTTCTAGAATGTTTATGTCATCATTACATCATTAATGATGCAATTTAGTATACACTGATTATGCAAAAAACTGTATTTTTTTACTATTCACCCGAAAATTGAAGTATTTCAGAAATCAAAAAAACCAAAAAAATTACACCTACCCTTTTTCAAAATGTAGAATCCAAAAATGAAGTCCATTTTTCAAAACTAATTTTCTAAATATTATTAATTTAATATTTAATTAAAATCATAATTTACTTAAAAAACAGTTTTTAAGATTAAAACTGATTTTATAGTGCTTCCAAAAATTATGTAGGGTCTTATAAAATTATCTATTAACTATAATACATTGATTAGATAATTTATGAATACATTATATGGAAATAAATATTATTTTAAATTAATTAATTAATTATAATTAATTATTTATGACTTAGAAAATACCAAAACGTTTACTAATGTCAAATTGTCACTTTCTAAGATGTATAAATTTTATTTAATTATTCATAGGTAATGTTACTCTTATGTTGGATGATTTACTATTCATAAAGGTTATATTACTATTCATAATGGTATGTTACTATTCATCAAAAATTAATTTTGCTTCATTAGACCTTAAAAATCTTCTTGAACACAATCATGTAGGTCAGATTTTCTATATTCCTAACACAGAAGTGACAAACTTTTGTTTAAAAGTCACTTATCACTTAGTAGTTCATTATTTTGTGACTTCATGTTATTTTATGACATATTTATAAGAAGGGAATTTCCATTGAAAAACTTCGGGTCGTTACATTCTTCCCCCTTAAGAAATTTCGCCCCCGGAATTTCATTTTACACAAACAGGTGAGGGTACTTCTCCTTCATTGCCTCTTCTAGTTCCCAAGTTGCTTCCTCAAACTTATGGTTCCTCCACAAGACTATGACAAGATGGTTTGTCTTGTTTCGTAGAACCTTATCTCTCTGATCCAGAATCTTTACTAGTTTCTTCTCATAGGAGAGATCATCTTCCAGCTGCACCACCTCTGAGTTTAGTACACGTGAGGGGTATGGTATGTACTTCCTCAGTAGTGATACATGAAACACGTCATGAACTTGAGCCATATTTAGTGGATGTTCTAGACGATAGGCCACCGCTCTTATGCGGTCAAGGATCTCAAAGGGGCCAATATACCTTGGACTTAGCTTCCCTTTCTTCCAGAATCGCATGACTCTCTTCCATGGAGATATTCAAAGGAAGACTTTATCTCCAACATCAAACTCCAAGTCCCTTAGATGGTTGTCAGTATAGCTCTTTTTCTGACTTTGATCATATTTGATGTGTTTCTAGATGACTTAAACCTTCTATGTCATCTCTTGAACAAGATCGGGCCCAAGTAGCCTTCTTTCTCCAACTTCATCCCAACAGGTTGGAGTTCTACATCGCTTTCCATACAGAGCTTCGTACGGAGCCATCTGAATACTCGAGTGGAAGCTATTTTTGTATGATAACTCAACCAATAGGATATGCTGATCCCAACCACCTTTGAATTCAAGAGAGAAGGCTCTTAGAATATCTTCAAGTGTTTGAATAGTCCATTCAGACTGGCCATCACTTTGGGGGTGATAGGTCGTGCTAAAATTTAATTCAGTACTCAATTCATGTTGAAGGCTCCTCTAGAATTTAGATGTGAACCTTGGATCACGGTCAGAGGCAATTGAGAGTGGAACACAATGAAATCTCACCACTTCCTTCACATATATCTTTGCAATTTGATTAAGCGAGAGATCTTCCCGAAGAGAGATAAAATGGGCAGTCTTGGTGAGTCAGTCAACCACAACCCATATCACATTATTTCCCTTTGGAATCTTTGGGAGACCTGTGACAAAGTCCATAGTAACATTTCCCCATTTTCACGTGTGTATAGGCAATGGCTGCATCATACCTTTGGACTTTTATCACTCAACTTTAACATGATGACATACTAAGCACCTTGATATATATTCCGCAATCTCCTTCTTCATGTTATCCCACCAGAAGTGTTCCCAGATATCACGGTACATCTTGGTACTCCTAGGATGAATAGAGAAAGTTGAGCTAGGTACATTGTCCAATAGCTCCTTCTTTATCCTGGGTGCTGAATGCACACAAATCCGCATTCCAAACCGAATCACACCATCATCATTGATATGGAACTCTTGCAACTTCCCTTCCTTTACTACATTCACCCTCTTTTGTATCCCCACATCATCCCTTTGTACTTCTTTAATCTTCTCTTGGATGGATGGTTGCGCAATCATTTGGGCAAGGTAGGAAGTATCCCCTGCCCTTACGATTCCCAAATCCATCCTTTGCACATCTATAAAGATAGGGTCTTTCTCAATCTGCAACATGGATACAGTAGCAGGTTCTTTTCTGCTTAGAGCATTATCTACCTTGTTCGCCTTTCTAGTATGATAATGAATAGATCAATCGTAATCCTTGATTAGCTCTAACCATCTCCTTTGACGCATGTTGAGATCCTTTTGTGTGAATATATACTTTAGGCTCTTGTGGTCAGTGTATATGTCACACTTCTCCCCATAAAGGTAGTGCCGCCAGATTTTCAAGGAAAAAATCACGGCTTCCAGCTCTAGATCATATGTTGGGTAGTTCTGCTCATGGATCTTCAACTGTCGTGAGGCGTAGGCTATCACATTATCATTTTTCATGAGCACACAACCCAAGCCTTTCTTTTAAGAATAACTGTATATCACAAAACATTCTCCACTTTTCAGAAGTGTGAGTACAAGCGCAGTGATCAGCCTTCTCTTTAGCTCCTTGAAGCTTCCCTCACATTCTTCCATCCAGACATACTTTACCCCTTTCCTTGTTAACTTAGTTAGCGGGCTTGACAATCGTGAGAAGTTTCTCACAAAAAGTCAGTAGTACCTAGCTAATCTAAGAAAACAATAGATTTCTGTGACACTAGAGGGCCTGGTCCATTCCTCAATCGCCTTTGTCTTTGAAGTATCCACAAAAATTACCTCACTTGTGATCACATGTCCCAAGAACGTGACTTGATTCATCCAAAAGTCACACTTGCTGAACTTGGCGTACAACTTCTCCTTTCTTAATGTCGCCAACACAAGTCTTAGATGTTCTTCATGTTCCTCCTTGATCTTGGATTATATGAGAATATCATCAATAAACACTTCCACAAATTTGTCGAGGTAATGTCTAAAGACTCTATTCATCAAATCCAAGAAGATTTTAGGGGTATTAGTAAGTCCAAAGGGAATCACCAAAAACTCATAGTGCCCATACCTTGTACGGAAGGTAGTCTTCTGAATATCTTCCTTCTTCACTGTTACTTGATGATATCCAGAACGAAGATCCACCTTTGAGAAGTATTGAGATCCTCTTAACTGATCGAACAAGTCATCAATCTTTGGTAGAGGATACTTGTTCTTTATGGTGATCTTGTTGAGTTCCCGATAATCGATACACAACCACATTGTTTCATCCTTCTTCTTCACAAAGAGCATTGGTGCACCTCAAGGTGATGCACTAGGGCGTATGAACCCTTTGTCCAGATGCTCTGGCAGTTGATTTTTTAACTCCTCCAGTTCGATAGAAGCCATCCTATAGGGACACTTCAAGATAGGAGTAGCTCCGGGTGTGAGTTCAATTGAGAACTCTACCTCACGATCCGAGGGAATTCCGGGTAGCCCTTTGGGAAATACATCTCTATATTCCCTCACAATGGGAATTTCCTCAAGGTTGTAACTTTCCTTCGACTCAAACATTTGGGCGAGGTATGATTCTTCATAAGAAATCAACACCCACACCATTGAAGGATTTTTCATAGGAGATTCATGATGTTCCTTTCATTTTTAGAGGATCATGGGATGGTTCGGAATATGAAAAAATATTTCTTTATCCCGACAATTGATATGTTCTCTATATAACGAGAGCCAATCCATTCCCATTATAGCGTCGAATTCCACCAAGGTAAGTATTATGATATTTTCCAGAAGAATCTTCTCACATACGTCAACAGGGGAAGAGTCAAACACTTCGGTTGCAATGATTGCAACACTTGTTGTTTTTACAGATATCTCTATATCAAGGTTCCGAGGATTTGATTCTATATTTCTAGAAAACTTTCAAGATATAAAGGAATGCATAGAACCATAATCAAATAAAACTTTTTCCATTCTTGAGTGAATAGGAAGTGTACCTTGTACGACTTCATTATCATGCTCCACCTCTACAGTAATGATGGAATAAGCCTTCCCTTGTTCCTTTTTATTTGGTGGCTGCTGACGCTGATTACCCTCGAGAGATCAAGGTTTAGTGCACTGGTTTTCATAGTGCCCTAGCTCCCTACAGTTGTAGCATTGAACCATGGGTGGTTCTCCCCTTTCATCGGCTACATTCTCCTTCCTTTTCATGTATTTTCAACACACTTGATCATGGTGTCCGTCTTTCCCACACTTTAAGCATTTCCCCATCCCTTTGAGGCAGTTCCCACGGTGCAACTTCCCACATTTTTGGCATGTGGGTCGTTGATTTTTCTTCCCACCATTGTCATTAGATCCACCAGCTTGAAAATCCATATTTCATTTCTTATCACCATATCCATGGGACCATTCTCCAAACTCCATCTCCACTTTGAGATCACACCTAACAACTTCTTCATAACTCCCAAAGTCTCTAATTGCAAGAGCCTTTCGAAGGTGTGGTTTTAATCCACTAAAGAATCTATAAATTTTTCTATCATTATTGATAACAAAACTTGAAGCATACCTTGAGAGCCTTGTGAAATTCGCTTCATAGGTTGTGACAGATTATCCTTCTTTTTGTTTGAGCTCTATGAATTCTCTCTCCATATTCGTGCGAAGAGTTCTTGGGAAATACTTGTTAAGAAACATTATCTTAAAGTCTTCCCATTCCATCTCTTCAATTTCCTCCCTTGGCTTGGTGTTCTTAATCAAAGACCACCATTGATCAGCTTCTCCATGAAGATGATAAAAGTCTAGATTCGCCTTCTCTGTCTTAGAACAGTGAAGCACAGAAAAGATCTTCTCCCTAGATTTGACCCACTGTTCCTCAACTAGTGGATCAGAAGATCCACAAAACGTCAGTGGTTGTTGCCGAATAAAACATTCGATAGCCAGTTTCTCCCTCTTTAGTGAAGGAGGACGTTCGACATTATTATGGTTATTGTTAATAACCTGAGATAATTGGGTAATCATCTCCATGATGTTTTGAACTCCACCTCCCAAATCATTGGGGATGTCGTTCGGGCAATCGTTGCATTGGCCCTCGCATGAGGTGTTGGCCTGATTTCTCCTGGTTCCCACCATTTTCTAAAATAGAAAAGGCTAGAACAAAACCTAAGTAAAAAATTTATGAATAACTTATTCATTTAAACAATTTATACCAAAAACATAACATATGGGATCCGTAGATGCATATTTGTACTTAGTCTCATGCTATAGGTTTCCTCTAGGGTTCACTAATCCTAATTCCCAAATTAATTAAATCTTACCTATAATACCAACTATAGAGGCCCAATATTTTATTACATTACTATTACATCATTTCAAAGATAAACAACATAATAGTATTACACATAGAGGATCCAAAGGTTTAGTATCTTGGGAAAACTAGGACCACACATAACAAATACAACATCAACCATAAACATTTATTTAATTTCTTCTTCGCTAGATTCTTAGTGGAACTTGTCCTCTCCTTAGTACATGTATCCACCTGAGGATATACATAAAAATGGGTGATCTATAAGCCCAATAAGAGGATAGATAAGAACAATATAGCATGGGGTGAGCATTATCATAACATAGGAAAAAGATCATGAACATGAGAGGAGCATAAATAAAAGACTTGAAATATGGAAATGCATAAAAATGAAACATGATGTCTTGGTGGTTAACTAACACACATACTTGTGAACCAAGCTATCATCTTGTTCACCCATCATTTCACATTTACTCATGAGATTCATCACGTTACCCAATGCATTGGAGCACTGTATAATTCCAGGCGCACCCATCACATCATAACATTATCATTTATCATGCTTGCCACAATTAACATATAACATAAATTAATATAATAAACCAATGAAAAGGAATGGGTTTCATCTCATAATAACATATTCATAAGCTTTGGGTTCCCAAAAGAAAGAGGGAAGAACCGTTCACTTTGAGTGAGAATTAAAAGGGGTGTTCTTAAAAGAAGAGTTCTTTTGGAAAAAAAATTGTTGGACATAAAAACTAGTGACAAACATGTATATCCCATAAAATTAAAGTAAATGATGAAAAAATGATCTTTGAGGAGTAACCATATCAAAAATGGAGTGAAAGAGGGAGAACCTGAAGGAAGAAAATTGGGATCGATATTTCCCCTTACCTTGTACCTGAATGCTTCCTTCTCTTTAATGTCCTATATAATGACATTATATTCGTTAATTAGAAATCAAGAACCGTGTGAACATTAATAGGGTTCATTCCGGTTTCATTATATCACATTATCTTCTTTTGGATGATATATATAGTTTCAAAAAAACATTGTTCGGGGATGTTCGTTTTAATGGTTTTTCTTGGGTGGTTCACTTGTATTCTTAAATTGAAGTTCAAGTAGATCGTGGGTAAATATACAGAAATGTTATTACATTTTATTAGTTATATTACAGGAGCTTGAATTATTTTATAATGAATTATATTATATCCATGTGGGTGAATCATTAGATAATAATTAAGTGATGGTTATTTGGGTCAATTTGGGCGGTTTTTGGATCGTAATGAACTTGTTTTAACTTATCACTTAGTAATATATCCATAGGCTATTTACAGAACTTAAAATAGAACATAATACATATACAATATTTTGTTTCAACCATAAAAATGGTTTCATGACCAGATCTTAAGGTAGAAATGGAAAAGGAGAGCATGTCGTTTTTGAAGGTGATAAATTAACACCTCATGAACAACGTTCTCTTTAATAAAATAAAAGGAAGAGGTAAAGGGTGTAGGGTGATATTGTAAAGACCCATAAATTTCAAGAAAATTTTTTTTCCTTAATTTTCTTTGGAATTTTACAAGAGCGCAGTTTCTGACGGCACCTGATTCCGAGGCCCGGTGTGCCCGGAATCATTTTCTGAAGTTTGGCTCGGGTACTTTCAGTGAACGGATGAGCGAGTTTTTCTAACTTTTGAACCGGTGCCCGGAATCGAATTCTGAGGGCACCGATGAAATCGCAGCGCCGGTATTTGCTTAGAAACACCTCTTCCGGAGTTTCGTTTGCTCGGGTGTGGTTTTTAATTTTTGGGCTTAAAGTTAAGAAATAAAATTAATTTCGACAAACTTTATTTTATTTCACTTAAGCCGCTTGAAGCCATTTGAAAGCCACTTAAACTGAATTGAAACGGATAGGATGCTATCCAGAAATATCCTACCCTCTTGGTAGGATATTTGCGAGGTGGGGCCCGCACGAGCCCCGCCGTTTCTTTCCACTAAGTAACGCACCCACGAAAACCCGTCATTATGAAAGTCAACTGACGCGTTTTCTTAAATCCTTAACGCACCATTTAATTGGGCGGTTTATTTCGTGAATTAAATGGGTGGTTTCTTTCGTTGAATTAATTCAACGAATTGATGGGTCGTTACTTACCTTTTTCTTTTCTTGGTGTAATAATAAAATAAGGCCAACAAGTCTTTTTGGAGGATTACTCGTTGAAAGGTTTTGTCAGAGTTCTTGAGCATTCATCCTCCTTCGCGAAGAACGCGAAGAACGCGAAGAACGCGAAGAACGCCGGCCGCCGAAGAAGAACGCCGAACCCGCGGAAGTCGACGATGCGACGCCGTGTTCCGCGACGCCGAAATTCCCTTCCTGCAACGTTCTTCTGCGACGTCTCTTCCTCCGCAACAAAATCTTCGATCAGCTGTTTGAGGTAAGAGACTTCGGGATTCACTTAAATCTCCCTTGTGTTTTTTTTTACAAAACACGGATTTAATTTTATATATAATTAAATTAAATCTGTTGTTTCTTGGTCCGTTGAGTTCACCGACTCAACGCCGGATTCCGCGACGACGTGACGCCCTTCCGCGATGATGTGACGATCCCCTCCTTTCGCGCCGAACAAATCCGCGAAGAACGTGCGTACGATGATGACTACGAAGTAGGGGTTTTGTGAATAATTCCTTTTTCCCGTGATCGTTTCTTTTAAAAGTGATGAACCGGACAATAAGAACAATTTTAATCCATCAAAATTGTTGATTCATGTGTTGAATATATTTCTCCCATTGTTTATCTCTAACGCGGAGGGTGCGGGCCAAACGAACACGGCCCGACAACCTTCCGTCGTTCTTCGTTGTTGTGTGGATTTGACGGGCGATGACGGAACGTGCCGCAACGGAAGTTTGATGGTTCTGCAGTGAAGAACGAGTCCTGGGAGGAGCAGCGGCGAAGACGGGAACGGAATCGGACCACCGGAGCGACTCCGGAGGCCCGCGGAAGCCGGCGGCGGCGTGGGTCACCGGCACGGCGGCGCCGCCGGAAGAACCGCCGCGGCTTCGGCCGGAGGCGGCGGCGCCCGCTGACCCGTGGTCGCGCGGGTCTGGCGCGCGCGGGACGCAGCTGAAGCTGCGTCCGGCTATCCAGGGCGACAACCTGCGGGTGCCGCGGGGTTGTCACGTGGGGGCGGCAGCTCCCCCCCCCCCCCCCCGCGTCGCTCAGCTCGTCCAGGGCGACACCCCGCGGGTGCCGCGGGGGTGTCACGCGGGGGCGGCGGCTCCCCCCCGCGTCGCTCGGCCGCTCGGCCGAGCCGGGCCGGGCCGGCCGAGCCCGACCGGTCCGACCAGCCGGGCCGCGCCCTGGCCGGGTCGGACCGGGTCCGGCCGGGTCGGACCCGGTCGGGTCGACCTGGTTTGGCCGACCCAGGGGGGGTCGGGCCGGGTCGGCCCGGGCCCGGACCCCCCGTCTTCAGACCGTTTCGGTCAAATGCCTGTAACTTGAGCTACGGACCTCCAAACGATGCTTCGTAAGCGGCAACGCGATCCTTGGATCGATACGGTCGTTTCGGTATATCGCACTCAAGGTTTCGAAATACTTTGACTTCGGCCGGGTTGGTTCGTACACGAAACCAACCGGGCCTTCGGAGCGGAAACGCTCATATATTGAGCTACGGACGTCCGATTGACGTTACGTCAACTTTTTTGAATTCCTATATGTGAGACGGATCTTTTGGCTCACTCCGCCCGAGGTATGGATGCAGTTGGAGTATGGTCAGGCTGGTTTTTCATAAAAAACCAAACGGGCCCTTTGGATGAAAAAGCCAATAACTTCCCGACCGGGCGTCCGATTGACGCACCGTCTGTTGCGTTGTGTTCCTGTTGACGATATGGAGCTTTTGGCATCCTCTGCCCGTGTTTTGGATGCAGTTGGGTTATAGCCGGGTTGGGTTGTACCCGAAATCCAATCGGGCCCCTGAAACGGAAAAAGATGATATCTTTCAGACCGGACGTCTGTTTGACGAACCGTCAGCGGCATTCGTGATCTCGTCGAGAAGCGGTCCCTATGAGTATACCCCATGAGAGTTCGAGGTACAGTTGAGATACGGCTGGGTTGGTTCGATTACGAAACCAACCGGGCTCCTAGGACGAAAAGGCTAATAACTCACAGACCGGGCGTCTGATTGACGCGATGTCTGTTGTGTTGAGACCCCAGTGACGAGGAGGTCCTTGAGAGACACTTCTTCATGGATCCTTGTGATACTTGTAGTATCGGCCAGCAGCTCGTGGAGCGGACCCTCCCGGAGACGAGAATGCGGAATACGGAGACCGTGTAGCCGACTGAGACCTGACGACTGGTGATCGAACAACTCGGTGTGTTACAGAGGTGCGCTTGGTTGTAGCGGCACAGGGGAGCGCTTGGTTGTAGTGGAAGACCCACGATAGAGGTGCGCTTGGTTGTAGCGGCACAGGGGAGCGCTTGGTTGTAGCGGCAGACCCACGACAGAGGTGCGCTTGGTTGTAGCGACACAGGGGAGCGCTTGGTTGTAGCGGCAGACCCACGACAGAGGTGTGCTTGGTTGTAGTGGAATATGGGAGCGCTCGGTTGTAGCGGCAGACCCACGACGGAGGAGCGCTTGGTTTTAGCGGCACATGGGGGCGCTTGGTTGTAGCGGCAGACCCACGACGGAGGAGCGTTTGGTTGTAGCGGCACGGGAGAGCGCTTGGTTGTAGCAGCTGGCCCGCAGTACTCGATAGGTGGAGTACTACAGCAGTCTTAGGTTAGTGATAAGTACCTTGGAGTCGTGACAGGACCACTGTACACTCTAGAGACGGGGTTCTTCGGCAGTTGCGGTTTCGATAATGAAAATCTTGGTTTGAGCTGAGTCTTTGATCTTTGTGTTTCCTCATGATTGATATGGGTCACTTGATAACTTAGGTATATGTATGGGCATATACCTGGGTAGTGGTTATCCGTTGATTTCACAATCCTTGTGTTACCTCATGATTGATATGGGTTACTTGGTAACTTAGGTATATGTATGGGCATATACCTAAGTAGAGGTTATCTGTTGAGATCTTCTTTGTGGTTATCCATTTTGGTTTTAGTGAGACCTTGAGGGTCTCGGGGTCCCCATTGAGTATCGTTATACTCACCCCTGCACGGGCTATGCCCGCACTTCGTTGTGTTGGATGCAGACGACAGACAGCGCTGATCGTGGTGGAGGCTTGCGGAGCAGGATGGTACCTGGAGGTGGACCACTGGGCGGGACATACTCGGAGCGGTCAGGTGGACCCGAGGAGCAGTGGAGGCTATTTGTACCCACCCTTCAGGTGGGACTTCCAGAGGACGGCTCGACACTGCGGCTTTCCTTTCAGTTGCTGTTTTTCCCTTTCAGTTGTACTTTACAGTTGGGCTTGTATTTCCGGCCCCTTTTACTTTCAGCACAGCTTGTTACAGTTTTTGCTTAGTGTTTACCTTTCTGATTTCTTACTTTGTGGTGCTTGTTTACTTTTCAAAGGAAATTCCTTCCCTTTTTCCAGGATTTACGCCTTGGTGCTAGTCGCCAGCCCCTGGCCTATGGAAGGCGGGCTTGGGGTAGTCACGGCACGGGCCTCGAGGACGGGTCGTGACAAATTGGTATCAGAGGTGGTCGGTTCTACCGCAGACTCTGATCTTTCTTCTATGTTAATCAATAGTGTTTAGCGTATTGAGTGTGGTGATCAGTCCAGGGAGTCCAGTATTGGTGTGGAGGCCGACGTATCTGTACACCAGGACCCTGACTTCTGATTTCTGACTTAATGCACGAAAACATTGATTGCATGTGTGTTTCAAGTTTTCTTTGTGATTATTTGTGTCAGCTCACCAGGTATACTGTTCTGACCATGGCGCACCTGTTTCCTTTTCAGGATGGCCCCACGATGACAGCCAGCTAGTGTTCTGAGCGATGTGTGTGGTGAGAGCCCACCGAGCGTCGAGGACTCGGTACAGGGCCCTTTCACAGCTGAGGCACCGGCGTTACCTATACCCGCCGAGCCACCGATGCTTCCAGCCCCAGCCACTGACGATGCACGTCACCTTAGTGCACTGCATGAGTTCCAGCTCCAGCGACTGCCTTGGTTCTGCGGGGAGACGGACCCTCAGGCCGCTGAGGACTGGCTGGAGGCAGTTGTACGGGTTTTTAGATTAGTGAGGACACCAGCAGACCTCATGGTGATCCTCGCAGCGAGCCTCCTGCACGCGGCAGCAGGCAGATGGTGGAGCTTGATTCTCCAGGTGCACGACGAGACATCTCTCCTCTGGACGGACTTTGAGAGCATCTTCCGCTCCGAGTTCATCCCAGCCACCCTCCGAGCGGTGCGCATCCAGGAGCTACTACAGCTGCAGTAGGGTAGCATGACAGTGGCCCAGTACTCGGCAAGATTTACTGATCTCTCATGCTACTCCACAGATATGGTACGGGACCCGTTCTTCCGGGCCCGGACCTTCGTGCAGGGACTGAGGCACGAGATCAGGGCTTCGATGATCTCCCTCAACATTCCGACTTAGGTAGGGGTGTTGGATCGAGCCCTCTTAGTGGAGAGTTTCCTTGCTGAGCAGTCTCCAGCAGCAGGACCCACCACTTGCAGGCATGCGGCAGAGTCTTCCGCAGCGGGCAGTAGACAGATGACGCAGGGGTCCAAGAGGACTAGACCTACAGGTGGTCGACAGCATGACTCTGGATCGTTTCTGCGAGGCACTCGGGGTGGGCAACGACTTGCCATGAGAGGGCAGTGTTACTCCTACGGCGGGGCTGGTCACATGGCTCGTGACTGTCCGACCCGCCATACGGATGACCATCAGATTAATGAAGGACCCCCCAGGCAGAGGCAGAGGTTTGATCAAGGCGGACCGCAAGGAGCAGGCGGCCATGGAAGGGGAGCTGGCCGTGCAGCTGGAGGTGGACGATGCTTCGGGGTGTTGCCACCACCACCACCAGGAGGTCCACCCCGACTGCAGGGAGTTGGTGGACATGCGAGAGCTCAGCTTCAGGCAGCTGAGGCCTTCGATCAAGGAGCTCTGGGAGCATATGGACAGGAGAGGGACTAGTGGATACGTCTTTTGTACTTCTAGTTCCTTGTTGGTGTTGTGTAGCGTCTTTGTATTATGAGATGCAATAATAAATGACACATACCCTTGTGATGTTTTCATTACTTTCCTCTTTTGTGTTGTTACTGAGAGGTTCTCGTTTAGACTGTTGACTTGACCCTCACTCGTGAGACATCTACTGGAGGAGACCCAGTTACCACAAACTGAGGCCGACAGTGTGACTCAACCCTTGGAGGCGAGAGTAACTGTTGGATCTCTTGGTAGTAGAGTCGAGGCCTTACGACGTCATCCTTGGTATGGATTAGTACAATCCATGTCAGGATTGACTGTATTAGGCAAAGGAAGTGGTTCATCCATGGGATGAGACCAGATTTCTCTTATCGGCAAAGAAGAAATCTTAGCAGCACTTGTGGGGCCGAAGATGGTCCAGGCCACGGCAGAGAAGGTCCAGGTCATCCAGGAGCGGATGAGGACAGCTCAGAGCCGGCAGAAGTCATATGCTGACAGGAGGCGGAGGCCACTAGAGTTCGAGGATGGTGACCACGTCTTCTTGCGTGTCTCACCTCAACGTGGTTTGCGGAGATTTGGCCAAGGCGGAAAGTTGTCTCCACGCTTCATCGGACCCTTCCAGGTCCTCAGCAGGATTGTCAAGGTGGCTTATCTCCTGTCTCTACCACCACAGTTGTGCCAGGTGCACGACGTCTTCCACGTATCTCAGCATAGGAGATACGTGCATGACCCAACGTCAATCTTTGACCATGGGGAGCTAGACGTGGATGATGGGGTGACTTTTGCGGAGGTCCCAGTAGAGATCGAGGATCGAAAGGAGCGGGTCCTACGTGGATGATCGATTCCTCTAGTACGCTTCAGATAGCAGCACGGGAACCTCCAGGAGAGCACTTTGGAGCGGGAGGCTCAGTTGCGTGCTCAGTACCGCCTTTGTATCCCTAAGTTTGTGGTGAAGCTTTACGGGGACGTAAAGCCCTGTGGTGGGAGTAATGTAAAGACACGTAAATTTCAAGGAAATTTATTTTTATTAATTTTCTTTGGAATTTTACAAGAGCACAGTTTCTGACGGCACCTGATTCCGAGGCCCGGTGTGCCCGGAATCATTTTCCGAAGTTTGGCTCGGGTACGTTTAGTGAACGGACGAGCGGGTTTTTCTAACTTTTGAACCGGTGCCCGGAATTGAATTCTGAGGGCACCGATGAAATCACAGCACCGGTATTTGCTTAGAAACGCCTCTTCCAGAGTTGCGTTTGCTCGGGTGTGGTTTTTAATTTTTGGGCTTAAAGTTAAGAAATAAAATAAATTTCGACAAACTTTATTTTATTTCACTTAAGCCGCTTGAAGCCACTTGAAAGCCACTTAAACTGAGTTGAAACGGATAGGTTTCTATCCAAAAATATCCTACCCTCTTGGTAGGATATTTGAGAGGTGGGGCCCGCACGAGCCCCGCCGTTTCTTTCCGCTAAGTAACGCACCCGCGAAAACCCGTCATTATAAAAGTCAACTGACGTGTTTTCTTAAATCCTTAATGCACCATTTAATTGGGCGGTTTATTTCGTGAATTAAATGGGCGGTTTCTTTCGTTGAATTAATTCAATGAATTTATGGGTCGTTACTTACCTTTTTCGTTTGTTGGCGTAACAATAAAATAAGGCAAACAAGTCATTTTGGAGGATTACTCGTTAAGAGGTTTTGTCAGAGTTCTTGAGCCTTCATCCTCCTTCGCGAAGAACGCGAAGAACGCGAAGAACGCCGGCCTCCGACGAAGAACGCCGAACCCGTGGAAGTTGACGATGCGACGCCGTGTTCCGCGACATCGACGTTCCCTTCCTGCAACGTTCTTCTGTGACGTCTCTTCCTCCGCAACAAAATCTTCGATCAGCTGTTTGAGGTAAGAGACTTCGGGATTCTCTTAAATCTCCCTTGTGTTTTTGTTTACAAAACACGAATTGAATTTTATATATAATTAAATTAAATCTATTGTTTCTTGGTCCGTTGAGTTCGCCGACTCAACGCCGGATTCCGCGATGACGCGACGCCCTTCCGCGACGACGTGACGATCCCCTCCTTCCGCACAAACAAATCCACAAAGAACGTGCGTACGACGACGACTACGAAGTAGGGGTTGTTGTGAATAATTCCTTTTTCCTGTGATCGTTTCTTTTAAAAGTGAAGAACCGGACAATAAGAACAATTTTAATCCATCAAAATTTTTGATTCATGTGTTGAATATATTTCTCCTGTTGTTTATCTCTAACACGGAGGGTGCGGGCCAAACGAACACGGCCCGACAACCTTCTGTCGTTCTTCGTTGTTGTACGGATTTGACGGGCGATGACGGAATGTGCCGCAACGGAAGTTTGATGGTTCCGCAGTGAAGAACGAGTCCCGGGAGGAGCAGCGGCACAGACGGGAACGGAATCGGACCACCGGAGCGACTCCGGTGGCCCGCGGAAGCCGGCGGCGGCCGGAGGCGGCGGCGCCCGCTGACCCGCGGCCGCGCGGGCCCGGCGCGCGCGGGACACGGCTGAAGTCGCGTCCGTCTGTCCAGGGCAACACCCCGCGGGTGCCGCGGGGTTGTCACGCGGGGGCGGCGGCTCCCCCCCGCGTCGCTCGGGTCGTCCAGGGCGACACCCCGCGGGTGCCGCGGGGCTGTCACACGGGGGCGGCGGCTCCCCCCCGCATTGCTCGGTCGCTCGGCCGAGCCGGGCCGGGCGGGCCGAGCCAGGCCGGTCCGACCGGCCGGGCCGGACTGGGTCGGGTCGACTCGGTTCGGCCGACCCAGGGGGGGTCGGCCCGGGTCGGCCCGGGCCCGGACCCCCCGTCTTCGGACCGTTTCGGTCAAATGCTCGTAACATGAGCTATGGGCCTCCAAACGACGCGCCATCAGCGGCAACGCGGTCCTTGGATTGAGACGGTTGTTTCGGTATATCGCACTCAAGGTTTAGAAATACTTTGAGTTCAGACGGGTAGGTTCGTACAGGAAACCAACCGGGCCTTCGGAGCGGAAACGCTCATATCTTGAGCTACGGACGTCCGATTGACGTGCCGTCAGCTTTGTTGAATTCCTCTATGTGAGACAGATCTTTTGGCTCACTCCTCCCGAGGTTTGGACACATGTAGAGTACGGTCAGGCTAGTTTTGCCTTAAAAACCAACCGGGCCCCTGGGACGAAAAAGCCAATAACTTCCAGACCGGGCGTCTGATTGACGCGCCGTCTATTGCGTTGCGTTCCTGTTGACGATACAGAACTTTTGGCATCCTCTGCCCGAGTTTTGGATGCAGTTGGGTTATAGCCGGGTTGGGTTGTATACGAAATCCAACTGGGCCCCTGGAACGGAAAAAGATGATATCTTTCAGACCGGACGTCCGTTTGACGAACTGTCAGCGGCGTTCGTGATCTCGTCGAGAAGCGGTCCCTATGAGTATACCCCATGAGAGTTCGGGGTACAGTTGAGATACGGCTGGGTTGGTTCGGTTACGAAACCAACCGGGCCCCTGGGAAGAAAAGGCTAATAACTCACAGACCGGGCGTCCGATTGACGCGCCGTCTGTTGTGTTGAGACCCCAGTGACGAGGAGGTCCTTGAGAGACACTTCTTCATGGATCCTTGTGATACTTGTAGTATCGACCAGCAGCTCGTGGAGCGGACCCTCCCGGAGACGAGAATGCGGAATACGGAGACCGTGTAGCCGACTAAGACCTAACGACTGCTGATCGAATGACTCGGTGTGTTACATAGGTGCGCTTGGTTGTAGTGGCACAGGGGAGTGCTTGGTTGTAGCGGCAGACCCACGACAGAGGTGCGCTTGGTTGTAGCAGCACAGGGGAGCGCTTGGTTGTAGCGGCAGACCCACGACAGAGGTGCGCTTGGTTGTAGCGGCACAGGGGAGCGCTTGGTTGTAGCGGCAGACCCACGATAGAGGTGCGCTTGGTTGTAGCGGCACAGGGGAGAGATTGGGTTTAGCGGCAGACCCACGACAGAGGTGCGCTTGGTTGTAGCGGCATATGGGAGCGCTCAGTTGTAGCGGCAGACCCACGACAGAGGAGCGCTTGGTTGTAGCGGCACATGGGGGTCCTTGGTTGTAGCGGCAGACCCACGACGGAGGAGCGTTTGGTTGTAGCGGAATGAGAGAGCGCTTTGTTGTAGCAGCTGGCCCGCAGTACTCGATAGGTGGAGTACTACAGTAGTCTTAGATTAGTGAGCAGTACCTCGGAGTCGTGACAGGACCACTGTACACTCTAGAGACGGGGTTCTTCGGCAGTTGTGGTTTCGATAATGAAAATCCTGGTTTGAGCTGATTCATTGATCTTTGTGTTTTCTCATGATTGAGATGGGTCACTTGATAACTTAGGTATATGTATGGGCATATACCTGGGTAGTGGTTATCCGTTGATTTCACAATCCTTGTGTTACCTCATGATTGAGATGGGTTACTTGGTAACTTAGGTATATGTATGGGCATATACCTAAGTAGAGGTTATCTGTTGAGATCTTCTTTGTGGTTATCCTTGTTGGTTTTAGTGAGACCTTGAGGGTCTCCGGGTCCCCACTGAGTATCGTTATACTCACCCTTGCACGGGATATGCCCACACTTCGTTGTGTTGGATACCGACGACAGACAGCGTTGATTGTGGTGGAGGCTTGCGGAGCAGGACGGTACCTGGAGGTGGACCACTGGGCGGGACATACTCAGAGTGGTTAGGTGGACCTGAGGAGTAGTGGAGGCTATCTGTACCCACCCTTCGGGTGGGACTTCTAGAGGACAGCTCAACGCTGCGGTTTTCCTTTCAGTTGTTGTTTTTCCCTTTCAGTTGTACTTTACAGTTGGGCTTGTATTTCCGGCCCCTTTTACTTTCAGCACAGCTTGTTACAGTTTTTTCTTAGTGTTTACCTTTCTGTTTTCTTACTCTGTGGTGCTTGTTTACTTTTCAAAGGCAATTCCTTCCCTTTTTCTGGGATTTACGCCTTGGTGCTAGTCGCCAGCCCCTGGCCTATGGAAGGCGGGCTTGGGGTAGTCACGGCACGGGCCCCGAGGATGGGTCGTGACAGATATAATATCCCATTAGAATAATAAAATTACAGTATATGTATTATACTGGAGTTACAAAACAATTTGGATGAATATATGTGGGTAGAGATCAAGAAACGAACTTGAACTTGAAAGGGAATTAAAGGAGAAGAGGGAGGGAAATTACTTCTTAAATCCTTCTCTTGAGAACCTCCTTAAGGGCCTAAGCTTGGTCTTTTGATGAGACCATAAGATCTTGGACGTGGGGGAGGGGCTATGGGAGATGATTGGGAAGATCTTAGACAATTATTGAAGCTTGAGAGGTGTGGTTTGGCAAGAGGAGGGGGAGGGCTTATTTATACAAGACGAGGGAGGTGTTTTTGGTATAAAATATTAAATAAAATAATATATCAAGAGTTAGACTTGTAATAGTAGTTTTTTTATATCCTAAATAATATATTAATATAATATAATTTGTTTTAGGCTTTAATTCTTCTTTATAATTCGAATTAATTAATTTATTAAAAGGAAAGTGAAAGAAAGAGAAAAAGACACTTTAAGAAATCACCTTTTGACTTTAGGCTTTGGAAAGTTCTTTTTAGGTTTGGGAATTAGATTTATTGTATTTTAAGGAACCATTTATGAAATTTAATATAATTTGGATGAAACTAAAGTTCTAGAATGTTTAAGTCATCATTACATCATTAATGATGCAATTTAGTATACACCGATTATGCGAAAAAACTGTATTTTTTTACTATTCACCCAAAAATTGAAGTATTTCAGAAAAAACCCAAAACTTTACCCCTACCATTTTTCGAAATGTAGAATCAAAAAATGATTTCCATTTTTCAAAAATAATTTTCTAAATATTAATAATTTAATATTTAATTAAAATCATAATTTACTTAAAAACAGTTTTTAAGATTAAAACTGATTTTATAGTGTTTCCAAAAATTAGGTAGGGTCTAATAAAATAATCTAAAAACGATAAGAAATTGATTAAATAATTTATGAATACATTATATGTAAATAAATATTATTTTAAATTAATTAATTAATTATAACTAATTATTTATGACTTAGAAAATACCAAAACGTTTACAAAGGTCAAATTGTCACTTTCTAAGATGTCTAAATTTTATTTAATTATTCATAGGTAATTTTAATCTTATGTTGGATGATTTAATATTCATAAGGGTCATATTACTATTCATAAAGGTATGTTACTATTCATAAAAAATTATTTTTGTTTCATTAAACTTCAAAAATCTTCTTGAACATAACCGTGTATGTCAGATTTTCTATATTCCTAACACAGAAGTGACAAACTTTTGTTTAAAGGTCACTTATCACTTAGTAGTTAATTATGTTGTGACTTAGGGTTATTTTATGACATATTTATAAGAAGGTAATTTCCATTGAAAAAATTTGGGTCGTTACATTTTCCCCCCTTAAGAAATTTCGCCCCCGAAATTTCACTTTACACAAACAGGTGAGGGTACTTCTTTTTCATTACCTCTTCTAGTTCCCATGTTTCTTCCCCAAACTTATGGTTCCTCTACAAAACTTTGACAATATGGGTTGTCTTGTTGCGTAGAACCTTATCTCTCCGATCTAGAATCTTTACTGGATGCTCCTCATAGGAGGGATCATCTTCCAACTGCACCACCTCTGAGTTTAGTACATGTGAGGGGTCTGGTAGGTACTTACTCAGTAGTGATACATGAAACACATCATGAACTTGATCCATGTTTGGTGGAAGTGCTAGACGATAGGCCACAGCTCCTATGCGATCAAGGATCTCAAAGGGGCCAATATACCATGGGCTTAGCTTCCCTTTCTTCCCGAATCGCATGACTCTCTTCTATGGAGATATTCAAAGGAAGACTTTATCTCCAATGTCAAACTCCAAGTCCCTTCAATGGTTGTCAGTATAGCTCTTTTTCGGACTTCGAGCAGCTTTGATGTGTTTCTGGATGACTTGAACCTTCTTTGTCATCTCTTGAACAAGATCGGGCCCAAGTAGCTTTCTTTCTCCAACTTCATCCCAACAGGTTTGAGTTCTACATCGCTTTCCATACAGAGCTTCGTATGGAGTCATCTGAATACTCGAGTGGAAGTTATTGTTTTATGAGAACTCAACCAATGGGATATGCTGATCCCAACCACCTTTGAATTCAAGAGAGCATACTCTTAGCATATCTTCAAGCGTCTGAATAGTCCTTTCAGACTGGCCATCAGTTTGGGGGTGATAGGTTGTGCTGAAATTTAATTCAGTACTCAAATCATGTTTAAGGATCCTCTAGAATTTAGATGTGAACCTTGGATCACGGTCAGAGACAATTGAGAGTGGAAAACCGTGCAATCTCACCACTTCCTTCACATATATCTTTGCAAGTTGATCAAGTGAGAGATATTCCCGAATAGAGATAAAATGGGCAGTCTTGGTGAGTCGGTCAACCACAACCCATATCGCATTATTTCCCTTTGGTATCTTCGGGAGACCTCTGACAAAGTCCATAGTTACATTTTCCCATTTCCACATGGGTATAGGTAATGGATGCATCATACATTTAGACTTTTATTGATCAGATTTAACTTGCTAACATACTAAGCACCTTGATATATATTCTGCAATCTCCTTCTTCATGTTATCCCACCAGGAGTGTTCCTGGAGATCACGGTACATCTTGGTACTCCCAGGATGGATAGAGAAAGTTGAGATATTTGAATTGTCCAATAACTCCTTTATCCCGGGTGATGAAGGCACACAAATCTATGTTCCAAACCAAATCACACCATCATCGTCGATATGGAACTCTTGCAGCTTCCCTTCCTTTACTGCAATCACCCTCTTTTGTATCTCCACATCATCCCTTTATGCTTCCTTAATCTTCTCTTGGATGGATGTTTGCACAATCATTTGGGAAAGGTAGGATGTATCCCTTGCCCTTACAATTCCCAAATCCATTCTTTTCGCATCCATGAATATAGGGTCTTTCTCAATCCGCAACATGGATAGAGTAGCAGGTTATTTTCTTCTTAGAGCATCAGCTACCTTGTTTGCCTTTACAGGATGATAATGAATAGAGCAATTGTAATCCTTGATTAGCTCTATCCATCTCCTTTGACGCATGGTGAGCTCCTTTTGTGTGAATATATACTTTAAACTCTTGTGGTCGGTGTATATATCACACTTATCACCATAAAGGTAGTGGCACCATATTTTCATGGAAAAAATCACGGCTGCTAGCTCTAGATCATGCGTTGGGTAGTTCTACTCATGGAACTTCAACTGTTGTGAGGTGTAGGCTATCACATTATCATTTTGCATGAGTACACAACCCAAGTCTTTCTTTGAAGCATCACTGTATATCACAAAACTTTCTCCACTTTTCGGTAGTGTGAGTACAGGTGTAGTGATCAGCCTTTTCTTTAGCTCCTTGAATCCTCCCTAAAATTCTTACATCCAGTCATACTTTACCCCTTTCCTTGTTAACTTAGTCAGCGGGCTTGAAAATCGTGAGAAGTTTCTCAAAAAATGTCGATAGTACCCAGTTAATCCAAGAAAACTATGGATTTCTGTGACACTAGAGGGCATGGGCCATTCCTCAATCGCCTTTTTCTTTGAAGGATCCACAGAAATTCCCTCACTTGTGATCACATGTCCTAAGAACGTGACTTGATTCATCCAAAAGTCACACTTTCTAAACTTAGCGTACAACTTATCCTTTCTTAATGTCTCCAACACAAGTCTTAGATGTTCTTCATGTTCCTCCTTGATCTTGGAGTAGATGATAATATCATTGATAAACACTACCACAAATTTGTCGAGGTAATTTCTAAAGACTCTATTCATTAAATCCATGAAGATTTCGGGGGTATTAGTGAGTCCAAAGGGCATCACCAAAAACTCATAGTGCCCATACCTTGTATGGAAGGCAGTCTTATGAATATCTTCCTTCTTCACCTTTACTTAATGATATCCAGAATGAAGATCCACCTTTGAGAAGTATTGAGCTCCTCTTAACTGATCTAACAAGTCATCAATCTTTGGGAGAGGATACTTTTTCTTTATAGTGATCTTGTTGAGTTCCCGATAATCGATACATAGCCACATTGTTCCATCCTTCTTCATCACAAAGAGCACTGGTGCACCCCAAGGTGATGCACTAGGGCGTATGAACCCTTTGTCTAGATGCTCTTGCATCTGCTTCTTTAACTCCTCCAGTTCGATAGGAGTCATCCTATAGGGACACTTCGAGATAGGATTAACTCCAGGTATGAGTTCAATTGAGAACTCTACCTCACGATCCGGGGGAATTTCGGGTAACTCTTCGGGAAATACATCGCTGTATTCCCTCACGATGGGCATTTCCTCAAGGTTGGAACTTTCCTTCAACTCAACCATTTGGGCAAGGTATGCTTCTTCATATGGAATCAACACCCACACCATTGAAGGATTTTTCAAAGGAGATTCTTGATCTTCCTTTCATTTGTAGAGGAGCATGGGATGGTTCGGAATATGAAAAGATATTTCCTTTTCCTGACAGTTGATATGTGATCTATATAACGAGATCCAGTCTATTCCCATTATAGCGTTGAATTCCACCGAGGGAAGTATTACGAGATTTGACAGAAGAATCCTCCCACATACATCAACAGGAGAAAAGTCAAACACTTGGGTTGCAATGATTTCACCACTTGGTGTTTTTATAGATATCTCTACTTCAAGGTTTTAGGGATTCGATTCTATAGTTCTATAAAACTTTCAAGATATAAAGGAATGCATAGAACCAGAATCAAATAAGACTTTTTCCATTCTTGAGTGAATAGGAAGTGTACATTGTACGAATTCATTATTATGCTCCACCTCCACAGTAGTGATGGCATAATCCTTATCTTTTTCCTTTTTCTTTGGTGGTTGCTGACGCTGATTACCCTCGAGAGCTCAAAGTTTAGTGCACTAGTTTGCATAGTGCCCTAGCTCCCTATAGTTATAGCATTGAACCATGGGTGGTTCTCTCCTTTCATCAGCTACATTCTCCTTCCTTTTCGTGTCTTTTCGACACTCTTGAGCATGGTGTCCTTCTTTCCCACACTTAAATCATTTCCCCATCCCTTTGAGTCAGTTCCCATGGTGCAACTTCCCACAATTTTGGCTTGTGGGTCGTTGATTTTTCTTCCCACCTTTGTCATTAGATCCACCAGATTAAAAATCCATATTTATTTTCTTATCACCATAGCCATGGGACCATTCTCCAAACTCCATCTCCACTTTGAGAGCACACCGAACAACTTCTTCAAAACTCCCAAAGTCTATAATTTCAAGATCCTTTCGAAGGTGTGGTTTTAATCCACTAAATAATCTATCAATTTTTCTATCATTTTTGATAAAAAAAACCCGAAGAATACCTTGTGAGCCTTATGAAATTCTCTTCATAGTTTGTGACAGATTCTCCTTCATTTTTCTTGAGCTCTATGAATTCTCTCTCCATCTTCATGTGAAGAGTTATTTGGAAATACTTGTTAAGAAACATTATCTTAAAGTCTTCCCATTCCATCTCGTCAATTTCCTCCCTTGTCTTGGTGTTCTTAATAAAATACCACCATTGATCAGCTTCTCCATGAAGATGATAAACGGCTAGAGTCACCTTCTCCGTCTCAGAATAGTGAAGCATAGAAAAGATCTTCTCCATGGAGTTAACCCACTGTTCTACAACTAGTGGATCGGAAGATCCACAAAATTTCAGTGGTCATTGCCGCATAAAACATTCGATAGCCAGTTTCTGCCTCTTTGGTGAAGGAGGAAGTTACCCATTATTATGGTTATTGTTCTTAACCTGAGATAACTAGGTAAGCATCTCCATGAAGTTTTTAACTCCACCTCCCAAATCATTGGGGATGTCGTTCAGGCAATTGTTGCATTGGCCCTCGCACGAGGTGTTGGCCTGATTTCTCTTGGTTCCCACCATTTTCTAAAATAGAAAAGTCTAGAACAAAACCTAAGTAAACAAGTCATGAATAACTTATTCATTTAAATAATTTACACCAAAAACATAACATATGGGATCCCTAGGTGCATATTTGTACTTAGTCTCATGCTATAGGTTTCCTCTAGGGTTCCCTAATCCTAATTCCCAAATTAACTAAACCTTGCCTCTAATACCAACTATAGCAACCCAACATTTTCTTACATTACTATTACATCATTTCAAAGGTAAAAAACATAATAGTATTACACAGAGGATCAAAAGGTTTAGTATCTTGGGCAAACTAGGACCACACATAACAAATACAACATCAACCATAAACATTTATTTAATTTCTTCTTCACTAGCTTCTTAGTGGCACTTTTCCTATCCTTAGTACATGTAGTCACCTGAGGATATACATAAAAAGGGGTTATCTATAAGCCCAATAAGAGGATAAATAAGAGAAATATAGCATGGGGTGAGCATAATCATAACATAGGCAAAAGATCATGAACATGAGAGGAGCATAAATAAAATACTTGAAATGTGGCAATGCATAAAAATGAAACATCATGTCTTGGTGGTTAACTACCACACATACTTGTGAACCAAGATAGAATCTTTTTCACACATCATTTCACATTTACTCATGAGATTCATCACTTTACCCAATGCATTGGAGCGCTGTATAATTCTGGGCGCACCCGTCACATTTAAACATTCATATTGCGCTATATAATTCCGGGTGCACCCGTCACATCATAACATTATCATTTATCATGCTTGAAACAATGAATATATAACATAAATTAATATAATTAACCAATTAAAAGGAATGGTTTTCATCTCATAATAACATATTCATAAGATTTGGGTTCCCAAAATAAAGAGGTAAGAACCATTCACTTTGAGTGATAAGTAAAAGGGGTGTTCTTAAAAGAAGAGTTCTTTTGGAAAACATTTTGTTGGACATAAAAACCAGTGACAAATATGTATATCCCATAAAAGTAAAATAAATGATGAAAAATGATCTTTTAGGAGTAACCATATCAAAAATGGAGTGAAAGAGGGAGAACCCAAAGGAAGAAAATTGGGTTCGAGATTTCCCCTTACCTTGTACCCAAATGCTTCCTTCTCTTTAATGTCTTGTATAATGACATTATATTCATTAATTAGAAATCCAGAACCATTTTTACATTAATAGGGTTAATTCTGGTTTCTTTATGTCATATTATCTTCTTTTGGATGATATATAGAGTTCAAAAAAAACATTGTTCGGGGATGTTCGTTTTAATGGTTTTTCATGGGTGGTTCACTTGTATTCTTAAATTGAAGTTCGGGTAGATCATGGGTAAACATCTAGAAATGTTATTACATTTTATTAGTGATATTACAGGAGCTTGAATTATTTTATAATTAATTATATTAGATCCATGTGGGTGAATCATTAGATAAGAATTAAGTGATGTTTATTTGGGTCAATTTGGGCGGTTTTTTTATCACAACGAACTTGTTTTAACTTATCACTTAGTAATATGGCCATAGGTTATTTAAAAAACTTAAAATAGAACATAATACATATAAAATATTTTGGTTCATCCATAAAATGGTTTCATGACCAGATCTAAAGGTAGAAATGGGAGAAGAGAGCATGTCGTTTTTGAAGGTGATAAATTAACACCTCATGAACAACGTTCTCTTTAATAAAATAAAAAGGAAGAGGGAAAGGGTTTGGGGTAATATAATATCTCATTAGAATCATAAAATTACAGTATATGTATTATACTGGAGTTACAAAACAATTTGGATGAATATAGGTGGGGAGAGATCAAGAAAGGAACATGAACTTGAAAGGGAATTAAAGGAGAAGAGGGAGGGAGATGCACATGAGCCTTAGCCCGGTTGGCAAGGTCTCTATTTGTGCATCAAAGTGACAAGGGATCAAGTCCAGGTGGAGGTAGAATTTCCGGGACTATAGTAGTACTGTAGAAGATTGTAGTAGGTATTGTAGCAGGAACTGTGCAGTACTGTAGTAGGTACTGTAGCAGGTACTGTAGCGGGAACTATAGCAGGCACTGTTTGGCACTGTAGAAACCGGGAATATGCCCCTGTTTGGGCCTTCGGGCCTCCGATTTAGTCCCCAGGTCCTTCATAGGCCTTCAGGAACCCAGGAATTTAGGTCAGTTGGGCCTTTTGGCCACTTCAAGGCCTTTGGGCCGCCTTTGTGCAGATAAAAACCAGACAAAACCTACAAGGAACAAGCTCTATAAGGAGGATGAGTAAGGAGCTTTCACCATAGTAGAAGCTAAACGGATTGCAAGAATGAGATGGTATGGAACCTGCCATCAAGACAAGCCTGTGCATGCACGTTAATGCCTATTCGAACAGCCATGCGAAGGTGGAGAGCTGATTTCACGATGAAGATGTTGGGGATGAGCAGTTCCAAGTAGTTAGTTTGAGTTGTATGTAATGTTTGTGCCTATGGGCAATGAATTCCTATAAGGCCTACGGTCATGTAATATTTCACCTACGGGAATTTAAGGGTTCCACCTCATCCCTTGAAAGGTGGATTATCAAAATAAATAAAAAAATGATGTTTTTCAGGCCATTGGAAGGGGGGAGGGAAATTACCTCTTAAATCCTTCTCTTGAGAACCTCCTTAAGGGCCTAAGCTTGGTATTTTGACGAGACCAGAAGCTCTTGGATGTGGGGGAGGGGCTAGGGGAGATTATTGGGTAGATATTAGACAATTCTTGAAGCTTGAGAGGTGTGGTTTGGCAAGAGGAGGGGGAGGGCTTATTTATACATGAGGAGGGAGGTGTTTTTGGTATAAAATATTAAATAAAATAATATATCAAGAGTTAGACTTGTAATAGTAGTTTTTTGACTAAATCATATATTAATATAATAAAATTCGTTTTAGGCTTTAATTCTTCTTTATAATTCGAATTCATTAATTTATTAAAAGGAAAGTGAAAGAAAGAGAAAAAGACACTTTAAGAAATCACCTTTTGAGTTTAGGCTTTGGAAAGTTCTTTTTAGGTTTAAGAATTGGATTTATTGTATTTTAAGGAACCATTTATGAAATTTAGTATAATTTGGTCGAAACTAAAGTTCAAGAATGTTTATTTCATCATTACATCATTAATGATGTAATTTAGTATACACCGATTATGCGAAAAACTGTATTTTTTTACTATTCACCCAAAAATTGAAGTATTTCAAAAAAAAACCCAAAAATTTACCCCTACCATTTTTCGATGTGTAGAATATAAAAATGAAGTCCATTTTTTAATAATAATTTTCTAAATATTATTAATTTAATATTTAATTAAAATCATAATTTACTTAAAAAACAGTTTTTAAGATTAAAACTGATTTTATAGTGCTTCCCAAAAATTACGTAGGGTCTTATAAAATTATCTAAAAACTATAAGACAATGATTAAATAATTTTTTAATACATTATATGGAAATAAATATTATTTTAAATTAATTAATTAATTATAATTATTTATTTATGAATTAAAAAATTCCAAAACATTTACTAAGGTCAAATTGTCACTTTCTAAGATGTCTAAATTTTATTTAATTATTCATAGGTAATGTTACTCTTATGTTGGATGATTTACTATTCATAAGGGTCATATTACTATTCATAAAGGTATGTTACTATTCATCAAAAATTATTTTTGTTTCATTAGACTTCAAAAATCTTCTTGAACACAACCGTGTATGTCGGATTTTCTGTATTCCGAACACAGAAGTGACAAACTTTTGTTTAAAGGTCACTTATCACTAAGTAGTTCATTATGTTGTGACTTCATATTATTTTATGACATATTTATAAGAAGGGAATTTCCATTTAAAAACATTGGTTCATTACAAAGACTCCACGAGGTTCAATCCCAGCCAATGATAAACCTTGGTGTCCCCCTCATTAGGGCCCATCATCCTATGATCCACCCTTTGTGGTGTCCAGATCAGCCTTCACAGTGTGACATCTTCCCATTTTGGGACACACCACCCCGGGTCTTCTATTTTTGGTTGTTTTAATCCATCCATCCTATGATCCACCATTTTTGGTGTCCAAATCAAACTTCATGGTGTGACATATTCCCTTTTTTGGACACACCACCTTGGGTTCACTCTTTTTCGGTGTTTTGATCCATCCAACTAGTAAACCTTCCGGGTGCTCCCTCTTAGGGGCATACCCGTATAATCCACTCTTATCAGTGTTCTGATCTATCCCATATATCTTTGTTAGATTTTAAACTCGTGGAATACCCAATGTTAAACATGGTAATCCAAGGAAACCCTTAGAGACATGCCTCTAGCATAAGATACCCTGCATTCGATGTGGGATGCCTCAGGCTTCCGCATCCTCAAGAATCCCTGTCAAAAAAAATCTAAGTGTACCAGTGTTTCAGAATCCAGACACGCCTATGATACCCAACATGACTGCTCTCCTAACCGAAGGTCTTTACTCTGACTTGACCATTTGGAATGCCCTGACATAATTAATGTACTTAACAAGAATCCACAAAGATATGGCACCAGGAAGAGTTTCACAAACAACATCTTAATCTTTAAGGGAGACCTGGACTAGGAAATGAATTTTGAGGAGAAATCCATGGAAGGAGAGACTAACATCCTATCATCCCATTTAGATCAAGGATCAAAAATCTATAGATAAGTGATGAATGTCGCCTGCATTTGGAAAATGAAAATGCATGGAAACAATTAGCACATTGCCACTAACAATGTGCACCTCGACGGAAATCACTGGAAACAAAAATGGTGAACCTGACATGAAACTATTCACCTTAATATAAGGATTAGTAGAATTTATGAAATTAGCAGATAAGCATGTCACTAGATCCAATTATCTGATTCCATGTACCACCATTAAAATAGTGGTCCTAATGTGAAACTAACCATGATTTGGGGCTATTAATCATTGGTCATCATGGTCTGTGACGTTGATAGTGTGGATCTTTTGTATCCAACCCTAGAATATTGAACGGTGTTGGGTAACTGGGAATTTATTTCCTAATATTTGTACTGATGGTTGAATCTTACTGCTTTTTAAGAACCAAGATATGTCTTTAGGAAACCAATCGCCTCCCACTCGCAGACGCAGGGCCAGGGGTAATGATACTGCGGTAATCCTGCATGTCTCCACCTCCACCATGACATCATTCGCTACCCAAAATATATGGCACCCATTCCCTATCTCACCATCCAAAATTGTTCAAAGGAGGGTGATTGATATTCGTGTTCGACAATATGAATAGAAGGGGGTCATCCCGATGAGGGATATGGACCACTATGATTTGGGGGTTTCTATGCCTCATCGTTATCACCACCCACAAGGGTTAGGTAGGGATCCACTACTCCCCACTCCGACATTCAATCATTTAGGGATCCTCTCCCCAGAACTCCCTTATGACTCACTCCCTTATACTGATGATTTAAGGGATGTATGAGTCATTCCACCTTTGAATTTAACCAGGGAGATTCCAAGGAGGTCTCCCACCAGGCCGCATCAACACCGCCATCTGGTCTCACAAGCTTAGGAGTAGGTAGCCTCTACCCCTACATAGCTGACCCTGTTTCATCTAACTCAGCGCAAATGTCAGGTGCAAGATCAGGAGGATTCCTGTTAGGGTGCATCATCTTCTACGACTTCAATGGCCCGAACCACCACTAGAGCAATCTATAATCCCCTCATTAATATGTAGTATGGGTGCCTCCCTATTACATAGAAATTTCACTTCCATGCCTGGTCAGGGTTGAGGCCCCAGCCACCCCATGGATAGGCTGGTTTGACACTTCTAGTGGATCATGCAAGCAGTAGCCATTGTGGAACGACCCATGATGATGATATTTAGCACAAATGTCCTCACCATACTACCATAATACATAGTGGAGGTACTTCCCACTCTCACACCTAGCATGAAGTTCCTCCCTCTTCACATGATCCCAGGTATGGAAATTTTCCCAATATACCGATTTTTCAATGGGAGAGTCCTCCTCACCCGGTCACCCATCATCATGGAGGTCCTCCCCATGTTTCTACTAACTTCAACCGAGGTCATCCCATATCTTTAAATGGCCAACAAGGAAGTTTTCCTCATGTTCAATATGATCAATATGAAGGACCTCCTCTTACCACAACTACTAGATCTAGCCGAAGCAGAGGCCCTCCCCACTCTAGCACTCTCAACCATGGAGGTCCTTCCTATGTTTCATTTGATATTTTCATGGGTGATCCCCACACCCTAGTTCATCCAAGATGAGGTCCTCCCCAATCCAATACCAACCTACATGGTGGTTTTACCTATTTCAAAGATCTACCCCACCCCAAAGAACCACCCTGAGGCGGGAGGTAAAATCGTCACCGACAAAATAATGATCTTGAGAAGTGACAGATCATAGTAAAACATGTATTCTTTTTAGAATATTAAGTGGAGTGAGACTTGGATATGGATCCCTCACCCTGATCATCTGTGTTGGGGTCTTGGGTAGGAACTCGGCGTATCAGTTTTATCCTCCCAGAAAGTGAGATGCACCAGATCCTGGAAGCCCTCTACAAATACATATAGTCGAAGGAAGATTTGGCTCCTTTATAGGGTCTCACTGTATGATCCTCCCTATCATCACTGGGACCATTCTCTACCATTAAAAGAGATCACATAGAGTTGTTCTAGGTACCAAAAGATTATGTGCACCATATAGATCCACTGCCAACGATTTTCATCTTTTCATAATAAGTAGTGGTCAGTAACCCTTCCTATAGGAATGTGGTGCTATAGTGAGTACAGTCCTTGGGAGATAGCCCAGTATGAAGTGGTTTGTCAGCTTGTGCACCATAATTTCCACCGACTAGTCCACTATCACAATGTTCTGAGTCAATTTCATTACCAGTCCCTCAACTGCCATAGTTGAAGAATGGGGAAACCAGTGGTTGGATCTTGAGTCTGAGCTAAGAAGTTTGTGGGACATTCTCACAGCAGACCATTTCCCCGAGATTTTTTGGCCAATTGAAACTTCAAGCTTCAATATTATGAAGTCCCCCACCTAGGAAGAGGTCATGTGATTCTTCATAACTCTCTAATTAATTCACCTATGCCTTTGAGGAAAACAATTGGTTTACCCTAAGATTTGGGAACACTTTGATGACATTGTCTAGTAGTGTTTCTTGGTTGTGTTGGATGCACTTCCTATCGTTCAGCACCCTACATCACCCAGTCACCATCAGGACCTCTAAAAACAATGTGTCCAAAGAATCATTGTTCAACATAGATTTATTAAGTAAGATTCCCCAAATGTCTGGATACATGGATGGGGGTAGTACATTTCCCTTCATTTTGATCATATTTAGTGTCAACCTAATTTACCCAGTGATATCGAGGATATGCCTCTGAGGATCATTATGGTAAACATGGTAGTTCTTGAGATATACCTAGAAGCGGGCACTGGCATAGGTTATGGATAGGATGAGCCACCCTTAGGGCAAAACAAAACACATTATATCCTACAGGAATTCACACTCATTAGTAGAGGTAGACACTCGGCCTAGGAGATGATTTTGATTCATTGCCTCTCAGTTGAGACTCCAACAAGGGTAAAGCGCACAATAGAAATATTAATCCCTATGATATTTCTAGTTTCGTTCAAAAGAAAGAAAAGGATCCCCAAAAATGTTTCTCTATGTCTGCATATCACTGAACAAAAAAGGAGTGTTGATGAGATCCTTTCCGAACACGTTGCGGAATGACGACTATATTGCGGTAACCCTTGACTGGGACAGTAGGGGCAGTCCCAACTTTCCCCTGAAGAGATAACTCCTGGTGATCTCAACAACCCTTCCCATCTAGACCAAGTAGATTCTATAGTTTATGGAAATTGATCATGGTATACATCTTTGAATCTACCCGAGCTATGTGAGAATCCTTCTTAGGACTCAGATCAGGTTCCTCCAGCTGCTTCGTAGGCCAATCCTCCAGCAGCCCCTCAGGTCATTCCACTAGCTATTCCATAAGATTTTGGGTTGGCTTACCATGTAGAGGAGCCTTTGAATGCACCAGTGGTTAGGAATCCTTGTGAAGATAGAAATCATTTCCAGGATGATCCAATGGTCTCTCTCATTACTCATGTTGAAGTCCTTTAGACGTGAAAGGTGGTGATCCCACCTGATGGAAAGCCATATCCTACATGGGTGAATGATATTCCAGTACCCCCATGCTTCAATAATCCTGCGTTCTCCAATTTCAATGAAATAGGAGACCTTCTACAGCATATGGATCACTTTATTTCAAGGTGTGGACCTATGATGGGGACTCCAGCATAGCAGGAGGTCCCTAAGCTCCGGTGTTTCAAATAGACACTAGAAGGGCCCATGTTTTTCAGGTATATTCAGTTACCCATTGGGTCCATATCCATTTTGGAAGATCTACATAGGCATTTTTTTACCAGTTCAGTTCCACCACCCACAAGACAAGTATTTACAACCTCTTTAAGTGCAAGAAAAGGATAGATGAGCAAGTCACAAACTTTTTCACCAGGTGGAAGGGCCTCACATATTAACTTGATATGACACTTACTCAAGAGAATCTACTAATGTTGTGTGTGGGAAATGTAAAGACTTAATTGGTCCCTTCTCTTGTCACTTAGAAATTCCCAAGCGGATTCTAGTATTTCTCTAACAAGGACAAACACCTAGAGGAAACCTTGCAGCAAGCCAAACAGGCACACTCGTTGCCTCCCAAAGCTCCTACAAAAAGAGCCATAAATGTCAATAATGCTTTTGTAGCATAGGTAGAGGCTTCTATACAGCTGGAATTGTTATCAGAAAATCCACATCCACATCCTCACCAAGGGACATAGCCTCAGGCTCAGAATCACCCACCTCAGAATCAGCAAGCGCCATCTTGTAATGCACCACTGCCACCTAGGTGAGATAATCAGGTTCCACCTCCTCACTAGGATCCATCCCCTTGTTAGGGCCAAGATCCTAGGGTCCCTTTCTTAGATCGAAGAATCTAGAGATACTTATTCAATAAGTTTTAGGAGCCTAGCTATTTATGGAGTTCCTTGGACCATGGAATCATGTGGTTTCTAGAATGTTTAAGGCCCAAATAGGCAGATCCCACCGATCACCCCAATTACTACCCATATCACTAATTCCTTGGAAACACTCTCAAGAAGTGATATGTTTTCAAGGAATGGATCCATAACGAGGTCGATAACAACATAGTCAGATTGGGTTTGACCCCGACATAGGTGGAATGTGTGTTTGCAAATCCTAATAGAGACAACAAGGGTGAATTGTAGCAGGTCTCTAGTCATGGGTCTTAGAAGTATGACGACTAGATAGCATGAAAGGCAGTTTCTCATGACCATGGTATTATCTATACTCGTTTGAATAAACCTGAGCATTCCAAAGTCTTTATGTTATCCCCATCTACTATTTTTTCATCGACATCTCATCCTTCGTTATCTCAGGACTGTGGGCATCGATGGTGCAAGGAGAATCCATTTCCTCCACTAGTACCAAATCCATCTCTTAATCTTAGTGATTTAATGGCCTCAGAGATGGGGAATGCCCCTAGAATATGCCCAGTAATGGAGGATTCCTCAATTTATGAGAAGAAGTATTCCTTGGTGAACACTATAGAGCTGGTGGACCCATACATGGTCCACGACGATGAGAAATGATAGGCAGACCCTCCTAATGTCCCTAGTCGATGCCAGAATCGATGAAAATGTGGATATGTGAACCGGAAAAGTGAATCAGCCAAAAAATTTGACCAATTCGTGCATGCCACTGAGACTATAAAACAAGATCAATGTAGGATTCATCATGTGCAGTCCTCTCACCCTCTTTCATCATATTCACTTCCCCTGCCATTTGTGCTACTCGACCAGGTAGAACTGCCAAAACAGTGTTATGATCATTCATGTATAGATGAGGCTAGGCCACATTCATATGATAATAAATTGGTATTCATCCTACGATATTAATATAGTGAGTAGTGGGATACCCCCAGCACCAGCTGAAATCCACCGGTTCGGCCTGCAGTTTCCACCATACCTCCTACCACAGAGCAACCTCCTATCAACAGAAATGTAAACCTGACACAAAAGTTTGATGTGATAAAGAACCTTGCTATCATTCCTACAAGACTATCTATTCTTAAGGCTCTCCCTCTATTTGAAGATATGTGTGAAGCACTCGTAGAGGCTTTGAGGGGACCCCTCCAATTTGAAATAGAGGTAGTAGCCGCAGAGGCCTTCCATGATTAGGAAGTCGAGCATGATAAATGTCATACCATCATCTCATTATTAGAATAAGATAAAGGTTCTCCTATACAGGGTCACATCCACCCACTATAAATCACCAGTCATTTAAATGGTGTGAAAGTCCATTGTTCTAATTAAAATAGGTTATGGGATTAATCTCATCCCAACCTGGATGCTCCATGAACTAGGAAAATATGAAATATATCTTAGTCCTTCTAACCTAAAGATTCAAGGTTATGATAGAACATAGTACACAGTTCTTGGAAACATTCACCTAAACCCCCAATTAGGTAGCCTGATTTCCAGTATGGAGTTCATGGTCATCGCATAGGACACCACCTATAATGTGATGATGGGTATACCCTGGATCCATCTGCTCATAGTAGTTCATTCCTCACATCACCAATGCATCAAGTACTCCATTAATGGTTGAGTGGGAATTCTTCAAGGTGATGTTGCACCCTTTGCCTCTAGTAAATCCCACTACCTGGATGTCGACTACTACAGGATCAAAGATAAGTAGGTTCAGGCCAATGAGGTTAAGCACACTACCATTGTGGCTAACCCATTGACAGAGTTGGATGATTCCAATATCCTCCCAATTCACCGATTGGAGGCTGCAACCCCAGACATGGTACACTTCTTTGTCGCCTCTAGGACAAGGGGAAAGTGCATTCCCAGATGTAATGAATGTAGGAAGATCACTTAGTACTCCTACACAAATTAGGCTCAAGTGATCCTAGAACCCCTTACCCCTATAAGGTATTGGGATGTTTTCCCCATGGAAACAACAATACCCCATACATTCTTATTGCGTCGGGCCGGGTCGAACCAACTCAAGACAATGCACCCCTATTACTTTGATATTATCTTGTGTGGCCCATTAGGTTGAATTCGTGATGGAATTGGATCGATAGATTTGGTCTCCATGGTTTTAGCAGTGTAGGATTCCCCCAATGATGATTTTACTATTGCTCATGTCGACACTAGAATTTCATCAAAATCAGCCAACTAAGCAGAATTGACCCTATTTATGATACTCTAATCATGGGAAATGAAGAGGATTTGGAGGATTCCCCTCCCACGTTTGAGGAAGGTGTCTCCACTTCCATTGATGAGTTGGACAAGTGAACCTAGGCACTGTGACAGATCTGAAAACAACATTGGTCGGTGCATCCTTGTCTGTAGATGAGAAGCAGCAGTATGTGGATTCCCTAAAGCCCATCAAGATGTATTCACCTAGAGTTATGGTGAGATATTAGGACTATATCCTTATGTTTTCTTCCACCACCTTGGTCTCCCAATAAACCATCATGATTTCAAATAGCCTCCCATAAAGATACACCCTTCTCACGGTGCCATGGTCGAGGTCGAAGTTGATAAGATCATTATATACAAATTCATCAAGGAAGTACAGTACCCAAAATGACTGGCCAATATCATTCCCATCCATAAGAATAATTAATATATCAGAGCCTTCATAAACTTTCAGGATATCAGCCTTCACTTTCTAAAATATGATTTCTGCTTCCAGCGACAGAGCTATTGATCGACGCTACTGCTAGATTCCAAGCACGATCTTTAGTGGATAGTTATTCTGTAAATAATCAAATCTCAATTTCCCCAGAGGGTGAAGATTCTACCACCTTTAGATAAACATAAGGTACTTTTTGTTACCAAGTAATTACTTTTGGTCTGAAGAATCTAGGTTCCACCTATCAGTGTGGCATGCACCGCATATTCAGGCCGATCCTTGGGACATTGGTGGAATGATACGTGGATGATTTTGTGGTCAAATATAGATAACTTTAGGACTGTCTCAAAGATCTTGAAAATTTGTTCAACTTCATCCACTCCTTCCATATTAAGATGAACCCCTTGAAGTGTGCCTTCAGGGTTACCTATAGAAAGTTCCTCAACTTTTCCATCAGATACAGAGGCATCAAGATCGATCCAGATAATATCAATGCCACAAATCGGATGCCACCTCTGAGCAACCTTCAGGAGCTCTAAGGTTTTCAAGGACACTTATCCTATATATGCCAGTTCATTGCGAATCTAGATAGTAAGTGTAATCCCTTTTCCTGGATCATGAAGAATGGTGAAGACTACTAGTAGGATGAAGAGTGTCATGCCACTTTTGAGGAGATCAAGTAGTACCTGCTACAACCTCCCATTTTGATGTCACCCATCTTTGGAATGTTATTATTCCTTTATGTGACTTCCCTAGAATAGTACCTTGGTTCCCTTCTCACTCAGAAGAATAGCTAGGGGATAAATAGTAGTTTATACTATCTCATCTGCATGCTCTTCAATATAGAGACTAGATATTCCTCTATCAAGAAAATTTGTCCCACACTGCTATTCACAGTCTATAAATTAAGACATTACCTAAAACACCATGAGATATAGCTGGTGTCTCACATAGACCTGCAAAAGTATATTATAAACTACCCCATGTTGATAGGTCATTTAGCTCAGAGGGAAGTGGTCCTTCAATATTTTTACATTAGGTTCATCCTTCAAAACATTGCCAATGGTCAAGCATTGGAAAACTTCCTTGCCACCTATCCAGCCCCAACAGAGAAATCTCTAGATCTTGAATTCCTAGACGAGTCCATCCTATTAGTGGATCAATTCATTTCACATTGTTAAATTCACTTTGATGGAACTTCTCAAATCCCCACTGACTCAACGATCCTAAAATAAATAGTGTAGGTTTAGGTATCTTCTTCACCATGCCTACACATGCTATCTTGTACTATTTTTTCTTGTTGTTAGAAGGATGCACCAACAACGAGGTAGAGTAGCAGGCTCTTATCACTAGTCTAAAATTGGCCCTTGAGATTGATTTTCCCCACCTATATGTGAAAGGGGGATCTAAGCTGATCATCAAGAAGATAAACGTTGACTAAGTCATCAGAAATCTACCACTTAAACTCCTTTTAGGGCACACTCGCTAGATGATGGCCTAGTTCCCTTATCTACAGATATTACTTACATTACTTGGTCACAGAAAACTCAATTTGATGCCTTGGACAACCTTTCTATATCTCTTTCATATCTTGACTAGAATGATTTTATTATCCATGTGGCGTGATTCTCGCTCAAATTTACCCAAGAGATGATGGTAGACCGGTCCTTGTAGTCTAGCTTGGGTTATCGAATCCACGGAGACCTAAGAAGTAACCTATAGACACGCCCATTCTAAGGACTATTTTTGGCTATGAAGTGGCCAACTTTGGGTTGATTTTAGATGGGTGTAAGTGAAATCTAAGAGACTTAAGTGAATTCAATTTAAAATAATGAGTTGATCCTTGGTTATCGCTCGGGGTGGATTGGACGTATTTCCTTTTTAATGATTTCAATTTCTTATATTTGAGATGGGTTCATTTAAGGAGATAAAACAACATTATAACTTACTGGTCTAATGCCTACACCCTTTAATACTAATCACCTATATACTTGAAGGATCAAAGTTTTTATCACTTCAAGGTAAAGCTTCGTATTAGCACTTGAAGTGTGTGGCCTTAAATTCAACACGGACGATGGAGTTTAAAAATCATCAAATAAAAATCTCAATTAAAGAAGTGATTATACATTAATGAGGTGATAAATAACATCCAATACAGCCCCTTGCTACTCCCTTGGATCAACCCATAAGTGTTTTATCCCTCCATTGATCCCATGGTTTCAATGGAAGCGGAAAGTAGATTCACGAGGGAGGAAATGGAGAAGTAAAGAAAACAACAAAAATAAATTGATCACTCCACCGTTGTGTGAATAATTTCACAAGGTTTGGTGTGAATAAATTCACACCTTGATCCAACGGTATCAAAGTTATATGAAGAACAACATAATAAGATTAGAAGAAGCACTTTTATTAAGAAACTAAAGTGAATTGAACAACTTACATGTGAAAGACAAATTTGAGACAACAAAATTGCAGCATAACATTACAATTGAACAAAGCATACAAGATTTAAAACTCCTTCACCACCACTGCCTTAAATAGGAATTTTGGGAGCCTTTGGTAGATCCTACAACATTACAAGTCATCCCACTTGAGTATGGTAGGTCTAGGGTGGTGGAAAGTTTGTGGAAAGAAGACTTTCCATCCTTGACCCAAAAAGGCATCCAGATTTCATGCACCGAACAGACGAGCTTGAAAAACCTTCTAGATGGACGAATTTGGGAGGGAAATATAATACTTAAATTAATATCCGGATGTCCCCTAACATCATGTAAAATCTCAGGCCAAAAGGAGTTATGGTTTTCGAGATATGGTTTAATTGGTGGGCTGTTTTTCTGGGACATAGAATCTGGCCCATAATTTTATCTCAGACTTGGGACGCATAAATGGACACCATGAAGGAAGAATTTTCATTGTATCCTGCATAGTTATTTGTTACTAGACATGTCTTCTAGCATCCCACGAAATTTGGGGTTAAGTGGGACTGTATTTTGGGCCCCACAGTATCATTAGTGGGCTGGTATCAAATCTTCCATCTCCAGAATTGCTTCCATTCATTGCCAAATATCTCCATCATCCTCCATGAATTCTCCATTGATCCCTGAATGCAACATGTTCATATTAGAGTGTAGATCAATTTTGAAAAATATCAAATTAAAATATTTATAATTAGATGAATAATTGGGCACTTCAAATGATGTTCAAAAATGTACCACATAATAGTGCATTTTAAGAAGGTATTACAATCATAATGTGAAATGATGTTCAAAGTGTAAAATGCACTAAAATGGTGTTTATGAATAATAAATAACATGAATATTATGTATATTAACAATGAATATTAGCCACATTTACTGGCTAATCACACCACCCAACTTGAGTTTTGCTAGTCCCGAGCAAAATATATCTCAACAATATGAAATTCGAATTCCCTTTTCCAAAAACATTTTAATACACAATGATCACGAGAAAAAATTATACCAAACAATCATGAAACCCATATAAATATTTTAATACATGATAGTTTCATAATCAGATCCCAATCCCAAGCTCATTCCTTTGTTCAAATTCATTTCCATATTTCATCCAATATCAATTAAGTATGAGGATGTGTTGTGCATCACAATAGACTTGGGGCTTCATCTTTATTCAAGGGGTAAATTACGGAAGCACTAGGTGGAATCGCATTTCCATATTAAGATGATTATTCTTTTTTTTTGTATAATTGTTTTTTGTTTTTTTTTTTTTTTTGCAATTTTTCCATGGAAATTGAAGTTGCACTCAAAAGAGTCAACCCCTGTAGCGAGACTTTGCCGATGACTCCCAGGCTCAAATACCTTAGGGAACCAAGTGAAGCCCACATAATCGGGCATCATCTTGAGTTAACTCAGTCAAAAATAAATTCAAATTACCAAAAATAGAGATAAAATTACTAACTCTGGGCTAGACAACTATGGAGTCACGATCCCCAAGTGCCAAAAGCCATGCATTAGGTCATTTTATTTCTCTACGCACAATTTTTTTTTGAATACTCATATTAAACTAAAATGATCACCAAACCTATGTTATTTATTTAGGGGACCCCATGAACTCAAAATAATACCCAACTATCCAAGGGACGTGCATTGTGATCTTTTTTTTATTTGGATGAAAATATAAACGATGAAATATCACATTGGACAGCCACACTTTCCAAAATCTATGCTCATGAAATTATACAAGGATTAAAATCAGAATCAGGGCATGCTAAATTATTTGATATTCAATTTCAAAGTTTTCAATGTGTATTACCATGTTCAAAGTTAAAGGAATTTTCCTTCCATTTACACTTTTTTTTCAAATCATTCATTTTTTTTTGACACAAAAGCATTTTATTTTATTTTATCTCCCCCCAACTTAAAACAACAATGTCCCCAGTGTTTGAAGAAATTAAAATTTAGAAGGAGTATAGGCAGATAATGGAAGTTCAAAAAGGAAATTGAAACTGAGGATCATGGAATGAAATCACCTGGTGGTTGAAGTTGAAGTTCTTGCTGCTCCAAATTAGTCCTTTGATCTCTTGGGGGATGTAGGAACCTCCTTGATTGCACATGTATCACCTAAAATAGTAACTAAACCAAAAGAAGAACAAACCAAACAACACAAAGACTTATTTTAATTCCAAGTATCATCATTTTTATGGTTTTTCCTGTTTTTCTGTTTTTTTTAAATCAAACTAATGGTACATTGTCTTCTTTTAATTTTCTGGGTAAGGTATTACTCAGGGATCACACTGCGTGACATGGATGAATATGGTGCTCCCCTTTCATACCCATCCATACTCATAATATAAGAACATGTCAATAGTCTTTTTTTAAATATAAAAATGATTAATTAATCCTATTAAAAATATAAAGTTTATTAAAATAACAAAATGATAAGAAACTTGAAAACCATGGGTTTCCTCCCATGCAGTGCTTTGTTTAACATAGTTAGCCCAACATGGACCCTAAATCTATCAATTTTTTCCTTGTTCATAGGTTGGATCAGTTAACTCAACCTCTATTTCCTGTTTATTCAATGATTCAATGAATGGTTTTAACCTTTGACCATTGACCTTGAAAATGTAACCACTTGTGGGATCTTGAATCTTTACTGCCCCATGGGGGAATACATGATGCACTATGAAAGGTCCTGACCATCTAGACCTTAACTTTCCTGGGTGTAAATGAAGTTTTGAACTATACAAGAGCACAAGTTTTCCCGGTTCAAAATGTTTGACCTTGATATTCCTAGATTGTTAGTCTTGAACTCTAGCTTTATTGATCCTTGAATTTTCATAAGCCTCCATCCTTAGTTCCTCCAGTTCATTGAGATCTAATTTCCTTTTTGTTCCAGCCAATGAGAGGTCATAATCCATTTTCTTAATTGCCCAAAAGGCCTTATGTTCAATCTCCACTGGAAAATGGCATGCTTTACCATAAACCAACCTATATGGGGACATTCCTAAAATGGTTTTATATGCGGTTCTATAGGCCCAAAGAGAATCTAAGAGTTCTCAGACCAATATTTCCTAGAGGGGTTGACAGTTTTTTTCAAGAATTTACTTAATCTCCCTATTTTCTAACTCCGCTTGACCATTGGTTTGAGGATGTTATGCAGTGGAAACTTTATGAGAAATACCATACTTGGACATGAGTGAAGAGAATGGGCGGTTGCAGAAATGGGTTCCTTGATCACTGATTATAGCCCTAGGAATTCCAAATCGAGAAAATATATTCTCTTTCAGAAATCGAATAATAACTTGATGATCATTGGACTTAGTGGGAATGGCCTCAACCCATTTTGAGACATAATCAACAGCTAAGAGTATGCAGAGGTATCCCCGAGAGTTTGGGAAGGGACCCATGAAATCAATTCCCCAACAGTCAAATATTTCAACCACTAAGATGGGAGTGAGTGGCATTTGATTCCTTTTTGTGATGGACCCTACTTTTTGACACCTAGGACAGCTTTGACAAAATGTGTATGAGTCCCTTGAGAGGGTGGGCCATAATAGACCACATTGAAGAATCTTAGCAGATGTTTTCTTAGAGGAAAAGTGACCTCCACATGCCTCACTATGACAGAATTTAAGGATGGACTCTTGTTCAGATTCTGGAACACACCTCCTAATGACTTGGTCAGGGAAGAACTTATAGAGTTATGGATCATCAAACACATAGTGTCTAACATCAGAAAGGAATTTCCTTCGAGCTTGAGTCCCTAAGAATTTTGGAATGACTCATGTAACTAAGAAATTGACTATGTCGGCATACCAAGGGTAGTCACTCACAGAGTATAAGTGTTCATCAGGAAATGAATCAGACACAGAAAGGTGATTTGAGTTGTCTTTGAATTCCATCCTAGATAGGTGATCAGCTATAACATTTTCAACTCCCTTTTTATCCTTGATTGTGTGGTAAAATTCTTCTAAGAGAAGTAACCACCTAATCAGTCTAGCCTTAGCATATTGTTTTTGGAAGTGGTATTTTAGTGTAGAATGGTCAGTGAACACAGTGATGGGGGATCCTAAGAGGTAGGACCTAAACATCTCTAAGGAAAACACAATAGCAAGTAACTCCTTTTCAGTGGTGGTGTAGTTGATTTGGGCATCATTTAAGGATTTTCTTGCATAAGCAATGACATAAGGATTTTTTATCACAACGTTGTCCTAACACAGCTCCTACAGTAAAGTCACTGGCATCACACATAAGTTCGAAAGGAAGGTTCCAATTTGGAGATTTCATAATGGGAGGAGAGGTGAGAGAGGATTTGAGGGTTGAGAATGAACCCTCACAGCTTTCTGTCCAAACAAATGGGGCATCCTTTACTAGGAGAGAACAAAGGGGACGGGATATTGAACTAAAGTCCTTGATTAATATTCTATAGAAACCAGAATGTCCTAAGAAAGACCTCACTTCCTTGATAGTTTTGGGTGATGGAAGGTGACGAATGATGTCAACCTTGGCTTTATCAACTTCAATCCCACTACCTGAGACCAAATGGCCTAAAATCAGTCCCTCTTTAACCATAAAATGGCATTTTTCCCAGTTTAGGACTAGATTCTTTTCTTCACATCTTGACAAGACTCTCTCCACATTCCTCAGACATCCCTCAAATGTATCCCCAAACACAGAGAAGTCATCCATGAAGACCTCTAGAAAATCCCCTAACATGTCTGAGAAGATTCCCATCATTCACCGTTGGAAGGTTCCAGGGGCATTGTATAAACCAAAGGGCATGCGTTTGAAGGCAAAGGTACCGAAAGGACATGTGAATGTAGTCTTCCCTTAATCCTCTAGGGAGACCTCAATTTGATTGTACCCCGAGTACCCATCTAAGAAACAGTAGAAGGCATGACCTGCCACTCTCTCAAGGACTTGGTCAATGAATGGTAAGGGGAAATAGTCCTTCTTGGTGAATGAGTTTAGCTTCCTATAGTCAATGAATACCCTCCATCCACTACTCACCCTTGTTGGAAGAATCTCTCCATCCTCATTGGTTATCACTGTGATTTCGGCCTTTTTTGGAACCACTTGGATTGGGCTCAACCACTCACTCTCAGCTATGGGATATATGATACCAGCTTTTAACAATTTCAGAAGTTCCTTCCTTACTACCTCCATGAGATTAGGATTGAGTCTCCGTTGAGGTTGACGACATGGCTTTGAATCAGATTCTAGAACAATCCTATGAGTCCCGATAAGTGGGCTAATCCCAGGAATATCAGAAAGGGTCCAACCAATGGCTTTCTTATGCTTCCTAAGGACATCTAGAAGCATCCTCTCATGATTGGATTCAAGAGAAGAAGAAATGAAAATAGGATGTGTTTTATTGTCCCCTAGGAAAGCATACTTGAGTGTAGCGGGAAGTTCCTTCAATTCAAGATCAGGTTGGTTCAGAATTTCAGCAGAAGATTGGGACATTGGATCAAGTTCAATTTCTTTTTTTAGAGTTTCAGATAGGATTAATTACCCACATGTAGATGTTTCAGCTACTAGATTGGCTTGATCAGATTTAGGGAAGGAATTTGGAGTGGTATTCATGAAAGTGGTTTCTTGAAAGGTTTCACTGATTGTTTGACCTAAGACTTCATCAAAAGAGAAATTTGAAAATGATTCAAGCCAAGGAGATAAACTTCCTTCATATGAACAAAGGAAATCAATCTCATCCTGACTTAAACATTCATCAAATATTCCTTGATGTTCCATGGATTCATTATTAATGCTTCCTGTCATGTTTACTTCATGAATTTCCTCATCATCCCCTATTTGTGAGCTTGCATTATAGATGTTCAAGTCTAGACTCATGTTACCAAAGGTGATGGTCATGTTCCCATTTCGAACTCAGATAACAGAGTTGATTGTTGCAAGGAAAGGACGACCAAGGATGATTGGGGTTTGTTCCTTATTTCCTAAGTTTGGATGGTTGTCAAGGACAATGAAGTTAGCAGGGTAGATGAAGTTTTCAACCTTTACCAGAACGTCCTTTAAAATTCCCGTTGGAACCCTAATGCTACGATCAGCAAGTTGAAGTGTGACAGATGTGGGTTGGAGTTCTTCTAGGCCTAACTGGAAGTACACAGCATATGGGATGATATTGACACTAGCACCTAGGTCACACAAGGCCTTGAAAACTTTGCTCTCTCCTAGTTCAACATTGATGTAAGGGAAACCCGGGTCTTTCAACTTAGGAGGAATGGTCCCTTGAATGGTGGTACTCACATTAGCAGCCAAAAGGACTTGGTTTTTATGTGAAAATCTTCTATTAAAAGTGCACAAGTCCTTAAGGTACTTTGAGTAGGAAGGTATGGTTTGGATTGCATCGAGAAGAGTAATGTTCAACTTGACTTGTGAGAAGATTTCCCTCAATGTTTCACTCAGTTCAGGCTTGGGTTTCCCCCTCATGTGTTGAGGAAATGGTGCAGGTTGTGGGGAAATTTGTGGAAGAGTTGTTTCCTTGAAAATGTTATCAGTTTCCTCAATTTGATCTTGTGGTTCATTTGAATTTTCATCCAAGTTTGAATCTTTAGGTGGGTTCTGAATTAGTTGTTCAGGTTTCTCAATTGATTTCCCACTTCTTAAAACAGTCACAGCCTTTAGTTGTTCATGAGTTGTTTGAGCACAACTTGACTCTCCCCTTGAAGTTGAGGATGGAACCACCTGAGTAGGTATGGGTGCCTTTCCAATTTTGATGGTTTGAAGTTATTGTTTTAGGGAAGAGACTTCTGAGTTCATCCTCTCCATTTGTTTGCACAGTTTTTCTAGTAGGCTTTGTGGAACAGTTTGGGTTGGTGCTTGAGTAGATTGGTTTATCCCAGGGGGATATTTTGGAGGTGGGATGGTTTGTTGAAAATGGACCGGTGGCTGTTAGTATTGGATTGGTTGGGTTTGGAACTGGTTATTGGTTTGGTATTTCTGATGGGGGTAAGGATTTTGTCCCTGTGGTTGGCTAGGTTGTTGGTTATCTTTCCAGCGGAAGCCTGGGTGGTCGTTATACCTTGGGTTGAAGTTGTTTTGGTATTGAGGCTTTTGAAAGTTCAAAGCATTTACTTCCGCTGGGGGTCCTCCTAAAAGAAAATCCTTGATGGATGGAATGGTTGGGCATTTTTCTATCTTATGGTCATGTTTGTCACAAATTGTGCAAACAGGGTCAACAGTTTGGATTTCATGGACTTTCCTAAGGTCTATCTCTTCAACCTTCCTAGAGAGGGCTGCGAGTTTTTCCCTAAGGCTTTCCTCTTCTCTATGTGTATGAATTCCAGTAGTTATTTGTGGATTTTCAGAATAAGGTGAAGTTCCCCATGTTTGGTTTTGTTTATAAAGGCTTTCTAGATACTCATAAGCATCATTTGGGGCTTTGTTTTTAAAGGTTCCATTACACATCATGTCAATGAATTGTTTGTTCCCCGGACCCAACCCTTCATAGAAAATTCTCACTTGTTCAGGAATAGAAAAACCATGGTGTGGAACCATGTTTAGAGTGTCTTTGAACCTCTCCCATGTTTCATAGAATGACTCTCCCTCTTTTTCAAAAAAGTTTTGGATACTCTTTTTAAGTGCAATTGTTTTGTGGTGGGGAAAGTATTTTTTGTAGAATTCTCTTTGTAGTTGGTCCCAAGAGTTTATAAATGATGGTCTCAAATTCTTTATCCAATTTCTAGATCGATCCTTAAAAGAAAAATTAAATAGACTCATCTTATCAGATTCTAGTTGATGTGGTGGACACATGGTTTCCACAATGTCATTTAACTCCTTAATGTGCAGGTATGGCATCTCAGACTCCATTCCATGGAATGTGGGAAGGTGTTTTAGGACATTGGGTTTAAAGATGTAGTTGGAATCTTCTAGGGAATTTTTTCTAATGCATGAGGGGGAATTGGTCCAGTAAGGTGTGAGGTAGTCATTCATGGTTTGATCAATTGCATTCCCTAAGTTTGGGGCTGCCTCATTTGGGTTTCCATTTTGGTTCCCACCTGGGTTTATGAGTTGGTTTCTTTGAATACCTTCCATTGATATGGGATCAATTTTTGACTCAGGGGTGTTGGGAAGATTAGGATCTAATTGAAAGAGTTCCCTTAGTGTACTTGACTCCCCAACCCCAGGACTATCCACCCTAACTAGACGGTTTGATTGATCGCGGGTGTAGGCGGACATGCGCCAAAAGAAAAAAAAACGAGAAAGGGACAAGATAAGAGAATTTGGATGAGAAAAGAAGAAATGGGGGAGAATAAAATGGGTGTTTATATGACTTACTTGGGTCCCCGTCAATGGCACAAAAATTTGATTCTCGCTCAAATTTACCCAAGAGATGAAGGTAGAACGGTCCTTGTAGTCTAGCTTGGGTTATCGAATCCACAGAGACCTAAGAAGTAACCTATAGACGCGCACATTCTAAGGACTTTTTTTGGATATGAAGTGGCCAAATTTGGGTTGATTTTATATGGGTGTAAGTTAACTCTAAGATACTTAAGTGAATTCAATTTAAAAGAATGATTTGATCCTTGGTTATCGCTCGGGGTGGATTGGACGTATTTCCTTTTTAATGATTTCAATTTCTTATATTTGAGATGGGTTCATTTAAGGAGATAAAACAACATCACAACTTACTGGTATAATGCATACACCCTTTAATACTAATCACCTATACACTTGAAGGATCAAATTTTTGATCACTTCAAGGTAAAGGTTCGTATTAGCACTTGAAGTGTGTGGCCTTAAATTCAACAAGGACGATGGAGTTTAAAAATCATCAAATAAAAATCTCAATTAAATAAGTGATTATACATTAATGAGGTGATAAATAACATCAAATAAATCCCCTTGATACTCCCTTGGATCAACCCATAATTGTTTTAGCCCTCCCTTGATCCCATGGTTTCAATGGAAGCGGAAAGTAGACTCATGAGGGAAGAAATGGAGAAGTAAAGAAAACAACAAAAATAAATTGATCACTCCACCGTTGTGTGAATAATTTCACAAGGTTTGGTGTGAATAAATTCAAACCTTAATCCAACGGTATCACAGTTATATGAATAACAACATAATAAGAGTATAATAAGAACTTTTATTAAGAAACTAAAGTGAATTGAACAACTTACATGTGAAAGACAAATTTGAGACAACAAAATTGCAGCATAACATTACAATTGAACAAAGCATCCAAGATTTAAAATTCCTTCACCAACACTGCCTTAAATAAGAATTTTGGGAGCCTTGGGTCGAGCCTCCAATAGTACAAGTCATCCCACTTGATTATGGTAGCTCTAGGGTGGTGGAAAGTTTGTAGAAAGAAGACTTTCCATCCTTGACCCGAAAAGGCATCCAGCTTTCATGCACCGAACAGACGCACTGTAAACACCTTATAGATGGACAAATTTGGGTGGGCCATATAATACTTAAATTAATCTCCGGATGTCCCCTAACATCCTGTAAAATATCATCCCAAAAGGAGGTATTTTTTTCGAGATATGGTTTAATTGGTGGTCTGTTTTTCTGGGCCGCAGAATCTGGCCCAGAATTTTATCTCTAACTTGGGCCGCCTAAATGGACACCATGGAGAAAGAATTAGCATTGGATACTGAATAGTTATTTGTTCCTAGACATGACTTGTATCATCCCACTAAATATGGGGTTAATTGGGCTTGTATTTCGGGCCCCACAGTCTCATCAGTGGTCTGGTGTCCAATCTGCCTTCTCCAAAATTGCTTCCTTTCATTGCCAAATATCTCCATCACCCTCCATGAATTCTCCATTGATCCCTGAATGAAAAATGTTCATATTGGAGTGTAGATCAATTTCTAAAAATATCAAATTAAAATATGTATAATTATATTAATCATTAGGTACTTCAAATTATGTTCAAAAATGTACCACATAATAGTGCATTTTAAGAAGGTATTACAATCATAATGTGAAATGATGTTCAAAGTGTAAAATGCACTAAAATGGTGTTTATGAATAATAAATAACATGAATATTATGTATATTAACAATGAATATTAGCCTCATTTAGTGGATAATCATGGTGCATCGAAGAGTCATCACTCTCGTCACTCCGAACAATGATGATATCTAATAGGTAAGTCATATTACCACCAATCAATCCACATTAGGACCTTTATGCAGCCTACCACAGCACTAGAAGAGACCCCTAATTGGACGAATCCTTTTTTTGAGTACCTCCAACACGACAATCTCATGATAGATAGATCCAAACATGAGCGAACCCATCATTACGCAGTACATTTCACTCTCCAAAGTGGTCCCAATCTTGAGAAGATCCTTTATAGATGCGGGTTTTATGGAATTATCATCCATTGCATTCAAGTAGATGAGATCCCCTAGGTTATTCTATAAGTTCATTCCAGTTCCTGTGGAGATCATCAGGCAGGGTCGAAACTCTCTCATCAGATCCAAAGCTTAGGCTACTTTTGGACCACCATGTTCCATGACTATATTGAGTTTTCCAAGAGGTGACACATGTTCCAAATCCATGTTAATTTTTTTCATTGGCCCCTAGAGACTCTCCATACTACCAAATACTCTTGGCCCTTTTCAGTCTGGGGACTCGATGTCATGGGACTATATCCCCCAGCAACAGCTCGCCAGTGTAGGTTTATCCTAACCACCACATATTACTTTTCAAAGTGGGTAAAAAAAATCCATTTTAAGGAATTCAAGGCCCATTATACTAATTATTTTGTGAGATCAAACATAATCCACCGATTCAAAGTCCCTCACTCCATTCTGACCATTAACGACACCAACTTCTGAGCAGCTGAGCTGAAGAAATTATACACCAAGTACAGTATTTGTTCCAACCATACTTCTCTCTATAATGTGTAAGAAAATGGGTAGATCAAGGTATTCAAAAAGACCCTCGATAATATACTTCAAAATATGGTTGGTCGGAACAAGAAGATTTCTCCAGGAAAACTCCCCAATGCTCTCTAGGATTATCAGAAAACAACTCGTAATTCCACCCAAGTGACAGCATATTCCCTGGTGTATGGAACATAGGTAGTTCTACCCATATAGATCCATTTACCATTGATTATCATATTTTTCTATGATTAGAATATATAAGACAAAGTAGTTGAAGTCCTTCTGGCTGAACTGGAAGCTCTCAATGAGAATAGGCTTCATGCTTTGCTTAACCTAGAGAGACTCCATAACAAGATAGCCATAGATTTCAACAAGAAAGTTCTTCTCCACTCCTTCCTTCAAGGTGACATGGTGTTGGATATGAGAACACCTATTATTACTAGAAGAAATCCACCAAAGTTGGATCCAAAATGGGAGGGACCTTATATCATTCACAAGCTTTACCCCAATGGAACGTACTCCCTAGTCACCATGGATGGAGAGCGTATTACTCCTCCCACCAATGAAAAATACCACAAGTAGTACTTTTCATGAGTTATTATTCGTCCTGCATGACAGTAAACTATAAATGGAAAACATGCCTTATGTTCTGAGCTATATGAACCTAAACTAAGATATCTCTTCATCCTCAGTGCATGATGTTAAACTACATGGAATTAAGGAACTACATATGGATTGATTCACCTCCTTACGGGATATATAGTGGTGCCCATACATTTTTTCCTTAGGCCCAGCCACAAACTCTATGGTCCAAACATTCATGACCTAACATGAACAAGTTCAGGATGCCCCATCTAACATGATGCTTCGACTTCCTCACCACAGAGTATTTCCCCCACTATTGTTGGTTTCTAACCATGTTGTGATTAAATAACTATGTATGGCTTGATTCCTGCCCATACAGGATATGTAGGAACGCCTGGATATTTTTTTATTTGGGTACAACCCCAAGTTCCCCATTTTTTGTCTTACAACCTAAGATTCCCTTTGGGAGTATGTGGTTTGATGTTGGATTATTTGGTCCTCATTCACATCGAGTTTACAACAGCCTCATCATGTGCCCCTTAAAAATACCTCCCTTTATCTATGTCCTCACCACATGATGTTAAACTATATGGCATTTTCAGAACTATGTATGGCTTAATTCACATATTTATGGGATACGTAGGAACACCCAGATATTTTTTCCTCGGGTCCAGCTCTAGGATTCACAAATATTCTTTTTCATTCATCCCCTTAGCCTGATATTATATTTGGGATTACATGATGTGGTGTGAGGCCCCTTTCATATTCATTCATGATGGGTTTACAATAGTCGCACCATGTACCCCCTCCTTAGGGGTTTTCCCTTTCACCCTCATCATCACTAAATGACGTTAAACTGGATGGAACTTTAAGAACTATATATGGATTGATTCCCATCCTTATGGGTTACATAGGAAGGCCCAAACATTTCTTCCTTGGGTCCAGCCCTAGGTTCCTCAACCTTTCTAACCTTTACATCCCACCTTATGGTATGAGATCTAAAACCTTAAACTATGATCTCACCCATCCAATATGATGTTAAACTATTATATATTAACTTCAAGACATTAAACTATATGTCATTTATAGTCCTATCCACATGAACATAAAAGGAAATTTCCCCTCTATCTTGTGTGATATTAAAATTGTACGGAACTTTATTTATTTCCCTATCGTTTGGCCTCTCGGCCTAGTTCCCCTCATAGGGGTGTGTGGTACAACATTGAATTATGTTTTCCTCATTCAAATTGGGTTATTATGACATGCCACACACATTCCTCTCTTGAGAAACCTCTACCCCTCTTTCCTAACCTCATGATGTTAAACTGCATGACACTTGAAGAACTACTTGTGGCTTGATTCTCATCCTTATGTGATGCGTAGGAATTCCCAAACACTTTGTCTTTGGGTCAGGCCCTAGGTTCATCAACCTATTTCTCCCTTTTCCTCAACTATTCTCCTTGAATTGTCCACTCTTAACAAACCCACCCACCCCCCCCCCCAAACCTCTGTTATGTCTCACCAACGTGCTTAGATGCACTGAGCTTTAGGACATAGAGTATTGGATTCTGCGTGGACATGATTTCATTCCATTTCTATGCTTTAGAAGTCTCTTTATTTGGGTTACCATCATCTTTCACATCCAAAAGGACCCAAGAGCAGTATGGATGCTTGAGCCTATGGATTTCCTACCATTTTGGTCCAATGTCCCAGAGGATTTAGAACGAAATTTTGAGACAGGTTTTGTGTTTTGAATATGTTCAGAGGTCAGCCCTTGGATGCTTGTTCCCACTTCAGGTCACATGATATGGACAATGTGCATTGAATACAGTCAATAGTTATACTTCATCATTACGCAAACCCCATTACACCCTAAGTATTGGTCTCATGATTCACACCTCTTTCAACATCATCATGTTTAGAAAAAACATTGATACCCGCAGTGTTATCCCTCCATGCACCTTTGCATGTTGAGTGGATGAACCAATGTCATGGGGTTATCCTTCACTCCAAAAATCTATTTCACTGTTGTGTTCTTCCATGTTTTGTAAAGATCTTCTCCTCCCTTTTTTCCTACACCAATAATAGTTCACAGGGTCATAGAGATCTGTTTAAGGTTTGTACATGCATGGAAGAAGTACACTGCCCTTTGGTCCAAACCCTATGACCTTAAACTATGAGTTCATATTTTAAACTAATCATCCAATTCCTGGCATCATGACTTTAAACTATGTGTATGTTTCATCTTGGGAATTTTCAATGCAGTGTAGACCTCCTTGGTCCTCATTCATATCAGATTGATTTATGGAACCGTGTTACATATTTTCTCCTTGAATATCTCACCTTCTGGTCTGATCTCTATGACCATAAACTAAGATATCTTACGTCTTTATCATATGATGTTGAACTATTCCTTTTACATCTAGGATATGTAATGATATACTACCTAGCCATATAATTTATTCATTCAAGAAGACATTTCCCCACTAGCAATTTCCCTATTTCATTCCACATTCCAGAACTACATGTTTCTTGATTCTCACCCTCATGGGATACATAGTGATGCCAGGGCTCTTTAACTCTGGGTTCAGCCACATAATTATAAACCTTGTCTTCCCATTTCTGGGTTTGGGTTTTTTTTTCTTGGAAGGGTGTGATTTGGTATGGACTTCTTCTGTCCTAACCCACATTATTTCTACCTCAATGGTGCTACGCCACACCTATCTACCCCTTACAGTCCAAACTCTATGACCTTTAAACTAATACTTCCAATGTTCGAGTTTTGATAGCATTAAACTATATACAAACTATGATTTTTATTTCCTAAGAGGATAACACACTCTTTTGGTATTTTCCATTTTCCATTCCATCTTCAAGAACTATGTGTTTCTTGATTCCCAACCTTATGGGATATGTATTGGTGCCTATAATTTCCGTTTGTGGTCTAGTCGCAACCCCCCTCCCCCCACCTCTCTGTCCTCCTAGCCTGGGTTCTCTAGAGAGTGTGTGATATGATATGTACTTCCTTTGTCCTCATTCGCATAGGTTTTATGGTAAATCTCACCATGTATCTCCCGTGAGAGTATCCCTTATTATATTCATACATGCCACGTGATGGTAAATAACATAGGTAAGTCCACACTCCACATGTCCCTTTATTTGGGGTTTCCATCATTTTTCAAATCTGAAGGGACCCCTATAATGGTATGGATTCTCGGCCTCATGGATCACTTACCATTTTGTGCCAATGTCCCGAAGGACTTCAAATGAAATTTTGAGATAGGAACTACATTAAAAATATAGTCAGCGACCAACCCTCATTTGTTCGTTCCCATCCCAAATCACACAATAAAAATGTTGTGTTTCAAATTTGGTCAATAGTTATCCACTATCGGCATGCCACCATCACTACATCCCAAATATCATACATTGTGGTTCACATCTTTATGCCCCCTTTTTGTGAAGATTATTGATACCCCTGATGTTTATCCATTCATCCCATCACATTGAGTATGAATGTTGTCATGGTTGGAATTTTCCCTCCTGGAGTTCCACCATTCACTGTCGTACACTCTATTATGATGGGGAAATCCCAACCTCACTCATTGTTTCCTACACCGATCATGGATAACATGGGATTAGGAGTCTTGGTAGGTTATACCCACAAATATGACTTCTCAACTCATGATCCAAGATCTATGACCTTAAACAAATATCTATTTCATCCATGTGATATGACACTAAACTATGTTACCTTATCCCACATGACATTAAAATGTTTTATCCTTACCACATGATTTTAAATTTTCCAGTCTGATCCTGTCATACGACCTTAAACTATTACATCATTGTCCTACCCGCACGATGAAAAATGGAACAACATTTTGGTTTTCTCACTTGAGAGAACATCACTTTTGGTACTATTTATCAGCCATGCCACTTTTCAGGCCTATATACAACCTGATTCTCAAAATGGCCCTAGACTTTTCATCTCAGGCTGGTCACTTCAAAAAAAAGTAACATAAAAAAGAGAAAACAAGATACATCAAATGCCTATTCTCTCTTTGCATGAGTCAAACCTACATGGTGGAACCACTCTAGAACTATGTGTGGATTGATTCACATCATTATGGGATATGTAGTGATGCCTACATCATTAATCTGAGGTCCATCCACAGCATTATTTCCCCTCCATCATGTTGAATCACCTTCATTCTCACCACATGACGTTAAAGTACATGAAATTCAAAGAACGGTGTATGGATTTATTCCCATCCATATGGGATACATAGTGATGCCTAGACATTTCATCTTCAGGGCTAGCCCCAAATTTATTAACCCTTCCATCTCTTTACCCCTAATCAGAATCTAAAATCTATGACCTTAAAATAGGATTTCCCAGTTTGTGTGGAATGACTTTAAACTGTTAGCCATGGTTAGAGCAGAATGACCTTAAACTATGTAAAACATCCTGGTCATATGATACTAAACTATTTCATGAATCATCCTCACCATATGACGCTAAACGGATTGTTTATCATCATCATTTGCATGATGTAAAACTAAAAGACATTATAGGTCCTCACCAAAGAGGGTATATCTAGAAGTAGGTTTGATCTTGATTCAGACTGATACACTCATCCAATGTGCTTTCATTACTATGTCGTAGTTTCAAGAGTGTTGGAAACCCTTCCAGAATCCCATCACTCCATCTCTATGATTTTCATACCCTTTATTTGGATCCTCATCCTCTTTCACATTTAAGGGAACCCCCTAACGGTCTAGTATCATTCCATTTTGGATCACCTACCATCCTAGGTAAACATTCCATAAGGCGTCAAACGAAATTTCATGTTAGACCCCGTGTTTTTGAATATGGCCAACAGTTGGCCTTCATTTGTTTGTCCCCATTTTAGGCTAGCAATATTGGTGTTTAATTTTGAATAAGGTCATCAGTTATCTTATATTGGCTCACCATCATCATTGTGTTCCTAATTTTGGGTATCGTGACTCAAACATCCCATTCCCCTTTGTTCAAATGGATTTTAACGCCCCTAGAGTCACCCTAATCCTGCACTAGAGAACATTGAGAAAGAAAAGTTGGCTGTAATGGGAACCTTACCCTTCAGTCACGGCCTCTCTCCACCTAGATACTTTTAGTGTTCAATAAACAATAGAAAACCCTGAGTATATGATGTCTAGTAGGAACCTTCATACACAAAATTGATGATTATTTAGTCTTCCCTTGTTTCTCACACTAGGTATGACCCACATGAGCTTAGGGATTGATCTCTAGTTACTTCATATTTAGGATTGATATGAAATAATTAAATCAAGAAAGCAAACAGTATATCCATGCATGTAGTTGGGGATAATTAAACAAAGACGGAAATCTGTTTCATGAGTTTGTCCAAAACACAGCCCCTATGGATTATTCCCTTCAGAGGATTGCTACAGTATTTCCACCTTCTAGATTATAGACTATAGAGTTTTTTCTCACTCCCTGAGCTCCCTTTCTTCATTATAATCCATGGAGAGATGCTCATTATCCCAGGTTTTCATTCATTCCTGCTCGGATTAGATCTTATCCATCTGACGACCCACCTTCCCCGCCTTCTCCTAGGCCTCTACCAACTGAGCATTCAATCATTCAATGAGCTCATATTGTCCTGTGATAAACACCACTCATTAACTTGCCTACTCTTTAAGGTGTTGGGGATACTGTTATTCTTCAATGAAACTTTGGATATTCTCATATTTCTTCTGGAACCAGGTAGCATCGTAGCATTGGATGATCTCCCACATCTTCACATCCAAATAATCAAAGATCATCATATGAAGATGGAAATCACACATCCCTCTGGCATAGAGAAAACACAACCACATGTGAAGTGACCCCATACGACTCATCCATTCTACCTCTAGTTGATCAAGGAAGCATTTGATACACTTCCATGCCTTGCACCGTGTCATACAACTCTCTTCGGCAGCATTAGGGTCAGAATCATCCATCTCTTCAGGATATGTAGGTCTATACTTAGGGAAAATAGCCAGGAGTTCAGCGATAGGGTCCTCCTCTAGTATCCTTTCTTCTTCGTTGACCTCTCATTTTATAGCTTCAATATTAACCCTAGAAATGGCACCACTTTTGAATGCAACTTCTTGCTTTCCGGGTGCCAGGGATGGACCAGTGTGAATAACCAGTTCCTCACAGATAGGCATGATCATTGGTGGATCTCCCACAGATGTTCCAGACTCAATAGTTTTTCAAGCCTACAATCTTGTGATCACTACATAGATAATTGGTACATTGGCCAGTCAAGTTCTCCGATAATAGATGTGGGTCTATAAAGGTGAAGATTTACAAGAGCTAAGCACAACTGGGTTTAGTGAATGAGTCACCACAGAAGCCACCACCATAGGAGATCCCTCAGTGCTTTTTAATTAAATTATAGGAACCTACTCCTTCTATATGGAAGGAACAGTCTGAGGTTATAAGGTTTCCACTTTATCCATTCTTGTTGGATCATTGCTAACCACTTCAGTTTTGGTTGGTCCACCTCCCTGCTTAGTCCTATATGTAGGTCCAAGGAGATTCCCTTCCACATCCACCGGTGTATTTTCATGCCTCTTAGGGGTAACTTTCTATTTACCACTACCAATATGCTCCTGAACAAGATAGAGTTTGGTTATTAGATCCAATTATTGAAAAGATAAAGGGCTAGGAAAGATAAAAATTGAGACTTACCTTGAGTTGTTTGGCCAGTTCTGTGTCAGAGCCTGCGATTTCACCACTCTCACATGGGATCCTCTGATGGGACACAATTACCTAAAGTTACACACCTCTAGGACCATTTTCCTAAACCTCGTTTTATTTATCTTCCAATCCCTCTTCTTCTTCCTCTTCCTCCTCTTCTTCTTCTTCTTATTATTATTATTCTTCTTCTTCATTGTCATCATCTTCTGATGTTAGTTTTATGGGTTGTGCTCCTAGCCAAGAATTACTTTTACCTAGATATGTGGCTCTTCATACTACCCCCATTGGAATGAGAATACATCCATTTCCATCATATATTCATATATCTGGTGAAAGTTTACTTTTCTAGTAACCCGAATGATCCCAATTTTCGACAGCTAGATCCCATCTCACGTCAATTTTTTACAATAAGACTTCGGGACTTATTGACTACTGTAGGGTTTTCCAGACCAACTAGAGTGCAGGGAAAATTGTGTTTTTAGTAGGTTGGAGTAGGTATCTTATCTTTTTCCTAGATATTTACCTAGATATACCACGAGGTCACCTACAGGACCATTGCTCTTCAAAGGGCGAAGGTGCGATGACACCTTGTGGTGCTCCTACCGCTGAAGTTCCAGCTCATGTCATCATAGCCACTTGGATAGACTCTCATATCACACCCCCAGTAGAACCTCTCTTGATCTCTCATCATCCAAACTCTACACTCGCTTCCTTTATCTGTTGAATGTGTTTCCACATAATCGTATATGGATATGTCATTACCCAATGATCAGCATACCCCGTTGATAGACCATCATCAACGTCAGTGGGATGGAAGGTAATAACTTCACCGAAGCCAGTAGTTGTAAACATGAGCCATAATTGGAGAAGGATGCAGTGATTCTTCTCTTCCCTGACCCCTGTATACACCTTCTTTGGCATCCACTGCATGCACTCGAACTGCCTAGAGAACCGTGAAGGAACATAGGTTTTTTAGAATATCTTCCCATCGATTCTCTCTACCTGCACACCTCCCCTAATCCTTTGGAGATATTCCCTCTAATTTAGTGGGCCTGACCCATTATCCACTATCTGGCCAGTCGGGGTTCAAAAGGGGTGGATGTTAAAGTTTTTGTGGTTTCTAGTCTTGAGTTTGATCCTCTGTGTATTAAGTTTCAATGTCCTAATTCCATCAATATTTAGTAAATATGGTCGTATACCATTACCTGGAGGACGTATGGAATTCAAGAAGTCATACCAACCATAGTGAGCTGCAACCCATCCATGAATAATCTGAAATGGTCTGCATATTTCCCTAGGCATATTTCCTCTTGAAATGAGCTCTAGAATGTTGTACAGTCTGGCCAACATAGGCACACCAAGATTGACCTTGTTCTTGGATACTATGATCTCGGCCATCACTAATGTCCCTAGGTGGACCCCCATTCTCATGTCCCACACTAGAAGAAGATACCCACTCAGCAATGCAATAAATAACCCTTTATATCATACATTAGATTCAAGGTTTTTGTTTACACTAAAGCACTATGATTGGTACTCATATGCATCTAGAACCATTCAATATGATCCTCTATTACACTTATGAAATGCTTCTGGGCACTACTTCCCTTAGCCTAGAATTTTCACTACCTTTTCCTACTACAGAAACAGGTTGAACCATCTCTAATAGGATATATCCTTCATTATGTACTTGATTCCCAGCTTCCCCTTCACCAGCTCCAATAGATGTCATGTCAGAATGGGGTTGCAGGTCATGTATCCCAATACGTTCTCTGTTGGAAGGAACTCATCATACCAATACCCCTCTAGGGGAATTCCACTGATACAGTGGATGCCCCAAAGACTAATACCAACCTTCCCTTGGTGTAGGTGTAAATTATTCATGTTAGAGGACCACCGGCTGAACAACTCCAACACCAGGTCCTACTGACTGTAGAAATAAAATTATGATGTCCACACAGACTCGAACAACTCGATTTGTCATAAATATACTCCAAGATACTCGCATGTTTGGTGTACCCAATACACCCATGCTCATTGACTCGTGGAGTTTCCCCTAGACCTAAAGTCCCATTCCTCCCAGTCCTTGGCCGTATTGGTGATACTACTTCTGAAAGTGCTCGCATAGTGAGCCGAATATTCCTCAGGAACCGGATCTCTCCCCATGACAGTCCTATTTTCAGATTCAAGACGTAAATAGATATGTCATGGTTTTCCCTAGTAGGGTGGCCATTGTTTGTTATGTTGTACCATGGGAGGTTATCCTCATGTGTCACCCCAACCATGGTGCATTGGTCTCAAAGCCTAGCATCAACACATCTTCCAGAAGGCCAAAGTTCCATAGAGGAAGGCTATCACTCAGATCATAATCTTTTTTTATCATGAATTAACATTCCAAATAGAATATGATTATCGAGTACTACCCTTACCACATGAAGAATATAAGGATTTGTGATCATTTAGGCCCTCCGTGCAGCATGGGAAGCCTCCCCATTAGCAACATTTTATTCATCGGATATTTCAGTCAAACCTCAAATTCACAAAGTGACTTGCACGAAATAATGGAGTGTTGGTGTGCAAGATAGGCAGTTTCATGTAATATGGGTTTAAGTTGTAAAAAAATCTAACAAAGGTAGAAGTGTTCAGGATTTGGAAGTAGCAGGAAAGAACCAGTGGTTGCGTGTAAGGCACTAATTATTTTCAAGATCTTCAATGAAAATCCGATAATATTTCATGCATGAGAGAAAAATATCCTATTGCACGGGAAAATAAAGTTATAGAACCTATTCCCCCATTGCCTATTTATAGAGACGAACTGTATCTTCCACATGCGCAGAAGTGTTTTTCATGACAGATCACCTTTTTTGTGCGCACCTCCAGATATGTGTATTCTCTTTGGAGATTCACTCAGAACCTGACCTTCTGGTTCCCTTTCAACTCAGATTCCAAGGGGGAATTTTTTGGCACCAAATATCATTTAAGGCCATAAATGGTCATATTTTAACAAACTGAAGGCATGTTTTGAATCAGTGGATGATCCTGGGGAGTATAAGGGAGTTACATGTAAGATTTTATGCATACGCACAAGAATGAAATCTATGAAAAATATCACTGCATGATAAATGTGACGGCAAATGGGTTCTTTCATGCCAAGATCCAAAAAATGAAAAATTCATGTGCGCTAAAAAAAATTGGTCACTACGTAAGAAAATGGACCCGCGCGCAAGATTCGTGCACGCCCAATGAAACGTTAAAGCCCATCTTCCATGTAGACCTCCTTTCATGATACCACCTAATTTTTTCCTATAAATATAAACATACCCACTCACTTCTTGGTACCATTCAATAAGTCCAACTACTGCTCTCGTCCGTGTAAGAATACCCCTTCCACGACTGCATGAAAGACACGGCTTCAATGTACTGGATCTTGTGCGACAGGTCCCCTGTGGGTCCCCCTTTGGGTGGGCCCACTAGGGATTGACCCTCTACCATTTCCTTTTAACCCAAGGAAATTATGTGCAAAATATCATTCTTGTGTAAAAGATTACCCTTATTTCATGTCAATATTGTGTGTAGGCTTCCATCTTGCGTGCAAGCTTCCATCTTGTGCGCAATACTTCAATCTTATGTTCACTCCTCCCTATGGGATCCATGTATTTTCCTTACCCTAATGCACCATGTTTGACCTCATATTGCACACGACACACCTATCTGGCATATTCCCCCTCCATACAGCCCTCGAAGCTTGCATGCAGTGATTTCCTAGTCCCTTGAGTGGTGTTTCTTGTTGTGTTTCCATACCTAATTCTTCTTCACATAGGTACGCTAACATGAACCCCTCTATCTAATACTCCTCCACACCATTAACACCTATAATTTCTTGTTCCTTCCCTTCCCCAAGTGTAGGTTGGAACAAGTTATGTAAGTTCAAGGGGTGAGGATCGAGTCCTTATCATCTGAGCTGAATGGTATTAAAATGCCAAGCACCAACATCCTCAGCACCTGACATTAAAATGTGACCATTTCATGAGTGACAGGATCGATATGATCATGAAAGGAATGGGCTCTAGTGCCCTCTCACTTCTTCTCTCCCGCTATGCTTTATTTCCATGTACACCTCAGGAAATCTTTATGTAATCCCCGACCCAACTTGATAGGGTATGCCCTGTACGATGACTATATCCTCCTCATACATCAGAACATCCACCTCGGTCTTCCCTCCTAGAGTAAGTACCAATATTCCTTTCCCTTGGATTCATATCATGTACAATACCTTTTTACTATTTGGTCCACTAATCATGTGTAAGCCCCACTCCACTCCTCACTAACAAATATATCACAACTTGATCATCAGGTCTATTTCTTCCTCTTGTTTATCACACCGATCATGACATACATTGGCTTAGAGTAAGGACCAGCCATGAAATAATCTATGATCCACATTATTGTGTAAGCCACATGCCTCTATTTACCTAACTAAAATGACATTGATTCCCTACCACGGGGATACGTAGGAAGCCACCCTGAGGTTCAAGCCCATCACACATATGTCCCAGTCATTCATGTAGATTCATTGTTCATTCCACATGATGTTAAGCTATGTCTAAAGACTACATAAGTTTTAATCCCTTTTGAGTGTATAGGGAACATATTTCTGGTTCAACCCTAACCAACAATAAAATCATATGCTCCCTCCTAGGGACGTTCTATCCTCATGTGACATCATCCCTTTTGGGGGACACATCATTCAAATCTTCCTCCTTGAGTTTTTTTAATCCATTCATTTAGGACACGAACCATGCTTAAGCCTAATCATTTTGAAGAGTTTTTTTCCTTTTTCTACACCCCAACCATATGTCCCATTTTCCGAGCATCTAACCATACATCAGCCCCACACTCCACCATACTTCTCCAACCAAGTGTATCCCTATTAAGATGGGCTGATAACCATGTGTAAGCCCCAACATGTCTCTAGGTCACTATCATTTGTGCACAACCTGATTCTATGACTCATTTCCTAAACTACATGGACTTTTATTCCCTATCATGGGGATACGTATAAAGCCTCCTTGAGGTTTAAGCCCATCACTCATGTCCCATCCTAGTCTCTCCCTCGAGCCTTTATGTCTCAAGAGGACCATGCCTCAACCCAAGGTTCCACTTCCTTTGCCCCCCCCCCACCCCATCCATGTGTCTACTCTCACAAGCCGCCTCCTCAGGTGTCTCCACGCCGCCTTCAAGAACTACATGGACTTTGATTCCCAACCACTGGGATATATATGAAACCTCCTCAAGGTTCAAGCCCAACACTGTCATCTTAACAATGGTTCCATACCATCCATTTTAATCCTTAGACACTTCCTCCATCACCCATAAGGATTCTTACCTAGGCTACCACATCTAGGTTAGGTCATGCCACCCACATCCTCATTGATCCTAGCATAACCTGGGCAGTTAACCATGTGTAATCCCCAAACCACCCATTCGAACTTTGTGGGTTTTGATCTCTATCTTCTATAAAGGGTATGTAATAAACCTCCATGAGGTTCAATCCTGACCAATGATAAACCTTGGTGTCCCCCTAATTAGATCCCACCCTCCTATGATCCACCCTTTATGGTGTCCAGATTAGCCTTCATGGTGTGACATCTTCTCTTTTTGGGACATACCACCCTAGGTCCACTCTTTTTTGGTGTTTTGATCCATCCATCCTATGATCTTCCCTTTTTGGTGTCCAAATCAGCCTTCATGGTGTGACATATTCCCTTTTTGTGACACACCACCCTGGGTTCTCTCTTTTTTGGAATTCTGATATATCCAATTTGAAAACCTTCTGAGTGCTCCCTCTTAGGGACATACCCGTCTGATCTAATCCTATTAGTGTTTCAATCAATTTTATCTATCTGAATTAGATGTTAAACTCACAGCATACCCTATGTTCAACATGGGAAGCTGAGGAAAACCTCGGAGACATGCCACCAGCATAACATACCCCACAGTCGATGTGGGATACCTCTGACTTTCACACCCTCGATAAGCCATGTTAAAGGGAAATCAAGGTGTTTCCAGCATTTCAATGTCTAAATGCACTAGCGATTCCCAATGTGACTACTCTTCTAACTGAAGGTTTCCACTCTAACTTCACCATTTGGAATGTCCTAATAGAAGCAGTGTAATTAACAGGCATGCACAAAGATATGAAATTAGGAAGAGTTTCATGAAAAATATATTAATCTTTAAGGGAGACCCAAACTAGGTGATGAATTCTAAGGAGAAATCCATGGAAGGAGAGACTAACATTCCATCATCCTGATTTGATCAAGGAGAAGACACCTCTAAAGAAGTGATGAATGTCTCCCACCTTTGGAAAGCTGGAATGTTGAGCAACAATTAGCATGTCACCACCAACGATGCACACCCTAGAGGAAAGCATAAAAACAATGATGAAAAATAATTTTAGGAAGAATAAAATCACATAAATAAATAGAAAAAATAAAGAGATGTTTGGAACTTATACCTCACTTATTGGATTATCTCCTTTGTGAAGGATATTAAACCTTTGAGAGATGGTATTTTTAGAATACCAGAACCTCATTAAGTTGTATAGGAGTTTATAAGAGAGTATTAAGTAGAGTTTGGGCAGAAATATAGGGGTATTGTGTGAGGGGAATTGATAATAGGAGTGCCTCTTTTTTAAGTAAAAATTAATGGCATTTTTGTAAATACGCAAAAAAATTAAATCATGGGAAGTTTCTCTCAAGGAAAGTGGATACAAAATTGAGAAATAATGAATTGGGTAAGAGATAATGTTGGTAAAAAATTTCAACAATCAACTAAAAACATTTTTTAAACATGTTAGTCCCTTTACCTCTAAGGTTGCTCATTTTTCTATTTTTTTCACCGTGGTGACTAGTTTTTACCTAGGTAATTTATCCTTTATGCCCAAAAATAAAACGGTACTTAATATATTAGTTATATTAAATGATTAAAATTTTGAAATATATTGTTTTTTATTCAATTTTCAAAAGTAATAAAATTTAATTTTAAAATTATAAATGTAAAATTTTTTAAAAATATTTTTTTTCAAAAATATTAATTAAATTTTGAAATGTAAAATATGGGTTTATAAATTAAAAAAATTATAAGTTTATAAATAAAATTATAGAATACATATTTTTTCTTATAAAAAGGTTTCATAAATTTTAAATTCATACTTATATACTGATAAATTCATTTAATTCTTGTTATTTTTAAAAATAGTATTTTTCACTGTTCACCTAAAAATCAGTCATTTTAGAAAAATTTTGAAATTTTATCTTAAGAAAATATAGAGTTTATAAATCCAAAAATGATTTTATTTTTTTAAATTCTCATCCTAAAATTTAATTTTTTTCTTTTTTAAATAAAAACATAAAATATAGAGAAAAACTGATTTTATAGGAAAACGACTTTTGATATATTATTAATTATTCTTCCCATTACCTATAAATTACTATTTAAATTGTGTGGATACTTTATTCATATGAAAATATATTATTATTAAAAATAATTAAATTCTAGAAAATGGATTTCATTAGTTTCTTAGTTTCATTGGTTGAGTCGATATTTAAAGTGAACTTTATTTTTCTTATATATATATATATATATATATATATATATATATATATATAATTCATAATTTTGTTTCCACTTTTTATACCTAGAAAATTATATGGATATATTACAATATTATATATATTTTTTGTTGTTGATGTTGGGAATAGATCAATCCATCAAACATAGTATTTATTTTAGGAGGAAAATATTGGGTTGTTACATCCCCCACCCCCTAAAAAGGATTTCATTATAAAAATTTCATTACATGGAAGAAAAACATTAGGGTCATTTTATATCATCACATCCTCAGATTCCCATGTAGCCTTCTCAAACATATCATTTCATCATAAAACTTTGTCCAGATGAGGGGTAATGTTTCACAAAACCTTATCACTTTGATCCAAATTTTCTAGTGTTTGTTCCTCATATTAGAGATCATGTTATAGTTTCAAGGATTTTGAGATTAAAAAATGTGAAGGGTATAGTATATACTTTCTCAAAAGTGATATATTGAACACATAGTGTACTTGAGAGAGGTGTATATGGAATTCTAAATGATAGGTTATGACAGAAACATGTTAAGGATCTCAATATGTTTGATGTATCTAGATAACATCTTCCCTTTATTTCTAAACCTCATAACCCTCTTCCATAGATATATTTGAAGGAACTCCAGGTAACTAACTTCAAAATATAGATCTCATTTAATATTATCAACATAAAACTTATGTCTACTTTTTACTACTTCTATATATTGTTGAATGGTTTGAACCTTCTCCATCATTTCTTGGAAAAGGTTAGGACCTATTAGTTTCCTTTTTCCAAATTCCTCACAGCATATTAGATTCTTATATCCCTTCCCGTAAAGAGACTAACACAATTCTATCTGAATTCTAGAATGGAAATATTTTTCATATGAGAACTCTACTAGAGGGTGGTGTTGGTCCCAATTTCCTAATAAATACATCAAACAAAATCTCAGTATATCCTCTAGATATTGAATTTTTCTCTCATATTATCCATATATATGGGGAAATTATACAATGATAAATCTAAGATCTATCTCTAACACTTTCTAAAGACTTATCTAGAACCTTGAGGTAAACCTCAAATCCCTATTAGATATAATGTATAGTAGTAATCCATATAGCCTCACCACTTTATGTATATCATAGCAGGTTGGTCAAGGGAAAAAAGCTTATTTAATATAAATAAAATGCATTGAATTTATAAGTAAATCAACTATAACCCAAATATCAATATGGACTTTAAAATTTTTTGGGAGTCCTGCAATGAATTCCATGGTGATGTCTTCTCATTTCCATACTGGTATGGGTAATGGTTTCAACATACCCTTATACATTTTAATTCATACATACCTTTACCAGTATACCAAACATTAAGATACTTATTCTACAATATCTCCCTTCATATTATCTCACCAAATTTTTTTTCATAGATATATATACATCCATGTATTTACTAGATTTATTGAGAAGGGTGACCAATAAATATCATTCAAAATTTCACTCTTCAATTATAACTTGTATGGGACACATATTCAAGTTCTGAACCTTATAACTCCAACTTTATCAAAGTTGAACTCCAAAATATGCACTAAATTTTTCTATAGATCTCTATAATATCTTTAATACTCATTGATCTTTATGTGAATGGGAGTTTGGGAAATTAATTTGGAAATATGGGATTTATCTCCTCCCATTATGACTTAAAGATTAATACTTTGAAAATCCATGAGTATTGGGTTTATTTCAATCATCATCATTGATAGAGTATCATGGTCATTTTTTATCAGAGAACTAACCACCTTATTTACCTTCCATGAGAGGTAATGTATTGAGAAATTATAATATTTTATCAATTAAAATCATCTCCATTAGCTCATATTTAATTCCATCTATGTGAATATATATTTCAAGCTCTTTTGATTGGTATATATATCATAATTTTCTTTATAGAAATAAATGTTTCCAAATATTCAATATAAAGATCACTGTTGCAAACTCTAAATCGTGTATTGGGTAATTTTTTTGTTGAGTCCTTAATTGCTATAAATAATGATCAATTACCTTATCATTCTGCATGAGAACTCAAGCCAAATCCTTTTTGGAAGCATCACTATATATAACAAACCCTTCCCCACTATAGAGTAATACACGTAAAGGATCTATGACCAACCCATTAATTATTTACATGAAAATTTATTCACATTCCTATATCCAAAATAAATTTACTCCACTACTACAAAAATGGGATTATCTAGCACTAGGTCTTTAATAGTGATAACTAAAAACACTGTTAAAGACCCCCTTTTTCGATGCTAAAAAATGTTGTTAAAATGGGTCTTTAATAGCGCTTTTCTTAGAGCTATTAATGGGGGTATTTAATAGCACTAAAAAAGCACTGTTAAAGGGGGGTGCTTATCAGCACTTTTTTGCAAGCTCTGATAACTGAGTTCTTTTATCAGTGCTTGTAAAAAAGCACTGATAAAGGAGGGGTTATCAGTGCCTTCTTACAAGAACTGATAAAAGTATACTTCAAAAAAATATATCATTAAAAATATATATTAATATATAAATATATTTATTTTAATATAAATATAATATATATTTTTTTAAATGTGTTTTAGATTAGGTAAATAGGAATTTACACTTAATATGTAATATATTTAAAGAAAATGGCATATAAAATTACTAAAAAAATATTTTTAATTGATAATTTTCTTATTATTACAAAATAATCATCATTTAATACTAATTTGAAGATAAAAAATTCAAAAATAATAATAAAATTTATTAAATAAGTTGAAAACATAACTAAAACTTAAAACGGCCATAAAGTTTGATTCGGGTGTCTTTTTGGGCTCTACCACATATAAAATCAGATCTTGCAATGATATCTACACACTAGTGATTAATGGTAAAGCCTCTGTCATTCTTTTTGGGGCAAAAAAGGCCCCAAAGGCCTCCAAAATTGATTTTTTAGTTAGGGTACCTCATTTTTTATCTTTCGAGGGATTTTAAGCCTCGTTTATAGGGGTATTTTTTCCCTTTATCAGTGGGGAATGAATTTATTCCCTGTGCTTATATTCATATTAATATTATGGATTTTAAATTTTATCATTTTTTATAATTTAATTTTATTTATAATCAAATATATAACAGTATATACATATTTTTTATATATTCACACATACAAATTTAATTTTATAAGTAAATGATTAAACATATTTACATATAAAATATATTTATTAATATATAAACAAAAATATAAACATATATATAAATATATTGATAAAAAAAAGTGAAAAAAATATATAAAAATATATATATATCACATAATCTAAAACAAAACTATATAACAGAGTGGTAAAGTCGATGGTGTATAATGTGGAGGTCTAGGGTTCAAAACTCAATGGAGGTAGGGGTGTGTGCAGGAGGCTAGGATTATCTAAAGAACAAATAAAGGGGTGTGGGAAACATTGATAAAGGGGTGGGTGGGTGGAAGCACTGATAAAGGGGGTGGGCCGTGGGAAAAAAATTATATACCCTTTATCTGCGGGTTCTTTATCAGTGCTAAAAAACACTATAAAAGGCCCCCTTTAACAATGCTAAAAAAACACTGATAAAGGGGTCCTTTAACAGTGCTAAAAAGTCACTATTAAAGGAACTTTTTAATAGTTATTTTTTTAGTTCTATTAGTGGGGGCCTTTGGTATCACTTTTTTAGCACTGATAAAAGTTTTGAGATTTTAACCACGCTTTGATTATCAGTGCATTTTTCGTGCTAATAAATGCCTTTTACAGTGCTATTAAAGGATGATTTTATAGCAGTTCTCCCTTATGTGTTAACATGGATAGTTGATTTGATATAAATGAGAAATTTCTTACAAATATTTGGTAATATCCTACTTACCCAAGAAAACTACAAATCTCATTTATGGTGGTCAGTTTGGTTCATTGCGAAATGACTTTTTTCCTTGATGGATCTATTGATATTACCTTTCTTGTGATTATATAACCCAATATTTATAGCTTTTGTAGATATAATTCCCATTTTTCTAAATTTTTCATACAACTTCTCCTATATCAAGGTCTTTAACGCGATTTGAAAACAATCCGCATGATCTTCCTTACTTTTGGAATATATAAGAATATTATATATAAAGACTAACATAAATTGATCCATATAATCTCAAAAATATTTATTCATATGAACCATAAAGATATTGGTGGAATTTTTGAGTCCAAACGATATCACTATAAACTCATAGTGTTTATACCTTGTTTGGAATGCTTTATTTAGAATATCCTACCTTTTTACTCTTGACAGATGATATCCAAATCAAAGTTCAATCATTGATAAGTATCTATATCCTTTAATTTTATTGAATATAAGATCAATATGGGGGATATGATACTTGATATTGATCATTATTTTATTAATATCATTATAATAAATACAAAGACACATTGATCCATCCTTATTTTTTGACAAATAGAACCGGTACACCCCATAGTAAAGCAATGGGGTGTATAAAAACATTATTTACATTGTCGTGTAGTTTCTATTTAAACTCCTCTAATTAAATTTTATCCATTCAATACAGACTCTCTTAGATTGGAATGAATCCAGGTATGAGTTTGATTGAAAACTAAACCTCTCACTCTATAGGAAAACCTGATATTTCACCCAAAAATACATTAGTATATTCTTGTACAATTGGCATGTCATCAATTTTGACTTCCTCCCTAATTATTTGAGACAATAGTACCTCGTTGTTTGGTATCATCACCCATATTATATAATTTTCTTCCATAGGGAGTTCATAATATTCCTTACATTGATACTTGATAATAGGATGATTTGGGATATGAAATGAGACTTCCTTATCTATATATACAATATATTCTTTATATAGGGAATGCCAATCCATACCTAGTATTATTTCAAATTCAACCAAAGGAAGAATAATTATATTTTAGGAATTATCATTAAAATGAATATCAATTAAAGTATATTTATAAATATTAGACACGATCATTATGTCACCAGGGTTTTTCACCGATAGTTCAATGTAAATTTCTTAGGTTGGTGATTTCATATTCCTATAAAACTTGTATGATATAAAATAATATGATGAACCATAATCAAATAAGGTATTAACATGTCTATAAAAAATATCAAGTGTGTCTTACATCACTTCACTATCAAGTTGTTCCTTAGTGGTAGTGATCATGAATTTTCTTCCTTGTTCCCTTGGTTTGGGAGATTATTGGGGGTTACTTTCTTTATTGTCCTGATGTTTAGTTCATTGATTAGAATAAATTCTGAACTCCATGCACTCGAATAATTATCGTGTGGGTGTATCATTAGTTGGTACATTCTTATATTTTTTTTTAATCATCCACTAAACCTTAGTTCAGTAGTTTTAGGCTCGGTGTCCTAATTTAACACACTTACAAAACTTCCTTGATCTCTTAATACAGTTTCCTAGGTGATTTCTCCCACATTTATTTCTTATAAGAAATTAGTCTTTCATCCCACCATGTGTTTTATCATTGTTTCTTCCATGATACTCTAGTTTCATTTTTTCCCTTGGAATTTTTAGAGGTTCTAGTTTCTATCTCTGCTTATGATCATATAAAAATCTCTTTAGATCTACTGAAATCAATTATGGATCACACCATTTGAAGACTAGGATTCAATCCAATAAATAAGCTATAGATTTTACTTTTAATATCAGAGATAAAATAGGAGGCATAGCTTTTTAATCTTGTGAATTTTTCTTCATTTTCTATAATTTATTTATCCTATTTTTTCTTTAATTCCAATAATTACCACTTGATTTTTTTGTGAAGAGTCTATGAAAAATACTTTATTAAAAATATCTTCTTTAACTATTCCCATTACAAAGAGTATATGTCCTCATTTTACTTGGTATTCTTAATGAGACTCCACAATATGTTAACATCACCTTTGAGATGATAGATTATCAAAAAAAACTTCTCATATTCTAATAAATAGAGAAACAAATATCTTTTCCATTAAATTGACCCACTTCTCAGTAGCTAGTGGATAAAAAACCCACTAAATAGGGTGGGTGTTACCTCATAAATGACTCAATATAAAGTTGGTTCCTCTTTGGTGTATCTAGAAGATCATGATGATTTGGGTTGTCTCCCAAAACTTTAGATAGTTTAGTGATCATTTACATGTGTTTTTTCATTCCATTCCCAATCTCATTAGGTTTCTTTTTAGGATAATCTCAACATTTCCCATTTCACCCATTATTAACTTAGTTCTTTTAGGTTACCTCCATTACTTTAATTAAAGGAAAATTATGAATGAGTATACTTAAATTAATAAATGTGTATAAAAGGAAACTATAAACTAAAATTAAGATTTAATAAATAGTGTGTATATGTTATCTTATGAATCTCTAGGTTTCAATCTAGGTTTTCCATGGTAAGATTTCTAACTGAAGTATTTATATATAATAAAAACTTTTGTAATGGCTTGTAAATATAGTGTGATTAACAAAATAATATCCCCTAGTAGTTTCAAACTAGGTGTGTAGTTAGGCCTATTTATCATGTACTAGGTCATGGTTGATTTAATACCCAATAAACCCTCTTTGGGGTTATTACACCTTAGGTATTTTTGATCTATGTAAGGATGGAAAGATGAGAGTGAATTTAATTTTCAAAACTTTTTAGAAATTAAAACATTATTGATATAAAATTGAAATAATTAAATTGATAATAAGAGTTAATATCAAGATAAATAATTATAAGTGGAAATAATAAATTAAATGATTTAGTATAGTGTAAATATAAATGAAAGGCAAGGCATAATTGATATTGAAGTTTATAATTAATCCAAAAAGGGATCTATATATCTCCTACCCTTGAGTATACTTATGAGGTTTTGGTTTAAACCTTGATTTTTAATGGTTATAAAAAGAAACCCAAACCCTTTATTTTTATCCTTTCTATAAATTAAACCTATTATAAGAAGTAGATCCTTTATTTTTAGTGGTTGGTACCAATAAATGAAATGCACATCTATCGTTTTAGTGGTTTTCCCTAGAAACAAAAATCCCCTCACTTTAAAGGTAGTACTCACATATCCTACACACACTAAATGGTTGTGATAACCCATGAAAAATAAAAAGAAGTTACTTTCTATTTCCAAGACCAATGAAGCACACTCTCCACCCCACAACAAGATTATAAAAAGAAAAAGAGAGGTAGTAAGACAAAAAAATGTAAGAGAGAACAAGAATGACTATAATGTGAAATAATTTAGGCTATAAAATAAATATAAAATGTAACCATAACCATTGGGGGTTAATTTATAGCCTCATATAGCTTTAAGATCATTTTTGGAATTATTTTTGATTGAATAGAGTTTTTACTATTCAAATTAAGGCATGTGAGGGACACCACCAATGGGGATATTTTGAATATGTCTATATGTCACTCTCTATATAGTTATATCCCATGAGGTAGATTATGGAACCTATTGGTGGAAGAATCCAAGAGGTTCCTCTACATTACTTTTGATCCCTCTATTTTCTCTGAAAATTCCCTGTAAAACGTTTAACATAAAAACACTTAATTTCATGAAATGAAAATTTTAGAAATATAATTTGGTGTTTTTGATCATTAAAACTACATAAGAGAGTGAGATGTATATCATTATCCATATTTTTTATGATCACAAACACTTAAGTAATTTAGTAATACAAGTATAATAATGATAAATTTCTTACAATTTTAATGAAAAGGAATTTCAATATTTCATAATGAAATTAAAAAGATATTTTGATAATTATTTTCAATTCTTAGAGAAAAACACTTTTAATTTTAAAATTATTTCCTAATTCAACAAAATTATTCCCCATTTTCAAAATAAATGTATCGTTAATTCCCATTACCAAGATCTTTTCCCCCTATTTTATTATCAAAAATACTTAAGAACTTTAGAAATATCTTTGAAAAATACTTAACCTTTCAAAAATAATTTTTAATATTATAAAAATAGAACATATCTTTAGTATAATAAAATTACTCTCCCCCATTGAATATATAAAACCATAACCATAAAAATTATTGAGACCATTTGAAAATTATTTGAACTCATTTGAATATATAATATTCTCTAAAAATTGTAGAAAATATATTTGAGAAATATACCTTTAATTTCATCACCCCCCCATTGTAATTATCATAATTCTCATAAGGATATTGAATTCATAATTGTGTGAGGTACAAGTATAATAGAGAAAAAATGGAAATGAAATTTTTATATCCCATAATGTTCCATCAAGAGAGTTCAAAATAGAAATTGAATTTAATGTTTTGAAAAATTTCAACTTTCCAAAAAAATTAGAAATATATAACCACACATTATATGTGTTTAAACATTCAAAAATATTTCTTTAATTTTAGATAAAATTAACAAATGATCATGATAAAAAAAATTAACATTAACAAATTAATATGATTAAAAATTTTCTAATAAGAGTGAATTTCTAGGGACTAATTTAGATGTAAAAAGAGATTTGGCTTCCTCCCAATTGGAGCATTAAAACCATAAGAGGTCATAAAATATATAAAATGAAGTTAAAGAGAGAGAAAAATAGTAATCCATGATTCTAAAAAAAGTATATTTTAAAATCAAATTTTAAATGCTAAATAGATTCTAATTTTCAAAATATATTTTAAGAAAAAAAAAGTTTCACACCCATGTGCTTTGGAACATTTTAGATTTAAAATGGGTTTACTCCCCCTCAAAGTATGTGTAATTTTAAAAGTATAAGAGGAAAACTAAGACATTTAAATCAATATTTAAAATAATAATGAACAAAATAACGCCTAAGAAACTGAAAAAAATAGATAACTCACTTCAAGATTTAAATAAATTATATTAATACAATTTAAGACTTAAAAGTAAATCAAATAATTCAATAATTATCAAGGTAAATAATTTTAAAAGATGGTAAAATCCTATAAAATTTTCTTTTAAACCCATAATTAAATGAATAAATATGTATCTTTGAAGTTAAAGAGATAATTTATTTAATATTAAATTCAATATTTATAAAATAATTAAGTAAATAGATCCAAAAATTCAAGAGATAAAATGAAATATACCTTGATTTCATAACCTTTTTCTACTTTTATAATTATTAAAAATTCATTAGAAAAGGTTAGATAAAATTATAAGAAAAAATATATAAAAATATCATCCATGCATAAAGATATTGTACAAAGAGTTATCTATACAAATTCATAAATCACATAAAGTAAAATACATCCCACACCAATAGTAATAAAAAAGATCTTATTCATTATGGGTAGTATGAGAGCAGTAGCTGCATCATGAGGTGTCATGTTGTAGGTATTGAACTAGAGTTCAAGTCTCCTTGGTCATATGTGTCACCCGCTTATGTTGTGAGGAGGTTTTATGCTCTATCTTAGTGATTATTTTATCCACGATTGTCTCAATATAGGTGAGATGATGATCAATTATCTCATGAAAAATTATCATCTCCTCAGTGAACTATGTCCAACCATGTGGTAGATATCCCCCAATAGAAATTACATCTCAAGGAGTCTCATCCTTGGACTTGGCATCAAAATCATCTTGGAATTCACCTTTAGACTCATGTTCTCCCTCTTTATTAGCCTCTTATTTTTCCTCATCTTCTTCTCCCTCATCTTCATCAAGAGTATAGGGATTTATTATCATAGGGGGAGCTAAAATATCAAGGAATTTAGGATCATTTTGAGAGTAATAATTCATAAATATCATGGGATGATCATAAATATCCTCTTGGAACCAAGGATTCCAATTGATATACATTAATTGAACCATTAAATGGTTTATAGTGATATGTTTGGTTGGATGCTCAAATGAGATGTCATTAATACCAATGCCCATGTAGGAGAAAATACAAGTGAGGAAACTTCCAAAAGGTAAATACTTGTATTATTATGTTTGAAAAGAAACATAAATCATGGATCAAAATTTAAATTGAATGAAATTGAAATGAACATACCTTGTATGAAATATAAGAAATAAATTTTAATATAATTGATATTATCATGATCTCCATGACAGGGGAAATGGAGGTTTTGATAACTTACTCAATGATTTAGTTTTGAATAGTGAGATCTGATAGTTTGATAATGGGATATTAGTTTTGATCAGATATAAATTTAAGGTAATCTTGAAGATTAAATTTTGAATCTCATGGAAATTCTCCTTGGGAGAAGGAGTAATTACCCAAGTGTGGGATCCTCATAAAATTGTATATTTTAAGAGAAGTGATCCTAAGATGTGTTCCATTTACATTAGAAGTAATGGTATTAAAATAATTATAATGAATTTGATTTTTATGGATTAATCCTAGGAATATTTCTATGAATATATCTAGATTTATCCTTATATTTAGTGCATAGTTTGGGTGTCTTGGAAAACCAGAATTAATATATTAATAATATTATTATATTTTAATTCATGATAAAGCATAATTTTTTAATACATGGTTTTTAATTTAGTAGATACCTAATATTGAAAATCTAATACCAAAGTTGAATCTAGAATGTGGAGCTTACCCTATGAACAACCTATGGTTGTTCGGTGTCGGATGTTCGGTTGGGGCAGTCATTGGTGGGTACATTAAGTGGGTTAATTAATTAATTTAATTTATTCATTCATTCTATACCCATAACCTAATTCCCTCTTTAAATACAATTTTATATCCAATCACCAGGGTTAGCCGCATAATATTCGAAGGATTTGAGAGGAGGAGCACCATTCTTCATTGCTAGATTAGGATCAAAGAACGAAAGGTTATCAGATTGAGGTGGATCAAGAAGAAAGTAATGAACGTAATAGATCATCATTTATGGTGAACACATTCTTCACTAATGATTGATCCATAGTCTAGGTAGATCACATTATTTATTGTTTATCTCCTTTTTCTTTAAGAGCATGTATTTTCATTTATACTTTTATTGATCAGTGATTTCACACCCTTTACATGAGCCTGTCTAGACAAATTGACATTATTTAAATCAATTTATTTTTTTATTCCCTAATTTCACCCTTGTATCCCATGTTTACATATTCCTTGGATGATAATTCTTGAAAAAAGATGGATTTACTTTGTTTATGTGCATTTATCTCCATCATTCTTCGCTTTCTTCATCATTTTCCCATAGGGTCATGGTTCTAAATTTTCATGGTGTGTTCAAGCGCAATCAAACCCCTGAATTCATGGTCGTTGCACAAACGATGAGTGGGATGGTAGTTTTCATATGTATTGAGATATTTTTTGGTTTTTTGGAGATACCTCAATGTATTTTCAATCTAGATCAGCAGTATCAGTGGCGTGGTGTGATAGGTGTGTCGTGAGGGGTTTGGGTGGATGAAATCCAGCCACCGACAATAGTTTAGGCATGGGTGACCCAAGAACCAAGAACCCCAGTGTGATCCAAGGTTGAATTTGTGGTAGTGATAGTGTAGAGATACTCATGAAGATTCCATGGGTTTCTATGAAAAACCTGACTACACGACGTGTAATCGAGGAACACATGTTGTGTAGTCCCATGGATTTGGAGGCTAGGATTTCGAGAAAAGATAATGATCACACACCATGTATGACCTCATACATTTCATTGATCCTACTCTGGTGGCTCAGGATGTACTCTGGGAGTACATAAGAATCGGCATGGTCAGCCCCATGGGCACGACCATGAGTACATGAGAACGGCCCAGTACTCAGACATGGCTAGGTACATGGGCATGGCCCAAAGTTCATGGGTATATCTAGATGTACACAATCATGGTTTGATGTACATAGGATTAGCTAGAAACACATGATTAGGTTTCTAGTGTCTAATACATGTCGTGTAGTACCCATACATGTTCTGTAGTACTACATGGTCATCCAAGCCTTGTGTAGGTGAGAGCACAACCAAGTGTCTAGGTGAAGTCACACACTATGTGACCCTATGTACATACCATATACTTTTCTTAGAGACTTCCACCTAGTGTATCTTCTTCTTCTATACTCATATTTTGGCCCATGGGTAGCCTATCATGAGCATTTTTTAGTGTGGAATGTGATGTTATCCTTCATAGTGGCTTTTAAGATATTACATGAGGTGTTTGGAGTGTGATTCTTCTTCAAGAGATGCTTGACCAATAGTGTTCATTGGGTGAGATCATCAGAGATATGTCGGGGTTAGAAACCCCCCTAACGCACTAGGGTGTGGGTCCCCCAAGTTCCTTTATCTACTGGGTAGTACCCCCTGACACACAAGGGTGTAGATCCTCTATCTATTGAGTAAAAACACACTAATGAAATAGGGATTTGGTTCTCTATCTATTGATTAGAACCCATGATGAACTAGGTGGGGTTCCTCTATCTACTAAGTGGTACTGCCCTATTGCACCAGGAAATAAGTACTCTATTTGATGATTGGAAACCCCTATCATAATAGGGAACTGATCTTATATTGTGAATTGTTCCCCCTCAGGATTTTGAGTAGTGGTGAGGTGTGGGTACCCCATATGGATTTCTTAGACAGACACATGAGATGTTGGGAATCAAAGATGGACCTTTAGAGCTTCAGGAAGACTCATCATCCTTTGTTAGGCTATGGAGAAATATATCCCCTTTCTCTCTTTTCTAGGTTTCTTTATAATCATATATCATGGGTTTTTCCCTCTTGTAATAGGTTGATAATAATTCTATAATATCTATATATTTCTCCCTTTGTGTATTTCAGGGCATCCAACTAAGTATATATATACTCACCCATGTAGGGGATTTTCCTATATGTTCCATGTCTTGTGCAGAAGATAGCCATATCGGAGATACATCAAGGAAGCTTAAAGATACTTGGGTGCATTAATCATTTACGGTGGTCAAGATTAGATATCAAGAGATATAATCTCTCAATTTTCCACTTTTTCAAAAAAATTAAGGTTGGGATATCTTTTATGGTTGGGCATGTAATTTTCCCCTTTTTACACTTTGGTTTTATACTATCGTACTCTGATGTATTTCCTATAGGTTTTTGGAATTCGTGGTTATAATCTATATGTTATAATATTCTATTATTTCATTGAACTTATGTATAAGCATGGTTGGGTTTTCACATACGGTTACATTAGGTTATGGCCTCTCATTTTAGTTATTCCTTCCTTGTGCTTATCTCCATCCCCTAGCCTATTGCAGGGGGGATTAGGGTTGTCACACTAGGCCTTCCACCAGCCATGCAGACCCCAATGGGTCAATTCATGACTGAGGGGTATCAAAGAAATTTATCTTAGGGTGGGTTTTGGAGTAGAACTCATGATAAGGATTGGTTTGGAAACTAGGGAAATCATGTGGGAGTGTCTAGAGTCTAGATTTTGGGACAAGGAGTACAGTGTTAGTGTGGCGGCTGATGTATCCATTCACCAAGACTCTAACTACCTACTTGTTTACTCAACATATTGATACATCAATTATAGTGAAATTTGGTACATGCATTATATAGGATTGACTCCTTTGATTTATCTTCTTGAGTTAGCTCCACATAAATATATGATCATATAACCAAGGTACGTATTTATCATTTTCCGGATTCCTCCATGAATAAATAAATCTAGATTACCAATATAAGATTGTGATGAAGATCTGTTGATTGATTTGGCCTCGGTTCAGGTTCTATCTCGTGATTTTTTTCTCCAGGAGGGCGGGAAGTAGTACCCCAGCTTTTCAATTAGTAATTTGTACCAGTAGGGAAGGTTGATGATGTTTGTAGGATTAGCGCATTACACAATTTCCAACATTAGAGACCGATGGTGTTCTATGGTGATAAAGATCCTTAGAAAAAATAATATTTGTTTGATATGGTTATTTGAGTCTTCAGGCTTGTGTAGAACCCAATAAATCATATGGTTACGTTATTATCCAGTACTTTCCATGGAGTAGTAGGGTGATGGTGGAGTCTGATGATGAAAACCCATAATGATACAATTCTCTCATATTCATATTTCTAGAAGTTGATTTGTGATGTGTAATACCCATATTTATTTTACTCTATACATATTCAGAAGCTTCTTGAGATACAATATGTTGGTATGGTATTTTTTAAGTATGCCACAAGGTTCACTGACCTCACGTGTTATTCCTTTGACATGGTATGAGATGGTTTCTACCAGGTGTGGAAGTCTGATCAGGGTATTTTTAGAGACATTCATGCTAGAATAATCTCTCTGTGAATACCTACTTATTCTAGAGTACTAGAGTGGGTTTTGGTTATAGAGAGATTCCTGGTGAAGGGAAATCAAGCAGATGGATTTAGTAGTGGTCATCATGGGGCTGAGTCATCTGTAACATCTAATAGGTGCCAGTAATCAGGGTCTTGTAATAGGATATCATACCATGGAAGTAATCTGGCACATAGATGTACAACACATGTTTCATTTAAAGGATATAATCTTCATGGATAGGGTGGTGACATGAATGTGATGGGTGAAGTCACATGACACGTTATTTCCTAACCTGAAATTCTAAGGAGGTTAGATAGGAAAAGGATGGACCACCATAGTAGAGTTAGTGTTGTGATAAAGGATGTCCTAGGCATGGACAAGGTGGACCATGGGGAGGAGGTACCAACAAAGGATAAGGTGGAATTCAGAGGGAGGATCTTTTGGTGGAGGGTGATGTTATGAGATATTTCCACCACCACCACTCAGTGGCCCATTCCAAGCTTAGGGAGCTGGAATTCGGGGTCATGGGAATCTGCAAGATATGTAATTAAATGACTAGGCTACACACGAAATGATTTGAGGTATGATATGTGTCATTTATAATCTTTCCTAAATACTACTAAACATAGGTTTGATTCTTTCCTTCATTTATTTATCCCTTATAAGAGATATGGAGCTTCCAATTGTGACTTTATCATAGAATCTACAGTTAGAGGTTTCTACAGGGTTAAATTCGTTGATATCGTATATCTACCAGTAGTGAGAGTTGGCGCTTGGTGGAGAGAGTTTCTCCTAGGACCCCTTGGTCATCATGATGAAATCATATTATTTCATCTTGGGTTCGACTGGTTTTCCATGATACGGGCCCAGATTGACTACCATCATAGATGAGTTTTATGCCTATTGAAAAATGGCATGGGATTATACTTTATAGGTGAGAGAGATATCATGGATGACCAAGTGGGTCTTACAAGCAGGAAGCTTCAACCCATCACCCATCATTTAGTGAGTTTATCCCTTGGCATAGTGGGATCTTCAGGAATCTGGGTTCCTTTAGTAGTGGAATTCAATATAGACATCTTTTCTGAGGATTTTCTAGGACTACCTCCATGGTGGGAGATGGATTTATGTATTAACTTTCACCTTTGGAATATACTAATATCTTTTATGGCATATCGGATGGCCCCTACCAAGCTTCAGGAGCTAAATGTGTAGTTGGAGGACCTTTAAGATAAGGGTTTCTCATACCTAGTGTATCCCCCTTGGCAGCCCCAATTCTATTCATGAAAAAAGGAATATGGGATCTTGAAGATATGTTTTTATTATTACTTTATAATATAGGTAATGATAAAGAACAAGTTTCCATTTTCATAAATTGATGGCCTCTTTGATAGGTTGAGAGGCCTGAGTTGGTTCCCAAAGATCGATCTCAGGTCCCACTACCAACAGTTGAGGGTTCATGAGGATTTTATTTCAAAGAAGGAATTATGATGTCACTATAGAAACTATGGGTTTTTTGTGATTCTTTTTAGTGTGATGGATTCCCCCAAAGTGTTTTTGGATCTTATGAATCGGATCTTCGAGCTATACTTGGATAGATTTGAGGTTTTCTTCCTTGATGGCATACTCATTTACTATGCATCATAGGATGAGCATGAAGAGAACATGGGGAAGGTCCTAGACTTACTATGGGATCACTAACTTTATTATAATATCTTGAAGACAAAATTTTAGATCCTTTAGGTACACTTTCTAAGGCATGCCATTTTTTAGAACAGTTGAGATATAAACCCGGCGAAGATTAATGTGGTGCTTTCTTGGGAGCCACCCAATATCATGTCATAGGTGAGGATTTTTATTAGATTAGAATAGTACTATAAGAGGTTCATGATATACTTCTTTAGGATTACATCCCCTTTGATTTACCTAACATTGAAAGGGTATCCATTTACCTAGACTGAGTTTTGTTGGAGAGATTTTGAGAAGCTGAATCTGAGGCTGACTAGTGCTTCTTTGTTGAGGCAACCAAAGGAGGGTGTTGAGTACATAGTGTTTTTATATGCCTTGAAAGCTAGGGTTGGTTATGTGTTGATTCTGAGGTAGGTAATGATCACATATGGGTTAAGGTAGCTGATACCTTATGAGTAGAACCATGTGAATCATTACCCAAAGTTGGGAATAATAGTCTTCGCCTAAAATGTGTGGAGGTTCCATTTTCTAGGTGAGAATTTTTTTACTCAAACCACCAAAGTCTCAGGTACATCTTTACTCATATAGATCTTAACATGATATATAGGTTCTTTTTAAATTTACTATAGAACTATGAATTCAATATTCTCTATACTCCTAGGTAGGGATACATTATGGTAGATGCCCTTAGTAGGAAATCCCATTCTCACATGGTAAAGGTGGTGTCTGATCATTTTTATTTATTGCATCTAACCCAGATGGAGGATAGGGGTGTAGTTTTTATTTATTTGATGGTATTTAATCCTCTTCTTCTTCAACATGTGAGGGGGCACATTTGGGATACATCGACTATGAGGTTCTACTTGACAAGATATCCTCAAGATATACTATAGATGGATTTTCTAATAGAGGGGAGAATGAAATCATTTTTCCAGGATAAATGGTGGTTCCAGACACATTGTGAGAGGATGTAATGAGAGATTTTCACACCTCCCAATTAGATATACATCATGGTGTGTCAAAATCTATAGGGAAATTCAGTGGTAGCTTTGTTGGGATGGCATGAGGTGGAGTGTTTTTGAGTCCATCTTTCAGTGTCTCACATGTTAGTAGCTAAAGCCTGATCACCATGTTTTGGTGGGTTTTAGATAGCCTCTTGATATCCTAGAGTGGAAATGGTATGGAATATCCATTTAACATTTTATGAGACTTTAATGAATATAAATAGGCCACAATGATATCTATGTGATGTTTTATTGACTTGCCAAGTCTCCACACTTCCTAACCATCAGGGAGAAAAGTTTGGTGGAGATTCGGGGGCAGTTGTACATAAATAAGATCATCTATATTCATGGGTTACCCTCAAAGGTTGTCTCTTAATGTTATTCTTGATTCATTTCATGGTTGTGTAGAATCTTGAAAGATTCCTTCGAGTCCTAGTTAGAATGAGTATGACATTTCACCCCTAGATAGATGGGCAGACCAAGTGGACTATCCCGATATTGGAGGGTATACTGAGGGTCTTTGTGTTGGACTTTTTCTAGAGCTGGTAGGATCACTTTCCATTGGTATAGTTTTCTTATAATAATATTTATTACTCTACTATCAACATGGAACCTTTTTAGTCCCTTTATAGGATACCCTTCAGGTCATCATTATGCTAGAATGAGATTGGTGATACATCCCTTATTGATTTAGAGATAGTGCGGGTGAAGATGGATAAGATTCAGGTGATCTATGAGCATATGAGGACAGTCCATAGTAGATATAAATCTTATATAGATCGACATCATAGTCCCATATTTTTTGCGTAGGTATACCTTGTTTTCCAAAGAGTCTCCCCATGATAAGAATTGTATAGGTTTTTTCAAGGATGAAATCTATCCCTGAGGTTCATCAGGTCATTCAATATACAATAGAGGGTTGGATATATTTCATATTGCCTATACTTTCCCCATAGTCAAACTTGGTGATTGATATCTTCCATGTGTTACAGTTGAGGAGATACATGAATGATATTATGCATGTTATTAACTATGGTGAGCAATAAATTTAGGATGGATCCAACTTCACGAAGTACCCAGTGATGATTGAGGGTTAGAAGGAGAGGATCTTCTGGGGATAAATCATTCTTTGGTTCATTTTCTTTGGTTCATGTTCTTTGTTCAGTATTGGATGTTCTATTGTGGCAGACATTGGAGGGTATGTTGAGTGGAATAATTGATTTATTTAATTCATTCATTAATTTAATACCCATAACCTAATTCCCTCTTTAAATAAAATTTTATGTAAAATAGATATGGTTAGATACATAAACCTATGAGAATTTGATAGGAGGAGTGCCTTTCTTTGTTGGTGAATCGAGATCAGAAAACAAATGGTGATCAAATCGAGGTGGATCAAGAGGATGGTAGTGAACAAAGTGGATCATCATTGCTGGATAATGTGATATTCACTAAAAATCATTCCATAATCAAGGTAGGTAGGTTATTTATGGATTTTCTCCCTTTTGATTGATTATCATGGATTTTCATATCTTATTTTATTGATCAGTGATTTCACACCCTTCGCATGAACCTGTCTGGATAAATTGATATTTTTTAAATAAATTTATTTTTTATTCCTTATTATCACCCTCAGATACATCTTTTATGTGATATTTGGATGATAACTCTTGGATAATGATGGATTTTCCTTTTCATGTGCATTTCTTCCCACCATTCTTTTTATTCTTCATTTTTGGCCCATGGGGTCGTTATTTGACATTGTTATGGTGGTTTCAAGCATGATCAACCCCTTGGCTTCATGGTGTTTTGAGAATGATGAGTGGGATGATGATTTATTGATGGATTGGGATAGTTTTCAAGTTACATGTGATTCCTCAATGGATTTGGGATCTGGAGTGATAGTGGAAGTGACGTGGTGTGACGGGTGAGCCGTGTGGGGTTTGGGTGGCAGAACCTTATCATTAGAGATGGTTTGGGCATGGGGGACCCAAAATATGAGACCCCTAGAATGATACAAGGTAGAATAAATGGAATTTTTGGTATAGAAAATGCATGAAGATTCCCTAGGTTTCTGTAAAAATCCCTACTACATGACATGCAGTCTATAAATACACGTAATGTAGTCCCCTGGTTGTGGAAGTTAGGGTTTTGTTAGAGATAAAGATCGCATGTCGTGTAAGACCCCATACACATTTTATGACCATGTGCAAGTGGAATGGTGTATACTTTGAGAGTGAATGTGCATGGTAAAATCTAAGAAAATAGTCATGGCCATGAGTACATGGGAACATCCTGAAGTATATAAGTACGACCAAATATACACTAGAACGGGATGATGTACGGGAATAACTAGGAGCACATGGGCATGCCTTGGGTGACTGAGACACACCATGTATTACCCATACATGGAATGTGGTACAACATGGAAATCCAATCCATGTGAAAAGTAAGAACATGTCCAGGTGTCTAGGTGAGGTCACACATCGGGTGACCTCAGGTACACATTGTGTACTTTTCTTAAGTAATTATACCTAGTATATATTCTTCTTATGGACTCCGATTTTGGACCATGAGTAACCTATCTGGAGAATTTTTTGAGGTGGAACCTAATTTTATCTTTTTTAGTGGCTTTCCATATAAGACACGAGTTTTTGTAAGTGTGATAGTTCTTCAAGAAATGCTCGATTGATAGAGGTGATTAGGAGGGATCATCAGAGAGATTATGGGGTTGGAAACCCCCTAACACTCCAAGGTGTGGGTCTCCCATGTTTCTCTATCTACTGAGTGGTACCCCCTAACACACTGAGGTGTGGGTCCTCTATCTATTGAGTGTCATCCGCCTGATGCACTAAGTCATGGGTCCTCTACTAATAAGTGGAACCCCCTAGACACACTTGGGTGTGGTTCCTCTATCTACTTAGTGGTACCCCTATTGTATAATGTCATGACTCCTCTATATGTTGAGTTGAAACCCCTATAGAACTTGGGTGTGGGTCCTCAGTTATATATTTTTTCCACTTAGACTATGGAGAAGTGGCGATGCATAGGTCCTCCACATGGATTTCTCAAACAAACACATGGGATGTTGGTCATTATAGATGGACCTTTGGAAATATAGGAAAAATAATCATCCTTGGCTAGGATATGGAGATAAAGATACCCTTTCTCCCTCATCTGGGTTTCCTTATGATAATATATCTTGGTTTTAATTTTTCCTCTTATTATGGTTTGTGATTATTTCTATAGTATCCCTTTATTTCTCCCTTTGTGGTTTTAAAGGAATCCTACTAGGTATGTACATGCTCACACATGCATGGGATTTTCCTGTATGTGTCATGTCTTATGTGGATGATAGTAATATCAGTAGAGACATCATTGGATCTTAGTGATACTTAGGTGAATTAATGGCATATAGTGTTCGGACATAAATATCATGATTCAGACTCTCTGAGTTTTCCAATTTTCCTATTTTTGAAAGGTTGGGATATATTTTTTGGTTTGGCATGTATTTTTTCCATTTTTACACTTTGTATTTATACTATCACACTTTGACGTATATCCTATATGTTTTTAGCATGCATGGATATTGAATTATTCTATTATTCCTCTACACTTTTTCATGGAGACAATTGGATGTGTGTGTATAGGTATATTAGGTTATGGCCTCTAATTTAAGTTATTCCTTATCAACACTTTTTTCCATCCCCTAGTGGATTAGAGACAAGCTTGGGGTTGTTTTAATTGAACTTCCACCAGCTAAGAAGGTCTCAATGGATTGGGTCATGATAATCATCTTCATGTTTGAAAATAAGATGGGCATAGAATTCCTTAACCAGGGATGGGTAAAGCACATATTTATATGGTGTTTGAAAGAATGGTCACCACCCTTGTAAATCAATAGTTTCTTTGAGAATAATATGGGGATTTTTTATTCAGTAAAAATCAATGATCTAACCCAGCATAATGAATTTTTCATTCCAGATAGGATCATGATTCTCAACCAAATAGGGGATAAATATTCTATGTCGTTTATTTTTCCTTTGTTAGAATAATCTTGAGTTCTTTGAGTGTCCATAATATAAATTATCAAAAAAATGATATAGGGTATTTTGAAGTGAATAACATGGTCAATATCAAAAGAAAACAAGGATAGATTAAATGAAATGACTAGGAAAAGTAAATAACCTTACCTAAGAGCATTGATTCGGAGGAGAGGATAACATATGGGTGTATGGAAGTTATGAAGGGTGGAGAGGATAAATTTTTAGGGGTAATTGAGTGGAAATATGAGGGTCTTGTATTAAAATACCCTTCATCAACCTACTTAAATGGGTCTGGCCCAACACCACTAGTTATACGATGAGGGCCTTTGGATAATTTGTGGGAGAATTCAAGAACCTAGGTTCTATAATAATCCATTTTCTACCTATTTAGGTCCTACTGGATAGCCATTGTGAACCTAGGTGTCTCAACTAGAAAAATTTAAATAGAGAACAGTTATTGTACAAAACTCAAGAAAAAATCACTTATAAGAGATATATAAATAGTCTAAACAATAAAGATCATATTTATTAAATCATGTTTCATAAATTAGAACACAAAACTTAAAATCAAATTCATGTAAATTTATAATTCAAAATAATCTGAATTTATAAATCCTAAAATAAAGAATGAACAAACTTCAAGATATATTTTGTTCAACAAAATAATTTTAAGTTAGTAATACAAATAAAAATGATCTACCATATAAGTGTATTAATCATATTTCATCCATGTAGTTCATCGAGAATTTATCTTGATACATATTTCATACAGAACAATTTAAGAGGCAATAGACATGGGTACCCAAAATTTGGGTCATAAATGTTAGATAAATTTTATTTTGGAACCTATAATTACATTAGAAAGGTTTTTCTAGAATAAAAATTTGAAGAAATATGAATGTATTTGTGCCTTACATAATGATCATTCTTTCAATTCCATTCATAAATAAAATTCCTGGTCTTTTTACAATAATTGAAAACTTTATATTCAGAACTACCTTTAATAAAAGTCTTATTTTTGAAATTTATAAAGGTTCTTTCTTGATTATAATAACCAATACTGAAAGTACCATTCCCATTATAATGGTAACCCAAAATTATATTCAAATTATACTCACCTTGGGTAAATTTTATGAGAGAATTTTTTATCTCTTTAACTATATTTTATAAATTTTTAATATTGGGTTGATCTTTTAGACGATCCCATTTTCCTTTAACTTTATAAAAATTATTTTTTAAACTTTCATTCTCTTCTGATATCAAATTGAATCTTCTATTTCAAACTTCAATGTTTTTTCAGATAAAATTTTTGGTTTGTTATTTTTCTTCCTTCAATTTTTCATTTTCTTTGATAATTTGAACTTCGTAAAAAAATTATTTTATTTATTTTTAAGATCTTTTAATTTTTAGGTAAGCTCACAAAATAATTTTTGTAGATTATATCTTGAATTTATTAGATCTTCATAGTTTAAATTGTTAGAGGATAAATAAGAAGTATAAGACTTTACCTCTTGACTTACCTCAATGTTGGACATGAGACACTTGGGACCTACTTCTCATGATCCAGATGAAGAGGGAGTTTTCACTTGCACTACATATTGATACGTTGAAATCTTTGTTTCCTTACTTTTGTTATTTTGTCTATTTTTTTATATTGGGACACTCTGGATTTTTGTGACCCTTTTTTTTACACTCACAACATCTTACCACTAGTTTACCATGTTATTTCTTCTTATTTTCATAGTGGTATGCCTTCTTTATCTTGAATAATTTTTTCAACTTCTTAGTAAGATAATAAATATCTTTTTCACTTCCAAAATATTCATCATTTTTTGTAATTTAAGGAAATTTTCTTCTTCTCCTTGAACTATTTGGCTTCCTTCTTAACTTGACTCTTCATTGTAATCTCATAGGTCATGAGAGACTCAATAATCTCTTCAACTAGTATATTTTTTATGTCCTTTCCCTCTTTTAATGCCTTTAATTTGGGTTCCCAAGAACTAAGAAATACCCAAAGGATCTTCTTCACAAGAATCTCTAATGAAATATCATCATCTCAAGACTTCCTTCCATTACAAATATCATTGAAAAGGGTAAAAAATTAGATATATACTCATTGGGATGTGTACTAAATCATTCAAAATATTGAAATTACATATCAATCCTAGTATCCTTTACTTTATTTATATCCCAATGTGTAACTTTTAATAATTTCCAAATTTCATGAGTGGTTTTACACATGGAAATTCTATGAAATCCATTCCTATAAAACCCATAATGTTGAGAATTCATATATTTTCCATCAAGCATGGAAATCATTATGTCATACTGATTCCATTGGTCCTAAATTTATTTAGTATGGGTATAACCATGTATGACTATTCTTTGAACCATATATATGATTATTTTAAGAAAATTAGACATAAATATTTTTCAATAACCATGGTCATATCTACCAAAGTATGGGGATCTACCCATAGAGTGTCCTTTAGGAGCACCTTAGGAATTAGAGGTATATTTTATCCTAAATTAATCATTACTTGAAACCAATTAAGGTTTTGAAATCATGGTTTTCTCATATACCAATTATTGTTTCAATTAAAAATGGAAATATGGGGGTGAATTTCATTTTTAAAAACTTTTTATAAATTACATATTTATTGAGATTAAATTGAAATAATTAATGTGATAACACTATTTAAGGGAAAGATTAATAATTATAAGTAGAAGAAATAAAATAAATAATTTAGCATAGTTGAAATATAAATAAAAGTATATTCATAATTGATAAAGGGGTTCAACAATAATCCATAAAGAGATCCCGATGTCTTCTCCCCTCAAGTATCCTTGAGAGGTTTCGGTTTAAACTTTTCTTTTTAATTTTTTTATAAAAAGAAACTCAAAACCTTTTTATGTGTTATAGAAATGAAAAATATTATAATAATTAGACCCTTAGTTTTTAGTGGTTGGTACCAAAAAAACCCAACACATGACTAGCCTTTTAGTGGTTGTGGATAGAAACCCAAATTATGTCACTTTAAAGGTAGTGATCACCTATCCCCCTCACACTCAATGGTAGTAATCACTTGATAAAAATAAAAATAAGGGGATTGTTGTTTGAAATACCAATAAATCACACTCCCCACCCCACAGAAAGATTACAAAAAAAGAGTGGGAGGAAGAGAGACAAATTTAAGAGAGCATAATAATGTGAGAAAAGTGACATGATTTTTTCTCTAGAATAAATATCCAAGGTAAATGTATCTTACAAGAACCTTAGGAGTATATTTATATCTTAATACAACTTTTGTATCTTTACGTAAGTACTTGGGGTCGAATATAACTATTATAAGTTGAATTCAGTCATGTGGGGTCCACCACCAATGACTGGATTTTAAATCTATCTGGGTAACACTAGATAGACATTGGAACCTACTAGTGTAACACTTCAAGAGTGTCCTACACATCCCTTTCAATACCTCTATTTTATCTAGTAATTTCCTAGAAATTTTCTTTCATAAAAATACTGAAATCCATAAAATGAAAATGTTATAGACATTAATTGGTGTTTATGACCATTAAAACCACCTAGGAGAGTGAGATTTAAAACAAGGAAAATTTTTAGATACTAAATACACTTATAGTATCTAGAAATAGATGTAGTTTCTTGGAGAACCACATAATCTCTCCTTTACCAAAACATTAGGATGTTATAATTATACTCATCCCTTCATATTTTAACTATAATTATTTCTAAATCTCACTAAACTAATATCAAAAAATAACTAAACCAAATAAATCATCCTAAGATAAAAATAAATTAAATAATAAAATAACCTTATGATTTAAATAATGAATCTCATAAACAGTCACATAACCTAGGGACCTGAAGATTTAGTGTCTTAAATATTATTTATATAAACTAATTTTTTTCAACACTTGAAAATATTTATTCATAATCATGATCCTATAGAAACTTTTCTTGACATATCACATGATATAATCATATTTATAACCTAGGGAATGAAAAAATAATAAGGGGTAAGCTCAGGAACTTGATAAGGTAAAAACATGTCATTACATGAAAGAGAAAATGAGAGAGACAAAAATATCATGATAAAAGATCAAAAGACCTTAGATGATAATCATAAAATATTTTATAGTAATATAAGATCATAGAAATATTATTAAGGAATCATAAAATATATGTAATGGATAAAAACAAATAACAATAATCATATAACATGTGATCATTACATAAAAATGTGGAATACTTTGGAAATAAGGTGCAATCATGAAAACATGGAATTTCATGGAAATGAAATACATCATGAAAATTTTGAAGGACGTGAAAAAAAATTGAAAATATGCAACAATCATAATCATGGGAAAAAATATGTTAGAAAACCCATTATTCTCATTCCTATGTGAAAAAACGCATTATATCCATGCCTAAAAATGTGAGAAAATCCATTATTCCCTTGCCTATATGAACAAACTCATTATGTCCATGTCTGACTATCTCATGATATATAAACTTAAACGAATGAATTATAGGGTGATATAGGGCCCCACCCATCATCATCCATGCATATGTGTGCCAATTTAAAACAATCATCATCATTTCTTAAAGAACCCATGGAAAAAGAATGGGTTTCTTAAACATCCAAATGGAAATAATTCACTTTTCTTAAAGAACCCATGGAAATAAAATGGATTTTATAAATCATCAAAATGATATAAAATAACATTTTGAATTAAATCATTTGATTCCAAAAAATTGATCACCCAAAATATTCATCTAATAAAAGAAAATATAGGGTGAAACATGAAACATAACTCCATTGGAGATAGATCATTTAAAGATAATGAAAACCAAATCATAAAAAGAGACTTTTGAAAAGATTTTATATTCAATATTAAAAAATTAATAGTTATAAATATCTTTTTATAAATTCTGCATTATTTTTAAGAAAAATGAAAATAAAACCCTTCATGAAAATAGATTTGGTTAAAAAACACTTTTTCATGATAAAAAATGGAGAACATAAAAATGAAAATTCTTCAAATAATTAAGTTCAATAAGAAATTTTATAACTCAAAGAAAAGTGTTTGAGTTACTAAGTCCATTTTTTTACCCTTTATTTCCATGAAAGTGATTTAACCATTAGTATCATAAAGAAAAACATATTAATTACCTATTTCAGAACCTTGTTCAAATACATTTCTATTTGTACTCTTTATTAATAACAATTATCTTCATGTATTATATTTTTATAATCTCTTTTCAACATCAGGTGTTAATAATCTTAACCGTTTTGAACTAGGTTCATAAAATCAATGTAGATATTAATTTTTCTCTAAAATATCATCATTTAAAAACCATTAAAGGTTTTTTTATTGATGTTTTATAAGGTCTTATAATGTTATAATTCCATTACATGGTATTTTTAGTCACTTTTTGTGAAAATAAAAATAGTGAAGAACTAGTTTGGGTTATTTACCAATATAAATGGATTTCCTTATAACGATCACTATATTTTTCTTTATCCAAAATGAACCATTTTAATGATATATATTACTTATATATATCATATATACTCATAAAATATAAAATAAAACTATCCTTGTTTGGAAATGAAGGAAAATGAAACACGTTTATTGGTGGGGCAGTATTTCTCACAGCGCACAATTCACATTTTCATTTTTATTAATGAAAAATGAGAGGTGATGATTTTACCATAATTATAATAAAATAAAATTATAATAATGATAATGGTGTTATTATTTTATGATGGTGAAATAGAATTTGAGGAAGACTAAAATAACACAAAGAAATAGAAAAAATAAAGAGAGGTTAGGAACTTATATCTCGCTTCTTGGGTTATCTCCTTTGTGAAGGGGATTAATCCTTTTAGGGTGGTCTTTTCTGAATACCATAACCTTATTAAGGTGTATAGGAGTTTTTAAGAGAGGGTTGTAAATACCCCAAACTCAGTAGCTCGGATTTAGTGCCTTACTTTATTACATTGGTATAATAAACAAGGAAGTCGCATCCAAAAGGACTAAATAGTTTAGGATATTTGGAAAACCATATAAAAAATAAGTTTTGAATTATAATTTAAATTGAAATAAAATATATAAACTTCTTTGTAAACATCCAAAAACTCATAGATTATCCCAATAAGTCATCCATAATATACATATTCACATCCTGGGGAAAAATAAAACAAAATAAAGGGGTGACCTTAGATGCTCAATAAGGGTAAGCAATACAGAAGAAGCTATCATAAATAAAAAAACAATAAGGAATGGTGAATAACTAAAACACATTCCATTAAAACATAATCTAGAGAATAATATGGAAGGAATAAGAGATGAATAAATAATTCCATAAAAATAATCAGATGTGAATGAAACTTAACCATATATATTCTACTATTCGAATAATCACATGGATTAGAAATTATTAATATCATAATGATGGAATTATTATTGTGAAAAATCATAAACATACCTTCAAGGCTTTGGCCAAGACACCATACATAAACGGGTAAAAAACTGGTCTAGTTTGTCTCATGAGACCTACCGATGCATCTAGGGGATATAGTGAGCCCCACCCATCACATACCAAGTCCAATGAATTTCTCATATGAAGGGGGTGAAACATAATCAATATATAAATTCATATTGAAACTATCATATAAAATCTTAATAACTTTCCCCAAATGAAAAATATAATCACAAACCATCCAGAGTAATATGGATAATGATATCAAGATAGTATATCACTATAAATAATCATAAACCATTCAATAAAATATGTTATATGGTAATATAAGAGATAAAATTCAATAAATCATAATATTAAATAGAGGGTGTTTAAATAGATATAAATACTCAAATAGAATCATTGAGAAATTATTGAGAGAAATACCCTTTCACTTTGGAAATAAGATATATTTTGGAAAATAATTTGTATAAAATAATATTGTAAACATGTTTATCCCAAAAAATAAAATTTAAGGGAAAATAATTATATTTAAGGAATAAATTATGTCCAACTGTGGTGAAAACATGTAAAAAGAGTCATTAGAAATGAGCCAATTTAGTGTGGTTTAAGAAAAAATATAAAAAAGTATTTAAAGTGGACCGGGATTAATTGTTTTCATAAAACCATAAAAAACTAAAATGGATTTTCATGATAAAAATAGTGATTTTAGAAAAATATTGGTCCCTTATAACAGATTATGGATTTTACTTGAAAATGGGTAAGAAATTAGGAAGTACCCTTTAATCTGGCTTTCCTATCGAGAGGAATTGAAAAGTAATATTCATAAAACATGTATTTACCCATCAAAGATAGATGAAATTATCTTGATACATGAGTTTGGAACATATAAATATATTAAATAATAAGTATATAAAAATAAATAAGAATTACATTGGTGTAAAGAGAGAGAAAGCATAACCTGAATGAAAAATGGAGGTTCAGGGAGAATCCCTTACCTTATGTCTGAAAGTGTTACGAACCTCTACTTAACATCCTAAATTATGAAATTAAATTCATTAATAATTTAATTTAGAGCCTCTTAAACATGTATTTGATTTATTATAATTTTATTAAGTTCATTTATGGTCTTTTTGATAAGTTATAAATATCAATTTTGTCGTTCGGAAATGTTCGTTTCATAACTTTTCACAATTGGCTCACTTGTATAAATGTATGAAAGATAATGTGAAATGGTAATAGTTATCCAGAATTAAAATTATATGTTATTAATGAAAATATATAATATTTAATGGTCTTATATATCATTTTTTTCATATATGAGGATGATTTTTTTTCAGAAGAGGGGTAATCCCCTAAAAATGAAATAAAAAGAACTCCTTTTGAGTGATGGGAAAAGGAGGAACCCATTAAAATGACAGATGAAAATATCTTAAACAACAAGGAAAATGGAAAAACAATGATAAAAATGATATAAAATAAAAAAACATCATAACAAGAACAAGCCATAAATCTCTCCGCCCCCCTGTCTAAAAATGCAACAGCGAAATCAAACAAAGATGATACATCACCCCCTCTACGAAGAAATGTGTCATGCTGGAAACACAATCCAGGAAAATCACTCATCCATCTCACATTGAAATATGAGAGGAGGACCGGATGATAGGTGCCAACACACCTATCTGTCTTTCGAGCTACCCACCCGACGGTGCAAGCGAGAAACTCACTGCACAGTCAACCTGATGTGTCGCAACATCCACCAGAAAACACCATGAAGAAATAAAACAGGGTGCCCATCCATCCAAAATGAGGAAAGACGGCTGAATGATGGGTGTCAGCACACCCATCCCTCTTTTGAGGTTACCCACTCGACGCAATCTGCAAGAAACAGAAACACGCCAACCAAATGTAGAGAGACAAAAGGCCAATTCCTACCATGACATTTGCATCTCATCGACAGTCAGATCCAGAAAACAAGAGAAACGCATGTCATCCAGATCATCTGAAACACCAACATCCCAATCTGCCTCAAACACTGAACGAATCTCAACCGCCACGAGACATAGGAGCAACAACGAAGCAATGAAGTGCATCATGGAGAAAACCAGAGTAGCCAAAGGCGCATCACGGAGCACCGGAGCAGCCAAACGGTGCATCACTGTTGACAAGAATGACTACCGTGAAGAAGACAATCCAACCCCAAAACACAAGGCATAAGAGCAGCAACGAAGCAACGAAGTGCGTCATGGAGAAAAACCAGAGCAGCCAGAGGCGCATCACGGAGCGCCAGAGCAGCCAAGTGGTGCATCACTGCGTCAAAAGGCCGAGAGAAGCAGTTCAACCACCAAGAATCCACCACCTCTAATGAATCAACCATTAATGAAGCAACAAGGAGACCAAGTAGAGGGACCAGATCTGCAGGGTGGGAGATCGAAGATCCACCACCAGCAGGCATCAAGCAAGGCACGAAGCATGCATCGCCAAAGCCACCGACGTCGCTAAACCAGAGATGGGAAGATCCGAAGCAGGCTGCGAAAGAGGAGAAATCGGTCAACCAAGGGAGATCAAATCTGGGCAGGAGCGTGAAGCACAACCCATGGTCGTTCGTTGTGTAAATGAAGAATCTGCAGCGAAACTCCAAGTGAAAAGGAAACCAGGAGAGCTCAAAAAAAACCTCTCGGAGATCCTGTCGGCACTGTCGAGAATATAGGACCCCAACACACAGCCCCAGACGATGAGCCAGACTTTGTTAAACCCAAGAATCACACCACCTATATAAGAAGAGATCGAAGCTGAGAAATGAAAGAGAGCCCAGATCCGAAGTAGATTGTGGAGAGGAAATCAAATCCATCAAAGATGGAAGAATCCACAGCCCGAGCGAGTCGAAGGCGGGAAGCCGAGGCCAGGTCAGAGCGTCGATCAACGGATGTGGGAAGCCGAGGCCAGAGCAGTGCGCTGAACCACGGATGAGGTAACCAAGCCGAACCCTAATTGTGCTGCGCTCCGGGAGAGTGCGGCGCCATTCTCACCAGATATGAAGATGATTCATTTCATAAAATGTCAATGATAATCATTTAGATTATTTTAGAATATTTTTTATCATCATGCACTAAATAAGTTTTAATATAAATATTATAATATGGTTTAACCATAAAAATGGTTTTATGACCAGACTAGAAGGTAGTATTAGAAAACAAAAGAATCATCATCCACGAAGATGGTTAATCGACACCTCATGGATGATGTTTTTATTTTTATAAAAAAAAGGAAGATAAAAGAATTGATGGTAGTTTTCCCATAATCATAATAAAACTTCAGTATATATAAGATAATATAGTTATCATGAATATTTGGATAGATTTTCTAAGTAACGGATATAAAAATAAAATAAATTGAAAGAAGATTAAAAGAATTAAAGGGGATTTTACCTCTTGATTTATTCTCCATGAGAACCTCCTTAAGGAACACTGAAATTGTATTTTGGTGATACCATAAAGACCAAAACTTGGGGGAGAGGTTTAGGAGATAAAATGGGAAAAATATAAGAAAGATTAAAGGCTTTATATGTGTGATGAAAAGGGGTGGTGAGAGGATTTATTTATAATGGAGGAGATGGGTGTTTTTTTAATATTTTATTCATTTGTTTATTATTTTGGCTAAAGACTATGAATAGTTTGATAATTGTCACTAAATATATTAATATAATGAAGGATAATTGAATATTATGATCTTAAATCATCCATACATCATCTATGACTCAATAATTCATGTATTTATTAAATATTGTAATGGATAGTGTTTCACTATTCACCAAAAAATAGTTATTTTAGAAAAAAAACTCAAAAATTGACCCTAACCATTTTTCAACCTGTAGAATTAAAAAATGGACTCCATTTTATGAAAAAAAAATCTAAATATGATAAATTTAATTTTTAAATAAAATCATCATTTACTTGAAAAATACTAATTTTAATATTATAACAGATTTTATGACACTTTTAAAAATTAATTAAGGTCTAATAAAATTATATTATAATAATAAGAAAAAAAAATATTAATTTATGAATATATTTCATGAAAATTAATTTTCTTTTAAATAAATATATTAATTATAAAATTATAAATAAACATCTATGTTTCACAAAAATACCAACACTTAATTTATCATTTTTAAAACATTTATTTACATATTCCATGATATAAATATATTATATTTTCATTTATAATATACCTAAATTTTATTTATAATTTAATAGATGAAGTTACTGTTTTATTAATCATATTTCTGTTTATAATGGTCACATTACTATTCTAACAATCATATTTAATAGTTTATTGCAGTTTTAAACTTAGTGTTTCATAAAGCATAAACTATCAAAGATATTAAATTTTAAAATAGGTATACCATAAAATATAAGGGCATTAAATTCTTCTATCCTTTAAAAAATTTCATCCTTGAAATTTCTATAATGTCACCTCATAAAACGATTTGGTTAGTTCTTCATCATAAATTCCTCTAGTTCCCACATTGCCACTTCAATTTTATGATTTTTCCAAAGTACATTTACCAGCTGAGTCATCTGATTTCTCAACACCTTCCCTATAGTGTCCAAAATCTAGATAGGTGATTCATAGTAAGATAAATAAAGTTCCAATTCTATTCATTTATAGGTGAATACATGCATTGGTTATGGCATGTACTTCCTTAACAAAGACATGTGGAACACATTGTGTACTTTAGAAAATCTAGTGGCATCGCCAAATGATAATCCACAGCTCTAACTCTCTCCAATATTTCAAAAGGACCAATGTACCTGGGGTTAGTTTCCCTTTCTTTCCAAATATTATAACACCCTTCCATGAAAATACTTTTAAGAAAACATGATCACCCACTTGAAATTCCAAATCCTTCCTTCAATTATCAATATAGTTATTTTTCTTACTTTGAGCTACTTTGATATGGTTTTGAATATTATTTACATTATTTGTTTATTCCTCCACAAGTTATGAGCCTATAGGCTCCCTTTTACAAACTTCATCCCAACAAGTTGGTGTACAACATCTCTTTCCATACAATGCTTCATATGGTTCAATTTGAATACTTAAAAGGAGACTATTATTTTAGGAAAACTCTACCAAAAGTAAATAATAATCCCATATTCCATGAAAGTAAAGTGAGAATGATCTCAAGATGTCTTTTAAAGTTTGGATCATCCTTTCTGACTACCAGTCAGTTATAGGGTGATAAGAAATACTCAAATGAAGATCAGTATCCAAATATTTCTGAAGAATTTTCCATAATTTCAATGTAAATCATGGATCACAGATAGAAAAAAAATTGAAATTTGTTTACCATGAATTCTTAAAACTTCATTAATATAGAGTCTTACAATGTGATGTAGGATCCAATATTCCCTTATCTCAAGTAAATGTGCATATTTTTTAATTTTATCAATAATTTCACATATTGAATCATTATTTCTTAAAGTTTTTAGTAATCCATTAACAAAATCCATTGTGATATCATCCCATTTACAAGTAGGAATAGGAATAGGTTAGATGGATCCTCTATAATGTTGTATTTCATGATTCTCCTATTGAATGACTAAACATCTTGATACATAATCAACAATTTCTGTCTTTATATTATCCCACTAGAAATATTCCTTCAAATCTCCATACATATTAGTGTTATGAGGGTGTATAGATAAATTCGAGTTATGTGTCATGAACCATCCCAGAGGGGCCCATGTCGTGACTACACTAATCCCACCTCCAATAGGCCAGGGGATAGCGACTAGCACCATGTAGGCATATCCCACAAATTAGAGGAATTTTCTTAAGTACCTGGACACATGCACACATCTCCAAGACCAAAATGCTAAAATGCAAAACACTAAGTAAAAAAAATGCATACCACTAAGATACCAACAAAAAATTATGATAGTATAAAATCGGAAAGTAAACAGGGTTAGAATACAAGCCCATCTAAAAAGGTGTCTGTAAAGTGAAATCACAATTTCCTAAAACTCATCTACAAAAAACCCTACCTGAAGGGTAGGTACAGGACAACTATCTCAAGCCGTAGGAGGACACCTGAACTATCTCTTCCCTCTAAGAACCACCTGGTCTTGGTCCACCTAGGACTCCGTCAAATCATCGATCATATGTATAATACATGACATGTGTGAGAAAATCTCATGCAACGGTGAGTAATACAAAACTCCATAGGATACCCTGAAACCACAAAAGAAATACCACTAGGAAATACACAAAGTATACCAAAAATAAACACATGAAGTATGACACAGATAAATACATGAAGTATGCCACAAAGAATATACATATTCATCTCACACAGGTATAGGTATAGATTATGCAAAGAAGGATTATCTAACGTAATCTACAAAACACCCAGTATTGATAAGATGCGTACTAAAAATGAGAAACCTAATCTTGATGAGACACTCGATACCAATGAGACACTCAGCCCTGATGAGACACTTAGTCCTGATGAGTCACTCAATACCAATGAGATACTGAATCTATATGAGACATGTATTATTGATAAGTCATGTAGTCTCTAGGTCAAAGTCAGCCACAGGATTCCGCTCTTAGCATGCTCGTTCTGGGAGAACTCACTCTCAAGCCAAAAAGGTTTCCTGACAACTTCTAAAAATAACTCACTTAGAGTATCTCAAAATTATTTTCTCTTCAGAAGGGTACTAGTACCAAAAATGGCTCATCAAATAGACTCACAGTTTGAAAGTTTTAGCCATTTTAGTAAAAAGGTCAGACATGGGTCCGGTCCGGGTCCAACCCGACCCGCTAGACCCAGCCCAACCCACCCTAGTCAAAACTAGCCCATCTCCCTTGGTCCATCTCGTTGGCACATGGACCATCCTACTGTGATGTATGTGGTCCACCCAACTGAATTCTCCCCTGGCCGACGCGGTGCTATCGTGTTTAACACAGTCGGACCGCCACGTATGCCTCCCCTGCAGCCTGTTGCCACCACAGGCCACCAAACACAGTTGATCCATGTTTTTCATGGCAGGATATACCTCCATGCAGCACCAGAACACCTCACCATTATGCACTGGTGGTGGCCTCCATCTGCATTGACCAACAATTTTTCACTTCAGTAGGTCGTCGGTCATGCTCTGGTGCTTCGTTTTTTTCAAACCAAAGGCACATCTATGATCCCTGGGTCACATTATTCATTAACCTAGGCTAAGATCAATGTCATGATTCATCCTAATAAAAAATCACTCGCATGGATATATCTCCCATATTGCCTTGATCCATTCGTCTTTGTCATCATCACACCTCTGGTAGGTCATCCCGACATTGGATCTTTTATCCCGGATCGTTGCACCATGAATCGAAGGTGCAAATATCCTCCATTCATGTCTCATGAAGAATAAAGAATGTAAGAAAAATTGGGGGAGAGACATAAATTTACAAGAAATACCAAAGAACAGATCTTGGCCTTGTTCATGTCATCCTTGATCCATTCACATTATAATTAAGAATGAAGAGGAAGAAATTAAAATATATAACAAAAATCAACCTCAGTAATCAACCCATAAATAAAATCAAAAATTCCACAATACGCATGACCCTTGAATCAATATGTTCATTGATTTATTCATTTTCATCATAGGAAATAATAAATGAGGAAGGGATCAAATTAAAACACATGTCCTACCACATGTTTGGGTCGATCTTGGACAAAGAACGATTACATTGTCATCATTGATGAGATCCTCCAACTCCGCTGGCGCAATGATCCACAATCTGCTTGATTCCTCATCACCATATGTTGAGAGGGTTTAATTACCACACCTCAGAGGAATTCCATGGTTATGTTGATAACCCTAGATTCCTAAAAAATTATAATAAAAAATAAAATGATTCATTGCATCAAAATTATATATATTAATTAAATATTTTATTACCGATGATTTCAAAAACTAACTTTCATGGTCAACCCACGCCAGCCGATGTTAGTCCCTACCTAGGGTAAACTCATTGATTTGAATGCAACAGTTCCCTCAGATTTTTAATCTAGGCACCCATTTGAATGATATTCTACTTTTTTAGGAAAAATGCTCACGCGTTCTATTTAAAGTTTAACATTTTTCAAACAATCATTCTGGACACACTGAGCTTCAGAATCACATCACATCTCTACATCTGGTCTCGAAATAATTCCATATAATATTTAAAAATAATACATGTAAATTTTGAGATGTTACATTCTCCACACCTTATGTAATTATATATCTGAAATCCAAAAAAAAACTATATAAACAAATTGGGGTATTGAGCATGAATTTGAGCCTCCCACTCCCATGTGATCTTCTAGAGATTCTTATTCTACCACCAAACATGCAGTAAAGTAATAGACCACCCATGAAGGATCCTATCCTATAGATCTGCGATCTCCACTGGGTAATTCTCAAAAGTCACCCCATCATCAATGTCCTGCTCAGCCTATTCAATTATGTGCAATGGATCATGCATGTATCTCTTCATCTGTGACACGTGGAAGGCTTTGTGCACCCGCTCTAACTATGAAGGTAGATCCAAGTATTAGGCCACCTTTCCAAATGTACATAGTTTCTGGAAAGGGCTTATGAACCTCAAAGATAGCTTAGCACCCTGGAAAAATCTATGTATCCTACATTGAGGAGAGACCTGAAAAACATATAGTCTCCCTCCTTGAACTCCAAAGGCCTTCTTAGTCTGTCAACATAGAACATATGATGGATCTATGTGGTTCTCATACACTCCTGAATGAACTTCACCTTCTCTGTGGTCTCCAGCACCTACTCCAGGACCATGAGTGTTGACTCTCTTGGGTTCATCCAACAAAGTGGTGACCTATAGATTCACCCATACAAGGCCTCAAATGGTGCCATACCGATGGTATAATGGTATCTATTTTGGTATGAAAACTCCACTATAGGTAGATGATCCTCCAAACTATAGAAAAAATCTAGAATCCAATAATATATCATGTCCTCTAGAACAATTATGCTCCACTCAGTCTAGCCATCCATCTACAGATGAAAAGATGTGATCAAGCACAGTTGAGTCCCAAATACCTCCTAAAATCCCTTCCACAACCGAGACATAAAGCAAGCATCACGATATTATACTATCGTCGATGTAACTCCATGGATTCGAACTATATCCTACATATAGAGGCATCCCAATCTCTCTACTGAACTCTACTCCTGAATCCCTACAAAGTGGGCCAACTTGGTGAGTCGGTCAACGATCACCTAGATGGTATCATTCCCACAGAACGTATGTGGTAACCTTATCATGAAGTTCATCAATATCTCATCCCACTTCCAATCCAGAACCTCAAAGGGTTGAGTCAAACCCACTAGAACCCGGTGCTCTGCTTTCACCTGCTGATAACTGAGGCATCAAGAGATGAAATCCGCAACTACCTTCTTCATCCTCGTCCACCAGAACTGACATCGGAGGTCCTGGTACATCTTTAACACGCCTAGATATACCACCAAAGGGGTTGTGTGGAACTCCCTTAAGACCTCCTCCTGTATTTCCACCTATATCACTATGAATCCTCTAAAAATAATTAAGTGCTTATTACCTTTGAAATATCCATCAGGGGCATGACCTATGGACATCTGAGCATGTAAAGTATCATAGTAGGTATCTCTGAGTTGTGCCTACCTGACTCACTATAAGAGTGGAGGTGTGAAAACCATCCACTGGAGGTAATATTATTCATATCCATCCATAATGGATATCTACAATTAGGATAACTACTCTGATGTCTCATTTAAAAACTGTGAATTTGATCTCCTACTGAGAGCATATACCACCACATTGCCCTTCCTATAAGTACAGACATTCTCAAAGACATGGTCCTAAAGGAACTCTATCCATCACCTCTATCTCAAGTTTAGATCCTTATGATAGAAGATATACTTGAGAATATTTTGTTCATAGTAGATGATAAACTGCTAACCCATCAGGTAGTGTCTCCACATCTTCAATGTGAATACTACCGATGTTAACTCAAGATCATGGGTCACCTAGTTCTACTCATTTGGTCTCAACTATCATGAACCATAGGCAATAACTACTTTCCCCTACATTAGGAAATAACCAATCCCAGTTCTCGATACATCGTATAATATTACATACTGGACACCCTCCTCTGGAAATCTCAATATGGGATAGCTCGTAAAACTCTACCTCAATTATTGAAAACTCTCCTGGAACTTCTATATCCACATGAAAGGCTTCCCCTTTTGTGTCAAAGTTGTCAAGGGTGCTGATACTCTGGAAAATTCAGGTTCAAACCTTTGATAGTACCCATTGAAACCAATGAAACTCCACAACATAGTAACACTCTTGGGTGGCTCCATGTAAGCACTGCCTCAATCTTTGCTGAATCTACCACAACTCCAGACTCTAAAATGATGTTTCCCATAAAATGGACCTCTCATATATAGAACTGAAACTTCAAGAGCTTCCCATAAATCTAGTACTCTCATAGTATGTCCAGGACCATCCCCAACTATATCATGTGCTCCTCCTTAAACATCTAGTACATTAGGATGTCATCAAGGAAGACCACCATGAATCGGTCTATGTAAGGCTAGAATATCTTTTTCATGAGTCCCATGAACACTTCTAGGGAATTTTTCACACCAAAAGGTATCACCAATTACTTTTAATGGTTGTACTAACACCTGAAATCCATCTTCAATATATCCTCATCCCGTACTCAAAGCTTGTGATAGCCATATCTAAGTTCTATCTTTGAGAACCATTGTGACCCTTTCAACTGATTAAAGAGGTTATGGATCCTCGGTAGTGGATACTTTTTCTTCATGGTCACCTAGTTTAGGCACCATAAGTTCACACATAACCTCAATATCTATTCTACCTTAGTGGAAAACAAAACTAGGGCTTCCCATGGTGAAACACTATGTCTCACAAAGCCCCTCCCCTGTATGTCCTCCAACTACACCCTCAACTCAAAAATCTCTGTGTGATATATATGATATGAAATTATAGATATTGGTGTTTTCCCAAGGTATAGATCAATATAGAATTCTACCACCCCACGATAAGGTAATCTTAGAACATCCTTAGGAAATATGTCCTCATACTCCTCCATCACTACAGGAAACTGGGGACTCATCTCATCCACTGTACTGAGAGTCAAGCTAGACAATTGATGTGTTATTAGCTTCACCCTCCTATGTGTGAGTCTGTCCTAAAATTCATGTGTTTCCTTTTTTCCAACAAAGGAAAACCCGGTCCCATCACTGTGGTCACACCTCACTCTATGCTTAAAACAATCAATTTGAGCATGGACTGGGAATAACCAGTCTATACTGAGAATGACATCGTAAGGCCTCGATGTCACTACCAAGAGATATCAACTGAAACTCTTACCTCCAATAGTAATGTCGTATTTTTTGTGCAAGTGTGTGATCATCTAATCCCCTCCCATTGGAGTATCTAAACAAAAGGGTCGGGTCAACGGTTCTATCGGAATCTATGAGTCTCGGACAAGGTTCATGGAAATAAAAGAATGAATATCACATGTGTCTATCAAAACTACAGCTAATATGGAAAAGAGATAGATCAAACCTCTAGTCATCCCTAGTTCATTGGGTTTATAAGCATCCATTGCCTAAAGCTAGCCTCATCCTTATCCCCCAACTCCTTGAGCCTTTCATGGACCACCTAGGGTTGGTGGGGGTAATACATCAAAACTTCATCCACCTCATGCTGCTCAACCTACTCTTCTACCACATCTACTACCATATGTACCACCATGACCTTACCTCCACCTCTGCCTTAGTGGTCCCTCATCCATATATTAATCGGTTGTACAATAGGTTGGTCAATCTCGTTCTAGATTCCCCCAACTACTGCACGAATAGCATAACTTGTCTTTCAGCTGAGTTTATCTACCCTGGGATCCCTACACTGCTAATACTATGTCTTGGGGTTGTCTCCTAGAGTCCCTAACACTCTTGGGTCCCTGTGACTATTTTAAACAACCTACTTCTGAAGAATCAGCTACTTGGTGCTCGGTGGTAGCTCCCATTGTTAGTTTTTTCTCTACTAGAAATCTATCCACTAGAAGAGCTATCTCCATTACCCCAGTATATGTAGGAATGTTTAGGGATATCATAGATTCCCTAATATTCTAGTATAATCACTGATTGAAGGTCCAATCCCTGAATAATGGGCCTTGTACCATATCCTAGGATTAGCAGGAAAGATCAGTAAATCTCACTGAGTACTCCACCATTGTCTGACTTCCTTGTTGAATATGAAAAATATCATGTATATGTACTGAGCATAATGTATCCATAAATAAATCCTCTCTGAAAAGATACTTGAATTTTTACCAAGAGAGTGTTGTCTTATCGTGTTTCTGGGTCACTAAGATCCACCATCACCCTACTGAGCCCTGAAGAAGATTCACATCTAGGACTGCCATTTGGTTGGAAGGCATCCTCACAAGGTGGAAGACATGTGAAATGGCCTCCATCCAATCCTCAGCTACCTGGGGGTCTGTATCACCCCTAAACCTGGTAGTTCCCTACCTATGGAACTCATCCAATACACTTAGCCTACGTGCATCCTCAACAGGTAGTGTTGGTAGTAACTATTGCTCGATGGGTGGTGGTATTGCTGGTAAATCACTTGGAGCTACTATCTTTGGTACAAGACCATGTATTATAGCCTTGTATCTAGGAGAATCATCCTCATGATCACATAATCGAATCTTGACTGGCTATCTGTGTGTAGGAATCCTAAAATAGAACAACGTGTATCATGGTCAATAGATTATAACTGGTGACCTAACTCAAGAAGGAAATGAGAACACACCCAAATCCTATATGATGCATGTAAAATTGTTTTCCCTACAACTACTATTTTCATTTATTATGTCGAAAAGTAGAATTCAAATTTCTGGTGTATGGATACGTCAGCTTTCGCACCATCACTATATTCCCTAGCCTGAAATTTGAACTTGAAACACTTAACACTGTTTCCCCAAACCAATCTCACGGACTCTTGGTTCTTTAGGTAGAACTGACTCCTCTGATACCACTCTGTCATGACCTGTCCCAGAGGGGCCCAAGCCATGACTACCCTAAGCCCACCTCTAATAAGCCAGGGGCTAGCGACTAGCACCAAGTAGGAATATCCCATAAATAAGAGGCATTTTCCTAAGTACCTGTACACATGCACACATCTCCAATCCAAAAATTCTGAAATGTAAAACAATAAGTAAACAAGAATTCATAACAATAGGATACCAAAAATATATTATGATAGTAGAAAACTGAAATGTAAACAGGGAAAGAATACAAGAACACCCAAAAAGAAGTCTAGAAAGTGAAAGCATAAGTTCCTGAAACTCAACCGTAGAAAACACTGCAAGAAGAGTAGTTATAGGACAACTGTCTGAAGCCACAGGAGCACACCTCAACTATCTGGTCTCTCTAAGAACCACCTAGTCCTAGTCCACCTAGGACTTTATCAAAGTGTTGATCATCTTCACAAGACACAAAACATGCGGGTAAATCTCGTGTAGGGGTGAGTAAAGCAATACTCAGTAGGACACCCTGAAACCACAAAGTAAATTCCACAAAGAAATACATGAAGTATACCATGAAGAAATGCTTGAAGTATGCCACAAATAAATACACAAAGTAGTCCACAAATAATATATATATTAATATCACATAGTTATAGGTCTATAGTATGCAAATCAGGATTATCTAACATAATCCACAAAACACCCAGTATCAATAAAACATATAGTCCCATTGAGACACTCAATCCTGATGAGACACTCAGTCCAGATGAGACATTCAGTCCCAATGATACATTTAGTCCCCATGAGACACTCAGTCCCGATGAGACACTTGGTTCCAATGCGACATGTAGTCTTGATAAGTCATGTAGTCTCAAGGTCACAGCCAGGCACAGGATTCCGCTCATATCGCGCTCGTTCCAGGAGAACTCACTCCTCAAGACAAAAAGGTTGCATGAAGACTTCAAAAAAACTCACTTATAGTATTCAAAAATGAATATCTTGTATTGAGGGTCCCAACTTCACAAATGAATCATTAAACGGACTCATGTTTTGAAAGTTATGGTTGTTTTAGGTCTGACCCGGGTTCGACCTGACTCGCCGGACTCAGCCTAGCCCACCTTGGTCCGAACCGGCCCACTAGGCCTACTAGGATACTATAGTGCCATGGATCCCTTGGTCCAACCTGCTGGAATTTTTGTTGGCCTGTTGCACCATAGACGGTCTACCCGACCGTGTGCTCCCCTGGCTGACGCGACACTACCGCATTCAATGCGGTCAGACCTCCATGTCTGCCTCCCCTGTGGCCTGCTGTTGCTATGGTCCACCAAACATGGTTGAACCAAATTTCACGTGATCGACTCTCCCTCTATGTGGCACAAGCATGCCTCTCCACCTATGTCGTCTGGCGATGCTACACCTTCTGTGGTCCATCGATCATGCTCTGGTGCTCTGTTTTTTCAAAACTGAGGCACGTTTGCGATCCTCGAGTCATGTTCTTCATCTCCCTGGACTCGGATCAACATCAGGATTCATCCTAATGAAAGATCATTTTCATGGAGATATCTCTCTAATCACCTTGATTTTTCCATCATTTTCATCGTCATGCCTCTAATAGGTTATCTCAACATTGGATCTTCGATCTCGAATCGTTACACTATGAATCGAAGGCACAACGATCCTCTGTTCATATCCCTTAAAGAACAAAGAACATAAAAATGGGGGAGAGATATAAATGCACAAGAACACCCAAATAATATATCTTTTACTTATTCATGTCGGCCTCGATCTGTTCATGTTAGAATGAATAACTAATAGGAAACAATTAAAATCTCTAAAAAAATCAACCCCAATAATCAACCCATAAATAAATTCCCAAATCCTGTAAATCGCACAACCCATGAATAAATCCATTCATATATTGATTCATGTTATTTATATAAAACAAATAAAAGAGAAGGAATAAAATTAAAACACATGCCCTACCTCAATTTTGGATCAATCATTGATGAAGAATGATTGAATTTCCATCATCGACGAGATCCTACAACTCCGATGGCACAATGATCCATGATTCGCTCGATCCATCTTCAATTTTTTCAAGAGTGTTTTCTTGCCATGTATTAGGGGAATTATGTGGTTATGTTGATGACCCTATATTCCTGGAAAATTTTAATAAAAAGAAATCAAGTTGTTTCATCTTAATAAAATATTTTAATTAAATATTTTATTACAGATATTTCCAAAAACTAACTTTCATGACTAACCCACATTGGTCGATGTTAGGCCCCATATAGGGTAAAATCATTGGTTTGAATGAAACGGTGCCCTCAAGTTTATGATCTGATCACTTATTTGGAATATATTCCACTTTTTCAGGAAAACTAATCGCACGTGCAATTTAAAGTTTAACATTTTTCAAACAATTGTTCCAGGAACACCGAGCCTTGGAATCGTACATCATCTCAGTGCCAGGTCATGAAATAATTCCATATAATATCTAAAAATAATACATGGAAATTCCAAGATGTTACACTATGGTCATCATCCAATAACTCCCTTTTTAGCTCAGGTATAGAGGGAATACGAAACCCCTTCCCAAATTTTATAATTCCATCTTCATACACGAAGTCTACAAACTTCCCATCATTTATAGCTTTAATTTTCCTTTAAAAATTATCATCATTAGACTAAGAACTTTTAATAATTTCCAATAAATATGGTTAGACAACCAATTGAATAAGAAATTATATTTCATATTCTTTAATAATTCCCATATCCATCTTTACTAGATCTATATACATAGGATCCTTGTTAATCCTCATTTTGTTCAGAACTCTATGATCCTTCCTACTCAATGCATCTACTACCTTATTCACCTTCCCTGGGTGGTAGTGTATTTAACAATCATAATCCTTGAGTAGATCTATCCATCACTTTTTCCTCATGTTAAGTTCTTTCAATGAGAAGATAGGTAAATCTTCAATTTGAAGATTTCTTTCCTCATACATATATGATGTTTTCTATTTCTACCCAATAATTTCATTTAGAAGAGCTACTAGAGGTGGATCTTGATATGACACGGATGATTAGGTCTCCCCTCTAAAGATGAAAAATTCCACACATTCATCACAAATCATAATTTCCTTCTTTTTTAATAAATTTTTGCATTATATTTCAAATGTTAGTCCATACCAAGGATTATATCAAAATCTACCATAGTTATGATTATAAAATCAGAAATTAAATCATGTTTATGTGTTATAATAAGAACAAATAGACACATATTTGTTGTAATAAGGTTTACACTAAGAGTCTTTACTAAAAAATCCCTAGTTAAGATGAATTATAAATATCTAATTTTTAAATATAACTGGGAAGATATAAAGGAATGTGATGATCCATAATCAAATAAATATTTAGCTAAATTTGAGGAGATGATTAAAGTACCTTCCACCACATCATTAGGAACCTCAACCTTAGTTGTTGTGACTATATAAGCATAGCCTTATTCCTTTGACCTTTTATAGGGAAATTTTCCTTGATGCTTAGGAAAATCATTTACATAATGTCCCATATCTTTAAAATTGTAGCTTGAATGTTGGTAGCTTCTTTATTTACCTTACAATCATGGGCTTGGTGGAATTTGTCTTTATACTTTTAAGAAACTCACATCCCCAACAGGCATGTTCCATGATGTTTATTTCCATATTTATTTCAAGATTGAAAGTCAACTCTTACATTCTTCCCATTTTATTTATTTCATTTTCCATAGTGTTCATCGTCCCTCTTATTCTCTTGATTTCATTTAAATTCATAAGACCTAGAGAATTATTTATCTATCTTGATAGCACATAAGACTATATCTTCATATGATGAGAAATTTTGGGTGACCAGTGCCCTTCAAATGAATGGTTTTAACCCATTTAAGAATAAATCAATCTTTCTCTTTAGATTATGGATTTAATCTATAACATTCATTTATAAACTTGTAACTTTGGATTCATACTTGGAAATGTTTTCAACCTCTTTTTTTCTTGGACTCAATAATTTTCTCTTCATATCTTCTCATTGTTTTCAAGGGAAATATTTTTCCAATAAAATTTCCTTAAAACTCTTCAATTCCATATTCACAATTTATTCCTCCTCATTTGTGTTTTGAATAAATAACCACCATTGATTATCATATCCTCAGAGACAATAAAGTGTCATGATAACCTTCTCTGTTTCATTACTTCCCAAAGTAAGAAATATCTTCTCTAATGAACTTATACACTACTCAGCTACAAATGGGTTTGTATTCCTATTGAATTATGGAGTTTTTTCCTCATGAAGTGGTCTAAAATTGTTACACCATGTTGTGGATTAGGATACTTCATTCGAGTAAGTTTTTTCTCATAACCAAAGTCAATTGACCCAATATAGTTATAAGTTGTTCATCTCCAGTTGCAGCTCCAACTCCAACATCATTGTCCTACATAGTAGGGAAATCCCTATATAGAATATGTGTATTGATATGGTTTCCATTCCTTCCATTAGGCTCCATTTTTTTAAAATGACATACAGTAAATTAGAATATTAATCATAATGCATAATTTTGAACTAGTAACACTCAACATAAATTAAAAAACTTATGCATAGCTAATCTCCTAATCATAAACATGGTTTCTTTGGGCACATATTTAATTTTAAATACCTTATAATGGTTCGTAAATAAAATATGAATTTTACTAATCATATCCTCCCATTAGTGTCAAACCAGGTGTATAGTAAGGCCAATTTTCATGTACCAAGTTACGTCGAGTCAGGCCTGATGCACCTTGTCAGAGTTGTTACCCCTAGTTACATCTATACTAGAACCGCGTCCACTTTTAGTGTCTATAAACATATGTATTTCTAGTAATACCCACCTAATATATACCTTAACAAAATTCCATGATGTTATTTAATGCTTATCCTCACTAATATCTTATGGTTATGTTCCCTAATTTATGTTTTCTAGTTTCTAAGGTTTCTATTAAACTTATTTTGATTCCAACTATAAAGACCCCAACCCTAGTATCCCAGAGTTGGTGCCTTACACTATATAATAAACATGGAAGTTTCATCCTAATAGACTGAATATTTTAGTAGCTTTAGAAAACTAGATATAAACATAAGTTTTACATTACAACCTGAAATGAAATTCAATGAAGAAACCCCTTTAGAAACATCCAAAAACGTCTATATTATCCCTACAAGTCATTCATAATATACATATTTTCATTCTAGGGAAAAATAAAACATAATAAAGGGGTGATCTCAGATTCTCAGTAAGGGTAAGTAGTATAGAAAAAGATATAATAAATAAACCTAAATTATAAGGCATGGGGAATTACTAAAACACATGCCATTAAACATAATCTAGAGCATAATATGGTAGTAATAAGAGATAAATAAATAATTCCATATAAATAATCACATGAGAATGAAACTTAACCATGGGTATTATACTAGTCGAATAATCACATAGATTAGAAAAATTATTAATATAATAATTAGGGAATTCTTAATTTCGAACATCATAAACATACCTTCAAGGCTTAGTCCAAGACACTATACATAAATGGGTAAAAATCCTATCTAGTTTGTCTCATGAGACCTACCTATGCATCGAGGGGATATAGTGAGCCCCCCCCCCCCATCATGTACTAAGTACAATGAATTCCTCATATAAATGGGGTGAAACATAATCAACATATACAATCATATTTAAACTATCCTATGAAATGTTAATATCATTCCCCAAATAAAAAACATAATCATAAATCATCCAGATCAATATGGAGAATGATATCAAGATAGTAAATCCCCATATATAATCATAAACCATTAAATAAAATATGGTGGTTGGAAACATAAGATATCAAATTCAATAAATCATAAGATTCAATAGAGTGTGTTGAAATATATGTAAATACTCTAATATAATCACTGAGAAATTTTTGAGAGAATTACCCTTTTTCTTTGGAAAGAAGAGTCATTTTAGAAAATCATTTGTATAAAATCATATTGTAATAATGTTTATTCTATAAAAGAAAATGGAATGTAAAATATATTATCTTTAATGAATTAATTATGTTCAATTTAAGTGAAATTTTTTAAAAAGATACTTTATAAATGAGTCACTTTAGTGCGGTTTATGAGAAAATATAAAAGAGTCTTCAAAGTGGACAATGCTTAATTATTTTCATAAAACTAAAAAATAACTAAAATATTTTCTCATGATAAAAATAGTGATTTTAGAAAAATATTGATTCCTTATAATATATTATTAAGTGTACTTGAAAATGTGTAAGAAATTGGGGAAGTACCCTTTAATTTGGCTTGCTTATCCGGAGGAATTTAAAAGGGAAACTCATAAAACTTGTATTTCCCCATCAAAGATAGATGAACTTATCTAGATACATGAGTTTAGAACATATAAATAGAGTATAAAATAATTTTATAAAAATAGAGAAGAATTAAATTGGTGTAGAGAGAGAAATAATAACAAAAATGAAAAATTGAGGTTCGGGGATAATCCCTTACATCATGTCTGAAAGTGTTCTGCACTTATTCTTAACATAATTAATAATGAAATTAAATTAATTAATAATTTAATTAATAACCTATTAAACATTTATTTTTTAATTATAATTTTATTAAGTTCATTTATGGTTTTTTGATGAGTTATAAAATTCAATTTCGTCTTTTACAAGTGTTTGTTTCCTTAGTTTTCATGAATGTTTTACTTGTATACATGTATGAAAGATCATGTGAAATGGGAATAATTATCGAGAATTGAAATTTTATGTTATTAATGAACTTATAAAATATTTAATGGTATTATATATCATTTTTTCATATATTAGGATTATTTATTAGATAAAATGTTAATGATAATCGTTTATATTATTTTGGCATTTTTCAATCATCACACACTAATTTTGTTTAATTAATTAATATTATGTATATATATACTGGTTATAGAATAATAAATAAGTTTTAATATACATATTATAATCTTTTTTTAATCATAAAATTGGTTTTATGAACATCCTTTAAGGAGGTATTAGAAAAGGAAAGAATCATCATCCACAAAGGTGGTGAATCGACACCTCACGGATGAAGTTTTTGTTTTTAAAACAAAAAAGGGGAAGAAGAAAGATTTCATAGTGGATATCCTATAATCATAATAAAATTAGAGTATATATAATATACTAGAGTTATCATGAATTTTTGGATAGAGGATCTAAGTAAATGATAATAAAATAAATTTAATTGAAAGAAGATTAAAAAAACGAAATTGGATTTTACCTCTTGAATTCTTCTCCTTGAGAACCTCCTTAAGGAACTTTGAAATGGTTTTTGGTAATACCAGAAACCCTAGAACATGGGGGAGAGGTTTTTTAGATTAAATTTTCAAAATATAAGCAATATTCAAGGTTTTAGAGGTGTGAGGAGAAGGGGTGGTGAGGGTGGTATTTATAGTGGGGGAGAGAGGTGTTTTTTTGAATATTTTACTCATTTGTTTGTTATTTTGGCCAAAGACTATGAATATTTTAATAATTATCACAAAATATATTAAAATAATAAATTATAGTTCGATATTATGGGATTTAATCATCCATACATCATATATGACTCAATAATTCATGTATTTATTAAATACTGTAAATTATCATATTTCACTATTCACCAAAAATTCTACTATTTTAGAAAAAAAACCCAAAAATTCACCCTTATGATTTTTTGACCTATATATTTCAAAAATGGACTCCATTTTACAAAAATATTTTTATTAATATGGGAAATTTAATTTTAAAAAAATCATCATTTACTCGAAAAATATTGATTTTAATATTATAATGGATTTTATGATACTTTCCAAAATTAATTAAGGCCTCATAAAATTATCTTATAATTATAAGATAAAATAATATTAATTTATTAATATATTTCATAAAAATTAATTTTATTTTAAATCATTTTATTTATTATAAAATTATAAATAAATATTTATGTTTCACCAAAAAAATCAATACTTAATATATCATTTTTAAAACATTTATTTACATATTGTATGATATAAATATATTATATTTTAATTTATATGATACCTAAAATTTATTTATACCTTTATAGGTGAATTTAATTTTCTATTTGTCATATTACTATTCCTAATGGTCACATTACTATTCTAATGGTCATATTTAATAGTATATTATGGTTTTAAACTCGGTGTTGCGTGAAACATAAACTATCAAAGAAATTAAATTTTAAAAGAAGTATAACATAAAATATTGGGGTGTTACAATGGTTGGGTATATTTTAGTATGAAATTAAGGGGATTTTGTGTAAGGTTAAGTGATGAGAGGAGTGCCCCTTTTATATGTAAAAATTAGTATTATTTTTGTCATTACCCAAAACTTTTCAATATTGGGAAGTCACTCTAAAGGAAAGTGGATCCAAAATTAATAAATAATAGAGTAGGTAGTATGTAATATTTATCCACACTTCCACCACTCAATTAAAAATGTGTTTCAAACATGTTTGTCCCTTTACTTATAAGGTTTCTCATTTTTACCATTTTGGTTTTAACCATTGTAACTAGTTTTTTCCTAGGTAATTTATCTTTTATGCTGAAAAATAAAATGGTACATATTATATAATTTAGACCTAATAGTTAAAAAAAATTAATAATTTTTTTATTCAATTTTTAAAATTGATAAAATTTAATTTTAAAATACTAAATGTATAATGTATTACAAAAATGAAAAATATAATTTAAATTCTAAAATGTCAAATATGGGTTTATAAATCAAAACCAACATTTTTTAATTTATAAATACACTTATAAAATAGATATTTGATCACAGAAAAAGGATTCATCAATTTTTAATTCGAACTTACTTATAATGTCATAAAAGTCATGTTATTTGTAAAACAGTATTTTTTCACTATTAACCTAAAAATCAATCTTTTTTAAAAAATACCAAAAATTTATCTTAACAAAATATGGCCATGATAAATCCAAAAATTATGTCAATATATATAAATTCTCATCCTAAAATTTATGATTTTTATTTTTTAATTAAAAATATAGAATATAGATAAAAAATGTTTTTTATAGGAAAAATGCATTTGTTATATTATTTATTCTTCTTCCCATTTCCTATAAATTACTAATTAAACAGTGTTAATACTTTATTCATATCAAAATATATTATTCTTAATGAAAGAAATATTTTGAAAAGAGATTTTATTAGTTTCTAAGATAAACTAGTTGAGTCGATATTTAAATTGATATTTATTTATATATATATATATATCCATAATTCTATTACTACTATTTATACCTAAAAATTATATAGCTATCTTAAAATAGCATATATATTTTTGGTGTTGGTGTTTCTTTTGGATCAAGCTGTCAAACACGGTATTTATTTAACTTAGAAAAACCCATGTCATTACAAAAGGTGAATGGGGTGGCACATTTATCATGTCGAAGCAACTATAGGGAGAAACATAAGTAGACCACTAGAGTAGGGCTTCCTAAATGGGTTTATACATAAAAATGAGAAGTGAAAAAGATAATAATGGAGTATGTAACCAAAAAACCTTCTAATGTTAATGAATTTTAAGTGTGTTATTGTTTGCTATTTTAAAATGCAGATGAGCACAGTAGCAGATTGAATGATGACCTATTTTTTCATATTCAACCTCCATTTCTAGGGATTTTTAATGCATGTATATCCCATATCATTTTTATTCCAATCATGTTGAATCACTTGGATTCATTATGAGAGATAAGTTGTCATTATGACTATCAATTTATTGATTTATTTTCCCTACTTAAAACTAGTAAAGTAGAAAATATGGGTTGAACCCATAGATAAGAAATGTGTAAAGCCTAAGAAAAAAACTCAAAATAAAATAAAAACATGTAAATTATAGTGGATTTATATTTTTATATAGATAATTTTAATGAAAATACTAATGAAATAATGAAAATGGTGTGTGAAGCTATGATATAAGTAAGAAACTCAATAGAAGTGGAGTAAGAAACAAGTGAATAAGTGGGTTATGGGAAATATTAATTGTATTCCATTTAAATGATGTTATTTAATATATAAATAAAAAATATAAATTTAAAGAACCAAATCAAGAAATAATACCAAACCCGACTATAGATAGGGTTCTCTCTCAAATGGGTATTCTTAGTATTTTTTTAACTACTGAGTATACATAGTGAGTGGAATGGAGAAGTTGGTCCCACCAAGATAAAATTTTCATTTTATGTTCGTGTGCCACTCAAAAAATTCAAATACTTATAATAAAAATATTTTTTATAGAAAATTTATTAAGAGTTTGGAAATTACTATAAAGATCAATGATTTTTTATTCTTGAAGGTTTCAGAAATTATTTACTATAAGAGAAAATGAAGAAGTAAGAGGTCGGTTCAAAGAATGTAACAAAACTGAGTAAATTAATGAAATATAGATCAATTTTATGTCCCCCAATAATTATTTAACTAAATATAATAATCATAATATTATAGTTCTTCATTGATTTCATTACAAATATATATTTGATATTAGGGGTACAATTACATGAAATACACACACACCCCACACCCATAGGTCGGAAGGATGGTTCATGGCCCCCCTCCCAAGGGATAACATAATCTTCTAGAACATTATTTATATATATTATATATATGATCATATACATTATTATATAGAGTCCTTAAATATATATATACGCAACCTATAGGTCCCTTGAATACTACCCTAAAGGGCTCATCCTTGCTCTTGCTCCATTGAAGACCATTGCCCTCACTACAACCTCAATTTTCATCCTAAGCCTTCCACTCCTTGAAGTCATGTCCAGTGCCATTGGTTTTCCTATGATATAAATATTTTCCTAATACCACCATTGAAATATAAAAAATATTTAATATATCCCTACTTACCACACCTCCATATCTACTATTTTGGTCATTGTTTTGAAACCACTATGCATTTATCTGCGTTGCGCCTCCCTACACCAATGCTACTATACCACATTATTCCACCATCCCTATCTCAATAATCCCTAATTAACACCCTCACTAACAAAATTCACTATCCTCTTATCCACTAGAACCATTTTCCTCTACTTAAGGGGGGCCTCTGCAACATCGTCTTGCATAGATCCATGTGGGACCACTAATAATGTAGCATCATTTTATGCCCACACAAGATCCCATCCAATTTAATTGGGGGGGGGGAATTTAGTGGTATATTGGATTTAAACCCCATTAACATAGATTAATTTGGGTTGTGTTTAAATACTCAACTATAACCCCATATATAGTTAATTACAAATAAGAAGTACAAAAAAATAACAACAGGGAAATCAAATTTTCTCTATAGAGTAGCTCCTATTTCCCAACTCTATATTCTCTTCAGATGTTATAAAGTCTCCTCCTTCATTCCTACTACTCATTACAATATCCATGTGTCCTCCAATGTATCTATATCTTCTTTTTATAGGTTTTTGTCTTTTTAAAATGAATTTGTGCGCCCACTCCCAACATCAAGCTCATGGAGAGCACTTTAGGTCAAATTTATGGTCTCCATGTGGTGCGAGTAAGTATAGATAACCTTCCTCACTATGACTTGAGATAATATCTTTAGAGGATGTCACTACTCCATGTGATATTTATTATTTTGTTAAGTCTTCCTCAGGAATATTCAGTACTGAACTTCTTCATGTATAGCTTCTAAGGCTTGATATCTAGATTTTATCCTACCTTCTTTGATTTTGATTTAAGAAGTTGGGGATGATGTGGAATTTTAATCCACTGTGGATGTTAAGATCCAAATCTCAAAAATTAATTAATTTATATTCACTCCTGATGAGTCTTAAAAATTAGAAGCAAATTTATATGGGATTTGGGAAGTCATATGTGAGTGGAGATTGACCAAAAGTATAATGAGAGTGGAGGCTAGCCAGAAGTCATACATGTGTGGAGGCCAACTAAAATTCACACACTGCTCCATTAAAAAATTCATATATAGCGTTACAAAAATTTATAAGGTCAAATATAGTCTAAAATAGTCTACTTGAAGCCATAGTATATTAGAAAAGTCTTATGAAAATGAGAATACTTATAGTATTTCTTAAAATTCATATGCAAAAAATATTGTGTGGATTAAAATCCTTATGAAAGATTCATTAAAGTCTTATGGAATGAATACTTAACCAATTTTTCACTAAATAGAATTCAAAAAAAATAAAATGAAAAGTTTTCAAAAAATATATTTAAATTAAAATCATGTAACATTTAAATCATTAATTCCAAAAACCAAAACCTCTTTAAAAACACTTTAAAAGATTATTTCAATTAAAGTAACAATAAAATCAACCAACATATTTAATCTTAAAATTTATAAAAATTGAAGAAAATATTATTACAATAATTTATCACCAAAGACACTCATTTTTATTCATAAATTGAAATAATTAAATATTGAACAATAATTTATAATGAAAAAATAATTTTCCATTAAAATATATTTTGACATTAGATAAAAAATATTTTCTCAAAAGATATGTGGAAAATATGTACTACAAAAAAGTCACATCAAATTCACCCATACTTAACCCATTTATTTTACTAAAAAATTAATACTACAATTCCAATGGAATAAAATTGATCTTAAAAATGAAATTATTCCAATGAAAACAAATAAGTAATTTTAAAAAAATCCCGGATGGACTCTCTAAAAAATGTGTGGATTATTTCTCTTCTTAAAATAATTATTTTAGAAAAAATGTTGGTTTCTTATTTTATAAAGTTGATAAAATATTAAAATTATTAAAATTAATTAACCAATCTTTACTTTTAATTAAAATATTGTTATAAATTTCTCTTTTTCTCCTTTGTGAACAAACACGCATATTTCAAAAAATTAAATAGTTGGAAAAAAATTAATAGATTAGTATGTTAAATAATTATAAATGAGTGTAAATAAATCAGCCATAATTTTATATTTAATAATAAGATGTTCTACCAGGGTTATGATTTCATTTCATAGACCATTTAAATGCAAGGATTATTAGTTTATCTCAAAAAATTAAATTAAAATTAAATTAAAATTATAAGAATTTATCCTAAAGTTTAACTAAAAGAAAAAAAAGATGCAATAGATAATATGTTACTTCATTGAATCAATAGTCGAATATAAAATATTACTCACTTAAAGTATCAAAATAGTCTTTAATTTTAATAAAAAAATTCAACCATTTAAAATAAAAATTGATCTTTGAAAATATTCAATCTCCAATGATGGAATTTTTTTATTTTTATTCCTAAAATACATATTATAACATAACTAACCCCCCTACCTATACTTAAAACTCAAAATTATCCCTAATATTGAACTTTAATATGGAGGAAACATTTAAAGTAGTATAGGTTAAAAATATACTATCAAATTAGTAGTTCTAAAATCATGTTCAAGGATCAAAATAAAGTTCAAAAACATTTTTTTACCCGCATAGTCAATAATTCACAACATATAGTAAATGATTCAGCTGGTTAATACAGAATAGATTTAGTGAAAATGCATATATTTCATGGTAGAATGAAGGATCACACTTTGGATGTTCAAAAATATATGCAAAGAAGTAAAAAACCAAGAATGCATTGGAAAATTTTCAAAAAAAAACAAAGTCGTGAATTTAGAAATAGTAACCAATAGTTTTTCATGAAATTTCAATATGAAACAAAATTCCAAAACAATTTCCAACCATAAAATTCATAAAAAAAACATCAATAGTTTATAGTAAATTAAGGAGAAAAATAAATATAAAGAGTGAATATAAAACTCCCTTGACATTAAATCTTTACTTATTTAATTTTTAAAAAACAATCCCTCGTATCCCTTCAATAAATTATAATAATTACTCAATTACAATTCTTAAAAAATTAAACATATGAATACGAGATAAAAATAATTTAAATCTAAAAAGTAAGTGTAATTTGAGTTTGAGTAGAAGAGGTGGTGGTTCAAATATTCTCCAAAACTCAATTACCCTTAACCTTGAAAAATAAATTGAGGTTCTTACTTTAATAGTTCTAAACTTATGATATTTAATTAGTATTCATATTAGTTTTAAATTTCTATAAACATCAATAGAAACTATAATTTAAGTTCCTGGTAGTTTCTAATGTCAAAAAAAATATTCCACGCCATTCCAGTGAGTGAAAAGGCACTTATTTTATAAAATTAGTGTTATCATAGCTCAAAAATCAAGTAGAAAAAGAAATAGTTTTATTACTATTTATAAAAAACAACAAGGACTATGGGTTCACTCCCATGAAGTGTTATGTTTGAATTCAATGGATAGTCTAAGTGAAATATCAATTCTCAAGGATAGAGATAATAGTCAATCCCTTTGGTTTCCCTTCAAAGTTGGTTTTGATTCTATGACCAATAACCAAGAATGTCATGTTCTCTTCTCCAACTAATTCTACTGCTCCATTAACTAAAAATATGAGGATGGTTATTGGATAATATTATTTGGATTTGAGTTTTATAGGAAATAGTTTTGGTATGAAATTGGAAAACAACACCCTTTAAACAACCTTAAAGTGTCTTTTTTGAATGAAATAATCATGAAGACACGTTGTTATTTTTGTATAAATTATATCATTTTCATATGATTCTATTCTGATCAATTCTAACTTAATCAACTCTAGCAATATTATTTCTTCGTCAACTTTTAAGTCAATTTTTAAATCCTAAATATCCCAAAAGGATTTATGTTTAATCTCTATAGGAAAATGATAATATTTTCCAAAAAGTATCTTATAGGGGGACATACCAATGGGGGTCTTTAATTCAGTTATATAGGCCTATAAGTACTCTTATAATTATGGTGACTAGTCCATTCTAGAACCACAAAGATATTTTCTCAAAAAAAATTAATTCTCTATTAGAAATCACATCTTTTACACTTGAATGTGGGTGATAAGTTGTTTTTGGTTTTATACACACAAAAATATTTCTCCATAAAAGTCTTGAATTTAATGTTTTTAAAGTGGGTACATTATAAGTGATGAAGGATCCCCGTAATCCAAACCTATAAAAAAATGTTTTTTTAAATGAATTTTTTCAAACTATTTTCTTGGTTATTTATAAGTTCCACAATATCAACTCATTTGGAAATATAGTCTACAGGCACTAAAATATACCCATTCCTTTGATAATTTGGGAATAGTCCCTTAAAATACAACATCCACACATAAAAAAACTCAACTTTAATAATTCATTTTTGATTCAGTTCTTACCTTCTACCAAAAATGCCTAGCCATAGAAATTTTCATAACCCACTACTCAACAGCTTGAATCATTGAAAAGAGTAGGCAATTAGAATCCATATTGAAGCACTTGTGAGATAAATTTTATCCCCTGTAGTTTTCAATTCATGGTAAAGAGTGACAACTCTCCATAATGGTTAGAATTTCCTCCTTGAGCATATATCTCCTTAAAATACCATAAATTCATATTATAAAGAGCAATGGGTCATCCCAATAAATAATAATTAAGGTATGAAATGAAATTAATTCTCTGAATTTTTATGAGATATATTGACATCACTTCTATGATAATGAAATTAGAAAAATATGAATACCAAAGAGTCTATTGTAATGAAACTACAAGTATTTTTTCATCCAGAAATGAAGAATTTATCTATTTAGTTTTATCATTTGGCATGTTGGATAATTTAGATAAGTGGTCAAAACCACATTCTCAGCACCTTTCTTGTCCCTAATCTCAAAATAAAATTATTTCAATAAGAGGTCCCATATAATTAGCCATAATTTATCCCCTTTTTATACAATAGGTACTTCAGGGATGTATAATTAATGAATACTATATCCTTAGACCCAATCAAGTATTTTCTATATTTTTTAGGAGAAAAAATGGCTGCCAATAATTCCTTCTCAATTGTGGTGTAATTACATTATCCATAATCTAGTACTCTGCTAGAATATTACATAATATGTAATATCTTTTCCTTTATTTGCCTCAAAACTTCCCCAATAGTTAAGTTACTGGCATCAAACATTAAATAAAAGGGCATGTTCTAGTCCAGGGAAGTGATGTTTTGTGTTGAGTTTAGTTTCTATTTGACTAGTTTAAATGAATATAAACATGTCTCAACAAAAATAAATGGTGTATCCTTGACTAAAAGAAATCATAAGGGACTTTAAATCTGTGAAAATTCATGATAAACCCCTAAAAAATTATAATGACCTAGAAAACTAATAATACCATTAAAAACTTCATAAGGTGATATCTTTTAAATGGCCTTTATTTTATAATTGTCAAATTTTATACCCCTAATTTAGACCTTATGACTAATTAAAATTCCTTCAGTGACCATGAATTGACATTTTTTCAATTCAAAATCAATTGTATCTCTTGATATCTCTATAAAAACTAGTTCTAGATTCCCTAAATAGATTTAAAATATATTTCCAATAATTGAGATATCATCTATAAACATATTAATTATTATTTAAATAATGTTTGAAAAAATAGCCAACATACATCTTTGAAAGGTGGTCAACACACCACATAAAAAAGGGAATTCATCGATATAAAAATGTGTTATCCCAAGGTACTATGAATAATAGAATACAAGAGGGGTGAATTGTAGTTTTTAAAAAAAACATACAATTTTCGTCCTCTACTAGTATTATGTTGATCAGTTTTTTTCATATTACCGATCAAATCATTTATCAAAGTAACATAATTATAAACTGTATGAAATACAGTAAGCATAGAGGAAATAATATGACTTGTATTTTAAGTATTATAGATTAAAGTCTTAATTCAATTAAAATTAAAAAACAAAATATAGTGAATTGGTTAGAAAACCAAATAATCTTTTAAAAGGATATTAGTAAAACTACACTTTTAAACCAAATTGTATGGTGTATTTGTAAACTATAGCTATGGTATCCATGAATTTAAACCTATTGTAAGTTGTCCAAGATTTTATACCTATCAGAAGTTTTTTCTTCCTATCATCTGAATCCATAGACTAAATAAGTTTGTAGAAGCTCACTTTCACACACCAAAATTACTTGATCAATGTCTTCCTATCCACAAAATTCCTCAATCTAGGTTATTGTAAATTCCTTTATCTTCTTATCCCTATAAGTTCTTGGTCACGTGGGATTGTAAAAAGAAAAATTACAATGTAAATTTCTAATATATTTACAACATGAAACTTACAAAAATTTATCTTAATAAAAACTCTCAGAAAGAAGAGATTACACAAATTGGAAGAACTCACAATAATAATAAATTTCAAAGAGAAAAAATGAATATAAACTTTTAGAAATAAAGATCCATATATACATACTTTTGATGTTTGAGGTGCATCTCAATTTATATGAATCATTGTAAAAAATTTCAATAGTTGTATTCTGCAAAACTTGGAGACACTTATAACTACATTGGTAAAATATTCTTCATTTACCGATGAGTTTAATAAGCATAAATATAATTCGACTAAATCTTATGGATGTAATATATAATGAAACTTCACCCCCCCCCCATATTTTTTTAAAATAATTTTAGCTCTTTAGTATTTCAATTATAGAAATATTATTATGTGCAAGTATAAAAACATAAGAAAAAACTAAATTTAGATCATTCTCAAATAAAGTGTATTGTGAATTAAAAAATAAATAAAGGAATTCATTAATTGAATCAATAATATTACCCTTTCTAAAATACATAATACATGTAATAAAATTTGAAAAATGAACTATAATTAAAAAGTATATATCCCTGTAATCTTTATGAAAGGTAATTTATCCCCCTTTTATTTAAGATAAAATTTAACAATATTCTTTAGACAAAAATAATTTCCTATGAAAAATATTAATTTAATCACAATAGATAAAAATAAGAGTAGGAAAATATAAAAAGTATACAATAGATAACAAAATTTTCTTAAATTTATCCCTATTTTTGATTTTTAAAAATAAATATAGAAGAAAGGAAATTAATTAAAAATTATAAATTTAATTCCATTTGAGAATTGTTCAATAATATGTTAGGTTTATTTCAAAACTCCTAAAACTCTTCATATATTTCATAAAAATACTTTTAACATGGTTGATTTAATCAACTATTTCAACATCTATTTCATTTCAACCATATTTTCCTATCTAACAAGATATTCTTATAAAGTAAGTTTAGGTTGAACTTTACTTTATCTATTGGTATTAGGATCTTATTATGAATCTTCATATAATAGTAGAAATTTTTCTATATTATCAGACTTCAAACTTCACCTTCTTCTCCAATTATTAGAGATATTGTTTTGGTTTCATCAAATTCCCTTACTACTTTGTTAAGGAAAATTTTAAGCTTCAAGAATCACCATCTTAGATTCTTCAAATGGAATCCTATAATGATGCCTCTAATGAAAAATATTTAAGTATAGAAAATCAAAGATATAAAAATTGAATGTGATAAGGTATGATATTTCATTCCTTATAAAGGGATTTAATATTTCTATCATATAAAAAATTTTCCTTTTTTCAGGAGTGTTCCTCAAATACTTGCATAGAAATGAAAGGCCAAAAAATATGTCATATGGATTATTTTAAGAATTAAATCTAAAATTTCTCTGAATGGGAAATGAAAAATTATATTATTTTAAATTATAAAGACATCCCCTATAAAAAGTTATTAGAAAAAATTATGAATTTTTATCATCTCCTCTTATAATAAATAATAATATCATGGGAATAGTAAAATACATATATGAAAAGATTAAATCTTCCTAAAGCCATATTCTAAAATAAATTGATGATATTCTTCTTTTAATGATGGTTAAAGGAAAATTTTAGTAGAAAATTATAAATCTTTTAAAAAATACAGTGAAAGTAATAGAAAATTTATGTAGTTTAAAAAATGAAAAACTATTAAAATTGAAAAACTCATAAAATTGGAAAACAAATTAAATTGAAAAAAAATTAAATTAATAAAATTGAAAAACTAATAAAATTGAAATTTTTCATTCTTTTTCTCTAAAGTAGTTTTTAATTTAAGGAGATAAAATAAAAAATAATTGGATTGAATATAAATTTAGGTTAATCATTCCCAACTTCAATTATATAAATTTAAATCTACCAAAAGTAAAAGGTTTTGGTAAAAATGTAAAAATTTTGATTTTAAATTATGATAAAGTAGATAATAATATATCTGTTTGTTTGTAATACCTAAGGAAATAGTCTCTTAAATCTATTATTTTTTATCATGAGTGATGTGTTGGGTTTATAGAAAAGGAAATATCATTGGTATTATCACAAAGAATTTGAGTTTCATTAAAACTCAAAACAAAATTTGTGAGTGTTTGTTTCATCGACAACACTTGAGCATTGGAACTTATGGATGAAACATGTTATTCTTTAGTAATGGAATGTGTTATATAATTTTTCTACTTTCTAGACTATGAGACTAAAAACTATCCTAAGAAATTATATGTTTTATTTTAAATTTTCTACCTAATTTACATCCTCTAAAGTCATCACCTAAGTAACTTTTTAGAATAAAATAATTTCTAGATGAATAAAATACAATGTGTTTTAAAGTACCTTTAAGGTGTCGAAAAATGTGTTTTAATACTTTAAAATGTGATGCTTTTAGACTATCTTAAAATATCACACATAAACATACTGAAAAAATAATGTCTATTCATATTGCAATAATATGTAGTAAACTTCCAATCAAACATCTATAAAGTTTTTAGTCTACTGATTTACCAATTTCATCAAGATCAAGTTTGATAGAAGTGTATACAAGATTAATTTTGTTTGAATTGTTTTCAAAACCAAAGATTATGGGTAAATATGTAATATATTTATATTGAGTTAAAATATTTCCTTTCAGTTTTTAAAAAATCTAAAAACTAGGAAAAAAAAGTTAAGTTCTCCCATCATGATCATTTCAAACTCATTTTTCATAAGTATAGAAAAACTATCAGAAATAGATTTTTCATATGAACAAAAAAAAATTTCATCAACATATATGTAAAAAATGATCATATTTTAAAAAAAATTATAAAAAGGGTCGAATCATCACTTCATTTAACAAAATTTATTTTAATTAAATATATGGTATGTATATTATACCAATATCCTAGGAATTGTTTAATTCCATATAGTTCTTTTGTGAGTTTAAATACTTTATCCTAAAATTTAATATCTTTAAAACTATTAGGTTTTTCAACATAAAAATCCTCTTGAACATAACCATTAATGAAAGTATTTTTCATATCCATTTAAAATAAAGTAAAATTCAGATGAGCTGTAAAGGCTAAAAAGATCCTAATATAGTCTCATATAGCTACCGATGAAAAAGTTTCACCTTATTTTATAGATTATTATTGATAATATACTTTAATAATAATCCTTTATTTATTTATAATCATAATTCCATTTTCATTACATTTTTTCTAAAACCTATTTCACTCCAATTACCAGTAGATCTATAGGACATTCAACTGAGTTCCAAATTTATTTCCATTCAAATTTATTTAGTTCTTATTTCATGTACCTTATCCAATATTAATCACCTAAATTAATTCACATTTTTTTAGGTTCAAATTGTAATAGGAAATCATGATGCTCACATTTATTTCTTAGGGAAATTTTATTTTTAACAGATTAAATTACATCCTAAATAATATAATGTAAAGGATGATCCCTTAAGATCGACTAGTTTTTGAGTAAATTATTAAGTTAATCTTAAAATAATTAATTTAAATCTTTTTTTGAAGTAATTTTTAGATATTGAGAATCTAATTGTCTTAATTCTGGAGGATTTTCGATGGGAAATTTTAAATTATATTCCAACAAACAAATAGAATTATTTTTTGAAAACATTATTATAATTGATAATTTCTTATGGATAAAAGTATTCAATCCATCAAACATTACATGAACCATTTCCTTAACAAAATTGATTATTTTATTAAAAAATCTCTAAAAATTAATAGTTTTAGAATAACCTATAAATATTATTCCATCAGTTTTTTGATCAAATTTATATAGCCGATCTTTTGTATTCATGATAAATACATTACACCCAAAAACTATGAAGTAAGAAAGATTTGTATTTCTTTCAGTACATAACTCATAAGGTGTTTTATTAAGAAATTTTCTAAGTAAATTTTGATTTATAATATTATAATAAGTACTCATATCCTTAGCCAAAAAAATCTAACAAATTATCACTTATTAAAGTTTGAGTAATTTATGAAATAATTTTATATCATCGTTAAAATACACCATTTTGTTGTGGTTTCCTAGGTGTAGAAAAATTATGAGTAATGCCTTTTATACTATAAAATGTTTTTAATTCAGAGATAACAAACACTCCACCATGATTACTCTAGATAGTAACCAAAGGTAGGTTTTTCTCATTTTTAATAGAAGCACAAAAAACCAAAAAATTATTAAGATCTTTATATTTTCATGTGAGAAAACTGACCCAAGTAAATATAGTATAATCATCAACCAATAAATACACATAATATTTTCCTTTAATACCTATAGTTTTTATAAGAAAAAATAAATCCAAGTTCACTAAATATAAACCTTCATTAGTTGAGACTTAACTTTTATATTAAAAACTAAACTTACATTTCTTACCAAATTGATAAGGATCGTAGACTCTAGTGGAATTAAACTTATGTTCTAATAGAACCCTAACATATCCTTTCCTAGAAAGTTTAGTAAAAAATTAAAAGTTATGGTGTCCTAATATCCTATGAAATAACTAATATAATCTTTAAGTTGTACTTAAACATAGAAAATTTCAATAATTTATTTCTTCTAAGTTGATTATGTTAAAAATTTATAACCTATTGATAGATAATATAAAATTACATTTGAAACTTTGAATAGTAAATTTATATTTTTTAAATTTCACAAGATATCCTTCACTACATAAATGAATAATACAAATAAGGTTGTGCTTAAGTCCTAGAACACATAAAAAATTTGAAATTAATTTTTTTCAAGAAAATAAACATCACTGATTCTGAATATTTTTCCATGTTCATTGTATCCAAAAGTGACTCTTCCACCTTTCAATTTATTTAAATTTTAAAAATTAGACTTGCCGCCAATCATGTGTCGAGAATAACCATTTTCCATGTACTATTTTTTTATATTGGTGGTACTCCAATTATTTTCCTAAAAAGTATAAAAATATGTTCTTGGTACCCACACATTTTTGCATCTAGATATGTTAGAAAATAAAATTTAAGGAAACCACATTTTCCCAACTCTTTATATTATATATCTGTTATTTCTTCAAAAATAAATTATTTGTGAAAACCAAAATATTGGACTTTGTTTAAAGAATAATACTTACTCCAGTGACCTCCTCTTTAAAAGTTTGTATAAAAAGAATTAATTTTAGGTAAAAATATTGTGATTGAAAATAAGGTTTATCAAAAGTGTGACCAAATTCATTAGAAGTTCAAGAGGGTCTTATTTGTTTATAAATTTTATCAAAACTCACTTTATCAGAAGTATAATTAGATAAAAGTTAATTTAAACAATAAAATTCATATTTAATTTCAATAATCATATTCATATTATCTAAATTTTGTTCATCATATTTCTGATCAACCAAATTTTAATCAACAAAATTCAAATAAGAATTTTTTTTAATCTAATTCAGTTGAAATTTTTGAAATTTATAAAGTTAATTTAAAATTATTTTATTATGTTTTTATTCAGTAAACTCATTTGTGATTTTCATCTTATTATTTTATTTTATCATAAGAGTTATATAACTCACTATTTCAGCTATAATAGGTAAATTTTCTTCATCTTTCAATGAATTGAATTTTTTAACATGTGATGGATTGTTTTTTTCATATTTTTTTAAATTTAAATGAATATATTCAATATTATAAGTAAATTTATAATCTAGACTTAAATTTTTAAAATATTCTATAATTACCTTTACTATGATGAATTTTTCATTCCTCAAAATATGAGAATAATATCCAACTATTTTTTATCTTTTAGTTCCTTTATATTCTAATGAACTATCTAAAGATGTGTCACATTCACTAGCACTCTAGGTGTCTAAATCTGTCAATGTTTTTCTTTCCTTTTATTTTAGAATACCTATTTGACTTTCTATTTTTCTTTTTCTATTTGGGACAATCATTTCTAATACAAACTTCATTCTTAAATTTATAACAAGTTACTTATAATTCTTTCTTCTTGTATTTCATGTATTTATGATAAACATACTAGAAATTTATATTATCACTAAGATTATTAATTCGTCATTCAATTTGATAAAGTTCATTATTAATATTATCTCAACCACTTTTATATGAATGCTTACATTTTCTCTTTAAAACAAGGGATTTAAAAGTTTTAGTAATAGTGTCAATGGTATTATAATTAAAGTTACCAAAAATAGAAGAGAATTATATTTCATTATTCTTTTATCTTTTTCATAATTGCATCTAATACTGATTTAATATTGCATTAATATTTCAAATAAGTCATCCAAAATTAAATTTTTTAAATATTTATTATCATTTATTGTTATCCTCTTGGATTCCTATTATTTAGGCATAATATCAATAATATTTTTAATTATTTGGTATTCTGATAACTATTTTTCATCCAAATATTTTAAACTCTTTAAAATAGTCATGGAATATTGATGTGTTTTTTTTTGTTTCTCCATAAAGAAAATCAAAGGCTTGTAATCTACTCTTAACATAGTCTAAGGAGTTTATCTCTTACTTCATCCAAATTCCATTTATTGTTTCATAGAAAGATATCTAAATATATATGTTCCTAGTTATAGAACATAATATAGTATTGTGAACTTTTTGGTTTACCTGATATTTAAGTTTTTTTAATAATAAAATTAAATAATATCCTTCTTTAAGAATTTATAGTTTCCTTGCAGCATGATAAAGTTTTTGAATCCATTATTAATAATATATGATTTTAAATGATCACTCTAGTAATCATAATCATCTCCATCAAAAATAGGAAGTCTATTCAGATTTAAGTTTTTTAGTGTTCCAACTAGTATTATTTCCATCACAAAATATTTTTCCTCTAACAACATTGTTAGTGTAAGGAAAATAAGTTCAAAATCTCATAAACTAATTGAAATTTGGAATTAAGTAAAAACATACTAACACCAAAGGTTGGTGTCAATAAAAATTAAAAAAATATTATAACCTGGGTAATAACTAGATTTGATACCAATTGTTATTCCAAGGTATGATGGATAATAAAATAAAGTGGTTTAATTGTAGTTTTTAAAATAAAACTTACAATTTTTTGTCTTCCACAAGTATTATGTTGATATATTTTTCAAATTACTAATCAAATCAAAGATCATAGTAATAAAATTATAAATTAGATGAAATACAATAAGCATGGTGGAAATAATGTGATATACATTTTAACTAATATCGATGAAAGTGATAACATAGAAAAAATTCAAAAAAACAGAAAATATTAGTTAACAAACAGAATAATCCTTTAAAAGGATATTATTAAAACCACACTTTTAAACCAAAGTGTGAGGTGGATCTATATACCGGATCCAAGGTATGCATGAAATTAAACTTATAGTAAGGTGTCTCTAATTTTATGCCAATTAGAAGGTATATCTTCATATCCCATAATCCCTTAACTAAACCTATCAGTAGTAGCTCACTTCCACATGTCAAAGATACTTGACCTCTGTCTTCCTAGATTGGTAATCCCTTAATCCATATGATTAGAAATTCCCCTATCTTCTTGTTCCTTGAATCCCTTAATCATGTAGGATCGAAAAAATAATAATTATAAAGGAAATTGATGATATATTTACAATTATTTTTTTTAATATAATCTATTAATAGAAACACTAAAAAAGAAAAAGATTACATTGATCAAAAGTTCTCTCCATAATAATAAATTGTAATAATTAAGAACTAATAATGTCACGACCCATCCTCGGGGCCCATGTTGTGACTACCCCAAGCCCGCCTTCCATAGGCCAGGGGCTGGCGACTAGCACCAAAGGCGTAAATACCAATAAAAAAGGGAAGGCATTTCCTTTATAAAAGTAAACAACACAATAGAGCACAAGCGGAAGCAAACACTAAGTACAAAAGAATGTACTGAAAATTAAATGGGCCAGAATACAAACCCAACTAAAAAGTACAGCTACAACTAAACGAGAGTACAATAGAAAAGAAATGCAGCTGGAAGAATAGAAGTAGCTCCTGGGTCATCCACCTCGAATCCTACCTGAAGGGTAGGTACAGATAGCGCAGCTCCTAGATCGTCCACCACGGATCCTACCTAAATGGTAGGTGCAGATAGCCTCCTCAACGCTCTCACCCGTCAACCTCCTCTGAGTATCTTCTCGTCGTGAAGTCCACCTCCGAACAGCGACTCGTCATGAGTTCCACCTCCAGGTACCGTCCAGTCCTCGAACACTCGGCCTCCATCTGTGTTGTCCGTCGTCTACATCCAACAAAACGAGGTGCGGGCATAGCCTGTGCAGGGGTGAGTATAACAATACTCGGTAGGGACCCTGAGACCCTCAAGGTCTCACTAATCCAACAAGGATGACCACAAATCAGGATCTAAACAGATAACCCTTACATAGGTATAAACCCATACTTATACCTAAGTTATCAAGTAACCCATCTCAATCAAGAGGTATCACATAGATATGAAATCAATGGATTACCACTAATTAGGTATATGCCCATACATATACCTAAGTTATCAAGTAACCCATCTCAATCATGAGGAAATAAAAAAGGTCAATGACTCAACTCAAACCACGATTTTCATTATCGAAACTGCAACTGCTGAAGAGCTCCTCCTCTATCGAGTACACTGATCCTATCACGACTCTAAGGCGTTTCTCACTAACCTTATACTGCTGAGGTAATCCTCCTGTCGAGTACCGCGGGTCATCCACCCAAACACAGTAGTGCTCCCCGCCGGGGTCTGCCACCCAAACACAGTAGTGCACCCCCCCCCCCTCCCCCCCCCCCCCTAATAGCCTGCAGAGGTACTCCTTCTATTGAGTACCGCGGGTCTGCCACCCAAACATAGTAGTGCTCCATGTCGTGGGTCTGCCACCCAAACACAGTAGTTCTCCCCACTGGACTATACAAGTCACTACGACTCGAATCGGACAAGCAGTCATCAGGTCTCAGCAAGCTACACGGTCTCTGTATTCCGCACGCTCATCTCCGAGAGGGTCCGCTCTATGAGCTACAGGTCGATACTCCAAGTATCAAAAAGCCCCATGAAGAAGTATCTCAAAGGACCACCTCGTCATAGGGGTCTCAACACAATAGACGGCATGTCAATCGGACGCCCAGTCTGTGAGTTATTAGCCTTTTAGTCTAGGGGGCCCGGTTGGTTTCGTGTACGAACCAACCCGGCCATATCTCAATTGTACCCCAAACTCACATAGGTTATACTCAAAGGGACTGTTTCTCAACAGGATCATCAATGTTGTAGATGGTTCGTCAAATGGGTGTATGGTCTGAAAGTTATCGGATTTTCCATTCCAGGGGCCCTGTAGGATTTCGGGTTCAATCCAACCTGTCCATATACCAAATACGTCCAAACCTCAGGTGAAGTATGAAAAAATATTCGTCTCACCAAAAGGAATCCAAAAAAGTTGACGGCACGTCAATTGTACGTCCAGAGCTCAAGTTATAAGTGTTTCTGCTCCGAGGGTCCGGTTGGTTTCATGTTCGAACCAACCCGGCTGTACCCAAAGTTCTCTGAAACCCTGAGTGTAATATATTGAAACGACCGTCTCGATCCAAAGATCCCAACACAACTAATGGTGCATCGATCAGAGATCCATAGCTCAAGTTATGGGTGTTAGAGCGGATCTATCCATAAACAGGGAGTTTGGGCCCGGTCCGACCCGGTCCAATACCCCCCCCCCCCCGGGTCGGCCCGAACCGGGTTGACCCGACCCGGGTCCGGGTCCGGCCCAGTTGGGCACAGCCCATCCCGGCACGGGCGGTCCGGACTGGCGTGGGCGGTCCGGCCCGGCGCGGGCAGTCCGGCCCGGCGCGGGTGGCCGACCCAGCGCGGGCGGACGCGGAAGGGGGGAAAATCGTCACCCCCTCTGATTTCTGAATCGGCGGATCCCTGTGGGGTCCCCCCTATCTGACCGCCGGGGGTTTCAAACCTTCGGTCTTCTTGGTAACGGCAGGCTATTTTGGCCGGCCAGTGAGCTACAACGGGACCCCCGCGGGTCCAGCCTCCTGATGCGCCGGCGGCCGGCGGAGTCCGGCCACCCCCTTGCTGAACCACTACAGCCAAAGGGCCGCCGCTCTTTCCCGTCTGGCATGGTGTGACGGCGCTGCACCCCTCCAATGCGGCTTGCCCCGTTCGTGGTGCTCTGGCGCGGCGCGACAGCGCCGCGCCCCTCCGCCGCGTCCCACTCTTGGCCGTGGCCTCCTTCGGCTTCACCGGCGCGGCGTGACGGTGTCGTGCTCCTTTGTCGCGGCTCGCTCCGGCCGCGGTTCTCTCATTCCCATGCAGTGCAACAGCACCGCGTCCACTACTAGAAAAGAAGGTTATACCAACGGTTCTAAACCATTGGTATAGGCTGGAAAACCATTCGTATAGCCTATACCAACGGTTTTCCAAACTGTTGGTTAGTAAGTCGTGAGGAAAGCCTTATACCAACGGTTTGATCTAAACCATTGGCATATTGTTTTTTTTTAATTTCTCCCAATGTATACCAATGGTTTAGAACCTTTGGTAATGTATTTTTTGAGAATTATTATACCAACGGTTTTTAACCGTTGGTAATGTGATTTTCCAGAACACCTATACCAACGGTTTAGAACCGTTGGTATTGTGTTTTTTCAGAATTCCATAACACCTATACCAACGGTTCTAAATTGTTGGTACTGTGTTTTTCCAGAATTCCAGAACACCTATACCAACGGTTTAGAATCGTTGGTATAGTGTTTTTCCAGAATTCCAGCACTCTTATACCAACAGTTTAAAACCGTTGGTATTGAGTTTTTCCAGAACTGCTGCACAGCATCCCCCCTCTAGTATCCCCTCCACTATACACCTGCATAAAAAATATCACAAAAACCACATAAATACTTAAAACAGTATAAAAACACCTAAAATAGCATAAAAAAATACATAAAACCATCAAACTCTTACAACCATGTCATGTACTACAATTCCCTATTTCAATCTTCATATGACAACAATCATCTAGTAGTAATTCACCTCACCCCTGCACAACCCCCCAACCAGCACAGCCCCCCCACCTCCCCATCAAATTCTAATGGGCAGAATAGTATGAGAAATACCTATTAGAGTTGAATAAGAGTTTGAAATGGACTCATATCCCATTTTTCTGATCCTAGATTTGGGTATGTAATGATTTGTGATGAATTTTTCATTGAACTTGTATTGTTTATAATATATGGTGAAAAGGTATTTTCTTAGGAGTCTCTTCACTTATGAATCCATGAGTGAAACTACCCAACTCATGAAAAAGAGTTTGTGACTATTGTTGATGAGTGTAAATTTCAGTTGTATTCACTTAAAATGATGTCCTTTTGAAACAAAAGAGATACTTTGAGTGGTTTTATCCACACCGTGCCTTGGATTGAGGCAGGGTTGACTCATACACATCACATATGACCAATGGATCGTTTTCCTAAAGTTTTAATAGAATCTGAATGCGTTTTGTCAGTTTTCTGTATGCCAGTACTTGTTTTCACTTAAAATCATGTCCATTTCAAGTAAAAGTGAAACAGTTTGAGTGGTACCGGCCACATCGTGCCTCATATTGAGGAGAGGTTGACTCATACACGTCAAAAATTACCTATGGATACTTTTCCTAAAGTATCAACAGAATCAGAATGTGTTTGGTCTATTTTTCGTATGTCAATTGTTGTTTTTACTTAAACTGTTGTCCATTTCAAATAAAAGTGAGACACTTTGAGTGGTGCTGGACACACCGTGCCTCAGATTGAGGCGGGGTTGACTCTTACATGTCACAAATGACCCATGGATCATTTTCCTAAAGTATCAACACAATCCGAATTCGTTTGGTCAGTTTTCTGTATGTCGTTTATTTTACTTAAAAGCGCATCCATTTTAAACAAAAGAAAGACACTTTGAGTGGTACCAGCCACACTAGCCCTCAGGTTGAGGTGGGGTTGACTCTTACATTTCAAAAATGACCCATGGAAACTTTTACTAAAGTATCAAAAGAATCCGAATGCGTTTGGTTGGTTTTCCGTATGCCGGTTGTTGTTTTCACTTAAAATCCTATCCATTTAAAATAAAAGTGAGACACATTGAGTGATATCGGCCACACCGTACCTCGTATTGAGGCGGGGTTGACTCGTACACGTCACATATGACCCATGGATCGTTTTCCTAAAGTTTAAACAGAATCCTAATGTGTTTGGTCACTTTTTCGTATTCCAGTAGTTGTTTTCACTTAAAATCTTGTCCATTTTAAATAAAAGTGAGACAGTTTGAGTGGCACCGGCCACACTGTGCCTCAGATTGAGGTGAGGTTGACTCATACACATCAAAAATGACCCATGGATACTTTTCCTAAAGTATCAACAGAATCTGAAGGTGTTTGGTCCATTTTCCGTATTTCAGTTGTTGGTTTTACATAAACTGTTGTCCATTTCAAAGAAAAGTGAGACACTTTGAGTGGTGTCGGCCACACCGCACATCGGATTGAGACGGGGTTGACTTGTAGACATCACAAATGACCCATGGATCGTTTTCCTAAATTATAAACACAATCTGAATTCATTTGGTCAGTTTTCCATATGTCGTTTATTTTACTTAAAAGTGCATCCATTTTAAACAAAAGAAAGACACTTTGAGTGGTACCGGCCACACAGGCCCTCTGATTGAGGTGGGGTTGAATTTTACACGTCACAAATGACCCATGGAAACTTTTCCTAAAGTATCAACAGAACCCATATGCGTTTGGTTGGTTTTTCGTATGTCGGTTGTTGTTTTCACTTAAAATCCTGTCCATTTCAAATAAAAGTGAGACACTTCAAGTGATACCGGCCACACCGTGCATCGGATTGAGGCGGGGTTGACTCGTACACGTCATATATGACCCATGTATATTTTTTCAAAAGTTTAAATAGAATTCTAATGCCTTTGGTCAGTTTTCCATATTTTCAGTTGTTTCATTCACTTAAAATGATGTATTTTTGAAAAAAATTACAAAAACATAATGGGGGAATAAAAGTTAATGATATTCTGGAAAAAAAGTTACATAATGAGTAACAGTCTATAAGGAATAAAATTTATAGAAAGATTGACTGTGTGGGAACTATGTTAGGAATTTGAGGAATGATAGTTACATAATGTTCAATATCAATTGTAATAAGATGTTATAGAACCCAAAACCGGATTTGTTTATCTAGTTTACAGAAATCCAAACAACCTAAGAACTTTTGAATCCCTCTCTTGCTGCACTAGAACCATCAATTTAGCATAACATATAAGCCTGAATGCATTGAAATTAATTTACATTGTTCAGGATCAATTTCAGAGTACAACATATCTCTATCATCAATGACATAGTGATCATGCAAAAAGCATCAAATGAAATATCCAAGCAGGTACCATTTAGGGAGGGACATGATTTCCTTCATTCTTGGTAGCACTTCATAAGCACTAACTTTGAGAACTCTGACAGCATGGTCTGCATCAAAATATTATAAACCATTATTTTTTTATCTTCTTATAGTAAGTGTTGAGTTTTATAAGACATTTGCAATAAGTGAGCCTAATTCCATTAGAAGGCTAGAAAATATGTATAGAAATAGAAATATATCTAATAACACGTTGGAGTTATTCATAATTGGAAAGGACCATTATTCATAATAAATGATACAATTATTGGTGATAGTACCTTGAGAACCAAATACATCCGCAACAAAGACACCCTCCCTAAAGGTCTGTTTGAAGAGGACATCATGAATGATCAATATTATGCACCTTATAACAATATTAGTTTCCAACCAAGGATAATTTTTTATACCGTGTTTAAAACTCACAAGTTGTCCCAAATGAGATTCCACTTCAGCAATAACCATTTTTTGCTGACTTCATATCATAAATCCTAGCAGAAGAGACTTGTCCTTTTCTTTAAGAGAAGACCCATCAAAAAAGACACATTGAACTTCATAATAACCAAATTGTTGATTTCCCTGAATAATTTTCCACCACGCATCTCCACAGCTAAGCAACTGTTGTCCGTGTTTAACTTCTACATTGTAATGGGTGCATTACATCTATGAAATATCCCCAGTTTGACATACCTATCCTACCTCCCAATGAATTAGATTTGCAGCAACAATTTTATGGCCACCACTAATTCTCCCTCTACCACAAGAAACCCATGAAGATATTGTTCTCAGACTTAACACAACAGTAGAAATCATAAATTATATTGGAACAGGATTGAAAATTTATTCTCAACAAATTAAAATAGTAATCCTAAAGTAACATACATTTAAAATAATAAAAGGAAACAAAATTAATGAAACATGCAGCACCTCCCCCTCTCACCTCACCCCCCACCTACGTAGCCCATTCCCCCAATACTCCCCCCTAGCCATCCTCTTCCCCCACCCTGCCCAGCCCCTTCCCACAGCAGCCCCCTCCCCCCTGCCCAGATCTCCCCCTCCCATCCTGCCCTGCTCATCTCTTCCATCAAGTATAACATATCTTCTACAAAAAATTTCCATGTTTCGTTCAACACAACCTGTGCAATGAATGATGGAAACATATGATAAATCAGCATGTATCTAATTTTTCGACTGGATATGATCAACATGTGAAAATATAGGTAATCCACTACCTGTGATAGCTGGTAATATTGAAGGCTGGTAGATTTTACATAGCCCATTTATTCCACCAATAAGATCAACAACATTTGTCAATGAAAAAAATAGTATTGCATCATGAGAAGTAATCGACCTGGAGAACATAAAAAAACAGTAGTACATCATGTGAATTAAATGATAGGGAGAGTATCTGGCCATAGAAAAAGTGGAAAACATAAAAAACATTGACCCCAATAGTGGAAAATGTTATTAAAAACATGATGTAATACATTTGAAAACATACCAACCTGCCCATCACCTGCCCCTCTCCTCCCCTCCCCCTCTACCCAACCTTTGCCCCCATCATCCCCCTCCCTCCTGCCATCACCCAGCCTTTCCCCTACCCTCCCCTCCCCTCCCCTTCCCTACCCTCCCCTCCAACCTGCCAAGCCCCTGCCCCTCCCCTCCCCCCCTGCCCACCCTTTTCCTCCGACATCCCCCTGCCCCTCCCCTCCCCCCCTGCCCACCCTTTTCCTCCAGAAACCCCCTCCCCTCCCCTCCCCCCTGCCCAACCTCTTCCCCCAGCACCCCCCTCCCTCCTACCATCATCCTCCTATCCCCGACCCTCCCCTCCCCTCCCCTTCCCTGCCCTCCCCTCCAACCTGCCCAGCCCCTGCCCCTCCCCTCCCCTCCCCCCCTGCCCACTCTTTTCCCCTAGCAGCCCCCTCCCCTACCCTCCCCTCCCCTCCCCTTCCCTACCCTCCCCTACAACCTACCCATCCCTTGCCCCTCCCCTCCCCCCTACCCACCCTTTTCCTCCAGCAGCCCCCTGCCCCTCCCCTCCCCTCCCCCCTGCCCACCCTTTCCCCCAGAAGCCCCCTCCCCTCCCCTCCCCCCTACCCAACCTCTTCCCCCAGCACCCCTTCCCTCCTGCCATCATACTCCTCTCCCCGACCCTCCCCTCCCCTCCCCTCCCCTTCCCTGCCCTCCCCTCCAACCTGCCCAGCCCATGTCCCTCCCCTACCCTCCCCCCCCCATGCCCACCCTTTTCCCCCAGTAGCCCCCTCCCCCCTGCCCAACCTTTCCCCCCAGCAGCCCCCTCCCTCCTGCCATCACCCAGCCCCTCCCCTACCCTCCCCTCACCTCCCCTTCCCTGTCCTCCCCTCCAACCTGCCCAGCCCCTGCCCCTCCCCTCCCCTCCCGCCTACCCACCCTTTTCCTCTAGTAGCCCCCTGCCCCTCCCCTCCTGCCCACCCTTTTCACCCAGTAGCGCCCTCCCCTCCCCTCCCCCCTGCCCAACCTCTTCCCCCAGCACCTACCCATTCATGAAATAAGTTTACATGCAGATATAGTAATATTTAAAAATAACAATACATACTATGTATGACTAATAGGGAAACACTTTAATAAGAAATTCATAAATATGTATAAGAAATCTTTTAAAATAGTAAGTATGATAAATTTGGAAACACTTCAATAAGCATTCCATAATTTAGTTGGCATCCCCAAAATTCCTAGAAGATCCACCATTACTAAAACAGAAATCATCCCCTGAACAGAATGGAAATTCAAAAACAGCACGATTCACTTCAAAAACACAAAAAATAAGAACATAATCAATAATATTTCGAGTGATTTTTTTTAACATTAGGATGACCATATTAACTTATCAAACCAGATATCATACAGGGAATAATTTAGTTCATTCTAATTCCAGATATAAATCTATTCATATTAACCAATAATGGTGACCATAGGGAATATGGAAACCGTTTTTCATAATCATTAGGGAAACAGTTATTCATAAAAAGTCATTAAAAACACTATGTATGAGAAATTGGGAAATAATTGTATAAGAAAGTGGAAGATATAGTTTGGATGAAAGGTAACATAACAAAATTTGTATAGAAAATGAATTATATCTGAAAATATGGTTGATTTATTCTTAAACAGGGTCTACTTTTAAATGATCAGAGTATATGTAAATAACACAATCTCATATATAACTCTTAATAATGAATGGGAAAAATGTATAGGTGACACTTGAAATCATTGAAGTACAAATATGATGTTTAATAGTTGCAGGGTTTTAATATACCTGCACTAAATAAAAGATTACTGTGGATTTGAAACATTATATATACAATCAATAGTGTTGGTCCCAAGTAATGTTTTCATAAAGCATTAATACTTAAGTACAATTAAATGGTTTTTTCAGCTACAACCAAGAAAAGACAATATTTCTTATGATAAATTATCCAAACCAAGTGCAGAAGGATCCTTGCTGGAAATTTTTATTACCAACACAGCTCCCTGAAATAGTGAATCGTGAAGGTATTAAGAACATGGTGCATTGGGAAAACATGTGAGACCTGAATAGAGGACGAAAAATAAAGCTATAATCATGACCTTGGTATGATCAAAACAATAATGTACAATTACTAATTTCAAAAGAACATTTATTTGCATATGATTATTCCACGCATGTTACTATCAGTCATAAAACTATCAGGTATAAATGACATAAAATGCACTTCTATGGAAAAATGACATAAACATGAAATACATGGATAACTAAGAAAGCTAAGTAATACAAAATAGAAAAATGGGTATCACATTACCAAGGAATACTAAAGGTCTAGGTAGTAGACTAATCATACAATAAGAATCAAGTGCAAAAAAGAGATCTGATAACAATGTCCCTATGAAGCAGAGGAAAACCCCAGAGTGGAAAACCAGGTTCAAAAATAAAAAGTTATACAAAATTAAAAAATGTAATGGATCAATCTGCCCCTGATCACCATCACCATCACCACTGTCATCATTTTCCTCATCCTTTCTGACATATCTATCCTCGTCATCATCCTTGTCATCGTCCCCATGCTCATCGCCAGCCTCATCCTCATCCTCGGCCCCATCCTCACCCTCGGCCTCATCCTTGCCCTCGGCCCCATCCTCGCCCTCGTCCTCATCCTCATCCTCGCCCTCATCCTCTTCAGCATCCTCATCGTCACCAGGAATGTCATCATCTAGACTTCCACTAGAGCTGCCTCCTGGTGCATTAGATAATGCACCCATCGATGAAATAAATGTCTGACAAGCCATGCTGGCCTCTGGTGGAAGTGATGAAGATAATTCTTTCATCAGTTTCATAAATTCTTTGTCCCTCATTTGAACTTGTACTTCCAACTCTGTGACCCTTTTATCAGACTTTCTTGCATGCTCCTTGACCTGTTCCAACTCGGTGATACTAGAATGGATACCTAGAGAGGACCAATACCTCGTTGGGACTATATTCTTACCAGGTCGGCAGCGTACTCGACCAGAGTGCTCCTCTCCCAAAACCTGATATAAATGATCGTGTGGCCCAAAATTGTCAGGCTCCTGGGCATCAAGAGCCTATAAAGCAGCCTGTTAAAAATATTAATAGATTATTAAATTTCAAAATAGATATTAAACTTTGAAATAAACAAATTAAAACTTACAATCTTTTCTTGGGTTGGTTCATTTACTGAAGTTCCATCATTTTTATTCTACTCTATAAAAACAATTTTTCTCGATGTATACGTCCTTCAATATTCAATTTGTGCTTCTGTAATGACATTGAAACAATATAAAGTGAAAGTATAATCATATATTCAATATTCAATAAATCACATAATTTAAGTAGGAAACAATAAAAAGGGAAAGTCCTAAAGAAAAATTATAAAAAACTATATCGTACCAGCTGCCTCTCATGATCTGACATAGTTGTACACCCCAAAGTGTGCAGGTATTGATTTGAATCAATGTTTTTTTAGAATATTCCTAAATAATGTTTAATAATAAATAATATTATATTAATGAAAAATATGAAAACTATCATTTAAATACCTCAAATGAGATTAATACCTTAAATTTGGCAGTTGCACAATGGGTAATAATTTGGCGATATACAGGTCATGCTTATAAGCTCTCCAAAGCTCTCCTAACTCTTTTAAACGCGGTGGTCGTGAACCTTCACCATCAGGTAAGTTAAACTGAATCTGAAACCCAATATATTAGTTCATATAAATACAAAAAAAAAATACGTTAAATCCAATAGATTTTTTACCCATATTTTTTCCCACGTGTTATCTTTGACTTTGTGTGGCAGATGTCTCCAAGAGAGAGGGCTGACCAGAATGATATCGGAGTATTTGGCTAGAGTCCCCAAAAAACCCCGACATTCCTGCCCAGATTTCTCAATCATTTTTCCATCAACATTGTATTCAACCATCAACTATGTCTACTGGTTCCATACCGCACGCAAGCGAGTACGCCCCCTACCCCGCCTCCTATCTGTAGATGAATCTGTTATTAAAGAAAAATAATATCAGTACAAGTTATAATAAAAATAAATTTTGGTATAAAAAATTGATAGAGTTATATAAATATACCTGTGGTAGTCGGATCAATGGGAATCACTGGATGTGCAGAAGATGAAGGAATATCCTGTATAGGTGGAGTGTCCCTCAGTGTATTCTCCTCAGCCACATACTGTGTCGCAGCAGGAGTCGAAGAAGGTGGAATATAATAGCTCGGAGATAATGAACCAGAAGCAAAAGATGATGGCATAGACATCTGGCCAACTGGTAGTGTAAACATCGGAGGTCTAAATATACCGTGTGTCCCTGAAGACATGCCAGGATCAAAATGGGGTGAAGAAGATACGTATGTGGTAGTGGAACGTCTAACTCTCGCCCCATGAGCCCTCGTACCACTGGCCTCGGTACTGGGACCACGAGATGATCGTCCATCTCTGACACCACCCCCCCCCCTCCTACCACTAGCCTCTCTACTGGGAGCAATATCGGGCTCCTTATCATATATATCTCGTCCAGGGGGTCGATCTTAAAAAAAGAAATTAACACAAAAGTAAACACATGATATTATAAGTTATTGAAATATTTATATTTGAAATAAAATACTCACAATAGGGATGAGTGGAGGAACACCCATCTGTATCATGCGACGATTATTATCTGTAATCTTTTTCTGTCGCCTCTCTTCAATGGGCGTCATTTCCTGCAATGAAAACAAATATAGAAGTAATTAGAAACAGATAACTAATGTGTAACCCAAAAAAAATATAGAAAAAACATTCTGATAAAAAAACATAAAGTAAAAGAAGATTTATGGTGGTTTGAAGGTAAGTACTAGGATACACACTCTGAATGATGTAGGTGAAACATATAGGTGAAAACACGACTGTATGATTCTATATATTTCCCACCACAACATCGGGTTCACAATCAACTCTGAAAATTGAGCTATTGGCGTCATCATAAGTAATAAATGGATTGCTTCCAATTGCAGTAGGGATAGTGTCAACTTCATCATCACCATCATCAAAAACATGTATGGGATTTACTTCAATAATTACACCGAATTTAGGATGAATATGATCTTTGACATAAAAAACTTGTTTCACCATTGATGCCAATACATATGGTTCATCGGTGGAAAGGTTGCGAGTCATGTCAATAACTCAAAATCCACAATCATCAATAAAGGTGCATTGCCTCATCATTGAATCAAACCATTGACATTTCATCATCATGACTCTACTATGCGAGTAATAATCCAAAATTATTATTTTCTCCATGACTCCATAATAAGCAACATTTTCATAATGAGGTCTAGTATCCGATGAACTGGCATAATAGTCTGTTGTGGTGGTTAGCATAACACCATTATGTTGTGTTCTCATGTTTCTTGCTCGTTCAGTGATAATAAATTTGTATCCATTGATCACAAGTGATTTACAAGCACTAACCATGGTATTAGGACCAAAATCCAAAGATCTTATTTCCTCAGAAATAGAATCTGCAGGAAAACTCGATACCTGAAATATAAAAAAATAGTAATCGTAATTAAATATTATTTTTATTTAGTTATTACAGAAATATTTTTACCTTCAATTTCAACCAAGCAAAAAACCCTTTGCTATGAAAAGTCTCTTTCCTTATCAAAGATAAATAACGATGCTTTCTATATATCAATTCTTTATGTTCCCTATAGATAAAAATAATAATAGTTTAACAAATATTTAAAATTACAAGAGATAAGATAATAGATACCTGTACAATTTACTTACTTGATATACTCATCGAACAAATCACAATTGAACAACACTGTGCGATGTACCATCTCTCACTCTTCAAGGTTTAATGTCATCAATGTATATGATCCTGGAATTCCTCCTGTCTGAGGAAGTGATGGAAAACTGGGTTCAATTTTCCCATACTATTCTACTTCATTTCTCATTGGTCTGTTTATTCTCGTAGTAATATCAGACAAATATATTGAGCAGAAATCCATACATTCTTGATCCAAGTAACCGTTCACAATAGAACCTTAGGGATAATTCTGGTTACGAACATATGATTTCAATGTGCACATGTTTCTTTCAGTTGGATACATCCAACGGAAAGCAACGGGTCCTCCAAGAAGTATTTCAGTCAGAATATGGATAGTCAGATACAACATGCATGTAAAAAATGATGGAGGGAATATTTTCTCTAACTCACACAAAATTAATTGTGTCTCTGCCAAAAGTTTTTGTAAGAAGGATTTGGACAACCTCTTAGCACAAAGATCTATAAACAAATAGCACAACCGAATAACTGAGACTCCAACATTATTGGACAAGAGATGATGGATTTCTATTGGAATCAACTCATGCAAAAGGACGTGATAATCATGAGTCTTCAAAGATTTCAACTTCAACTCTTTTCTGTTGACCCGTTTTGATATATTTCTTGAATAGCCATCAGGAACTTTAATAGTCTCTAGAACTTCTAGAAATTGATTTTTTACAGGTTTCATCACATAAGAAGCACATGGAACTTTCCATTTATTTTCACTGATACAGACAGGATGCAATTCGGGTATGATCCCCCAATCTACCAAGTCATGCCGAGATTGTAAATCATCTTTTGTCTTCCCCTTGACATTTAGAAGACGAAAGAAACATTTCACATATATTCTTTTCAATGTGAATTACGTCTAAGCAATGACATAACAAGTTGGTTGACCAATACGACAACCAAAAGAATATACTCTTCTTCTTCCAATTGTAACAGGTATCATTGGAAACATTTTTCCTCTTTCTAGATTTCATTACACCCTTCCCAAATGAATAACTAAAATCTTTCAATTCATTAAGCACATCAGTTCCAGACATACGCTGAGGTGGATCGTCATTCTCCATGGTATTTTCAAATCTTCGACAATTGTTTCTATATGGATGGTTCATTGGAAAGAATCATCGATGTCCAATAAAACTAAAACTACGATGATATTTCAGTCTTCTCGATTGAGTATTCTTCATATAAATAGGACATGAAAATTTTCCTTTTGTGCTCCATCCAGACATCATTGCATAAGCAGGAAAATCATTGATTGTCCACATAAGTACAGCACGCATATGAAATATGTCTTTCAAACATGCATCGTATGTGGGAACACCCAAATCCCAATGAATTTTCAACTCTTTTATTAAATTTGCATGTATACATCTATATCATTGTCGGGATCATAAGGGCCAGATATCAGTATACTCAAGAAAGTGTAAGGCTTTTTCATACACAACCAAGGGGGGAGGTTATAAATGTGTATGAAAACCGTCCATGTGTTGTGCGAAGTAAGCATCTGCCCAAATGGATTAAAACTATCACATGAAAGACCCAGTCTCACATTATGCACGTCGGCTGCAAATTCAGGATATCGAGCATCAAATCTCTTCCATGCAAATCCATCTGCAGGGTGAACCAACTCTTCATTATTCTTTTTTCTCTCAATGTCATGCCATCGCATTTTTACGGATATTTCATCAGACATGAAAAGGTTCTATAATCTGTGGATCAATGGAAAGTGTCACATTACTTTTTATAGCACACGATATGGTGTTCCATCATATTTTGGCTTCCATCGGGAGGTTCCACGTTTGATACAATCATTTCTTTCAGCAGTTTCCTCTCAAAATAAGCTGCAATCATTCGGGCAAGCATGAATTTTTTTTTGAGAATCCAAGTATATCAACTAACTTCCATGCCATATAGTGGTTTGAGGGAATATATACATCATCTGGAAGTAATTCCTTCAAGAAGGTAATAATGTAATCAATTGCAGTATTTGAAATCCCATACATAGTAATCCCATGAAACAATCGGATTAAAAATTCCAACTTTTTCATTTTACCACATTGTCGATATACTGGAGTCATCGCAGCATCATTCAATTTTTTCACCCTATCAACATCATCATTTTCATTAGACGCATCATGTGTGATTGTATAGAAATCTTGTTGGCTGGACATCCTTTCCTTCTCATGATGCTGAATAAATAGAAACCGATCATATATCAAACTCTCCAATTCAGTCCTATAATTTGGATCGTCAACATTTTGAGATTCCATTTTCTCTCCATTGTGATACTACACATAATAGTTTGTTTGGAAACCATATTTGGTTATATTATAGCTAACTGCTTCACGACTCAACCAAGTTCTTCCAGAACAATTAAAACATGGGCAGTGTATGCGACCACTATCTGAAGCCTTGTCAAATGAAAAATCTAGAAAGGTGTTCAAATTATTTTGAAAATCAGTTGAAATCCGATCAGTTTCGTACATCCAACTTCTGTCCATTCTGTAAAAAAATTGCAATAAGTCATTTCAAATCCATTCAATAATATTGAAGTTTAATAAAAAAATATTTAGGTAAATGACAATTGTTTACTTTATATAAAATCATAACTGACACATTACTCTATATGAGAATCATATTAAGAAATACAACAAAATACAGTGTATATAATAAAATAAGATACAGAATTTCTAATGCCTATATTCAAATATTTCCCAGAAAGATATAGGAAGTGGATCAAGGAATACATAATCCTTAAGGATCTTGTTGGGAGTACATGAGTTTTATACTTTAACTTCTTCAGGGAGATCAGGATGAAGAGTAGGATGAGGATCAGGGGAGTGGTGGGACTTTCCAAGGGGGTGTGGGGTGTCCAGTGGGGTGCGGGGTGTCTAGGGGGTGGTGGGGTTGTCCGGGGGGACGGAGGTGTCCAGGGGGTGGGGGCTATCTAGGGGGTCAGGGTGTCCAGGTGGGCAGGCTATCCGTGGGGGTGGTCAGGCTATCCAATGGGGTAGGGGGAGTCTAGGGGGGTGGTCGGGTTGTCCAAGGAGGTGAGCGGGGTGTCCAGGGGGTGGGTGGGGATGTCCGGGGGTACGGGGTGTCTAGGGGGTGGGCGGGCTGCCCATGGGGGTGGAGGGGCTGTCCAGGGGGTCTAGACTGTCCCGGGGGTGGTTGGGCTATCCAAGGGGGTGGGTGGGCTGTCCACGGGGGGTGGTCGAGCTGTCCATGGGGGTGGTGGCACTATCCAATGGGGTTGAGGGTGTCAAGGTGGTGGGGGGGCTTTCCAGGGGTGGGGGATTTCCAAGGGGTGGGGGCGTCCGGGGGGATGGGGGTGTCCGGGGGGTGGTGGGCGGGTGTCCGGGGGTGGGGTGGGTGGGCTGTCAACAAGGGTAGGGGCTGTCCAGGGGGCATGGGCTATCCAAGGTGGTGGGCAGGTGTCCGGGGGTAGGGTTGGCGGGCTGTCAACAAGGGTAGTGATAGGTGTGGAAATTGTACACCTAGAGTTTGATAAGGAAATACTTATGAGGATGGATTGGAATCTTGGTAGGTTCTTAGAGTGGGATGGTCCCTCTGAGTATATAAAATGTATTAAGAAATGTTTTAGGGAAATATAATTATCATACAGGGCACATGTCTATAAGGTGATAAAATTATATTTTCATAAATGTAAGATGGTATTTTATGTATTTTTTGGACTAAATGAATCTTAATTAGTTAATATAGATGAATAAGTTCTCTATAAAAAATATTAAGTAAAATTGATTTGTTACAGGACATTTTGTTTCTTTCTATGGATTAATATCCTTAAAAATACCATTAGTAGTGGGTCATATAAAGAATAATTCTCAAGATTGAGTTTTGGAGTATATATGGTTTTTATTATTTTTTTCCATGACTTTTGGGTTGATAAACACTATAACTTTCTTTATAGATCTCATGAATATGATTTTCCATCCATATAATGTCTCTTTAATCATTATATTTATAGATGAAATGACAATATATTTTATGAAATTATTTTTTAATGATTGACGCTCTGACATATTAATGATTACAATTCGATAAAATTTGATTTTTAAAAATAATTTTGTGTGTCAATATTGTATACAACAGACTAAGAGCTATTGAAATTAGAGAAGCACTAGGATTTTGGTCTATCTCAATCTCAACATCATGTCAAGGGGGTATCATCACAACCACCTCATAAAAAACAAAAACAAAAACCCTAACAACCTTGGTATCTTCCAACATAATAGCTTTAATCTATTCTATAAAAGTATGAATAATCACATAAACTAGGTGGTCCACATATCAACTTCCCACCTAAAATTCCCACTCAATAAAAAAAACTACATTTTTTATATCCCCATATGATTACACAACCCTCTTTCGTAATCATTTGATAAAAATATGTAAGGAATATAACTAGTTTATTCATTTGATGACATAGTATAGGTATATTTATATGAAAAGAACACCCCCACAATAATCATGCAGCCCTATCATCAGTCTAAACCCCTAGAACACATAAAAGAATCTAGTATGGACATTTACTAAAATATTTAACACCATAAGAATAAAAATACACTCTAAATATAGTTTTAGAGGATATAATGGTGTGTGTGAAAAAAATGATATTAAATCAATTTAAATGAATATGGAACAAATGAGGGTTTACAATACACTAAGAGTACCTCAAACAATCCAAAACCACTATAGCGCCACATATTCAACTTCATGAAACAGGACCTGGAAATCTTACCTACGTCTTTACTGATGACCACCTAATTGGAACACTCTATTTATGGTTCTTGAATACAAGGAACAAACTATGTTTGGTCTCTACCAACTCAATCACCCCCTTGTAGATCATAATCTTGTTTCCCCTTATACTAAAATGGTCTCACTGGAAGATACTTATAATGATGGTCCTAAACCATTCATTCTCCACAAAACAATGATCAAAGAACCATTGGACACATCTTAATGACGATACAAGCTCATCACATATAGGTTAAATTAAAATAGAAACAAAAACATATACACATCAAAATCAAAACTAAAAACTGAAATATTAGATAAATTTCAATAAAAATAAGGTACCAATTAAGAAAATACCTAATTTAGGATGGGTCTGATAAGATTTGGAAGGAGATTCAACACCTTGGATGGGATGGAGGAAGAGGAAGCCGAAGGAGCTCCAAGATCGCCAAACTTCTCTCATCGAAGGAGCTCTAAGATTGCCTTCTCCTATTTAGGGTTCTGTATCGCGAATGGGGGAGAGGACGGGCCGGTGTTAATTTGGGGGAAAGTTTTACCAACAGATTTTAAAAATCGTTGGTATATATCTTCAGGCCAAACCTATACCAACGGTTCCTCAGAACCGTTGGTAAAATCTTCCCCGAACCACACTTATACCAATGGTTCAATGAGAACTATTGGTAAAACTCCCCTAAACACACCTATACCAATGGTTCTAAGGAACCGTTGGTAAAATCTTCCCTAAACCATCCTTTACCAATGGTTTCATGAAACTGTTGGTATGGAAGTGTGGGGAAAAACCCACATTCCAGTAGTGGTCGCCTCCATTCCAAACCACAACGAAGATCAAAAACAAAAGGGGAGGAGGTTCGGCCGTGTTTGTGCGGTCCGACCTCCTCCCATTATATTGATAACAAGCGTCCAATAAATTATGAAGAACGTAAAAATAATACTTGAACAATGAAAAAACCCCTACCTCAAGAAAAATGACAAAATTCAGCATCGCGGTTGACGGCGTCGGCATACGTCCAAGGAGGGAATGACGTCTCACACCGGCTGCGGAGAGGAGAAGAACGGCACGCCGATCACTCCTTGCGGTGACAGCTTTCTTCGTCAAGGTCTTGACGTTCTTCAACGAAGATGATGGAGTTCTCCAAGACTTAGAGAATTCTCTCCAAATTTCCTCTCACAACTAAACAACCCCTAATAAAATAAGGCCTTCCTTATTTTATTAACACAAGCCAAGCTTTTTCAAATTTACAAAAGTTGAATTCACTTAAAATAATTTTGAGTTGTCAAAATGAATGGGGTGTTAAGTTGGCATTGTTAATGTGAGGGAGAGTCGCATAATTTAAGAGCGGGTTTTAGAGGAGTTAGGGAATTTGAAAAGGTGGGGGCTCGTGTGGGACCCACCTCCCTCATAACCACACATGGGAAGTTGGGTGGTCATGGGCCCCACAAATAACTTCCCATTAGAGAGTTTAACTACCACGGATAAAATAAAATTTCACACAGTTTTATTTTACATATCATTTAATCCCCAATTTTTTTACAACTCCTCCCGTGAAAACGCAACTCCAGAAAAGGTCTTCTTAAGCAATTATCGACGATGCGGTTTCATCGTTGCCCTCGTATTTTGATTCCGAGCACCGATTCAAAAGTTAGAAAATCTCGCTCGTTCGTTCACTGAACGTACCCGATCTAAACTTCGGAAAGTGATTCCGGGCATACCGAGCCTCGGAATCAGGCGCCGTCAGAAACTGCATACCTGTAAAATCCCAAATAATTTAAGAAAAAAATTTCCTTGAAATTTCCAAGTCTTTACATTACTCCCACCTCAGGGATTTACGTCCCCGTAAAGCTTCAACACACACTAAGGAAAACAAAGTGGTACTGAGCACACATATGAGCCTTCCACTCCCATGTGTTCTCCTGGAGGTTCTCGTGCTACTAGTGAAAGTGCACCTGAGGAATCGACCATCCATGTAGGAACCGCTCCTGTCGACCCTCACTCTCCACTGGAACCTCCGTGCATGTCACCCTGTCATCGACATCCAACTCCCTATGGTCGATGACGTGTGAAGGATCGTGCACGTATCTCCTCAGCTGAGATACGTGAATGATGTCGTGCACCCGGTGCAATTGAGGTAGAAAGGCCAGATGAACCTTGGAGATAACTTGCCTCCTCAGCCATATCTCCATAGACTTCATCGAGGTGAGACCCGTATAAAGACATGGTCATCACCCTTGAACTACAGTGGTCTTGTCTCCTATCAGCATAGGACTTTTGTCTGCTCTGTGAAGTCTTCATCCTCTCCTGGATGATCTACAACTTTTTCGTCGTAACCTAAACCATCTCTGGTTCTATACGAGCTGACTCTAACATTATCCACAAAGGATATCTGTAACGCGACCAGCTACTGTCTCGCTACTCCTAACAGTTGAATGCCCAATCTCCTACTAAGAGCATCTGCTACAATGTTCCCCTCCCCAGGAGCACTACGGGAAAAAGTGGTATTAGCGACGGGTTATTTACGACAGGAATATGTCCCGTTGCAAATAACCCCCACAATCAGGGTATTTGCGACGGGATTATTCCCCGTCACAAATAAGGAGTTATTTGTGACGGGATATTCTCACCCGTCACAAATGGTTTGGCGCGACTTGCATGCCAAATCACGCGAAAGATATTTACGACGGGATCCCCTACCCGTCGCAAATAACCGGCGGCGGTAACAGTTTATTTGCAACGAGATCGGCTTTCCGTCGCAAATAACCTGGCGGCAGGGGTTATTTGCAACGGGGCCCGTCGCAAATAATCCCTTTAATTGCCTCCCATAATAAATGCGGCCGGGGTTATTTGCGATGGTCTCGTCGCAAATAATACCAATTGCGACGGTATTCCCGTCGCAATAAACCCCGTCACAAATAATCTAACCTATAAATACAGCCAGTCTTGACAAGTTTTCTGAATCTGAACTACTTCTTACTAGTTTATATGAGTTGAGTGAATTTTATTTTGCAAGCCGATTTCAAGGAGGTTGCGGGGATCATCCTACAAGTACAACAAATCGAAAGCTCGAAAACCAGTTTAAGGTTTTTATCTGAATTTTAATTTAATATTTATTTAATGTTTTTGTTTTATATTTTTACATTAGTTTTTATTATTTCTTATTAGATATAATTATGTTGTATTAAGGTTGTATTAAATTTGATTTGTTAGATTTAATTATTAGTAATTAACAATATTTAATAATTAAGTGACTGTAATTAGTAATTAATAACTTTAATTTTAATTAAAGATAGTAATTAGTAATTAATGAATGTAATTAGTAGTTAATGAATGTAATTAGTAATTAATGAATGCAATTAGTAATTAATGAATATAATTTGTAATAATTAGTAATAATTAGTAAAATTTTCCAATAATTAGTAATAATCAGTAATAATTTGTAATAATTAGCAATAATTAAATAAAAATAGGAATAATTCAAAAAAATAGTAATAATTAGCAATAATTAACAAAAAATAGAAATAATTCAAAAAAATAGTAATAATTAGAAAAAATTAACAATAATTAGTAATAAGTAACAATAATTAGTAATAATTAGTAATAATTAGTAATAATTTTCAATAATTACCAATAAGTACCAATAATTAGTAATAATTACCAATAATTACCAATAATTAGTAATAATTACCAATAATTACCAATAATTAGTAATAATTAGTAATAATTACCAATAATTACAAATATTTACCAATATTTACCAATAATTGCCAATAATTGTCAATATTTACCAATAATTAGGAATAATTACCAATAATTAGGAATAATTACCAATAATAAGGAATAATTACAAATAATTAGGAATAAGTAACAATAATTAGTAATAATTAGTAATAATTACCAATAATTACCAATAATTACCAATAATTACCAATAATTACCAATAATTACCAATAATTACCAATAATTACCAATAATTACCAATAATTACCAATAATTAACAAATAATTTCCAATAATTGCCAATAATTGCCAATAATTGCCAATAATTGCCAATAATTGCCAATAATTGCCAATAATTCCATTAGTAATAATTAGCAATAATTAGTAATAATTAGGAATAATTACCAATAATTAGGAATAATTACCAATAATTAGGAATAATTACCAATAATGAGGAATAATTACCAATAATTACCAATAATTACCAATAATTACCAATAATTACCAATAATTACCAATAATTACCAATAATTACCAATAATTACCAATAATTACCAATAGTTACCAATAGTTAGGAATAATTACCAATAATTAGGAATAATTACCAATAATTAGGAATAATTACCAATAATTGGAAATAATTACCAATAACTCGGAATAATTACCAATAATTAGGAATAATTAGTAATAATTAGCTAATTGGAAAAAACTAGCGTGATCATTATCTTTCTCAATTATCTTTTCATCTTTGTATTGGTTTTAAGAAAACTTCTGTCTCCATATGTAATATTTGCATTCTTTTTCAAAATTATCAACCTACTCACCAATAGAGAGGTGAAAGTGAATGCAAATATAACATTTGGAGACAGAATGTTAAACACATAAATGGAAGGAGAATTGTAACATAATATAGAAAATTATATTATTTTAATATTAATAATAAAAAATACTAATAATGTAAAAATTTTATTATTATATAATTAATATTTATGAAAAAATAATATTAGTATTATTAAAATAATAAAAAAATTATAAAATATTAAAATTATCAATATTTGTAACAGGTTTTGCTTTATTCTTAACATGTTCAATTCTTAAAGGGTTAATTTTTAGGTATATCCTAATAAAAAGTTTGTGTCAGTCATGTCTGATGTAAACTCTATAATTATCCTTGCTTGAATGTTTTTTCTAACAAATTATTCAAAACCAGTAATGCTTTTATATTTTATAGAAAAATATGGAACAATGAGGTCGTCAACAGTCATTATTAGATGACCACATATGGATAAATCAACGTAGAAATCCAAATGGTTCTGGTTTAAATCTAGTATATATAGAGGGTGTGGAGACTTTTTTAGCATTTGCGGCATCAAATCCAGAATTTGTTTCAGAAGGCACAATAAAATGTCCTTGTAAAAAATGTGCACTGAGAACATTTGATAATAATATTACTCTTAGTATTTTATTATTTGTTTATATTTATTTTTGAAAATGTTTATAATTTTCATATTTTTATTTTCTAATTATTTTAATAATATTATATTCAGTATTTTTAATACATAAAAAGTTTCAAAACTTTTAATTAAAATTATAATTTTTTAATTATTTATAATAATATGAATTCGGTATATTATTATTATTATCATTATTATTATATAATATTATATTATTTATATTATAATATTAATATGATTAATAATATTATTCATATTTTATAATATTAATTTTTTTTTATATTTAAATTTTTAAATATTTTAATTTAATTATAATTTTTTAAATATTTGAATGATTTTTTGTTATAATATTTGAATAAATTATAATTGTATTATTACTATTATAATACTAATTAAAAAAATTTATTAATAATTTAATTTTTTTATTTTTTTATACATATTTGCAATGGGATAATCATCCTGTCGCAATAGGTAATTGCGACGGTATCCCGATGCAATTAAATATTTTTTTTAAATTTTTTTAAATTGCATATTATGATGGGAATATTTGCCCGTCGTAATAGGCAATTGCGACGGGCCCGTCGCAATTCCTTATTTTTTTTTAAATTTTAACTTTTTCGCGACGGTATTTGTGGCCGGCGCAAATAACATTTGCGACGGGCCCATCGCAAAAGCCTTATTTAAATATTTTAATATATATCGATTAGTATTTGCGACGGGACATATTACCGTCGCAAATAATATTTTTAGCGACAGACCCGTCGCAAATAGTGTTAGTTGCGACGCCATTTCCCACAACAGGTCATTTGCGATGGGGATCCCGTCACAAATGGGCTTATTTCCAGTAGTTGAGTATAAACTATCTCGTAGTCATAGTCCTGGAGGAATTTAATCCATCACTTCTATCTCAAGTTCATGTCCTTCTTAGAGTAGATACACCTAATACTACTTGAGATGGAGAGAACCGTAAACAGTTCGCTCAATGAACAATAGGTGAGACTAGCCAATTGTAAGAACCCATCTCCACCCTATTTCGTCTATGTTCCACCAAAGAGCTACTAGGATTTCTCCTCCACCGAAAAGAGAAATCTGGTCTCATCCCCTGGATGAACCATGTTCTTTGACTAATATAGTCAATCCTGAAATGAATGATGCATTCATGCCATGGACGACGTCGTAAGGCCTCGACGTTACTACCAAGAGATCCAACCATCACTCTCGCCTCCAAGGGTTGAGTCACACTGTCGGCATCAGTGCGTGGTCACTAGGTCTCCTCCAGCAGGTATCTCAAAAGTGAGGGTCAAGTCAACGGTTTTAAACTAGAACCTCTTAGTAACAACTATATATAAAGGACAGGAAAGTGAACATCACAAGGATAAGTGTCTTTTATTACTTCAGATCGAATTACAAATACACAAATACAACAGCAACATGGAACTAGAAGTACCATGAAAAGGAATCCACTAGTTCTTCTCCTGTCCACCTGCTTCTGGAGCTCCACTTCCTTGTACACCGCTCGGCTGCTGCTCAAGATTTCACTGCTGCTTCTATCTCGGTGGCTCCTCCAACGCCTATGGATCAACTATGCGGGGATTTGGACAGTCACGTGTCATGTGACCCTTCCTACCGCAGGAGAAACACTGTCTGTTTCTGGCACGCCTGGCTCTGACTCCCCCCCGGGTGCCCCGCACAACCGATCCTATAACCTGAGGTCGCCCACCTGCTGGTCTGGTCCTCTTGGACCTCTGAATCATATGTCTACTTCCCACAGATTATTTAGCTGCTGATGGAAAATCATGCGGCAAAGGCAGCAGCTCCTGAGCATGCTCGGCGTGTAGAGTCACTGGTATAAACTCCACCCTGAAGAAGGTCTCGAAGTCTTCCCAGGTGAAGGTCATCTCATCGCAAAACTGGAACATGTGGCTCCAGCACCTCTCAGATGCTCCCTGGAAGAGGCTAACAGCTAGGTACACCATCAAGTCTATGGGTGTCCCAGCTATGTGGAGAGCTCGTGCTACAAACTCCAGCCAGTTCCCAACCGTCTGAAAATCTGACTCGCCTTGAAACGTGGAGGCCTCTGACGCTGGAACTCGTGCATCGTGCTCAAGCGGTGTGTACTCTATTCTGGTGGAGGTCCCTGTACTGAGGCCTCGCAGCTCAGTGGGCTATCATCGCGCTCCCCACTCGGTACCCACGTCGTCTGACTAGGTGAAGACATCCTGAAAGAAACAGACATGACACGGTCAAATGATTATACCTGGTGAGCTGACCTGGTTTGAGATGTTTTTAAAAGAAACTTTTTAAAACACACACACAATTAGTGTTTTCATGCACTGAGTTGGAAATCAGAAGTCAGGGTCCTGGTGTATGTATACGTCGGCCGCCAGCACCAACACTGGACTCCCTGAACTGAAAACCACACTTAGTACCCTTAACATTATTACTTCACAGAAAGAAAATATCAGAGTCCTAGGTTCTGCGGTAGAACTAACTCCTCTGATACCAATTTGTCACGACCCTTCCTCAGGTCCCATTCTGTGACTACCCCAAGCTCGCCTTCCATAGGCCAGGGGCTGGCGACTAGCACCAAAGGCGTAAATCCCAATAAAAAGGGAATGCATTGCCTTTATAAAAGTAAACAACACAACAGAGCACAAGCGGAAGCAAACACTAAGTACAAAAGAATGTGATGAAAAGTAAATGGGGCAGAATACAAACCCAACAGAAAAGTACAGCTAAAACTGAACAAGAGTACAACAGAAAAGACAAGCAACTAGAAGAATAGAAGTAGCACCTGGGTCGTCCACCTCGAATCCTACCTGAAGGGTAGGTACAGATAGCACAGCTCCTAGATCGTCCACCATGGATCCTACCTGAAGGGTAGGTACAGATAGCCTCCTCAACACTTTCACCTTTCAACCTCCTCCGAGTACTGTCTCTTCGTGAAGTCCACCTCCGGACACTAACTCGTCATGAGGTCCACCTCCGGGTACCATCCAGTCCTCGAACACTCGGCCTCCGTCTGCACTGTCCATTGTCTGCATCCAACACAATGAGGTGCGGGCATAGCCCGTGAAATGGTGATTATAACGATACTCAGTAGGGACACCGAGACCCTCAAGGTATCACTAATCCAACAAGGATGACCAAAAAGAAGGATCTAAACAGATAACCCTTACATAGGTATAAACCCATACTTATACCTAAGTTATCAAGTAACCCATATCAATCAAGAGGTATCACACAGATATGAAATCAATGGATAACCACTACTTAGGTATATGCCCATACATATACCTAAGTTATCAAGTAACCCATCTCAATCATGAGGAAATAAAAAAGGTCAACGAATCAGCTCAAACCAGGATTTTCATTATCAAAACCGCAGCTGCTGAAGAGCTCCTCCTCTGTCGAGTACACTGATCCTATCACGACTCTGAGGCGTTTCTCACTAACCATAGATTGTTGAGGTACTCCTCCTGTCGAGTACCGCGGTTCAGCCACCCAAACACATTAGTGCTCCCCGCCGGGGTCTGCCACCCAAACATAGTAGTGCACCCCCCCCCCCCCTAATAGCCTGCAGAGGTACTCCTTCTGTCGAGTACCGTGGGTATGACACCCAAACACAGTAGTGCTCCCCATAGTGGGTCTGCCACCCAAACACAGTAGTGCTCCCCACTACACTATACAAGTCACTCTGACTCAAATCGGACAAGCAGTCATCAGGTCTCAGCCAGCTACACAGTTTCCGTACTCCGTACGCTCATCTCAGGGAGGGTCCACTCCACGAGCTACAGGTCGATACTCCAAGTAACACAAAATCCCACGAATAAGTATCTCAAAGGACTGCCTCGTCGTAGGTGTCTCAACGCAACCGATGGCACGTCAAATGGACGCCCGGTCTGTGAGTTATTAGCCATTTAGTCTTGGGGGCCCGGTTGGTTTCCTGTACGAACCAACCCGGCCATATCTCAACTGTACCCCGAACTCACATAGGTTATACTCAAAGGGACTGTTTCTCAACGTGATCGCCAATGTCGCTGACGGTTCGTCAAACGGATGTCCGATCTGAAAGTTATCGGCTTTTCCGTTCTAGGGGCCCGGTTGGATTTTGGGTTCAATCCAACCTGGACATATTCCAACTACGTCCAAACCTCAGGTGAAGTATGCCAAAATATCCATCTCACCAAAAGGAATCCAACAAAGTCAATGGCACATCAATTTTACGTCCGGAACTCAAGTTATAAGTGTTTCCGCTCCGAGGGCCCGGTTGGTTTCGTGTTCGAACCAACTCGGCCATACCCAAAGTTCTTTAAAACCCTGAGTGTAATATACCAAAACGACCGTCTCGATCCAAGGATCCCAACGCAACTGACGTTGCTTCGATCGGAGATCCGTAGCCCAAGTTATGGGTGTTAGAGTGGATCTATCCGTAAACAGGGGGTTGGGGCCCGATCCGACCCGGCCCAATACCCCCCCCCCCCCCCCTCGGGTCGGCCCGAACCAGGTCGACCCGACCCAGGTTCAGGTCCAGCCTAGCCGGCGCAGCCCGGCCCATCACGGGGTTCCGGCACAGGCGGACGTGGAAGGGGGGAAAAGCGCCCCCCCCCCCCTGATTTCTGAATCGGCAGACCCCTGTGGGGTCCGCCCTAGCTGACCGCCGGGGGTTTCAAACCCCTGGTCTTCTTTGTAATGGTCGGCTATTTTGGCTGGAGGGTCAGATACCGCAGGACCCCCACGGGTCCCACATCTTGAGGTGCCGGCGGCCGGCGGAGTCCGGCCGCCCCCTTGCTGAACCGCTGCGGCCAAAGGGCCGCGACTCTTTCCCATCTGGCGCGGCGCGACGGCGCCGCGCCCCTCCACCGTGGCCCACCCTAGCTGCGGCCCGCCCAGGCTGTGGCCCTCCTTGGTGCTCCGGTGCAGCGCGACGGTGTCGCGCTCCTCGCCGCGGCCCGCTCCGTCCGTGGTTCTCTCGTTCACAGGCGGTGCAACGGCACTGCGTTGCCTCCGTTCCAAATCACAGCGAAGATCAACAACAAAAGGGGAGGAGGGTCGGCCGTGTTTGTGCGGTCTGACCTCCTTTCATTATATTGATAACAAGCTTCCAATAAATAACGAAGAACGTCAAAATAATACTTGAACGATGAAACAACCCCTACCTCAACAACGATGACAAAAGTTGACGCCGCGGTTGATGGGGTCGGCGTACGTCTAAGGGGGGAATGACATCTCACACTGGCTACAGAGAGGAGAAGAACGGCACGCTGATCACTCCTTGCGGTGACGGCATTCTTCGTCGAGGTCTTGACGTTCTTCAACGAAGATGATGGAGTTCTTCAAGACTTAGAGAATTCTCTCCAAATTTCCTCTCACAACTAAACAACCCCAAATAAAATAAGGCCTTCCTTATTTTATTAACACAATCCAAGCTTTTTTAAATTTACAAAAGTTGAATTCACTTAATTAATTTTGAGTTATCAAAATGAATGGGTTGTTAAGTTGGCATTATTAATGTGAGGGAGAGACACATAATTTAAGAGGGGGTTTTAGAGGAGTTAGGGAATTTGAAAAGGTGGGGGCTCGTGTGGGCCCCACCTCCCTCATAAGCACACATGGGAATTTGGGTGGTCGTGGGACCCCCCAATAACTTCCCATGAGAGAGTTTAACTACCACGGATAAAATAAAATTGCACACAATTTTATTTTACTTATCATTTAATCCCCAATTTTTTTACAACTCCTCCCGTGCAAACGCAACTCCAGAACAGGTCTTCTTAAGAAATTACCGGTGTTGCGGTTTCATCGGTGCCCTCGGATTTTGATTCCGAGCACCAATTCAAAAGTTAGAAAATCCCACTCGTTCGTTCACTAAATGTACCCAAGCTAAACTTCGGAAATTGATTCCGGGCACACTGGGCCTCGGAATCAGGCGTCGTCAGAAACTGCGTACCCGTAAAATCCCAAAGAATTTAAGAAAAAAAATTCCTTGAAATTTATGAGTCTTTACAAATAACAACATTCACAATTATTGATCTAGATTTAAATACTTCTAAAACTCTATTTGAATCTCTATTTATATGTATCATTGTAACAAACTTCAATAATCATATTTTGAAAAAATAAAATTCAATCATAATGCATCGATAGTAGCTTATTTATCTACTGATAATTTTAATCAGTATAGCTATAGTGCTTAAAAATATGATGGATGTGATTTAGCATGAAAATTCTAATCACCAAATTTTAATAAAATGGTTTTAGTTCTTTGGTACTTTAGTTATTGGAAAAAAAAATCACAAGAATAAAAACTTAAGGAAAAATAGAATTTAGGTAATTTTCAAATGAAGTGTAATGTGATTTCCAAAATAAAGAAAATAAGTGACTCAGTGACTCAAAAAAAATATTCAATAAGGACATGTGATAGTGGATTTCTATTGATCTTCAGGGAATTTGGTAATTTGGTTATAACTAGAATACCCATCAATAAGGTGGTAAAATTCATTCACAGTTATACTCATGACCATATAATCTTAAAATGGCATGGGAAAATGATTGTTTCTAGTTATTGAATTATTCTTCCTATAACCAATAAAAACTCTCCACTTCTAGTATGAATTTTCTCATTTGTTTTATTCGTAATGATAGTAACACATCCTTTTTTAGGGAACACTTAGATAGGGATAACCTAAGGACTATCAAAAATGGAAAAGATAACTATAGTATCTAAAAACTTAATCACTTTTTCCTAAACAAACTCTTTCATATTAGGATGTAGAATACATTTTTATTCAACTATTGATTTTTTCTCAGGCTTCATTGGGATCATATACCTGAAATAGGAAGGTACAATCCCCTCAATACCATCAATGGACCATAGTATAGTATTTTTAAACCACTTTAATACAACAATGGCTTTTCTTGCTAACTATTTCTTAGTTCAAATGAAATGATGACTGGAAACGAAGAATTCTCACCTAGAAATAAGTATTTTAGGTGATATGGAATTGTTTTCAGTTATAATTGAGGTTTTTATTGACTAGAAGGTAGAATATTAGTTCTAGGTGTCCTAAGGTATTCAATGTGTCTATTCAATAAAGTGCGAAATTTATAAAGGACTTTATCCTTACTAGTTCCAAGAATGCATAGCTCCTTAGACTTTGATTCAATGTCTTCTCTAATAATATTTTCTTGAGAAAAAATCATCTAATTTTTCTAAATACTCAACTTCAAACTCAACTAAGGGATCTTTCACCTTACTCAAATTGATTTATATAAAGGTTTCTATAGGTGTAAGTATACTATTAATCTCATCAATCATTTTCAAAAAAAAATCATCTTCTACATAAATAGGTTGATCAAATTTGTGAAGCTTATTTTTATAGAAGTTTCTTTTTTAGGTACCTTACATATATAAAAAACATTAAATTCTTCACTTTTTCCACCCAATTTTAATATTAATTTTTATTTTTCAACATCTATAACTGCTCCACAAGTGTCTAGGAAGGACTTACCAGGAATTATTTAGACTTCCCTATCTCACTCCATATTAAGTATAAGAAAATCAAAATGCAAAGTCATTTTTTCAACCACTACCAAAAGTTCATCCACCCGCCCTATGGGGTGAGTAATAGATCGGTCATATAATTAAAACACACCTACAGTGGAATGTAATACTCATAATCTCATCTTTACAAATGGTGATAAAGATATCAAATTGATGATCCCTCCAAGGTTACAAATACAGTTTATCTGATCAATATATCTTAAGGTGCATGGAATTACAAATCTACCTAGATCCTTAATCTTATAGGGTATTCTATTCTGAACAAAAACATAACACTCCTCTTCCATGCTGTAGGTTTAAAATCTCTCTAAGTTATTTTTTTGACATAATTTTCTTAAATGATTTATAATACAATATAATATGAACAAATGATTCAAGTAATAGATTAATAATTTGGATTTCTTAAACAAATCATTGAACTTTTGTAATTTAGTTTCATGACTTTTTTTCTTCTATATTTTTTGGAAATGGATGGTTGGGGTGAGATTCCTCAAAATAGTAAGTATCCACTCAAGTTAATCCTTAATATTTTCTTTCTATTTATTTTTCATAACCTTTAAATGTTTTCCATATTGTTTTTCAAGTGGAACAATAGGTTTCATTTCAGTTTTATCATAGATTTCCATATTTCAATATTCAATGTTTTCTAGATTTTAATTTATATATTCATTCAAAATTTCATTTTGAATAGCTCTAGGATTGTTTATGTCTTCCTTATAAGTGTTAAAAACACTCTTGGTGATGATATCCATGGAATTATCCCTAGGTTTATCTTCTATTATATTGTTAAATTTTCCTTTATCTTTAGTATTCAAGTCCCCAACTAGCTACCCTATTTTTAACTTCAGGTTATGCATCCTAGCATCTTTTTAATATTTTTATAAATCATGTTGGGATTTTGGTGAATTTAATTCATCATTTTATGTTTCATACTTTCTTAATAATTTTTGCATTATACCCCTAATTTTCTCTTGATAATTATAGTTCTCAACCTTATATTGGATTTGAAATTATGGAATAGGTTGTTTTTGGAATATATGAGCTAGTTTTCTAATCATTCCTTTCTCTTTCCACGAAAGGTTGGGATAGTTCCTATATCCTGGGTTATAATTATTTGAAAAAGGGTTATCTCTAGTTTACATACTTGGTCCATACCTAGTAAAATTAACATTTTCTAAAGATTTTTTTGGCATGTAAAATTTTGGGCAATAAGTGGTATAACCACCAAAAATTCCACATTCATAGAAATTATCTCTAAGAAATTAGTTTCAAATTTGAAACCCAACTTGATTGAAGTTTTTTTGAAATTCTAATTCATTATAGAATGAATTTGGTCTCTTATTTCAGTAATTTTTGAATACATTTCCATCCCTAAATTAGTAGTGTACTCTCCCATATTGACTTTTCTTCTCCTAGAAATTTTATGTTGTAAATTAAGGGAAATAGAGTCGTAAATATATCTTAGTTATTCATTTGTATTATCTATGTGATTTCCTCTAATAGATTGGTGCACCAAATTCTAAAATTAAAGTGAAACCTCTTTATAAAGGAATCCATGATGACGTGGGTAGGGAGCTGGTGGTGAGTACACTACCTTAACATATCTCTAAACCTATCTCAATATTCTTGAAAAGCTTATTAATTCTCTTGATAAATACTAGTAATATTATTTTTAATAAATCCTTTTAATCTCATTAGGTAAAATTTCATTAAAAATGAATCATATACCTGTTTCCATATTTGAATAATGTTCTCATATAAGGATAAAAACAAGTTTATATCATTCCCTTTAAGATAGAAGGGTAATAAACGCATTTTAAGTTCATCTTCACTAATCCTTTGAAGAGAAAACTATTGAAATATATTATAAAAATACCTTATGAAAGTTAGAGATTCCATATTGGGAATTATATCAAATATAAGAAATAGTTACATATATGAGTGTTTTAGTTCATAGTTTTGGGATCTTGGGGTTAGTTTAATTAATGAGATATTTATTGACACTTGAGGGAGTTAATACTCTCTAATTGTAGGTCTTTATAAATTTTCTTGAATGTGGTTTGGTTAAATATTTTTCTCATTGTTACTAGTAACTCTATCTCTCCCTTGGGATAACTATTTCAATTTTATCTTTCCTAAGACCTCTAATATGTCTATGGATTTCAGGGATTAAGGGCTCCATATTCTCATTTCTATACTAGGTTCATATACACTGGTCATTTTTTTAATATTTTCAAAGTATATTTGATTATTTTATTATCGGTGTTTTTTGAGTTTTCAGTTTTTTTTCTAGGTCATACGAAGTCTTCCACAATAACGGTGTCAAAATTTGATATATTTTTATTAGCACAATCAACTTATTTATTTATTTTCTTTATTTAAAACTAGTAAAGTAGAAAATATGGGTCAAACCCAAAGGTAATGAGTATGAAAATCATAAGAAAACAACTGAAAATAAAATAAAAACAAGGAAAATATAGTGTTTGAAGATAATGATATAGTTAAATATGAATTGAAATACCACTAAAATAATTAAAATGGTGTTTGAAACTATAAAACAAGGAAGAAAATAAATATAAGTGGAGTAAGAAAAAATTGAATTAGTGGATTTGGGTAAACCTTGATTGTTTTTTATTTAACTAGTGTTACTATATTCATAAATAAAAAAAAGAAATTCATAGAACTAATTAAAGTAATGAAACCAAACCCAAAAGTTGAGAGGGGTGGATCTCGATAAGGTATGCTCAACAATTTATTGAGTACTGAGTACACACAATTAGTGTAATGTAGAAGTTGGTCCCACTAATATCAATTTTTTATTTGATCTTGGTGTACTACTTAGTTAATTTAAACACCTCTTATCAGGATATTTTTTAGAGAGTAATTATTAGTAGTTTGAAAATTACAATTAAGATCAATGATTTTTCATTCTTGAAGGATTTGGAAATTTTTTATTGCAAGAGAAAATGAAATACTAACATCCTAGTTTATAAAATGTTACAAAATGAAGTAATATAATGAAAGATAGATCGATATCATTTCCCCCAAAAATGTTTTATCCAAAAATAATGTTTGTAATAATACATTACATCATTGATTTCATTACAAATAAAAGAGAAATAAAATAAGGAAAGGGAGAGAGGTTTCTTTAATGTCGAGAAACTTCTATTTTTCAACTTTATCTTCTCTTAAAGTTCTATCGAGTCTTATTGTTCATGTCTTCTTATCATATTGATCTTTTGTATACTCTAATGACTCTCTATCTTTGTTTCAAAGGTTTTGGTCTTTTTAAAATGAATTCATTTACCAACTCCCAGCACTGAGCTCACAGATAACACTCTAGGTTGAATTTATAATCTTCATATGGAATGGGTAACTATAGAAATCATACACACTATGATTTGAGCTGATATCTTCCATAATGTTGTAGCTCTATGTGAACTTGATTATTCTATTAAGGTTTCCTCAAAAAGAATTAGTAGTGAATTACTTCATGTGCAGCTTCAAAAGATCGATCTCTAGCTTCAATCCCTCTTTCTTTGATCTTGTATTAAGAAGTTAGATATGATGTGGAATTTTAATACATCATGGTATATGACCACCAAATATTATAAATTCATAAACTGAGATTAACTGTTTTAGTATCTTATAAGTTAGTAGAAAAGTCATATTGGATTTGGAAATTCAAAGTCAGGTGGAGGCCAACCAAAAATTATATTCTAGTGGAAGTCAGTTAGAATTCATACATGGGTGGAGGCTATCCAAAATTCATACACTAATTCACAAAATAAATCCATACTTTCTATTGAAAAAAATTCATACTACTAAAGAAATTATGGAATAGTGGAATTGAATTCATACAAGATTAAAAAAGTTATACAAAAAAGGGAATTCTTGTCGAATTTCTTAAAATTCATATAGGAAAAATATTAAGCAGTTGATAAGACTTATGAAATAGGATTAAAAAATTTTAAAAATGAATATTAAACCAATTTTTCAATAAATTTCTAAACATTGATGGATCAAAATTAAATGTGTTCCAATAAACATAATTAAATTGAACAACATGGAATATTTTAAAAATTATAGCCAAAATCTAAAATATCTTTAAAAATAACTTCAAAATATTATTTTAATTAAATTAATAACAAGATAAACCAATATATTTGATCATAAAATTAATTAAAACTTACTCGAAGAACATTTCAACAATTTAGCACTATACATATATTTTCATTCATAAATTGAAATAATTAAACTTTCAACCTAAATTGATAAATAATTGATAATTATCCATTAAAAGAACATTTTTACATCATTTAAACAATAATTTCCCAAACTATATGTGGAAAACATGTATTATATCAAATCTACATCACTAAGATTATAATAGATGCATGGGAAACCATGATATTGAAAAGGTTATATCCATTTAGTAGTCATTGTTAAATGATATAAAGATATGTTATTTACTGAATTTACATCAATTGATTCATGAATTAAACTATGTGACATCACAGAAGTTGTTAGCTATGTGAGTAAGAGAGTATAGTTGAAGATAATAAATCTCATATACATAATGGAAAAATTTCATGCTAATCACATACATGCAACACAAAGCTAGTTATGTTTAGAAATGATTTAAAACATGATCATCTTATAAATTAAGGGATGAATGTATAACCATGATTTTAGAAGGTGTTTAGGTAGTGTATTTTTTCTATAAATATTATTTATTACTTCATTTTAAAATTAAATGATAGAGATATATAGGGAGACTGATATTGAGAATCTAAGATGATGAGAAACATAGACTCTCTCTATTTTTTCAAAAGCTTCGTGAGTTGTAATCTACTTAAAGATTATGTAATAGTTGAAGTAATTGTAAAAAAATGAATATCTATGCATTAATTTATGTTCGAATAAGGTTGGTTCCATGTATAGAGAATAGCATAAAGAAAGAAAGATGCTCTTTTAAGTTATATTAAGAAAAGGAAGAAAGGGTACTTTTCACTCTAGTTTGTGTGAAGTTATTGATAATTCCATATTTTTTTATACACATTCATGATGGAAGAATCTATGTTCCATTTTTTATGTGAAAAAGAGTGTGGATACCATGAAATATTTTAAATTTTCATGAATAAAGGTTTAATTAATTTGAATTGATCTATGTGAAGTACATGCAACAAACAATAAACTAGGATTTTCACTGAGCTTTACAAATAAGAGGTTCTATAATAATTATTAATTATAATTTTTAAGGTTTTCATAGTTTAGGTTTATATGAAGAAAAAACTATGTGTTGTTATTTTTTAAAAGGATTTTATGCAATAGAATCATGTAAATCTACTATTATAAACTAGAGCCAATATGTATGTGTTATGAAGATAACTTGGGTCAAATAATTTATTTAGAAGTGATAATGACCAATGTTTGTGTTTGGTGTGGATATATTATAAATTTTTATGTTCTTGAAGAGGATGAGATATCCAGTAAATAAAGCTTCAGGGGTTAAAAAATAGTGATAAAGACTAACTATCTAGTTTAGAAGTTACGTTACTTAAGTGAGTTGAATCAAAAGTTACATCTTTTGATTATATAGTTAGTTAAAGTATAAGTAACAACTTTTTATTAATTAGAATATTATAGAGATGATTCTTGGGGGTAGATGATTTTTTTTATTCAATTAACAGTCGAAGAAATTGTAGATTCAATGAGTGAAGTTTGAAATCAAAATTTTTGAAAGTCTTGGGGACTATGTAGAGTGTAGTGACCGATTTTTATGCAGTGAAGATGATCAATTCAAGGTATTCAAATACTTTATGGAGAGAAATAATATCTTATATATTTATGTAGTGATATATGAATCTAACTGAAGATCTACTTCAAGATGTTAGAGAAATATCTTCATCAAAAATTGATGAAGCAGCCAGGGAAAAAAGTGATCTTTCTTATTATTGATCGAACATTTTTATAGTGGGTAGTGTGAAGCTATAGTTTTCTGGTGGGGCTCTAGATCAGGAGCATAGTGGGACTCTGTGTTGATGGTATTGGGAAGATCCCTATTCTAACCACTTGTGTTTATCATGGAGAATCTATGACTCGGGCAAAATAACTTATCACAGCAAAGAGTAGGCATTCCACAAAGGGGTCAAACCTTGTAAAAATATTGGATGTTGTGTTTCATTTACTTTATATATTTCATGTGTTGTATGTGATAGTTTAATCCAAAAATATCCACTATTTGTCCTAATGGGTTGTAGGGGTTTAATAACTGATAAGAAAACTTAAGTGAGTAAAAATTTTAAAGCATGAGAACATGATAAAAATTAGTCACAACTGATTCACCCCCCCCCCAAGGTGGTAGAACCCATTTCTAGGAACTTCAGTTATATTATTCATTTTTAAAAATTTATATTATATTACTATTTTTTTGTTGCTTTTTTCCAACATTTCTCATGAGTATGGTTATTCTCATAGACCAAGATTGTCTAAATTTTTATATTCTAGTTATTTTATTGTGTTTATTTACCCATTATATTATTATCAATTTTATTGGGTACATTTATCCTATAAATTTAATGTTTTAAATTAATATAATAATATTTTTTAGTTTTTATTATTTGTTTCATGTGTATTATACTATATTCTTAACTGTGGCACACATATTCATTTAGAAGGAAATTTTCATATTTCAGATTTTGTGCCAATATATGTGCATAATTATGACAGGAGGTGTAGTCAGAATGATTAAAAGTTCATTTTATTAAATTAAAAGTGATATTTTAGTTCAAAACAAGAGTCACATTTTCAAAATTGATCAAAATATCATGGATTATCATGAAACTTAGGGAGGGAAATAATTGATTAATCTATAACCAATAGAAATGAATCATATGTCATTTTGATACATGGTATGGCTAAAATGGTATGTTTTCCATCTTAATCATTAAAAAATTTAAAAGTGCATTTTATATACTCAAAATTTTTCAAACGTGCTCGAATTATCATGAAACTCTATGATAAAAATCATTAATTCATTTTTAACATGTATTAATTAATTTCAAATCATTTTGACATGTGATGTGGTTGAAATGACATAATGTATTGATGAAGCTCATACTTTCATGTATTTTATTCTACAATTCAATGTTTTTTTCCATTATTATTTTATTTTTAGGTTAATTGACATATTTTTAGGTTTTAGGAATAAATTGGTGTTTATTGTGAAAATGGTATAATTCTTGAGTTTTAATTGTTTTTATTATTTTCTATAAATAACTTATAAATATATATTTTTTATTTATTTTTTTGATGTTATTTAGGTACCATAGTTATTTTGATATAATTATGAATAATATTCACAAATTCTAGAGATGCATAAGGTTTTTTGGAACTACATGGTTCTTATGTAACATATTTTAAAATCAGTGGGAAATAGAAAAGTCTTGGATTTACCATTGATACGTAATATTTTAGCGTGTTACATATGATATCTGAATTTTTCAATTTATGAGGAGGATGATATGTAATATATTTAGTGATAGCGGGATAGTGAAAATAGAAAAATTATGGATGAGTAATATTTTTTAGAAAAAAATGTAATATTTTTTAACATGTTATATATGATATTTAGCTCATACCTAAGATATGTGCATTTTTTTCTAGAGAAACATCCTAATACATGATATTTTATCTAATATGTAACATATTTTGAAGTGTTATAAGTGATACGTAATATATTTTTCAAGATACATAGAGGATATATAAGATATTGAGGGTGTGTAATATCCTGGAATTTGTGAAATTTAGAGAAGGATCATATATAATATTTCTTTTATCTAATATGTAACACTTTTACTTTTCCACTATAATAATATATATGATTTTTCATGAATATTAATTTTTAATCAAACTATCACATGAGGTTTTATCCGTTTATATATTAATGAAGAAAGGTGTCCATACCATGGAAGGTATATCGTAACATGAATTGATTTTGATGGATTTTCAAATCCACTTCCATTTCCAAAGACCTTATGGCTTAGTGATTATAGTCATGAGAAGAAGATAAATAGTTGAATAATTGTGTTGTGGCCCACTATATTTCTTCATGGAAATCATATTTTGGTCTTTTCAAGTGAGATGTGGTTGTATCTACAATGGACCACATGCTCTCATTTAAAGTGAAGATCAACAGTTAAAGATAATTAGGGGATTAAAAGAGAATTAAAATCTTACTTCCAACTAGTAAATCCACATATAAATAATAATTATCTATCCAAATCATGTGAGGGATAATCCAAAGCTATAACATCCATGTAACACCATGATATTCAAAAATAAGGACATTGTATTTGATAGCGTGTATGACATGAAGCCTAAAGCATTGATGGAAATATAACACCCCAAGACCTTACGATATGTTTATTTTTAGATAAATTCAATATATTCAATAGATTTAATTAAATGCCAAGCTAATTTTATCTTGTGTTACATGTAGTGACAAGTTTCTTTGATAGCTTATGTTGCACACAAGACCGAGTTTTACCGCATAACAATATACTATAAATATTATTATTTAATATCATAGTCATTGTCTATCCATTTTAATGAAGGGTATGAATAGGATTAAATAAATTATGAAAATATATATTTTAAACATTTTTATTAATTATCTATTTATTAGTAATAAAATAATTATCATTTAAAATAAAAATAAATGCTTTCTGAAAAAACTGTAATTTTTCTAAAAAGCGGTTTAGTCGTGCTTTGCATACATAATTTAAAATTAATTTTTAACAATTTTAGAATATTTATTTAAAAAATAAACTATATTTTTGAAATTTTAATACCAAAATTATCTTAGTGTGAATTTTTGGGATTTTTATGAGAAATTTCATTTTTTGTTGAATAGTGAAAAATACTGAATTTTAATTGAAAACTAATTTTTCTTTTAAATAATTTATAATGTTAAATTATATTTTAAATTGGTTTTAAAGTAATATTAGATAAATTTTATATCCATTAATTTAATTTAGGTCATTTAAATCGTTTTCATATTAAATATTGATATAAACATTGTAAACTTTTGAACATTTTCTTTTTTTAAACCCCATTTTCTCATCCTATCTGCGGAATTAATTTTAAATTAAATTATTCCAATTATGTGAGTTTAATTTGGAAAAATATATTCCATATTTGTAATAATGATAATTTATATTATATAATAAGGAAAATTTAATTTTTTACCATAATTATTAGATAAAACAGTTGGAATTAATTACCGCGATTAAGTTTAAAACGAGGTTTTGTGCATTACATGAGTTTGTATTAAAATTAATTTTACATACACATAGGATTTTTATTTAATAAATTTTATTTCATATTAAGAATTATTAGGTATAAATAATCTAATAAAACTCATTTTAATTTTATTCTTAAAGGATAAATTACCTAATTAAATAAAAAGATATAAGTTATGATGGTAAACACTAAAAGGGTAACATTGAGTAAACTTAAATACTAAGGAATAGCATGATAAAAAATGCATTTATTTTTGTTTTTTAGAGGTTTTTATAGACCACATAAACCCTAAACTATATTATTTATCTATTTTTATCCAATTTAGGTAATATTGACCTTCAAATAGTGAATACTTTTGGGTATTTAAAAAAATGACACCCCTCCTCAATTATAAAATGAAACTCACTCCAATCATTTATCCACACATCTAAACACATTTGGATCAACCAAAACCTACCCAAATAACTTCAAAAATTTTATAATATAATCTTATAACCCTTATTTTGGACATAAATCCATCCTAGGAAGGATTTAGTGCAAACCTAATGAGAATACCTAAAGAAGAGGTAGCATTCTTCAACGAGCATTTTTATGTTATTTCTTTACCCACTTCCTTAAATTTTTATTAAACCATGATTATATAATAACCTCAATATAGTAAATATATTGGTATGATATTATAATAAGGTAATTAACTAAAACAGTCTCCACTTCTATCAAATTTTTTATGAAATCATCATTCGTGTGTTCAGCGGACAACTGCCTCGCAAACTGATGTCGTTCTTTTTTCCATTTCCACCTCGCAAGGTTTTGTATGATAATGGATATAAAGTATATATATGTTATTTATAACATATTTATACTTATTTAATCACTATATTATATGTATCTTTTTACCTTACATTTTGTAGGATATATGATAACGTCGCTTGTGTGCACGGCGGATTACAGCCTCGTGAAGCGATGTGATTCGTCTTTGACTAATGCTTAACCTAGAAGGTGATAAGGATAAAGTTAGTGATTATATGTGATATTCATAACATAATAATTAAATAAATGACATATTTATCACCATATAAAGAAAATATATACCATTTTCCTTATTTTTTTCACTCATGTATAGATGATAACATCGTTTGTGTAAGTGTGGATTACTACCTTCATGAAGCGATGTGACACTATTTTCATTATCAAACCACATTCATGATATATATAAGTATATAATATGTTATATATTATATTACTATCATTTTTTTAAGTAAAATATTACTTACCTCATTTCCATAATGAGCATTGAAAAATGGTAATATTACTCATGTGTGTGTATGACCTATCGTCTCCATGATCGTAATGTACTTCATTTCTCAAAACCATTTTTTATGATTGGTATTAAAAGTTTAATTTATGTTTAAATATTATAATTATTTAATTATTATTATTTTTGAGATGATATAACTATATAATATGTGCAATATCTAGATCTTTCCTGACAAAACATGCATGAGAAAACAAGGAAATTAACACCCAAAACAAAAAAATAATAATGACATATTATTGATTAATGGGTAACAATATGTTATAAAAGGATAATATATGATATTATAAATATTATTATGGTTACTTTTTGAGTTAATAACATGTTTAAAACCACTATACATGAGGTTAAATAACATTCAATCAAAAGGAAGTGTAAGGTAAGGGATTTTTGTCTCACTTTTTATTTTTGTGAGACACGTGTCATATTCACCACCAATTTATTTTATGTGGTATATTTACTAGACAATAATTTATATTATTATACTTATAATGAAAAATATTTTTGTTTACATATCTATTTTATGATATATCTTTCATGGGGTTTACAGTTCAAAAGTTAATAAGTCTGAAAGGGATTTCATCTTAATTTACATTCCATTGAGACTTATTTGTTATTATAGACAAATTTAATTTTATGTGGTGTATATACTACCCATTTTACATGTAATGTCATGATTTATTTATACTTCATGGTATTTTACATTTCACTTTTAATCATTTCATTCATGGGGATTTGACTTGAAAATTACTAAGTGGTAAAAGTTATTGTACAATCTCACTTTATTTTGTGATTGTTAACTTTATCATGAAGAAATCACATTTATATGATCATTTTTAATCAGTAATTAAATTTATATTAAATATCCATATTATTTTATTATGGATATTATTATTTCCAAAACTGTATACCATTTTTAAATATAGTGTTTATTTTGAAATTTATTTGATTAACTGGGGAAATATTGATAAATATATATTCTTTACTCTATAATGATATTTGATGATAAGGTACATTATTCATGAATTAAATTAATTATTAAATATATGAGTAATTCTTAGAATCTAAAGTGATGGTTGGGTCCTATTATAATATATCCCCTCGATGCATCACTAGGTCTCGTGGGATAAACAAGTCAAGCTAACATTAAATGATTTTTTACCTATAGACTAAACCATCTTATGAAAGGTATAAATGGTAGAGGTATCATGATGCTTGAGATCATGGAATATAATAATTAATAATTACCTTCATTAATAATTTAGTAATTTTTATCCATAATATTTTCACTGTGATATTATTTATGGATGCATTTTATTCTCAGATATTGATTAAATAGCATATGTTTTCAGTTATTTACCTTTCCATATTGATTCTACATTATCTTACCATGAAAGTAAAATTATTCAAATGGAATTTTTGTATAGTTATTTACCTTTCCATATTTTTTATTCTTATTGATTCATGATAGATTCTATTTCACTTAACCCTTACTGAGAATTTGAGCTCACCCTTATTTTTTTCCTTTCCTCAGGATTCTATGAAGTATACCATGATTGATATGAAAGGATATGATAGAGGGAATAATGTTATTATCAAAAAAATTGTGCTTTTAATTATGTTTTCAAATGTATTATGGGAATCATTTATGTATCTATTTTACTAATACTACTAAACTATTCATACCTTCAGGATGTGATTCCTTGTATCTTATGCTAATGTAATAAAGCAAACACTCGCTCCTGACTACTGGAGTCTAGGATGATATAGTCGGTACCATAGAAAATTTAGTAGAAAACTTGGGAACTATATTTTGGATAAAATGGATTAGGGAACACACCCTTATGATAGACCTTGAGGATAGGTATAAAAGAGCATCCTGAAGTTTTGGTAAGGTAGATATTAAGTCGTCTTTCTTATAAATACATCTGTGTTTGGAAATTAAAATTGGATGTGGTTCTAGCACAAATATATCAAGGGGTAATAACTCTGAAAAGGGTATATTGGTAATGACTTGATCATCACGTGGTTTATGAAAATTGTCCTTACTATGCACCTGGTTTGACACTCTGAGGGGGTATTCTTAGGATAATTCACATTTTCTTTACAAATAATTTTGATGGATTTGAATATATAATGACAATTAATGACCTAGTTTAAACCTTATACTAAGGAAGGACCTATGTTGAAATAAAATTGATGAATTATTTATGTATTGTGATTTAATAAATAAATTGTAAAAGTATTTTACCAATGTTATTTTGGTTATAAGAATCATGAAATGTCTGAGGATTATGTAAAATTTATGAAGAATATATTTCTTAATAGACTTACAATTTATGGATACCATAATGGGTCTATGAGTTAAAGGTTTATCACAACCCCTTTGAAAAATATATGTGGTCATAATGTCATAATATTAAGGATATTTTGGGAGAAATTTACAGTAAGCATATGTTTTAGTAGAAAATTTATTTAAGGAATAATGCCTTTAAATTTTATAGACATAAATTTAAAGTTATTGATAAATATTAGGGTTAATATGATCATTAATAAAATTGTAATAATAGTCAAATAAGAATATTATACTTTTAAAAAAAATAAGTTGTACTGAAAACCTTAATAAAAGGGTTATTTAATTATTAACTTTATTTCAAGGATGTCAATCATATTTTTTGGGAAAATTTATAAGAATTATACTAATATATTTTATAAAAAGGACAACCCACATGTTAGGTGACAACCCATAATTTATAGAAAGTTCATAGGGAATAAACCAATTACTGAAGAATGGTAAGGGATTCTCACCTACCAGTGGCCTACGCAGTGTCCTAGTTAATATGTCATTTTTTTTAAAAAAATTTAAAAATAAATATTAATGATAAACCAATGGTTTTACTTTGGGATTTAGAGGTTAATTTATTATATTGGAAAACTTGTATTAACCATATTTATTTTAAAAAATAGTTATAAATAGACGAAAATAATTTTCACTATTTTATGGATCTTATGATTCATTAAAAGTAAATTTTAGTTCTTCAGGCATAAAAAAATCATTTTTAGAATATTCATTTCTTGGAGTAAGTGATGAATTTTGAATTGATCAAATCACAAAAAATGATGAAAAAGTACTTATAAAATAGAAACATATCAAGTAATTATATTTATTTTTATTTATAGATAGTAAAATCATTCCTCAACTTTAGAAGAAATTATATTAAAATAAAATGTTATCATATTACCATCAATTTTGATGATATCAATGAACTTTTTCACACCTATATGATTTATGGTTTTAAGGTCCTTGACTTTCCGTTGATCATTCACTTGCTTGTGAATAATGTCCAAAATCAATCTCTATAATTATTTACACTTTTCCTCCATGTACACATCTTCACTTTCCACTGATGTTATCCTACTCGGAAACTAAGATATGTGTTATTTCATATAACCATTATACTTCCATTTCTCTATTATCAAGAGGATGTTTTATTAACTCTTTTTATGATGTGGTTTTTTCAATAAAAGTATTTTAAAATATAAAACCCTTGCTTATATAGATAAAGTTTAAATTTTGAGGGAACAATTTATTTAAGTTGGGGAAAATATAACACCTTTAAATTCTAAAATAAGGGCATTGTATTTGATAGCGTGTATAACATGAAACATAAAGCATAGAATGGAATATAACACCCTAATACCTTAAAATATATTTATTTTTTAAATAAATTTAATATCTTATATATATTTTATTACACACAACACTGATTTTATCTTTCTTTACATGCATTGAAGAGTTTCTTCAATAGCTTGTGTTATAATCAAGACTGAATTTTATCGAATAATAATATATACTACTAATATTATTATTTAACAAGATAGTTATCAAATATCTATTATAATAGAGGGTATGAATAGGATTAAATAAATTATGAAAATATATAGTTTACACATGTTTATTAATTATTTATTTATTAGTAATAAAATAAGTATCATTTAAAAGAAAAGGAAATGTTTTTTGAAAGACTGTATTTTTTTCAAAATATCAGTTTAGTCACGCCTTATGCACATAATTTAAAATTAATTTTGAAAAATTTAAGAAAAATTATTTGAAAAAATAAAATTAATTTTTGAAATCATAATACCAAAATTATCTTTGCGTGAATTTTTTGGATTTTTCTGAGAAATTTTATTTTTTGATGAATAGTAAAAAATACTGAATTTTATTTGAAAAATGATTTTTCATTTAAATAATTTATAATTTTAGATTGTATTTTTATAAAATTATATATATTTTATATCTATAAATTCAATTTTAAGTCATTGGAATCATTTTTAAATTGAATTTTGATATAAAAACATTGTGAACTTTTGAACATTTTCTTTTATTAAACCAACTTTCTCATCTAGTTTGTGGGATTAATTTTAAATTAAATTACACTACATCAATAAGTTGAATTTGTCCAAATAAATTCCATATTTGGAATAATAATAATTTCTATAATCTAATTATTTTAACTTAATTTTTTTACCACAATTATTAGTGAAAACAATTGAAATTAATTATTGTGATTAAGGTTAAAACATGGTTTTGTGTGTTACATGAGTTTGTATTAAAGTAATTTTACAAACACAATCAGTTTTTATTTAATAAATTGGATTTCATATTTAGAATAATTAGGTCAAAATTATATAATAAAAATCATTTTAATTGTATTATTAAAGGATAAATTACCTAGGTAAATAAAAAGATACAAGTTTATATGATAAAAACTAAAAGGGTAAAATTGAGTAAGCTTAAAGACTAACGAATAACATGATAAAAATGTGTTTATTTTTTTATGGTGGTTTTTATTGAACAAATAAACCCTAACCTAAATTATTTATCTATTTTGGAGCCACTTGAGGTAATATTAACCTCCCAATATACTTTTGGGTATTTACAAAAATGTCACCCCTCCTTAATTATAAAAGGGCACTCATTCCCTCACTTATCCACACCTATAAATCTATTTGAATCAACCAAACCTTGAGAAAATAAAATTAAAACTTACTTAATATTATCATAGAATCCTTATTTTGGAAAAAATCCATCATATGAAGGATTTAGTGCAAAACTAAGGAGAATACCCAAAGAAGTGGTAACGTTGTTCAACGAGCATTTTTATTTTAATTCTTTCTCCACCTCCTTCAAATTTTTATTAAACCATGATGATATAATATTATTATTATCTTAAATATAATTAAATATTTTTATAATAATTTAATTACCTATAACCATCTACACTTCCATTAAATGGGTTATGAAATCATTATTCGTGTGTACGGTGAACTACTGCCTTGCAAATCGATGTTGTTCGTTTTTTTATTTCCACCTATCAAAGTTGGGTATGATGATGTATCTAAAGTATATATGTGATATTTATAAAATATTTATACCTTTTTATTCACTATATCATATATATATTTACCATTCATTTCATAGAAGATACGATAATGTCGCTCATGGGTACGGTGGACTACCGCCTCGCAAAGCGATTTGATTCGTCTTTCACTACCACTTAACATGGGAGGTGATAAGAATAATGTTAATAATTATATGTGATATTAATGAAATTATTATGATATTAATTAAATATTTATAATAAAATTAAATATAATATATATCATTTTCCTTCTTTCCTTTTCACTTAAGTAAAGATGATAATATTGTTTGTGTACTTTTGGACAACCACATTCATGAAGTGATGTGACTCTCTTTTCATCACCACGCCACATGGATAATGTATATAATTATATAATATGGTATATGTGATATTATTATAATTATATAAAGGTAAAATATTACTTACCTTATTTTCATAATGATCATTGAAAAATGGGAATGTTACTCATGGGTACATATGGTCTACCATCTCCATGATCGTAACATACTTCATTTATCAAAACCATCCTTAATTATTAGTACTAAAAGTATAATTGATGTATAAATATGATAATTATGTCATTATTATTATTATATATATTATATAACTATATAATATGTTCAAGAAATGGACCTTTCATAATGAAACACGCATGAGAAAATAATCCAACTAACACCCAAAACAACAAAATTAATGAAATATTAATAATGAATGGGTAATAAGATGTTATAAAAGTATAATATATGATATTATAAACATTAATATGGTTCTATTTTAAGTTAATAACATGTTTAAAATCACTATACATTAGGCTAAGGTGCGTTCAACTGAAAGGAATCTTAAGGTATGTGATTTTTGTATCACTTTTTTACTTTCATGAGACACAAGTCGTATTCACCACCTATTTATTTTATGTGATGTATATATTAACCATTAAGGTATATTATGATTATTTTAATTAAAATATTGTGGTTTAAATATCCATTTGATCATCTCTCTTTCATGGGTTTTATAGTTCAAAAGTTACCAAATTTGTAAGGGATTTCATCTCAATTTACTTTCTATCAAGAATTATTTGTTATTATGAACCAATTCAATTTTATGTGGTGTATATACTACCCATTTGACATGTAATACCATTATTAATTCATAATTTATGGTATTTTAAGTTTAAATTATAATAATTTCATCTAAGGGGATTTGACTTGAAAATTACCCAGTGGTAAAAGTTATTGTACAATCTCACTTTCTTTTTTGATTGTTAACTTTATCTTAAAGAAATCACTTTATTATGATAATTTTTCATTGGTAATTAAATTTATATTAAATTTCCATATTATTTTATTATGGATATGATTATTTCATAAACCTCATACCATATTTACATATGGTGGTTACTTTGAAATTTAATTAATTAGCAGGGGAAATATTGATAAATTTGTATTCATTACTCAATATAGATATTTGATAACAAGGAACATTGTTTATGAATTAAATTTACTATTTGATATATGAGTAATGTTTGGGACCTATAGTTATGGGTGGGGACTGATATAATATAACCCCTCGATGCATTAATAGGACACAAGATACAAGAAACTTAAGCTAGCATTAAACAGTTTTTTACCTATTGACTTAAATGTCTTGTGAAAGGTATTGATGGTAGAGGTATCATTATGCATGAGATCATGGAATACAAAAATTAATCAATGCATTCATTAAGAATTCAGTAATTATTATCCACGATATTTTCATAGTGATATTATCTATGGATACATTTCATTCTCATTTATTGATTAAATGGCATTTGTTTTCAATTATTTACCTTTCCATATTGATTATTCCATATCTTACCATGATATTTAAGTTATTTAAATAGAATGTGTGTTAAGTTATTTACCTTTACATATTTATTATGTATATCTATTCATGATATATTGCATAGTAATTAACCCTTAGTGATCATTTGAGCTCACCCTTATTTTTTTTCCTTTCTCTAGGATTCTATGAAGTGTAACATGATTGATATGCAAGGATATTATAGAGAGAATAATTTTATTCTTGAAAAAAAATTATGTCTTAAATTTTTTTTTCAAATGTAATATGGGAATCATGCATGTATATAGTTTACCAATGCTAATAAACTATTTGGTCCTTCAGGATGTGATTTCTTGTATCTTATGAAAATGTAATAAAAAAGACATTGTCTATAGACTACTGGGGTTTGGGCTGATACATTTAACATGGAATAATTATGGAGACAAATGTTGTATGCATAGTGGCCAATTCCCATGCACTACTCAATATTATTGAAACATGTTGAATCCACTACCGCCTACTCCCACTATTAAACTATTTTTTCCATTGTAAAAGGTATTTGAATCTGTCTTCTCTTAGTTTAGTTTTGATACTATTTTATTTTTTGTTGTAACCTTGGTTTTCTTCATTTATAATATATATTAGTATTCTTTTCTATTTTACATCTTATTCTATTTTTTTATCCCATTTTAACTTTCTAATCACCGTGAAAATAGACAATGAACTTCAACTGTTATTTGAATGAAATTGGTAGTGGATTCTTTGAGTTCATGTGCTTTAATGGTTTCTCTTTTTTTATGCTAGGAATATAATAGTGTTTTAATAAATTATAGTAATTGGTCACCCTAATTTATATACTATTATTTTATTCTTCCTCATTCATATATATATATATATATATATATATATTCCTTCACTTCACTATTTAATTCATTCACATGGTGGAGATTGACTTAGATAATTTTGGTCAATGATAAGCTCTCCTAGCTAAAATTGAGAAGATTATCATCCCACATACAGAGGTCTTAGTGTGGGGTAATAAAAATTATAATGGTAGGGTGTAGTGTGGTAGTTCTTTATCACTAAATTAAATATAATACTAAGATTAATATTTTAAAAGAATAATGAAAGCTTTATATAGAAATAATTAGGAAAACAAATCTTCTTTCCTCTTACTAACATCTTTCTATATTGTCTTCTTATTTATATTTTTCATTCTTATATATATAAGTATTTATATCATATTAATTTGAAAACACCCACCATATTATTATATCATTTAGTATTATATTTTAGTTATAAATAGTGATAATATAAAATTGGTGTTTGTGAGTAACTTCCTTGTGAGATCGACCCTAGTTTGTTCACTATACTTTATACTTAGGAAAATAAGAAATTTATTAAAGTTAGATTCAGGAAAAGTTTTATCTCATAAATTTGGTGTTGTTTTTTAGGGTCCAAAATACTTTCACATTCTATTTTCTATAAAAAATCATAAATTTCAAAAACTAAAAAAATAGAACATTATTTCATATCATTATTCTCTTAGGTTAAAGATGAATTTCCATAGTGATTTTTATTATTAATTACCTATTAACCAAATGAATGAATCTAGTAGGGATACATATTTAAATATTTAATTGTAGAAATTTTCATATTGATTGATGAATTGAGCAACCAAATGAATATACTTTCCACTCTTTTTTAATTAAATCAAATCTTGAGACTTAAATGACAAAAAAAATATGTTAAAGAAGAAGTAAATATTGTTCCACATGAATTCCTAGTTGAAAATTTTGAGTAGGATGAGAGAGTGTAATTTTAATACATACTAGTTGACCTTTATCAACCATTTAAATATGATATTCCAAAAGAGTACATGTTATCTGATATACATGTGGTAGATCAACATGATTTAGAAGAATATTTTTATAATTTTGTAAATACTAAAATTCTAGAAGATTCTCCCATTTTATGAAAATTAAAGTTTAGTACCTTTATACCTATCTCTTTATTTGGATAAAGAAACCACTAAAGTGGTAGAATTTGAGGAAAAGATGAATTATATTTAATACCTACCTTCAAATCCAACAAAACAATTTTAAGATTCAGTGGGAAAAGAATAATAATTAAAATTGAATCTATTTTGAGGAGATAAACTTCTCTTAAACTCATTTATATTTTATTTTCTTAAAATTTAATTAAGTATTACCTCCCATTAATTTCACTTCTCATATTTGGATGACACAGGTATTGCCTTGGAGGGTGATGAACAAGATAAAGAAGATGCAGCTATTGAGATTGGGTTCCCAATAGCCTTGCTGGAAGAAATCATGTTTCAATCAAACCAAATTAAAGGGGAAGATTTTTTATATTGATTAATATTATTTTAATTTTATTTAAATTTAGTTTTTCATTTATAATAACTTTTCTAAAATTCTAAATAAAATAGAAATATATCAGGCCTTGAAAGTTAAACATGAGGGGAAAAAGTTGTGGCTAAAAAAGAAGATGACTCATTCTTTTTCTTACCTCCACCATGAAAGTTGTATATCATTGAAAAGGTTATGGGTTTGTATTATAATATCCATAAAGTCTTATAAAACTAGTGTGAATGGATTAATACTAGAATTAAGAATTTTTTATATTTTATAAGCAAGAAACCACATCCTTTTTTAGATTGAGTATAAAATTATAGAACTTACAACTGGAGGTAGTTAAAAAACACTCCATACTTGGGGTTAAAAACAAGACCTTTATCTCCATTATCTTTCATTTTATTTAATTTTTTCTATAAAATATTCATTTTTTTCTTGTTTTCTTGTAGGTTTCAAAAGTGTAAGTAGCTAGTAGCATAACTCAAGGCTACCACTAACCAAGTAAACTGAGGTTGCGTATTTAATTCTCTTTAGTTTTAATTCTCTATTATTTTAATTATATTTGAAACCAAATAAAGGGTAGTTAAATCCTTAGTGTGGGAGAGATATCAACCTACTTAGATAGAATTATACATGTTTTGTTTTTTGTTTTAAATTTTTATAGTGATTTTTGGATATTGAGATTAATCGAATACTTTGGGAAATTCAAAACATCTTGTTATTTTTGGAACATTGATTGATTTAAAAATTTAACAGATTAAATGTTTGATAAATATATTTTTTTCCATGATTTATAATCTATTTATTTAAGGAAGTTTTATTCATTATGAAACTCAAGTGCACTAATGCTATTAAAAATGAATATCTATCTCATCCAAAGTGGTTTCTAAACCCTTTTTATATCTTCTTTATAATTCTATTTTTATTGAGAGTCTTAATTAATGTTTTGAGATCCATATTTTTTTATTTTTATCTTTTTAAAATATGTTTGAGTTCATGGAATTTTAAGTAATAATTAAATAACCATTTTGAAATGCCCCTTTTTACATTTAACACTTATTTTGGACTGACCTTACATTCTACCTTTATTAAACCCCTAATATCCATGAAATAAATTTTTAAAAAGATTAATTTTAATTAATTTATCACTTTAAAACATTATATATAAGTTAAATTCTTTATTATTATTGAACGTGAGTGTGAGGGGGATTTAAGCTCTATAATTATGACCTAAAAGAATTAGTTTAGACTAAAATAGAAAAGTGGTGCATCTTTTACTATTGTTTTGGATAGTAAATTCATGTTGGAAAGATGGGGTTAGTTCAAAAAATTATTCAAATATTGGTCTGGGAGTTTACATTGTATTATTAAGATCAAAAACTTATTATCTTTCTTACAAAACTCAAATCTGCATTGTAATTCCATATCTAAAATAAAGGAAATAAAACTACTATAATGAGAGAAGAGGGAAGAAAAATACCTTTTCTAATGAAATGAAAAAATGTGGAATGCCTATGAAAATCAAGACAAGTTTGGATGTGAATATTTTTAGGGGAAGTGAGGAGCACACAATTCTCTAGGGAAACTGTTATCATGAATTTTCTTCACTTTAGAGCTTAACCCTCCTAATTTTTCATCTAGTGTTTTTCACAATTAAAATTTATCAAACCTAAGCCACAGAACAACCCATGTATAATTCCTCATGATTAACACATTTATGAATCTATTAAGTAGTGATAATAAGAAGGAAATAATCCTAAAGAGATAATATATGTTTTTAATAATGATAAAATCTCCACATTAAAATCCTTGAATGAGGAAGAAATATATTTATGGGGAGGTGGGTATGACATGAACATAAGTATTAACATGATATTGTCCATGAGTGAAAAGTTAAAGTGTGGGGGTTGATGAAGCTCATTTTTTTATTTATTTAATTATTTATTTAAATGTTTTAAATCCCAAAATTTTGTTATTTTAACATTAATTGGAAAATTTTAGGTTTTAGGAATAAAGTGGGGTTTATTGTGAAAATGGATTAATTCTTGAGTTTTAATTATTTTTATTCATTTCTACAATTAAATTGGAAATCCATAATTTTGATTTATGTTTTTATTATTTTTTAGGAAAATGTTTTATTTTGAGGAAGTTGTGGAGAATTTTAATAGAGGTTGGAAATGTGTAAGGTTTTATGAAACTACATGGTTCATATGTAATTTATTTCAAAATCAATGAAAAATGGAAAAATCTTGGATTTACAAGTGATACATATCATTTTAGGATATTAAGTATGATATTTGAATTTTCTAATTAAATATGAGGATGGTATGTAACATATTTGGTAGCAATGAGGTAATGAAAATGGAAAAGGATGGATGCATAACATTTTTTAGATAAAGAGTAAGGTTTTTAAGATGTTATGTATGATCTTTAGATCATAAATAAGATATATTTTTTCCCCTAAAGAAACATATTGAAATGAAATATTTTATCTGATGTGTAACATATTTTAAAGAGTTAGAAGTGATATATAATATATTTTTCAAGTTTTACAGAGGATACATAATATATTTAGGATATGTAATATCTTGGACATTATGAAATTTAGAGAAGGATTAAAAATAAAATTTTTTGAGATGATACATAACATTTTTACTTTTCTCCTAGGGGATAAATGTGATTTTTTTACTTAGATAATTTTTTTACTAAGATCTCATGTGCGGTTTTATATTTTATTGGATTAATGAAAAAATGTTTTCACACTGGGGAAGATCTTTCATTATATGAAGAGATTTTGATGGATTTTCAAAGTCACTTCCATTTTCAAAAGACTATGGATTGTGTAAACTCTATCCATGTTGTGACTATAGACGAAAAAATAAAATTTAATGAATTTTACTATGGCCTATTTTTGTGTGTTATGGCCAATATATTGTGATATTAGTAATTGAGATATTATTATATCCTTGGTATAAAATGTTCTCTCATTTAATTTGAAGATCAAAATTTGATGATTATGGGCTGTTTGAAAAAAAATCATGTTGTCAACTAGGAAATTCATGTAGAAATAATTTGTTTTTATCCCATGCATGTGAGGAAGAATCCAAAACCAACACTACCAAATGGAATAATTATGAAGATAAACTCCACATGAATTGTGGATATTTCCTTCTCACTTCTTGATATTATTAAAACATTTCAAAGACATTGTTTCCTTTTTTTCACCATTTAAACTATTTTTTTGTACTTTAAATGGGATTTAGTTCTATCCAATCTTAGTTTAGGATTATTGTAATTTTATTTTTTGCTTTAACCATATTTTTCTTTATTTTTAATATATATTAGTTTTATTATCTCTTTTCTATCTTCTTCTCTTTTTATTTTCTCCCACTGTAAGTTTTTTATCTCCATGAAAATGGAGAACTAACTTCACATGTTGTTTGAGGAAAACTAGCAGTGAATGCTTTGAGTTCATTCACTTTAATGGTATCTCTTTATTTTATTCTAGGAATAAAATAGTGGTTAAATAAATTTTAGTGAGTGGTCACCCTAATTTCCCTATTATTGTGTTCTTCTTCCTTTTTCATATATATATTCCTTCCCTTCACTATTTAAGTCATCCATATGGTGTAGTTTGACTTAGATTGTACAGGTCAATAAAGAGAACTCCGAGCTAACTTTAGAAAGATTATTATCCTGAATGAAAAGGTCTCGGTGTGGGGTAATAACAATTCAAATAAAAGGGTGTAGTTTGAAAGTTATTAATCACAACATTTAATAGAATAGTGAAAATTATATTTTAAAATAATAATGATAACTTCACTTCCCTGGGAAAACAACTCTTCTTTCTTATTCCTAATATTTTTGTGTATTATCTTCTTCTTTATATTTTTCATTCATATATATATATAGATATATATATATATATATCATAGGAATTTGTAAACCTCACTATATTAGTGTACTATTTAGTAGTGTATTTTTGTTATAAATAGTGACAATAGAAAATCAATGTTTTTGAGTGGTCTCCCTATGATATCAACCCTAGGTTGTTCATTATATTGTGTACTTAAGAAATTATAAATTTATTAAATTTGGTGAAAATACACCTCTTATAATTTATATTTTCCCTTTCTAATTGGTTTTAAAAAATAAGTATTATTAATAAATCACATGTTATTTATTATTAATCATTAATACCCATCTCAATTATAGGTACATTTCTTTAGTAGGTTAAAATTCAAAGGATTATTTATTTTTCAACGCACTCTTATGAATGTGTTTTGTTATGTAAATTTTATATTTATACATTTTTTAATGATAATTAATAGTTTCAATATACAAATATGTTTTTAAATAATGAAATTTAATTATTATTTTTATTTTGTTGATTTTTATATGCATCATGTTGATTCTGGTGACGATTTTACTATATAACCATTCTTTTTTATTTTTGGATTGACATGGTATTAAATATTGGTTGTAGAGGTCAATAATGACCTTTATCAACACATACTTTCTTAGTGCTTATCTAGAGCTGAGAAATCTCTTTTTTAGGTTTAGAAAAGGGGGATTTTATTCTAGAGTTGGTCATGATTTATTTTAATTCATCATATGAAATCATTAATTCATAATGATAATTTTTATTTTAATACATTTACTTATGAAATATTTAATGACCTTTGAAGCTTCACTGATTTGGGGTTTACTTGAATCAATAACCTTACAATATAAATGCCCTATTTTCCATAATTTTTTAATAGTGTTCATAGAGTTAAACATATCATTCCATTGGATGAGAAATTATTAACTCATTCATAAATTCATTTATTACATATAGGTTAAACTCTAAGTTGATGTCATCAGACAAACCATTCGAAGATGTTTCACCAAATTGAATTTTTTTATACAACCTGATCAGAAAATGATTTCAGAGGTTTATGGGTATTTTCATGCGATAAAATTTTGAAGAAATGTAACAATGACATCAAGTTGAGTTTTACAAATCCATATAATAGAGTTTTACAAATCCATCAGATGTGTATGGCCCTAGATCCTAGTATCCCTTCCCTTTGTGAGTTTTGGGTGTTGGGGGAACTAAGAGGAGGTTTAAAGGTGTTTAGAGGGTGTTTGAGAGTAAAGGGGGTTCCATAGCCAAAAATTATCATGGATGTGGTGTTTATGGGTGTGTTGTTTCATAAATAAGGTGGACACAGTATAGTATATCCTAACTATGGATTATCGGTCTCGATGGAGAATTTTGGGGCTACTTCCTTTTCAGGCATCGCTACATCTAGAGGTAGGATATGGTGTAGGCCCTTCTCTAGTGTTGAGTGATATGGTGTAGACCTAGGTGGTTACACCATAGTGGGTTTTTAGGATACTTCGAAATCAGGGGTATTCGTATCATGTAGGTTGGGATACGGCGTAGCCTCCCTATTAGAAATGGGGGTTTTGTGACATGGTGATTAAGTCTCTGTCATAGACCTCATATCCCCTTTTATATGATCTACCCTTAGAACTCATACATGAATTTGACCAAGGGGGTATATAGAATGTTCCCTCATACTGCATCATAGAATACCCAATGTCATGCAGTTCTGTGGTGTGGTCTATTGGGTTGCTTCATGGTCCTCTATTTTTTAGTGGGTCTATAAATACCCAGAGGTTATTCAAACCCCACTTTCTCAAACTTCTTCCATTTTAAGCCTAAGTTACCAAGTAAGGTTTTGACGGAATTTTAATCCCCTTTCAACAAAAATTGATCTTGGATTCATGTGTTTGATCCGAAGTAATATGAGGTAGGTTTTTCCTCCCTTTTCTAGTGGTTTATCTCTGTTCGGTCTCATTTCCTCATATTTCTTATTTCCATGTTATGTAGATTTATATCTATCATTCTAATGGAGTTTTATTGGTTATTTATTGGTATGATTGTAGAGTATTATCCTTGGAGGGATGCAGTTTCTTATGGAAGAGTTGATCGATAATCCATGATGTTGACCCATTATCATGGGAAGAACGTTGATGCTTTTGAGGTAGGGGATTCATTGTTTATATTTTATTTATGTAAAATCATAAATTGACCATGGTTTATCACTTTGGATGTTAGTGTAATTAACTTAATGTAGATCCAACCATATTAAATAATGGAATTGGTTTATGTTTAATGATCGCATGTTGTTTCTTTCCACCATAATAATGATTTCCCTCTCGTTTTGATAAATATAGTTTTATGCATAATATTCTTGTATAGCATGTTGTTATGATTGTTTTATCATGTTTAAATTGATGAAATCAGATAAATAATGTAAAGATGAAATTAATTGGTTGTATAAAGAACTTATATAGGCATGTTTAATAAATTTATCCTATCTTGTAAATTTATGATAATCAAATTGATGCTAAATGTGTGTTTGTTTAAAGTTGTTTATCTATATGTTAATGGAATTTATAAATAACCTTAATTATGTTAATTATTTTTTATGATAATTATAAAAACCATGTTAATTGATAATTTTTCTTCTCACAGTTTAATGAAACTCGTTTTATACTAGAGATAATATTTAAACAATTTGATAGCTGGTTATAGTTGACTCCTTAGGTTTCCCATAGTAGGAACCTATGAATAATGAATCGATTAATTTAATATGAAATAAAAAATATTTATTTTGATAAAGAAAATTCTTTAGGTTTGGGATTGATAATTTTTTATAGTGTTTGTATTCCTTGATTTGGCGATCGCGAGTGTCTGTTTTCATGTGAATGTTGAATGCCTTATTTTTAGGGCCTAGTTTACCTTGTTAACTATACTTTTTTGTTTTATGCCATTCTATATAGTCTATATGTGAGCCTTTATATTCAATGTGATATGATCCTAGTATGGATGATCCTAGGATAGATGATGAGATATGGGTAAGGAGGCACATGGATGTCGGAGTAGTTAATGCATGTGATGGTGAGATGCATGGTGATATACATGATGGTTTCAGGGATGGAACTAGGAAGATGGAATGGTTTGAAGTTGGGATTACCCATTTTTTTATGTAGAGAGATAATATGCTTACTAGTTGAATCTATTGAAATGTAAAATGGATAGTTTGTTTATTTATCTGTATTCATTTTTTCATTGTTTTTGGTAGTTAGATGTGCTTGGTTTAATCTCTATTAGTGGTATATTAGGATGTTATCCTAGAGTACCTATAATGATGGAATGTATAACAATGTTTAATTAAATTTTTTAACCCACATGGTTGGTGATTCTAGAATGAAAATGAAATGATCTTGAGAACCGTTGACTCGGTTTACTTATGTCTGGAAGGCATGGACTTCACCTTGTTAATTAATGAAATGTATATGGAATAATATTGATGGTTAATGAATTAATTATCATAAATAAAATTATGAAAAATTAAATAAGTAATTTAATTTAAGACTTATTAAATTCTTTTGTTTTATAGGGTATTTGGTCCTTATTATTGGCGGTCGTGTGTCCAAGTGGTGATAGTTACAGTTGATCTTAGGACTAGGTTATACCCATAGTGTGGTTTTGAGATATATTATATCTTGTATGTTTTTTGATTTCATATGATACCTCACCCATATTTGTTAGGGAGACTGACACCTAGTGGACTCTGGAAGGGCATTTTCCCCAACATCTTGGTAAGAGGATGGATGGTTGACTACCCCCTCTATCCCCACTCTCTTCTCTTGGTAGTATTATGTGATTGTATACATAGTGGTAAATTTCCTATATATGTGTGTAAATGGATGTGATGGATTGTGGTAATTTTACACACATGTGTCTATAGATATAGTAACTAAAGTAATATTATAGGTATGATGTGTATGGATTGTGATGTCTTTAGTTACCTTACCCGGTGTATGGGTTGTGATGGCTTGAGGTATAATACTCAATGTATGATACATAGAATACAGGTTGTGGTGGATCCCAAAAACTACTTAGTTAGTATATAGAGATGTGATATGGGATGATGTGACATATGAGTTTCATGTTATGATACATAGCCTGGGTGTTTTTGGGTTTTCTTACTTTTGGAGAGAGACGGATCAGGATGTGCAACGTTGGGGTAGAGCAGCAAACTAGTGGGGAAGCAGTGGCGGGGTACCCTTATTTGATATTGTATTATAATATATCTTGTATGAAATACTTATTGAGATATTTTCATGGTGAGTCTAGGAACTTATCATACCTATTTAAGTGATGAGTTAGTTTTAGTTTTTATTTACTAGGCTTTAACATTCTTTCTTTATCTTTTGGATGATAGGTGTTAGAGATAATCCTAATGTGTATACTATTATGATCACCCCATGTATATATAAACTTTTTTTCAAGTTAGCAGGAGTGGGTTGGAGATTATGCTGGATATTACTAGATCATGGTTTTATAGATTTTTTTTTTGGGATTTATGGTCACTTTAGAGTTTATATTTTTGGTACTTATAGTTTTCATTTCATGTTGTTATTTTTTAATGACATTTCATGTATATACTTGGGTTTTCTTTTTTTTATATCTTTGATCATGAGTTTATTAGAGTGTCTATTTTATCTCTCACTTTTTCATGTTCTCTTAGAGGTTAATACCTCTCAATTATATGTTTATTATACCGGGTTCCAGTCACCAACCTGAGGCCTACTGGAGGAGGAACTTAGGAAATCACTATTCTTCTTCTCACATTTCTAGCCTAGGAGGGGTACTCTTTGGGGGAAGGGGTCATGAAAAAGTGGTATCAAAGGTTAAAGTTGAGAGATATGATGAATTTTATAGTTATTCATAAGTGTGACTTCATTTCTTGGTAAAGAAATAGTGCCATATAAGTTTATTAAGCGGTGTAAACATGGAAGATTAATTAAGACAAGGGTATTTAGGGCCCCATGTGATATGATGCACAAACCTTTAAGTTTACTGAGTCTACTAAACAAAGTGATACTAGTTGTGTCTTAAAGACCTAGGAAAATGTCATGCATCATTCTTCATTGTATCTATAATTGAAATGGGTAGATCTTGGGATATTTTAAAACCTTAAACAACATATAATTAATTAATTGATCTTAAGTATTCCATAGTCTAGGTTTAAAAGACACTGACCATTTTTTCTTCTTGAAGGCAAGGCTCCAAGTTGATGTCCTTATTGGGTTCGCACTGAAGATGTATACTGGGATGTGACAATAGATCACCACATAGTTAAGGTCGATGATAACGACACTTAGAGGAGGAAACTCTAAGAATTTTAGTTCTGGAGTCTACAAAAGTATGAGGTATCCATTTCAAAATCATTAATAGAATACTAGTTAGAGGAGTTGGATATAACTTTCATTTTGATTCATGATCAGAAGAAGCAATGGGTTTTTTTGTTTTTTATGATGTTTCATGGTGAAGAGATGAAATGGTGGATCTTGTTCTTCAAGGATCATGAGGATTTGATAGTCTCATGGGAGAAGTTTTGAAAGCAATCCCAAGTAGAGTTTATTTCTTCTACTGTGATGGAGGCTAGTCTCTAGGAGCTTCTTACCCTTCAATGGGGGGGTTCCAGCATGTAAGAGTTTGGGATCCATTTTAGGACCCTCCTCTGATATTATTAATAACTAATTCCAGATGAGGAGGTTAGGGTGAGGTATTTCGAGGAAGCTTTGCATCCATAGATCAAGTGCCAGATCACCTCATTCAAGTTGTAAACATATCTCAAGGTTTTAGTGAGAGTATAGGTTTTTGAGATGAAATTGGATAGAACTATATCATCATAAGAGGGAATTTTCTATGATTTATTAAGAAGAAGAGTCATGGTATAGGTTTCCCAATTTTCTAGACAAAAGAGCTTTCGGTTAGCTTGGGGTAGGTCCTAACCCCAATTATATTATTTATCTAGGGTTGGAGGCTCTCAGACCTATGACAAGGGATAATATGCATGTTTTTCTTATATATTTAAAGGTCATCATTAGTTAGAGTGCCTGGACTTTTTGATCAATCAGTGTATTCCAAGTGTTCCACTTCAGGTTCCTCTATTGAGGCGGTTTCAGCTGAGGTGGAAGCAGTAGGGTATTCCAATTTAGGATCAGTAGAGAGGATATGATGTGAACATAGGACAACCCTGAGATACTCCTCATCCTCATAGAGAAAACATGGCCCTGGAGGTGTACATTAGCGGGGTCAGAGAGTTCATGGAGCATATCATGGTTAGATTCATGCTCTATCATTTACAGCATCAGGTGATCTAGATGTCATTCGAGGTACCCTTTTCTTTTTTCTAAATGGGTGCATTCTTTGTTTGATTTAGGAGCTACACACTCCTTCATATCACTTATCCTAGTCCATTCTTTAGGTATTGAGGTAGAGAGGATTTCAGTGCCCTTGGAATTAACTAATCCATTTGTAGGTCAAGCTAACTTTTTTGAAGCATGTAGATACTATGAGCTAGTGTTGAGGTCGCACCTCTCTTAGGGAGACTTTATATGTTTATAGATATATTCATATGACATCATCATTGGCATGTATTGGATGCATTCAGCATATTCTATTTTGTATTACTTTAAGTGGCAGGTTTTATTCTATGATTGTAATAGAGATCTAGCAGTTTTTTTAGTGATAGAGACCCTTAGATGGGTGACAGGAAAATTACATCCTTATCTTATTTGATGGATGATCTGACTTTTATTTCATTATAGGTTCAGCTGATGGTGTTTCCTAGGGTTATAGAAGAGTACTCAGATGTATTCCTAGGGAAGGTTGTAGCATTACCTCCTCAATAAGGTATCAAGTTTAGGATTGAGGTACAGTTGGATGTTTCTCTAATATTTATGTCTCCATATAGGATGGCACCTTCTGATTTGAAAGATCTATGAGTACAACTCAATGATCTATTATAGAATGGTTTTTTTTACTGAGTGTGTCGCCGTGGGGTACAACTTTTTTGTTGGTGAAAAAGTTAGATAGTATTTTTAATATTTTTATTGATTATCATCACTTGAATTAGGTGACAGTGAAGAACCACTATCTTATTCTCTAGATTGATGATTTATTCGATCAGTTGAAAGGATTTAGTTGGTTCTTAATGATCGATTTGTAGTCAGGATATCATCATATGTGGGTAAATGATGAGGATATTCTAAAGAAAAACTTTTTATATTGTCATGAGAATTATGAGTTTATTATGATGTCTTTCGATGTAATGAATGTTTCAGTCATGTTCATAGGTTTAATAAACATAGTTTTTAGGGAGTTTTTGGATCGATTCATGGTTTATTTTATCAAAAATATCCTTATGTACTCCATTCATGAGTAATAGTATATAGAGAAAATGCATGCCATGTTGGGAGTTATTTATCATCAACAACTATTTGGGAAGTTTTTTAAGTGTGGTTTATGGTATCTTGTATTTTTTTTCTTAGGGAATTTGGTATCTCAATAAATAGTATTTATGGATCCTTCAAATATATAGGTGTTTATTTCTTGGGTATCCCCAAAGACTATTACGAAGTTGTAAAGTTTCCTTGGTCTTGGAGGCTATTATAAGAGGTTAATAAATGATTTATCTCAGGTTGAAACTCAGCTAATACCCTTGACCAAAAAAGATAATTCATTCCTGTGGAGTTACCAATGTTAGGTGGTTTTTGAGTACCTAAAGGAAAAGTTCATTAGCACCCCAGTCTATTTTTTTCCAGTATAAGGAGTTTAGTTTGATTTTTTTAGTGATGCTTCATGTCTTGGGTTGGGATGTGTACAATAGAGATCAATTTATTCTTATGGGTATTGAAAAAGTATGTCCCCATGAGTATAACTATGTCACTCATTATCTTGAGTTATTGATCATTCTATTTTTCTTGAATTTGTTGCGACGTTACCACATTGGTGAATATTTTATTGTTTTTATAGATCATAAGATCCTACAGCATTTCTTCTATCAACATGAATTTAACTTACATCATATAATTTGAATGTAATTATTGTAGGATTATGAATTATAGATTTTATATACACCAGGAAAGGGTGATTTTATAGTTGATGCACTGAGCAGGAAGTCATGTAGTGATTCCATGCATGACTCTGGAGATTCCTAGAGAGTGATGTAAGAACTCTCAATGATGCATTTAGATATATGAAATTTTAAAGACATAGGTTATCTTTTTTAGATTATGGTGTAGTAGTAGTTGGTTTTGTGGATAGAGGATTCCCAACTGGTGAATTATAAGGTAGAGGTCTAGAGAGACTGGATTGTTTTTTGTGATGGCCCTGATGGTTAGTATGAGGATGATCAGCACCGGGTCTTGTTTCAAGGAAATATTTTCATCCCTTTAGCGATGCATGAGGTAGTTATTTTTGATTTCTATATCTCACCCTTATTGATACATTTGGGTGTGTAACAGATGTACCGAGCTTTGAGATGTAATTTTTGATGTCCTGGATTAAAGTGTAAAATTGTGGTGTTTATGTCTAAATGTTTGGTCTTCCAGAAGGTGAAGGTAGAGCATCGTGTTTCTGGTGGTTCTCTCCAATTGTTAGGTGTTCCTTAGTGTAATTGTGAGTAAATATTAATAGAATTCATTAGTGGTTTACCTCAATATCAGGGAGGTCATGATTCTATATGGGTGATAGTGGATCGTTTGATTAAATTATCACACTTTATAATGAACAGGGATTTGATATTAATGGAGGTTTTGTTGAGGTGGTATCTGGGGGAGGTGGTGAGACTCCATGAATTATTGAGGATGATCATCACATATTTTGATCCTTTTTTACCTCTAATATAGGTCTCTATCATTCTTTTGGATCTCATTTATAACTTAGAACTACTTTTAATCTACAAACAGATGGTCAGACAGAGTAGACTATCTAGACTCTTGAGGACATGTTGTGTTCTTATGGCCTATATTTTTTAGGTTCATGGATGAGGCCCCTTCCCTTGGTCTATTTTTATTACAATAATTGTTTTCACTCAACCAATGGTATAACACCATTTGAACCATTTTACATCTAACCTTGTTATTCACCATTGTGCTGGATTGGGGTTGGAGAGCCAATAATTCTTGGTTCAAAGCTAGTGAAAAGCATGATAGAGATGTTTTAGGTGATTCATGATAGGATTAACGTAGTGTAGGATCATCAAAAAAACTTTTACCAATCATAGGTGGAGACTTATGGAGTTTTATGTTGGATATCATGTGTTCCTAAAGGTGACTCCTCATTGTGGGTTGTGAAGGTTTAGTTTTGGGAGTATACTTTCTCCCTGGTTTGTTAATCCTTAAGAGATATTGTATCACATTGTAGTCATAGCATATTTTATCCCCCACAGATGATCCAAATAAATGATGTTTTTTATATTCCATATCTGCACGGTTACCTTCATGATGACTCTCATGTCATTTATTGGGGAAAGATCGATCTTGACGATGATGTGACCTTTGATGAGTGGCTTGTGGAGATCCAGGACCATCAGGATAAGGTGTTGTGTGGGTATTTTATTCACTTGGTTTATGTCATTTGGAGACATGGTGTCATGGAGGAGAGTTCCTAGGAATGTGATTCATGGATACACACTCATTACCCCCAAGTTTTTTGTTGTTTATCTCTTCACTAGTTGGAATACTCTTTTTTGAATGTTTGCCTTTTCTAGTTTATGAGGTAGCTTTCTCTTATTTAATTTATTGGTAACTTTTCTCTAATTTGAAAGGTATATTCCTTTGAATTGTTTTAAGAGTTGTTTTTTTTATTTCATGGTTTTTCATTATTCCTATGATGAGGTGGTTGAGCTTCTATGGTGGAAATATCCTTGAGCGGTATCTCATGGGGTGGCTATTTGGATGACCCCTTTCATCTTTCTTTATTTTTGATTTTGGTTTTGAATTATAAAGGATGATAATGTTTTGATAGGTATCTAATGTAATGTCATGGATCCTAGTATCCCTTCTCTTTTTGATTTTTGGGTGTTGGAGGCACCTAAAGGATGTTCTAAGGTGTTTGAGAGTGTTTGGGGGGAAGGGGGTGTCACTTCCAAAAATGGAATGGTTACGGAATATAAGGGTGTACTGTGTCATAAGGGTGATGGTTTTGGAATAGTAGATCCCATATATAACATAGTAGGATTAATGGAGGATTTTTTGGTGACTTCCATTTCCATCATAGCTGCATCATGGAGGTAGGTTGGGATATAGTCCCTTCCTCAGTGTTGAGTTTTGTGGCATGGAGCCAGGTGGCTATGTCATAGTGGGTTTTGTGGATACTACCAAATCAGGGGTAGTTATGTTGTGGTGGTTGGGTTGTAGCATATCCTCTCTGTTGGTGAAAGGAATTATATGGTGTGGGTATTAGGGTTGTGTTGTATACCTCAAATCCCCTTTTATAGGATCTTTTAATGGAACTTAAACATTTCTTTTACCATAGTTTTCTATGATGTGGTCCCTTGTGTTGCACTGTAGAAAACCTCATGTCATCCAATTCTCTATAGTAATCCATTAGGTTGCATCATGGTCCTCTATTTTTTAGTTTTTCTATAAATACCTAGAGGCCATTAGAACCCCTTTTTTCTCCAAATTCTTCCACTCTAACCCTAGGTGACTAAGAGGGGTTTTTTAAGGTATTTTAAGCCCCTTTAGATAGAGATTGATCTCATCTTCCCATTTTTGATTCATAGCAATCTGAGGTAGGTTATTCCTCCCTTTTCTAGTGATTTCTCACTATTCAATCGTGTTTCCTATTGTTTCTTATTTCCATGTTATGTTGGTTTATCTCCATCATTTTGATGGAGTTTTATTGGTTGTTTATTGGAACGGTTGTGGCACAGCATCCTTAGAGGGATGTAGCTTCATATGGGAGAGGTGATTAGAGATCCAAAATTTTGACCCATTCTCATACGAAGAATATTAACACTTTTGAGGTAGAGGATTCATTTTTTCTCTTTTATTTATGTGAAATCATAAATTGACCATGTTTTATCCCTTTGGATGGTAGAGTAATTAATGTCATAAATATCTAATTGGGTTAAATAATGGAATTATTTTACCTTGAATGATTTCATTTTGTTTCTTTCTATTGTGATAACGGTTTTCCACTTATTTTCCTAGATAGTGTTATATCTATACTATACTTGTATAACATGTTATTATTCTTGGTTTATCATGTTGAAATTTATAAAATATAATAAATAACATAAATCCATAATTAATTGGTTGGATGAAGAACTTAAATTGGCATGTTTAATAAATCTGGTGTATCTTTTAAATTAACGGTAATCAAATTGATGTTAAATGCATGTTTTTTAAATTTTTTTCTCCATGTGTTAATGGAATTGATAAAGAACATGAAGAATTTTAATGATTATTTATGATAATAATAAAATTAATATTAATTGAGAATTATTCTTGTCATAGATTTATGAAATTTGTTTTATGCTAGAGAGCATGTTTAAACAATTTGATAGATTATTATGGATAATGACTTAAGTTTTCTGTATTAGGAAACTATGAATAATGAATCGATTGATTCAATATAGAATAAAAACTGATTTTTTTGATAAATATAAATCTTTGGTGGTGAGAGTGCCCATTTGTTTATAAAGTTAGGATACCTTGAGTTGGGGGTCATGAGAGATTGTTTGCATGTGAAGGTTGATTGCCTTTTTTTGCCTAATTTTCTCTATTTACTATATTATTTGTTTTATTCATTTTTGTGTGTTATAGATGTGAGACTTTCTATGAAATGTGATATAATCCTAGGATGGCTAATTAGATATGGGCGGGGAGGTCCAAGGTGGTGGAAATAATTGACAACTTTTTCAGTGAGATGTATAGTGATATACATGATGGTGTCAGGGGTGGCATTGAGATGATGGAATGGGTTGAATTTGTTTTTACCCATTTTTGTGATTCTATGAGATGAGATGCTTTCTTGTTGAATTTTTTAAAGTTTTGATGGAAAGGTTTTTTATTTATCTTCATTATATTCCCCATTTCTTATGGTAGCTGAATGTGCTTGGTTGCATATCTCTTGGTGGTAGCTTAGGATGTTTTCCTATAATACCTGGAATTTTAAAAAGTTTAATAATGTTTAATTAAATGTTTTAACCCATGGGTTTGGTGATCCAGAAATGAAAATGAAATTATCTTGAGAACTGTTGACATTGTTAGCTTATGCCCGGAGGGAATGGGATTCACCTTATTAGTTAATGAAATGTATATAGAATAATGTTGATTGTTAATTAATGTAAAATTAATTAATTAACATAAAGGAAATGATGAAAAGGGAAATAAGTAAGTTAATTTTATTCTTAAATGCTTCTGTTTTATAGGATATATATTCCTTAGTAGTGGAATTTGGGTGTCTAAGTGACCATAGCTACATTTGAGCTTAGGGATAGGTTATTCCCATAGTGTAGTTGTGAGCTATATTATATCTTGTACATTTTTTGATTTCATAAACTACCCCACCCACATCGTTTAGGGAAACTAACACTTATTGGACTCTATCAGGGTGTTTTCCCCAACATCACGGTGGGATAATGGATGTATGACTTCCCCCTCTAACCCTGCTCTATTCTCTTGGCAGTATTATGTACTGGTATATAGAGTGGTTAGCTTCTCATATATGTGTGTATAAGTTTGTGATGTATTTTAGTTATTTCATACACATGTATCTCCATATATTGTATCCAAAAGATTATTATAGGTATGATGTGTATGGTTTGTGATGGTTTAAGGTACCTTACTCAGTGTTTGGGTTGTGATAGCTTGAGGTATAATAATTGATGTATAATACATTATATACAGGTTTTGGTAGATCTAAAAAACACTTGGATGATATATGGAGATGTGATATGGGATGATGTGATGTGTGAGGTGCATGTTTTGATACTTATCCTAGGTATTTCAAATTTTGATTACTTTTGGAGAGAGATAGTTTGAGATATTCGACATTGGGGAAGAGTGTAAAACAAGTAGGGAAGAAATATCAGGGTACCATTTTTTGATATTATATTATAATATATCTTGTATGAAATACTTGGTAATAGATATCCATGGTGAGGCTGGAAATATAGTATACCTATTTAGGTGATGAGTTAGTTTCACTTGCCATTCACTGGGATTTAGTATGCTTTCTTTATCTTTTATTCGATAGGTTCTAGTGAGGATCCTACTAAGTATACTATTATTATCAACCCATATATATATATATATATAATATTTTTCAGGTCAGTAGGATTATATTAGAGATTAGGCTAGATATTACTAGCTTATGCTTTTGTAGGAACTTTTTAGGCATCATGGTCATTGTTGAGTTTATCTTTTTAGTATTTGTAGTCTCCCTTTTCAGTTGTTCTATTTTGTATGAAATTGTATGTATGTACTTGAGTTTTCTTTTATAGATATATACAAGAAATATTTTATTTTTTTTATCTAACTTATCTCTCTTTTTTACATGTTCTCTTTGAGGTTAATGCCTCCCATTTTTATGTTTATTATACCCTTGGTGCTATTTGCCAACCCAGGGCCTACTGGAGGCGGAACTCAAGCAGTCAAAATTCTCCTTATCTCATTTATATCCCAATAAAGGTACTCTTTCGGGGGATGTGGTAATGAAAGTATGTAATAATGATATAAGATTTATAAGGGTTCATTAGATGAAGGAAAAACTTATAAAAAAATTTATAAACCCATAGGATAGAGAAAGTTCCTTATGAAAGTATGTAGTTAAAACTCTCAAAGAAAAGATTGAGAGAGGTTTAAAAGCTAAGAAAATAGAACTTTTCTAACTCATATGAAGTCCCATAAAACATAGTTCATTAGAAAAACCTTTGTTCATGCTTGAATTCATCAAATAGAGGATTTTGTATGAAATTAATCAATCGAAGTTTTCTAATACAAGTCATTTAACATATAAAGTATCTCGCAGAAGACTTACAGTGTGTTTTAAGAACATTAAAAAGTTTTAAAATTTGTAAATTGTGATGATGTTGAGATAATAATTCAATGATTTGATAATCACAAAATAATTTTTGTGATTCTAACAAAGTTAAGGAAGTTTGAGGAAGTTTATTAACATCTCAAATATTCTAGAATGTTTGGGAATTTTTCTAGTGAAATTAAAATAAGTGGGAAGTTTAAAATTAAAGATTGAGTTGGGTGGTAAAAGATATTTGAGTTCCAATTATTTCCTATAGAATCACACCTATATAAAGGCTTTTAAAAGTAAAGAGATGTGATTTGAACACTGTTCATGTGCAAAGGGCATGAATTACTAAAAACATTCATCATAATAAAGACTTTACTAAGAAACTTGAGATCCATTCTCATCAAGGTTGATGTTTTGGTACCGGATGGGGTAGAGGGTATCAGACAGAGCTAAATCACTGAACAAAACTAAATCTTCAGATGAAGAAAAGCAATGATCAGATGAACTACCACCAGATAAACATTCATCAGATAGACTATTCTGGGTGAATAGGTGTGCAATGAAAATAAAAAGAAGGATCAGCCAAATATAGGTTGGAGTTTTCTTATTAAGTGATGATTGATTGAATAGGGGATAATAAGAAGAATGATTGGGTGAAATTTCATTGAACAAACATCACTATATAAACTATATTGAATAGATAGGATTAGATAGAAGAATTTGATGGATAGTTTTTGGATGACAAAAAAAGAAGGAACAGAGGATGGAAAAAAGAAGGAATATTCCAACCTACTACTGGGTAGGAAAGTGAAAATGAAGTTATTACAATAATAATGAGAGTGGAGTAAGTATAAATCATCATTATGATAGCCATCGGAATTCTAAACAGGTGGAATAATTTCATGGTGTTATAAAATTACTGAATAAGTTGGAAACTATCTACAAAGGAAGTATAAAGAACCAGTGAGGAGTAACAAATTTGGATAGCAGTTTTCACCATTTAGAAGAATATGATTATTTCCATCCCCCTTATTAAGTGTAGGTACTCACACTCATATAATTTTTGTTTTCTGTAAAAACAATTGTATATTTGATTCATTATTATATTGGAGAATCTGTGTAGTGGTCATCACCATACAGGGAAAGAACTAGCTGCTTTTATTGAGTGGTGAACCTTATTAAAATATTATGTGTCATATTTACATGATTTCATATATTTTCATATAATAAGGAAAATAGAATAATATAATTAATATCTTAATAGCTCTAAGAGACAAAGGTATAACAATTTATAAAAGTTTAAAAACTTCCTAACATTGATCCCCCTAGTGTTAAGTATATCACAAAGTGGTCCTATAACTTTCCTATATTAATGAAGAAATTTTATCGCACCATAGAAGATATTTCATGCCACAAAGTTATTTTTATAGATTTTAAAATCCACTACCATTTTTAAAAGAACTTTTTTAATGGTGATTCCAGTAATGTCGTGATAGAAAAAGAAAAAGGAAAGTATAAGAATTATATTATGACATGTTATATTGTATCATGGACAACATATTATGATCTTCTCAAGTGAAATATTATTGTATATTAGATGTACCATGTACTATAATTTAAATTGAAGATCAAAATTCAAATATAATGGGGTATTTAAATAAAATTAAAATCATGTTGCCAACTAGGAAATCCACATGGAGATAACTATTGTATATCCCATGCATGTAAGGAAGAATCCAAAACTGCCACTACCATGCGGATGAATTATGAGGATAAATTCCACATGTGTGGTTTATAGTTACTATGAACTTTTAACACCTCAATATTAAAAAAATGGAATCTATGCTCTATAGTGTACAAGACATGCAACATTGAGCTTAAATGGACCACAAAATAATATTGTTTTAAATATGACCATTATAACCAAGTTGTTAAATTTAAGGGTGTGAATAGTAGTAAGTAATTTATAATATATATATATATATATATATATTTCCTACTAAATATAAATTATTGATGAATTATTAGTAAATAATTAATCAATTTTTAGTAAAGTAATTTTATTCATCAAAAATCTGTTTTCTTCAAAAATGTTTTTTATTATTTTTGTGAGAAATTATCAAAATTAATTTTTTTAAATTTTAGAAAATTTATTTGATAAATTAATTTTTTAAATAATCACATCAAAATTAACTTAGGGAGAAATTTTGAGTGTTTTTGGAAAATATTGATTTTCCGGTGAATAGTGAAAATACCAATTTTTGTAAAATTTTCATTTCATTTTAATAAATTAAGAAATTTAAAAGTACCATTATGTTTTGAATATTATTTAAAGTAAAATAAGTATTATTTATTTATATTTAATCCAATTAATTAAATTTTAATCATATTAATATTTTATTTTAGTATAAGTTTATTTTTGGGTTTAAAAACGGGATTTTTCTGAAAATTGTTTTAAAGTGCATAATGTTTCTCCTTTTTCATTAGTTAAAACGACCACTAATGAGAAATTATTTAAATAAAATTTATATATTATATATCAATAAATATTAAATGGTATTCATAAAATGATTATTATTTTTCATAGAGTTAATATAAAATAATCTTTTTCTTAAAAAATCCACTTCTTGAAAACTGTTTTTTCATCACGCCTGGGGGTTTAATTTAAAATTAAATTTTACCACCTATGTGAATTAAATTTTCTAAAATAGATTAAATATTTTTAATCATAATATTTTATATTATCAAATAAGTTCAAATTAATTTTCTACCATAATTAATAATGATAACAGTAAAAAATAATTATTACGGTTAAGGTGAAAACGGGTTTACTATAGGTTAAACTAAAAAGATAAGGATTTAAATGACCATAAAAATTGTCAAAAAACTATTTTTAGTCCATATTTAGATCTTATAATGTATAATTAATTATAATGGTCCATTTTTTATTCTTTTCAGATGTTAAAAATGTGTGTACTCCTTTTTCTTTTCAAAAATTACAAGTGTGTCTCTCACCTTACTTGTAAAAGGGCACCCCCTCTCCTCTTCTATTCACACAGTAAAAGCTATTTTTATCAGAAAATACCTACCTATATATATTCCTTAATTCCCTTAAATTATCCAAGAATAATTGGTTTTATATTAAATCTATCCTAATAGGGATTTTTTACTAACCTGCAGAGGTTGTCTGAAGAAGAGGTATTGTACTAAACTGAGAGTTTTTATTTTATTTATTATTACACCTCCTAAAAATCTTATTAAATTATTATTATATAATAAAAAAATATATATCATATAATTACATGTTATTATGTTAATTTAATAACCTAAATCCATCTTCAATTCCATCAAATGGGATACAAAATCATCATTTGTGTGTACGGCGGACTACAACCTCGTGAACCGATGTCATTCGTTTTCCATCATTGCCTATCAGAACTTGTTATAATGATGAATTTAAAGTATATATATGATATTTTTAAAATATTTATACTTTTTTAGTTATATCATATATAATTTCTTAATTTCCATTCTATGGGGGATATAATAGTGTCACTCACGTGTACGGCGGACTACCACCTCATAAAGCGGCATGATTCGTTTTTGACTAACTATTTAAATGGAAGGTAGTAAGGATATATTTAATTAATATATGTGATATAAATGAAATACTTATGATATTAATGACTTATTTATCATTATTAAAAGATAATATATCATTTTATTTCTTACAATGAAAAATGATAACGCCATTCATGCATATGTGTGGACCACCACCTCCATGAAGTGATGTGGATCTTTTTTCCATCACTAAATCACATTGATGATGTATATAAGTATATTTAAAGAAAAAATATAGTATTTATGAAGTTATTATCATTCTTTAAATATAAAATAATATATATCTTCTTTCCAAAATGATCATTTGAAAATGGAAATGTTACTCATGCGTACGTATGACATATCATCTCTATAATTATAACATAGTTCATTTTTCATAACCATAAATCATAATTGGTTTTGAAATTATAATTTATATATAAATATTATAAATATTTTATGATTATTATTCTTTATATTTTCAAATAATGACCTCTTTCACCATGTCCAACACACCGAATCTATTTTGAAATAATAATAAAAACATCCTCAAAACACATGACTTAGACTTAATTAATTAAGTATTTAAATATTTCATTAGAAAAAAAATAAAATAAATTATTTAATTATAAGGTATTAAACCTATAAAATATTCTTAGAAATAAAATAATTGATATAAATTTATTATACAGGAGGTTCGAACAAGTACGAAGAAATTCGAACTAGAAGTAAGGGTTTCTCATCTCACTTTTTTATTTCTATGAGACATATACCATATTCATAACTTTTTTTATTTTGTGATGTATATAATTCCCATGAATTTATTTTATGATTATTTTTATTTAAATTATTTATATTTATGAATCCATATGAGTTTATATCTTTCATGAGGTTTTGATCTGAAGATTACCAAATCATAAAAGGACTTCATCTCAATTTTCTTTTTATTGAGGCATATTGTAATGTTATGCCCCTAATTTATTTTATATTTTTTTTACTACCCATTTTACTTTTAATATCATGAAACCTTTATAATTCATGGTATTTTAAGTTTTAATTTGAATTATTTCATCCACGGGTATTTGAATTAAAAGTTACTAAGTAGTAAAGAATTTCAAAACTCAATTTGTTTTCATTGGGTTATATTACTTCTTCATTATCTTTGATATTATAAGATTATATATATAATAATTTTTTATTATATTATATTTTATTTACAATTATTTTATATGGATTTAAATTTTATACACATAATTTATTTATTTATTAATTCTCACTTCAATGTTATGATCATTATAAGGGTTTCTCATCTCAAACTGTCTTATTTGGGGCATATGTTATATTAAACACCAATATTATTTTATGATGTGTATCTAATACCCCTTTGAAATTTTATATCATGAAACTAATTATTTTATATAAATTTAAAGTATCATTTGAATTTATTCATTCATGGGGCTTACGATTGAAGAGTTACAAAGTGTAAAAGGCTTTATGTTACAATATACAAACTTTCTAAATTGCTTATGTTCAAGGTTACTTTAGAGGAAATCATATGATCTTATTTTATTGAACCAAATATCTTTATTATATACTTATTTTTAATGTATTTAACATGTTTTATTTCAATTTACTCCCTTATTGATTAAATAAACATCAAGAAAGTCATTTTTAAGTGATACTGATCTTGAATTTTCTTTTTGATCGGGTATCTTTCTCTTCTATATCAATGTTTCCTAAAATGATTTCAAAAATATTATTTTATAAAAATAAATTATTTACTAAGTATAATTTACATTATCTTTGAACTTATTTCAAAAGTTTTTAAAAATAAATATATTAATATTTTCCAAATGGGTCACTTTTGACTCGCTTTACAAAATGTTTGAAAAGAATGCTTATTTTTAACATTAACATCATGAACAGATTTTCCCCAGCATCATGACCATTATTTTATTTGAAGATTCATTTATAATTTTCAAAATTTATCTTCAAAGAAAATTATTTTCATAATATTTCATGAATTTTTAGTTTTTATAAGTTATTTTCAAATTTAAAAGATTATTTTCCTTAAGAATATTTTTAATGATCTTTTATTGGTATCTTCATTCATCACCATCATCAACCCTTAATTTTATTTGAAATGCATTAGGGATATGCGAAATTGATATCATATTTATTAATTATCTTGCTGGATTATGATATAGACATGAATTTTAACACCTCAATATTTTTATAAGATATATTCATTTTAATTTCTTTGATTTCTTGTGTTGTACGCTACACCAAGATTAGCTTGCTCTACACACAACATCATCTTAGCTTGTAGTATACGCAACACTATTCTTGGCTTGTGTTAAACAAAATTTCAAGTTAATTTGATAAAATTCATTTCATACAAGACTTATTATAAGTGAAAACCTAAATATTATCATGTTACCTTATAAACTAGTCATTATAATGGCAGGTATGAACGGTATTAACTTTCTTCTGAAAAACTATTTAAATGCAAATAAGTGAGTTTATAAAATAATAAAATCACTCTTGATGGATTTTATTAATGTAATATATATTTAATACATTCAATATAAAGTTTAAAATTCATTTTATATATTTTCTAGACATTATATAAGAATAAATTCAATTTTTCTGATAAAAGAAATATTTTTCAAAAAATGCAATTTTACCGTCTTTTGATGGAGCACCCATTTTAAATGTAGTTTTTACAATTTTATTTATTTTATTTAAAAAAATAAACTTATTATTTGAAAAAGGGATATATAAATTTACTTTTTATGAATTGTTTATATTTTTCTAATAACTTTCAAGTTTTGATGAATAGTAAAAATATACTAAATTTTAATTCAAAACAAATTTTTCATCAAAATAATTTATATGGTTAAATTATATTAATGAATGGTTTTAAAGTATAAATAGAATATATTTTTATCATTCAAGATAATTTAGGTCATTGGAAACAATTTTACATTGAATTTTTTTGTAAAAACATTTCAATATTTTGCAATGTTTTAACTTTAAAAAAACTTGTTTTTCATTAAAACAACGGGAATAATTTTAATTTAATTACTTCAACTTATGTGTTTAAAATTTTCAAAAATGGATTATATATTTGGAATCAGTGGTTCCAAATTATGTAAATATTCTCCTTTTATTTTTAGATTTTATGAATAGAAACTTTGGTAATTTTTATTTACCACGGTTAAAGTTAAATCCAGTAAATTAAGGTAACAAATAATATGATAAGGATAATAAAATTACCTTAAAACCATCCAAAATCCTATTTGATTAATAAAAGTCTACCCTTAACACATAAGTATTATAATTGACTCGTTTAATGGACTCTTTCCATGAAAATGATATGAATATTATTAAAATAAAAGAAAGTGACAACATGTCACCCTCTTATCTCTTATAAGTAGAATAGTTTTAATATAGTGAAAAATATAAGATAACTTAGAAAATATATATTCTTAAAAAATATAATTAAATTATCTACATCATGGTAATTTATTTATAATTTTTAGAGATTAAATAATTACCTAAAATGATTATACAATTATAATGGATAGATTATTTAATTGATGGAAAATTAATAAAATAATTTTTATTAAACTTATAATAACCATTAAAAGAAATAAACACTTGAAAAAATATTATTAGGAAAATATATATCAGTCATAATCATCCAAGGGTTGATTTAGTGGTCATTTGGAGTCTTATAGAAGTGATTATGACACTTATAATATTTTATTTAAAGTGATTTTAAAATTGTCACATTCATAATTTAATAAGTATAACATTTTAAATGTTGAATTTTCTAGAATATAAATTTAACTACACATATTATAGTTAAATATCATATATTTATCTTCATCATAATATTTTTTATTTTTATTTTTTACTCAAAAAATAAGTATATTAAATAATTACACAAAACAAATGTAGTAATTACTTTATTAATAGAAATACCAAATTAATGTCATTAAAATATTAAAATAAATACAAATTTGGATAAATAATATATCCAATTAATTTTATAGATGACCTAGACCCAATAGGGATATAAAAGATATATTTTTTATGATAACATCTTATCTTGATATGTTTAAAAATCCATGAATTGAATAGTGTCAAAGTTGACACTATTGTTGTTTTCTCAAAACAATGTTTTATTAAAATATTTAAAAACAATAAAAAAATTAAAAATATATAATAATTATCATATGGTCAAAAATTATTAAAATTATTTATTTATGATTTATTTTACAACAAATAAGTAAATATTTCACCATTTTAATATTGAAATAATTATTACCTTAGTTAAAATTAAATAGATTAACTAAGTGTTACATTAAAATGATAAGGTTTAAATTGAAATAAAAACTTGTCCAAAATTTATTGGTTAATGATATTAAAACCTTCTCTCATCTAATCTTAGAAAATATGACATTTTTTAGGTTTTTTAGGGGGTTTTTATTTTATTATAAATTAATATTTTTGAGATTTCCAAAAGTGCCCCTCACCTCAATTATAAAAGGGAATCTTCTCCCTCACCTATTAAATTCAATTTGAGCATTAAATCTCGGTTATCCCTAAACCATTTACCTTATAAACTTAAATAATTACATTTTCTAGGTTATGGTCTTCTCAAAAGACCAACCCTAGTTCTTTAAGAGGTGATTTAGAGGTAGCATGTCGAAGAAGAGGTAATCTCCTCCATCAATTCCTTAAAATTATTTCTTCTTCTAATTACTATTAATTATTTTTTTCTATTATAAATTAATTACTCCAGTGTCAATTTTATAATTATATGTTATTAATATTATGGAACATCCATATTCCACCTTCTATCCATCCTTCGAAAAATGAAATCATCACGCGTGCGTATGTACGGCATACCATCTCCACATCGTGGTGTAATCTTTTTTTTAAAATAACTTTACTTGTATGGGTATAATGATGGTAATAATTACTATATATGATTATGATATTGATTTTCTAACAATAAATATACTATCCACTTCCATACTTTTTACTATTAAGGAAATGATATCATCGCTTGTGCATACGTACGACCTACCATCTCCACGATATGATGTGATTCATATCCATATCCACCATTAATTAATGATTATATAAATGTATATGATGAAAAAATATGATATATATTACCTTAATATGATTTTTTAAATGATGGAACCATATATTATTTTCAATAATTGGTACTTATGGGACAAAACATGCAAGAGAAAATAAAGCAGTTAACACCAAAATAAGAGTAATAATGAAATATTGTTAAACAGGTGTTAATATGATCACATATGATATCATAAATATAAATATGGATCTAGAATAAGTTGATGAAATTGTTTAAACCATTATTTAAGATTTTTAGATACGTACAAAGAAAATTGGACCAAAGGTAAGGGATTGTTTTGTCTCACTTTTATTTCTCTAAGACATAAGCCCTATACACCACCTATTTCTTTTGTGTGGTGTTTATGCTACCCATGAATGTTTTTATAATTATTATTATGAAGGTTATGATAATTAAATTTGAATAAAATTTTATTTATTTTATGAGACATACGATTCAACTAATTTATAAATTGATAAGGGATAATCTTATAATCTCGTTATTATCTGAGATTGTTTACTCATAAGTATTTAGTTGGGTATATTTATCATCCACATACATATTTATTAAATATGTATTTAAAAATATTCTTTATATCCTTATAAAATTGTTTAAAATTAAATTTTACCCATTGGTTAATTTTTTTTAAATTGTATGAAAGGAAATTTTGTCATTTTCAGTATAAGGTACTTTCTAACTTTTTTAACAAAAGTACGAGAAGAATGTGTTTTTTAACTTATACAACATGAACAGATTTTTATGTCTTTATAAAACCTTATTTACATGAAGCTTCCTCTAACCAATTTCAATTTTATTTTCAAATAAATTCTTTTCTTTTTAAATTGTGTTATATTTTGAGAAAAGTAAACGTTTTTTAAGAAGAAATTATGTTTTCCTCAATAATTAATATCAAGTGTTTTATCAAAATTATTTTCCATCTAAGATTATATTATTTAATAAGTTTATGTTGCTATATATATTATTACTTTGGTTTTATTGTGTTTATTATGGAATACTATTTATGAAATCCATTTGTTTTATATAGATTATGATGAAATGATGTTCAAGAAACCCATTTTATTCCTTAGGTTATGTTATGATAGATGATTTATGTTTTTGTGGTACATGTAATAATGATTTAATTATGAGATGGGTGGGACCTATATCTCCCTCCAATTCATTGGGTAAAAATTTATGTCTCATGAGAATGACATGAATGGAACAGCAAGTAAATATGATTCAGTAATACAGTGCTAGAATGGTAAGTAAATCTAGTTCAGTAATACTGGGTTGGAACGACAAGTAAATATGATTCAGTAACTATGATAGTCTTTGTATTAATGTCTTGGATACTATGGAAATTTGTATATACTTATGTTTTTTCCACCCTTCCATGTTTTATTCATATGATATGCTTTCATTACTCAAGTTCTTTATTTCCTCGTGATTTATGTTTTATGAACTAACAATATTTATACCATGATTCATGTTTATGATATTCGATATGTAGGGTATGATATTCAATTTTCATAATCATGTTTCTTATACCCTTATGCTCAAGATTATACTCACATGTCTCAATTTTTTACCCGTACTAAGCATTTGAGCTCACCCTTTTTATGTTTTCTTTTTCCCAAGATATAAAGGATATTTTTTAGGTAGGAAACTAAAGGGGAAGATATTTATGGGAGATTTTGAAGATCTTTCACCAAGTAAGCATAATGTGATCCCATTTTCCAAAGACATTAAACTAATATGGTCTTTGGGTATATATTTGTGTAATGTATTAATTTTTCCACAAAATTTATGTAAAGTCCATGTATGTCAAACTTGGGTCATTAGAGTTAGTATTAGAGAGCATGTTTATTTAACATTTGGAAACTAGGATGATAAAAATTTATTTATATCCCTTAAGATATTTCTCAGGTATGTATAGGGATTTCCTAAAGATAAGACTAATTATAGGTTCCAATCATAGAATTTTTGTGATAATCATGATTAACCTGGAATTAATCCTAATATATCATAGATTAAAATATTATAAGTAATTTAAATTAATTATGTGTTTGTAATCTATTGTATGTATCTATCAGACATTTCTTTCTAGTAATAGTCAATATCGAGATGTGGAAAGCATGGGAATTATATGTCCTAAGTGTAAATCTCATGAAGAGAATCAGGAAGGTGGTACGTGTATTGGTTATACAACTAAGGATAAAGAGACTGAAAATGACATGTGAAAGGTATAGGATTTTCTAGCATTATTGTTTACTTTAAACCTAAGAATCATGGTTAGATTAAGGTTGAGGAACCATAATACATGATTAATATTTTAGGAAAGAATAAGATGATGGATCCTGAGTAATGGTATAAGAATAAAGTTGGATGATTGTGGTGTATATGTTTTGGAATTCAGATATTATGTTATATCACAAGTGGAAATATTGTTTTTAACATCGGAGAAATGATGTTTTTTTTTAATTGATGAAAAAAGTATGTACATGATATTTTAGGCATCATTTTTACTAAAAATCGATGCTAAAAAAATTGTATGTATGGTGTTTGGCGTCGGTTTTTAATAAAACTGACACCAAAACCCATTGAAGAATGTATTTTTGGTGTCAATTTTGTAAAAAAATGATGCCAAAAATAAAAATATATATATTTTCCACATTGTTTTTTACAAAAACCAATTAGAAATATATTTTCTCAGACTCTTCGTCTTCATTTTTGTAATAATCAACACCAAAAAATTTTAAAAATTGTTCAAGATTAGAAAACCCGCATTTTGTTGGATCTATGAAACCCTCCCACTTGCAAAGAATCCCTCCCAAATCGTGATGACTTCAAAGGTGACCCGATGATGTCCAACACCATTCTTGTTTATTTTCTTTTATTTGCATGATTTTTGGTCTCTATTCTATATCTTCTTCGATTACTTCATCATCTCCGCCTTATTTTCTTCTCAAAAACCTATTTTCAACCAAAACCGTGGTTTTATTTTAGTTTTTTATTCATATTTAATGTTTGTTTTTACAATAAATTTTGTATAGATCTTACAGGAAGTGTTTATTCTTGAAACACATTCAAGGGATGAAGTTCGGATAAAGGATAAAGAAAAATTTGAACTTTGAATTTTTAAGTAATTTTTTAAATTTAGAAGATAAATTAGTTATACTCGAAAACATATTTCTGGTATAAACCATGCTTTGATTTTAGTTTTTGTTCATATTTAATGTTCTTTTTTACAATCAATTTCGTATAGTTCTTACAAGCAGTGCTTATTATTACAACACATTTAAGGGGCGAAGTTTGGATTAAGGATCAATGAAAAGTTGAACTCTAAATTTTGTAATTTATTTTTTTAATTTAGAAGATAAATTATTTATAAATAAATTTTATTTTTGAGTTGTTTAAATTATTAGTTTATATTGATATTACCTAAATGACGTGGTGGTGTAATTCTATATGACCATTGAATTTTTATGTTTTTATAATAAAAAATCAGAATTGGAAATCTGTTATATATTTGATTCTATATCTGAAAGGAAGTGGGTATCATAGGAAAGAGAGAAAACCCAATCTTATGTTAGAAAACATGTATGATATGGTGTTGGTTTATAATAGTGGAATGATATAAATTTTTTAAATATACTATGTGGAATATTAAGATTGTATGTATTTGTGAATTATATTTCTACATTTTTATTGTAATATAATTATACTACAATGACTTCTATTTAAACACCAAAATGGTATGAATGAGTATGTAACATCTTATGTTGAGATAGATCTTATTGTTATAGTATTACATCTTCCTGATCAGCAGCTATGTGAGAGTATTGATGATGATTTTCAATCTATTGGAGGTGAATTTCTAAGATGTGAGAATTCCATATCTATTATGACCAGTGAGTTTTAGTTGTAACATCCCCTACTCGTTAGTAACAACTATATAAAATAAATTAATAAATTAATTAAATCTTAAATACTTTTGACACACGCAACACTGAACTAATGTAATAACTGTGTAAAATAAACTAATAAATTTTAGATGATTGAAAATAATTAAATTATAATATCAATAAAACACATGTATATAATATGAAAAAAAAAAGTTTACTATTTGTAATTGTGTTTTATATATGATGTTTTCTATTTGATTATCAATAGTTTTTATTAAATTTTTATATGTTTATATTTTATCAGTTTATATATATATATATATATATAAATGTTTATATTTTTTAATATATTCAACAATTATATTGCGAAATCAGGTATTTAATGGATCATAATTGGATAAATTTATGAATAATAACTAGTGAATATGAAAAAGGAGTTGATAAATTCTTGGAATTTTCTAAATAAAATATTCAAAACATTGATTTGATTTTATGTCCATGTGTGAAGTGTTTGAATATGAGAAATTTAAACTCTATAGAAATCAAGGATCATATAATTTGTTATAGTTTTAGCCTTAATTACACACGTTGGATCTAGAATGGTGAAAGAACTTTAAATTTAACAGATAATGTAGATGAAAATATTAATAATGTGATAGAGGATCGTATTGAAGATTAAATTTATGATTTAGGTGTTGAAACCATTAAAAAATAGAAAGTTTTGAATGATTTTATGGATATTCTGAGAAACCATTATTCCCAAGTTGTAGTAAATATATAGTGTTATCATCCATTTTGAGATTGATTAAATTAAAATCAATAAATGGTTGGAGTGATAAAAGATTCTCTAACTTACTTGTTCTTTTAAAAGTGATACTTCCAGAAGGAAATGGGCTTCCATATTCCAATTATGAGGTGAGAAAAATAATATTCCCAATAGGATTGGGGTATAAAAAGATACATGTTTTCCCTAATGATTGTGTGTTGTATAAGAAAGAATATGAATTTTTATCAAACTATCCTACATGTGGAACATCACACTATAAGATGGATAAAAATATCAATTCAGATTCATTCTCAGGTAATGACATATAACCTCATGATAAATAGAATAATTTCTTCCAATAATACCTTCATATAATTCTGATAAATTAACTCTAGTTCATTTTGAAGTACTGAAATCAAAGCTCCTGCTAAATCAATTTGGTACCTTCCAATAATTCTTCATTTGAAGCGTCTATTTTCAAATTCAATTGATGTAAAAAATTTAAGATGTCATTCAAATGAACATATATCTAATGGTAAATTATGTCACCCTACTGAATCATCACAATAGAAGATATTTTATAATCAATTTCTTGATTTTGGAAGTAATGTTAGAAATCTCAGAATGTGAGTGTGTACAGATGGAATGAATCCATATCAGATCTTAAGTATCCAACATAGTCTATGGCCTATTTTGTTGGTAGTTTACAGCTTATCCCCATAGATATCTATAAAGAAAAAATATTTTATGATGAGATAGATGATTTCTAGACCAAAATAACCAGGAAACGATATTTATGTGTATCTTTCACCATTGATTGATGATTTAAAACTTCTATGGGAGTCAGGTGTTAATGTTTTTGATGCATACAAGAAAAAGTATTTTCTTTTTCATGTTATGATAATGTTCAGTGTAAATGAATTTACTGCATATGGAAAATTATATGGATATAGTGTTAAGGGACATAAATCTTGTCCAATTTTTGAAGAAGAGACTTTATATTATCAATTACAGAATGGAAGAAAGACTATGTACATGGGACATCAAAGATTTTTTCGAATTGATCATCCTTATCATATATTGAAAAGGGCATTTGACGATTTGCAGGAATATAATATTCCCCCACAACCATTGTAAATTAAATAATATTACAATAGGGTGAAAAATATTGATTCAGGATTTGGAAAGAAAAGTAGTACTGGTCTTCCAAAAAATATTTGGAAGAAATAGTTTATTTTTTTAACTACCTTATTAGAGATTTTTAGAGATAAAACATAAAATTGATGTTATACATGTTGAGAAAAATATATGTGATAGTTTGATTGGAACTTTATTAGATATAAAATGAAAAACAAAATATGGATTGAATTCTAGATTGGACTTGATATCAATGGGAATACGTCTAGAGTTATCTCCCACTTTAAAAGGAAACATAACATATTTACCTCTGGCTTCTCACACATTAATAAAGAGTGAGAAGTTGAATTTTTTCCAGTGTCTCTATGGTATAAAAGTACCTAGTGGATATTCTTAAAATGTGAAGAATTTTGTGTCACTGAAGGATTAAAAATTAATAGGTATGAAATATCATGATTGTCATGTATTGATGCAACAACTACTACTGGTCGCACTACGTGGTATATTATCATTAGTTGTTAGAAAGATTATCATCAGGTTATGTATTTTTTTCAAATCCATTTGTATTAAAGTTATTAATCCAAATTTTTTAGATGAGTTGAATAATGAAGATTCTCTTATACATTTTGAACTAGAAATGTATTTTCCACCTACATTTTTTGATATAATGGTTCATTTGGTGATTCATCTGGTGTGTGAGATAAGAATATATAGGCCTGTTTATTTACATTGGATATATCCTTTTGAAAGGTATATAAAAATTTTAAAGGGATATGTTAAAAATACTTACTGAACAGGGGTATCTACTGTTCAAAAATATGTATCGAAAGAGGTGATTGAGTTATGTACTAAATATTTTTATGAAGTAGAGTATATTGGTCTCCCTATATCTTGAAATTTTACAGTTGATAGTGAAGGTAGAGGGATTTTAGGCTTAAAGGTAAAGTTCATTCCATGTAATGAAGTGATGTAGACACGTTTATATATTTTGAACAACACAGATGATGTTTAATCATATATATCATCTCATATTGTTGTATTAAAGAGATGATATCTAAAAATAAATGAAAATTGGTTGATTATTGAGCATAAAAAGACATTTGTTTCATGGTTTAAAGAGAAAGTAATAATAGATATATCTGCATCAAAAACGTTGAAATGGTTGGTAGGGGGACCATCTCTTAATGTGACAATATGGACTAGTTTTGATATTAATGGGTACATATTTTACACAAAAAATCTAGATGACAATAGTACCATTCAAAATAGTGGTGTGATGGTTATCGTTGAAGCAGTGTATTTTTCAAGTGAAAAAAGATAAAAAAAAACCCAATTTCTACTTCATCAGTATATTTTGGAGTTATTGAGGATATATGGAAAATTTATTATACAAAATTTTAAGCAACTTTGTTTAAGTTTAATTGGTTTTATAGAAATATTATTGTGAAACATGATGATTATAGATTTACACTGGTTGACTTGAAAAGATTTAATTAAAATGAGGAACCATTTATCATGGAGACACATGTAAAGAAGATATTTTATTTCATTGATTTATTGAATGATCAGTGGTCCATCATTTTGTAAGGAAAAATATACAATTTGGGTGATGAGAATAATGTTGATGATGTTATTGATTTACATGAGTCTTATTCATCTATTACGTGATTTCCAGATGATTACAATGACTACAAGCCAGACATAGTTCATGCAGTACATAATGATTATGATGAAGGCATCTGGGAAATCACTAAATTAGTCTCCTAATTTTTCTAGTAATTATTTATATTTTGTTTCTTTCTTTGAAACATACAAATACATGCCTATTTTTTTAATTATTTTTATCATTATTATTTCTAAATATTCAGTTTTCTAATAATATGCAGATATACAAAATTTTATTACACTTGCTTGTGTCAATATCAGATACAGAGAGAGAGGAGTAGTTACCGAGGTATGTCTATTTTTTCATATTGTTAAATATTCAGTAATATACTTATTTAATGAATGAAAACTTTTAATTTATAAAATTTTTTGCAGGACTACTGTTGCATCCTCAGTGGAGGAGAATTCTCCTATTACTATAGAGAAATCAAGTTCTCAAGTTGGTAAATGTGGTATTACATGTTTTCCAAAACTATCACTTTCTCATGGAGATAAAATATTACATATTCATTTTGATGATAATAATAATGAAACTATCCCAAATGTAGTTAATTTTATCAGTTATATATCAATGAAAAGTCCTTGTAGGATTATTATTTTATATCCTGATTGGAAGTCTGTGGACAGGATTACGAAACATTAACTTTAGGAGGTTGTGATGGTAAAATATCTCAATTGATTTATTTTATCTAATTTTGTGAATATTAAATATTTTAAATGTTATAATTCATTTATTCAATTACATATGACATTATATTTTGAGGAAACAAAAGAAATTAAGAAAATACATCTCTCTTTAGCAGCGGTTCGATGGAGAGATTTTAAAAAAATTGAAAAAAAATTATGTTTTTGGAAAGAAAATTTTTTAAAACCCATGCCTTAAGTATTTGTATATAGATGCAGATACATGTAAGAAATTTTTTGACACTCGTCATGAAGAAAAATTTCAGTTATGATAATTATTTTATTTTTAAAAATTTATTATATATTTATCTAATTACTTATTAGTTTATTTTTATATAACAGACCTCTGGGAGATCTCATCAAGAGATCCAGTTGAAAATTGTATACCCTAGTACTTTATCATGTGGAGGGTATCCATATTTAGAGCATAAAATGATTGAAGAAAAATTTGAAGCATTAAGAGCTTGATCTGGTAGTGGTTCAAAAGAGGTTCAGATTGGTTCTCCATCTCCTTCCAATCACCATGAAAAATGGAAACGAGTGAGAAGAAGAAAAAATGAAAATTATCTTATAGAGGAAGCTCAGCAAGTAGCTGATAAAATTTTAAGTTAATATTATTTATTTTTCATGAATTTTTCTATTTTATAAATTATAAACATTAATATAACTTTTTTATTTTTCATTTCAGGATGAATATTAGGCGAAAGAGACACATGGTTCTTTTATCGCTGAGGGTAGGATGAACATCCTAGCCACTGCTTTAGGAAAGGTAGAACACCCCGACCGTGTTAGAGGATATCAGATGAGTGTTAGTATTCAAAAAGTTTTTTTTTCAGAGTAAGAAATCAAAAGACTTAGAAATAGAATTTTTAAAAGTCGAGATGAAAGAGATGAAAAATTCTATGGGTGATCAAATTCAAGCAGTCATGCAACAAGCTTTGTTAGAACACTTGACAATATAGTCATAATCTACACAGCCTTCCCAACCTACCTAGCCTACTTACTTTGATCCTCCACCTCTATCTCAACCAAACTAACCTACCTAGCCTTTCTAGCCTGTTTACTTTGATCCTCCACATCCATCCCAGCCAGACTACCCTATACAGCTTTCTTATTTTGATCATCCACCTTTATCCCATCCAAACTACCTTGCCCAGCCTACCTACTTTGATCCTCCACCTCCTCACTCAGACCAAACCATATATTGTGAGTTGTTTTCTGGAGATCTTTATATACATATTGTTGTGTTAAGAGTCATTTATTTTTTGGGGGATTATGTACATCATCATCCTATACATATGGTTTAGGTTAGAGTATCAGTACTTGATATTATTGATCCTAATGCTCTACTACCATTTCCTATTGAGGAGATTAGCATTGTTGGGGAATGTTTGGGTTATTTTCTAGTTTGGACAATTGGTCTTCTTCATTATATTTCATATGAGGTATGCATTTTTTTTAAATATTAATTACATATGATTAAAAATTACTTATAATGTTTTCTAACATTTAACTTATATAGGATTATCTAAAAGCAAAATAAATTCCACAATTGAAAAAAAAAATGTTCAGAAACAATCAACTGTAGATACTTCTGATATTTCTTATGGGATACAAAGATTATCTCAGGTTTTTTATTCCTTGAATAATATATATGAGTTTCAGATGGAATATGATATATATATAGAAGAGATTATCCATTAATATTACTCAAATAAGATATCATGCATCTAGTTGACTTTTAAGAGCTTGGCATGAATGTGTTTCAGTTTTTTTCTATGTAAGTAAAATGATGTTTGAGTTTTTATTTATTAAATTAAATATAGTTTAAATTGACTAACTATATTTACTTTTTAAATTAGGTATCTTTGAATGCTTCTTGTACAAAATAAAATCACATCCATTTACGGTTTTATAGATCAAAAATACATTTCCATGGAAGTGGAACATGTGAAGAATCCTAGTAGAGTTGCATATATATGTGAGAGATTATCACATACAGAGATTGAATGCTATTTTTTTCATTTCTTGATAAGTAAGAATAGAAACATAATTATGAAATAATGATCATTATAATGTCATTAATTGTAAAATATTTTTATTGTAGGGTGAATTTGGTGTTAGGCGTATTTTTTCCAAATGAATTCACTTTATATTGGTTTTTCTCTTTATCATGGAGTATTCATAAAAGTTTTTCCACATTATTATACAGGTAAGATTTTTTTTTTCAAAAGCTTGTTATGTTTAATTCTCATTGTTTATACATATATTATTAGTTCATATATATGAAAATGTAACTCATAGAAATAATTTAACAAACAACACATGTCAATAAACAAACCAAATGCAATCAATTAAGTGAAAGTAAAGGTAATTATTTTTTATATTAGATATTGTTCTAATTTATATATATATATATTGGTTTTTATTATCGAGTTAATGTTTTCTAACTGCATTGTCATCATCAAATAGGTCATGTTGAATGTGGGTATTATGTTCTATGATTCATGTACGAGATAATCACAACTAGGGTAACTATTGAATTTCATAAGATTAGTTATATTAATTTTTTTTATATTTTCTATCATATTATTCTATTTTTAAAATAATATCATTGAATATTATTATAGACATTCAATGATATAGAGTTTTATACCCAAACTGAACTTACCCATCTTCAATATTTGTTTTTGAACTATTTGTTGAGTCTGATTACAATTTGAGGTATGTATGTTCTAATGTTTATGAATAATATATTACATTTTTCTAATAACATGTGTTCAAATAACTAATTATTTTGTTATAATAGGTGTTTTAACATAATTATATCAAATGAATACTTCAATAATAACGAATAATGATCATGCTATAAATTTCAAGAATATATATTTTAAATCTACTTTATAATAAAATGTGTAGATAATTTTTCGGTTAACAAGATAAAAGGATATAAGTTTTTGTAGTTTTTTAATTAATGAGTACTATTATTTGATTGTTTATACTTTTCTTTTATTAAATGGTTTATCATTATTTGGTAAGTGTGATATTTTGAATTTTCTAAAAATAAATTTAACTTTTGGCATCAGTTTTCATAAAAACTGACGTCGAAACACTAAAAAAATACTATATGGGTTTCAGCGTCGGTTTCCATGAAAACCAATACTAAAATATTAAAAAAAATACCATATAAATTTTGGCATCGATTTTCATAAAACATCGACACTGAAACATTAAAAAATATATGATTACTATTTCAGTGTTAGTTTTCATAAAAACTGACACCGAAACAAGTCAGTTCTTGATTTTTGATGTCGGTTTTAATGAAAATCGATGTTGAAAAGGTTATTTTTTACATTGCCATTATAGACATCGGTTAAAAATGATGTTAAATCTAGTTTTTTCACTAGCATATGAATCATAAAATATATAAGTGTTTTCAGTATAAATTTATCATTAAGTATTGGAAAGGATATGTTGAATAGTTATAAGGACCTAGAAAATTTATTTAAGGATAAGGTGATATACTTGGATAACACATGATTAAGTGAAAGATAACCCTTAATATATCCCTTATGTTATGATAATTATTTTTGGATAAAGATATGTTGGATTTGAATAAGTAAATTGGATAATTTTAGTTTCTTTGTAACTAATTATGGATCTATTTTCAAGTGGGTTATTCTATCATGGATAAAGTATACAAATTTTTTGGACTTAAGGAATATATCCAATATGTTTTTTGGAATAAGTAAACATGCATGTTTTCAATAATGATATATGGTAATTTAGGTTATTACCATGAATCAAGAGAATTAATGATGAAGGAGATCACATGTTTGGAATGTGACCAACAAGATATAACTTATGATATATGGGGTATAAATGTTAAGTTGAGTTAGTGAAACTTTTTCTCAAGTTTTGTATTTTTAGTTTTTGGATAGATTGTAAGGTTATCAATTTATGGATAGTTTAAGTTAAACTTCGAATGAAGTTTGTTTGATTAAATTATTATCACACCATAGGTGGAAATATACATATTTGATCACTTGTGCTAACCTTTTTATGATAAAGATGGATAGAATGACATATCATTCAATTTATAGACCGCATGATCTGTTAACACTTTAGGAAATAAAAATTCAAATTCATTTCTTTGAATAAGATATAAAGTGTAAATTGTTCAAGACACAACTAATGGTGAGACTGTACTAAAATCAAGTAAGTATATATTCTCAGGAAAATTATTAAACATTATGAAAAGGGATCATGATGTAAAATGGTGCCTTATTATCATCATTTTTTATGATATTAATGACCTCATTCACACTTCATTAGTATATGATTTTTTGATTGTTAACTTTCACTATATAATTAAATTTTTATGATTAGTGATATTTATCGATATCTGTAATTATTGATGATTTTAATCCATGCTTAATCCTTGACTATTTTCTCCTATGTAGAGACCTAGTTATGATTTACTTTTAGTAACTATTATTTTCTAACTATTCCATTTTTTAAAAGTGATTTTTAGTTTTTACGATGTGGTTTTATATCCTTTTATAACTCCAAATAATTTCAAGGGAGAAATTAATTTTAAGGGGGTTAGAATTTAATAGCCTATTAATTTCATAATATATATTCTTTTTAATTTTTTTTATGTCTTTTTTTTAAGTTACACCAAGATTAGATTGCACTACACGCAACACTGTTTTAGCTTGCGGTATACGCAACACTATGATTGGCTTGTGTTGCACAAAATTTCAAGTTCATTTGATAGAATTAATTTCATACAAGACTAATTATAAGTAAACAACTAAATATTATTATGTTACCTTATAAACTAGTTATTATAATGGTAGGTATGAATAGTATTAACTTTCTTTTGAAAAACAATTTAAATGAAAAAAAGTGAGTTTATAAGATAATAAAATCACTATTGATGGACTTTATTAATGTAATATATTCAATATAATGTTTAAAATTCATCTTATATTTTTTTAATACATCATATAAGAACAAATTCAATTTTTCAAATAAAAGAAGTACTTTTCAAAAAATGCAATTTTACCGACTTTTGATGGCGCACCCATTTTAATTCCAGTTTTAACACTTTTATATATTATATTTAACAAAATAAAATTCTTAATTTGAGTTGGGATATAAAAATTTACTTTGGATGAATTTCTCATATTTTTTGATAACTTTTAAGTTTTGAAAAATAGTAAAAACATGCTAAATTTTAATTGAAAACGACTTTTTCATAGAAATAATTTATATGGTTAAATTATATTATTTAATGGTTTTAAAGTATAAATACAATATATTTTTATCATTCAACATAATTTAAGTCATTTTCGTTAATTTTACATCGAATTTTTATACAAAAACATTTCAATCTTTTGCAATGTTTTAATTTTTAAAAAAACTCATTTTTCATTCTGACAACGGGAATATTTTTAATTCAATTACTAAAAAATTTTTGTTTCAAATTTTTAAAAATGTATTCTATATTTGGAATTAGTGGGTACCAATTATTTAAATAGGATCCTTTTATTTTTTAGATTTTATGAATAGTAACTTTGGAAATTTTTATTTACCACGGTTAAAGTTAAATCAGGTAAATTGGGGTAACAAATAAAATGATAAACACAATAAAATTACCTTAAAACCTACCAAAATCCTATTATATTAATAAAAATATACCCTTAATAAATAATTATTAGAATTGAATTATTTAATGGACTCTTGTCTATGAAAATGATATGAATATTATTAAAATAAAAGAAAGTGACAACATGTCACCCTCTTATCTCTTATAAGAATAATAATTTTAATATAGTGATAAAAATGAGATAACTTCAATAATATATATTCTACATAAATCAAATAAAATTATCTACATCATGGTAATTTATTTATAATTTTTATAGATTAAATTATTACCTTAAATTCTTATACAATGATGATGGAGAAATTATTTAATTGATGGAAAATCAATAACATAATTTTTATTAAAATTATAATAACAATTAAAAGTAATAAACACTTTAAAAAATCTTATTTGTCTAGTATATATCAAACATAATCATCCAAGGGTTGATTTAGTAACCATTTTGAGTCTTATAGAAGGGATTATGACACTTATATTTTTTTTTTTAAAGTGATGTTAAAATTGTCACATTCATAATTTAATAAGTATAACATTTTAAATGTTGAATTTTCCAGAAGATAAATTATACTATACATATTACTATGAAATATAGTATATTTATCTTCATCATGATATTTTTTTTAATTTTTAACCAAAAAATAAGTATATTAACTAATTACACAAAACAAAAGTAGTAATTAATTTATTAATGGAAATACCAAATTAATTTTATTAAAAATATTAAAATAAACATACTTTTGGATAATTAATATATCCAATTAATTTTATAGATTACCTATACCCAATTGGGATATAAAAAAAATTTTTTTTTCATGATAACATCTTATCTTGATATTTTTAAAAATTCATGAATTGAATAGTATCAAAATGGACACTATTTTTGTTTTGTCAAAACAATGTTTTATTAAATTATTTAAAAATAATAAACTTTTTTAAAAATATATAATAATTATTATATGGTCCAAAATGATCCAAATTATTCATTTATTATTTATTTTACATCAAATAAGTAAATATTTTACCATTTTAATATTGAAAAAGTATTATCCTAGTTAAAATTAAGTAGAATAACTAAGTGTTAAATTAAAATGATAAGGTATAAATTGAAATAAAAACCTTTCCAAAATTTATTGGTTGATTAAATTACAACCTTATCTCATCTGATCTTTAAAACTATGACATTTTTTAGGTTTTTTAGTGGGTTTTTATTTTATTATAAATTAATATTTTTTAGGTTTCCAAAAGTGCCCCTGACCTCAATTATAAAAGGGAATCTCCTCTCTCACCTCTTAAAATAAATTCTAGCCTTCAATATTGGTCATACCCTACACATATCTCTTAAAAACTTCAATAATTACATTATAGAGGTTCTGGTATTCTCAAAAAACCAACCCTAGTGATTTAATAGGTGATTTAGAAGGAGCATATTAAAGAAGAGGTAATATCCTCTATCAATTCTTTCAAATTATCTCTTCTTATACATACTAATAATAAGTTATTTATATTATAAATTAATTAATATTGTATCACTTGTATACTGATATTTTATTAAGATTATTTAATAACCATATTACACCTTCTACCTATCCTATGAATAACAAAATCACCACAAGTGTGTACATACGGCTTACCATCTCCACACCGTGGTGTAATTTGTTTTTCACCACCACTTTACTTGGATGGGTATAATGATGAAAATTATAACTATATATGATTATTATATTGATTGTGTAAAAACAAATATATCATCCACTTCCGTAATTTTTACTATTAAGGAAATGATACCATCGCTCGTGCATACGTACAACCTACCGTCTCCACGACGCGATGTGATGCATATCCATATCCATAATTCATGAATGATTATATAAATGTATATTAGGAATAAATATGATATATATTAACTTAATATTATTCTTTAAATTATGGAACTATATCCTATTTTCAAGAATTGGTACTTATATGACAAAACATGTAATAAAAAATAAAGTAGTTAACAGCAAAATAAGAGTAATAATGAAATATTATTAAACAGGTGTTAATATGATCACATATGATATCATAAATATAAATATGGTTTTTTAATAATTTAATTACATTATTTAAACCATTATACAGGATTTTAGGATACGTACAAAAGAAATCAGACCTAAGGAAAGGGATTATTTTTTCTCACTTTTAATTTTGTGGGACATAAGCCTTATACACTCACATATTTCTTTTGTGTGGTTTTTATGATTCCTATGAATTTTTTTATAATTATTATTATGAAGTTTATTATAATTACATTTGCATATAATTTTATTTATTTTATTAGGCATATGATTCAACTGATTTATAAATTGGTAAGAGATAATTTTGAAATCTCATTATTATCTGATATTGTCTACTCATAAGTATTTTTTGGGGTATATTTATCATCCATGTCCATGTTTCCTAAATATTTATTTCAAAATATAATTTCTATCCTTCTAAAAAAATTTAAAAGTAAATTTTACTTGTTGGTGAATTTTTGTTAAATTGTATGAAAGTAATATTTTTTAATTTTCAGTATAAGATATTTTCTGACTTTTTTAAAAAAAGTATGAGAAGAATTTTTTTTAACTTATATGGCATGAATAGATTTTTACATCTCCATAACACATTATTTCCATGAAGCTTCCTCTACACGATTTCAAGTTTATTTTTAAATAAATTCTTTTTTTTTAATTTTGTTTCATTTTGATAAAAGTAAACATTTTTGAAGAAGAAAGGATATTTTCCTCAATAATTAATATCAAGTGTTTTATCAAAATTATTTTCCATACAAGATGAAATTATTTAATAAGGTTATGTTTCTATCCCTATTATTAATTTGGTTTTATTGTTTTTATTATGGAATGATATTTATAAAATCCATTTGTTTTATATGGATTATGATGGAATGATGTTTAAGAAACCCATTTTATTCCTTGGGTTATGTTATGATAGATGATTTATGTTTCTGTGGAACATGTAAGAATGATTTCATTATGAGATGGGTGGGACATGTATCTCCCTCCAATGCATTGGGTAAATATTTATATCTCATGAGATAGAAATGACTGGAATGAAAAGTAAATTTAGTTTAGTAATACAGGTCTAGAATGGAATATAGGGATGGAATGGCAAGTAAATATGGTTCAGTAATATAGGGATGGAATGGAAAGTAAATCTGCTTCAATAATACAGGGCTAAAATGACAAGTAAATCCAATTTATCATCTATGATGGTCTTGGAAGCAATGCCTTGGCTACTATGTAAATTGTTATATGCTTATGTGTTTTACACCCTTCCATATTTTATTCATATGTTATGCGTCCATGACTCAAGTTATTTATTTCCTCTTTATTTATGTTTTATTAACTATCAATATTTATGCCATGATTCATGTTTATGATATTTGATATGTAGGGTATGATCATATATTTTCATAATCATGTTTCTCATACCTTTATGCTCATGATTGTTGTCACATGTTTCCATTTTTTACCCTTACTGAGAATTTGAGCTCACCCTTTTTATGTTTTCTTTTCTTGAGGATATAAAGAAAGTTTATTAGGTAGTAAAACTAAGGGGAAGATATTTATTATATATGTTAAATATCTTTCACTAAGTTAGTAGAATGTGTTCCCAATTTCCAAATATAGTAAATTAATACAGTCTTTGGGTGTCTATTTACGTAATGTATTAATTTTTCAGCAAATTTAATTTAATGTCCATGTATGTCAATCTTGGGTTGTTAGAGTTGGTATTAGAGTGAAGTTTTAGTTAACCTTGGAAACTAGGATAAAAAACTTTAGTGAGATCCCTTGAGATATTTATAAGGTATGTCTAGGGATTTCTTAAAGATAAGCCTAAGTATAGGTTCCAATCCTAGATTTTTTGTGATGATAATGAATAGCCTAGGATTAATCCTAAGAAATTGTAGATTGAAATATTATAAGTAATTTCCATTACTTATGTGTTTGTAATATTTGATATATATTTCTCACATAATTATTTCTAGTCATAGTCAATAGACATATGTGTAAATCATGGGCATTATATGTTCTAAGTGGAAATATCATGAAGAGAATCAAGAAGGTGGTACATGTATTGGTTATACATCTAAGGATAAAGAGTTTTCAAATGACATGTGAAAGGTTTGGGATGTTCTAACATTATTGTTTACTTTAAACCTAAGAATCTTTGTTAGATTAAGTTTGAGGAATCTTAAGACATGATTCATATTTTAGGAAAGAATAAGATGATGGATCCTGAGTAATGGTTTAAGAATAAAGTTGGATGATCGAGGTGTATACGTTTTGGAATTCAAATATTAAGTTATATTAATCATGAAATATATAAGTTTTTTTGGTATAAGTTTTTCATTAAGGATTGGAATTGATATGTTGAATAGTTCTAAGGACCTATAAAAGTGATTTAAGTAAAAGGTGGTATACTTGGAGAACACGTGATTAAGGAAAACATAACCCTTAATATATCCTTTATATTATGATAATTATCTTTTGATAAAGATGTGTTGGATTTGAGTAAGTAAATTGGATGATGCTATTTTATTTGAAACTAATTATGGATTTGTTGTCAAGAGGGTTATGCTATCATGGATAAAGTAAAAAAATGGACTTAAGGAATATATCCAATGTGTTTTGGAATAAGTAAACATGCATGTTTTTAATAAGGATATATGGTAATTCTGGTTATTACCATGAATAAAGTGAATAAATGATGAAGGAGATCACATGTTTTGAATTTGACCAACAAGGCATACCTTATGATATATGGGGTATAAATTTTAAGACAAGTTAGTGAAACTTTTTCTCAAGTTTTGGATTTTTAGTTTCGGATGGATTGTAAGGTTATCCATTTATGGATAGTTTAAGTTAAACTTTGGATGAAGTTTGATTGAATAAATTCATACCTCACCATTGGTGAAAATATTCATATTTTATAACTTGTGGTAAAGATATATGGAATGACCTATCATTCAATTTATGGACTTACTGATCTGTTAAAGCTTTAGGAATGAAAAATTCAACATCATTTCTTTGAATAAGATATGAAGTGGACATTTTTCAAGGCATGACCAGTGATGAGAGTGTATTTAAATCAAGTAAATATATCTTCTCATGAAAATTATTCAACATTAGGAAAAGGGATATTAATGTAAAAGTGTAACGTCCCGGGCCCGGGTGCCACTCAACGGGTGCCCCAAACCCGGTTGGTCACATGACCTCAAGAGCATTTCCCCAAATGCCAGAGGTTTCCGACTAGCAACGAGGGCCTAGGTCTGATAGTGGGGAAACTATGCCCTCATTTGTCAAAGTGTAGCGCAGAGGAATACAAGATAAAACATTCGACAAAAGTGGAAGAAATAAACAATACACATGGAAAATAAACAACTGCAGTAAAAGATAACCAACAATTATATAGATAATGATGCAATATGTCTCAAGTTCTAAGAAAACAGCCAGAACATGTTACACAACAATACAGTATAGTACAATATAGAGTACAACAAAACAAAACAAAATATTAGGTAGCATCGTGAGCCTAAGCTCGGTCCCATGATCCCCTACTCCTCAGCAGCAATCAAGTACATGTATAAGGACCCTTGCCCTTATCCACACCTGCATAAATGTAATCTCTTTGGGCCGAAGACATGACCCAAACAGGGTGTGAGAAATAAATCCCAGTAGCCACCCACCAAAGGCTTGTACCCAACTGTGTGAAAATACGCAACAACAGTGTGCAGTAGTAAATGTAATAAATTAAGCAGTAATCAAAAGTAACTAACCTTACCAGTTATATTTCCATTTTATTATTCATTTAATTGTTCATTATAAGGAAACCATGTAATGGCCTGGGTTGTTGGAGGACCATTACTTAGTAAAAATCTGATGTTTGAGGTGTTCTGGGTGGTCTCAGAGGCCATTCCAACTTCTCAGTGAAGTTTGACCCACGGTAGGCCTACTGGTATCCTGAGCCTACCGATAGTAGGCCTACCGGTAGCTTGGTCTACCGGTTGTCACAGCCTACCAGTAGCTCGGCCTACCGGTAGCTCGGTCTACCAGTAGCCGCATCCTACCGATAGCATGGCCTACTGGTAGCTCGGTCTATCGGTATCCACAGCCTACCGGTAGCTCGGCCTACCGGTAGCTCAGTCTACCGGTAGCTAGAGCCTACCAGTAGCTCGGCCTACCGGTAGCTCGGCCTACCGGTAGCTCGGCCTACCGGTATCTCGGCCTACCGATAGCTCAGCCTACCAATAGCTCGGCCTACCGGTAGCCGCAGCCTACCGGTAGCTTGGCTAACCGGTGGACCTAGCCTAACCCCACACGGGTTTTCCAGTAGCACCTCCTTTGGCACAAATTGGGTTTTAAAACCTGTTTTGACCCCCTTACGCCTGTTTTAAAGCCCATTAACACCAGTTAATGGAATTTTTTTAAGTGAGGTACCCTGGTGTGCATCTGTTTAAACCACCCCTACAGGAGGGGTCCCTTTAATGACGTGTGGGGCCGTGTGGTCAACCCATGACCCCCGCTCCTTATGCAGTTTCGTGTCCTTATCTCAGTATCTCAACCGTCCCCGGCCCTTATAAACTAAAGGGTTCTCCTTAGTTTATTTTTCTCGATGACCCTCCCATCAATTCATCTGCTCTTCCTTGAGTTCCCGAGGCCCCACCCCTATAAATTGTGCATCGTCTGTTCATGGCGCTTGAAGATAAACTTCAATCATTGATCAATCAGGTAGGGTTTCACCTTCGTCTCTCCTTTCTGTGTATCTTGTGGGGTGGGTATGCTATTGCTTCTGTATAATTGTATTAACCAAACCTTAAAGAAGATAATAAATGGATTCTAAATAACGAAGGGGAGGGGTGTGACATGCTGCTCTGTTTTTTTCCCCTTTTTCCATGATTATGATTTCTGAATTCTGCGGGTTTACGTCTACTGAAAATCATGGTCGTTGGTGGTCTTTCTCTGTGCACTAACAAACCCTTACCTCTGGTGATGTTTAAATGGATTTTATTGTTTTTGTGAACCCTTACCATGTAAAGGAATTTGGTTAATTACATACATCCGGCTAAATAAATTTAAAGCACCAGGATCAATCCTTTTCTGTGATAACCCCGGTTAAAGTACAGCGGAATTGGAATCATGGAGTGTGTTAAATCGTTTAAATATGAAAATATCATCATGGGCCTACTTTGGTTTGGTGGTAGTGGTTTTATTTTTTTCATTCAAGGGCCGATTTCTGGGTGATGTGGGTGGGGATGGGATCCCCTGTTGTTATGATATTGTTGGTTGTAAATTTGAGGTCGTGTGGTTACCTTGATTATATCATGAATTAGGGTGGGATCCTCTATTGTTGAGAAACCGCTGGCTCCTAGATCCTGGGGACATGGGGTTGTATCTTGGCGTTTTCTTTGGTTCCAGTACTTCAAGGGATCTCACTTATCCTTTTGTTGTTGTGACTTTACAAGAGAACCGGGTGTGGATGTTTAAGTTGATGTTTGACTGTACTCTTTCCTTGGATTGTACTTATGCTTGATAGTTGCCTAAGTAGGTGAATAAACTTATTTAAAAATTATCACTGAATATGAAACAAGGATGGGACAAATGGGTTTTGGTTTGGTGTGAGTCGTGACTTGGGCGCTGATTGTGTTCTTTAGGCTGGCTGAAGAAAAACCTAGATTTGGGTGAGTGCTTGTTACCTATACATACTTGTAGTTTTTGTGTTTCTAATTCGCGCCCTACCCAAGTTGAGCACTTAGTGTCGAACACCCCCATTTCATGGGGGAGGGTGTTTTTCCCAATACTTCTATTAGTTGCTGGTTATTAGCTCCTTTCTGCTCCCTTCCTCGGATAGCCCAAGTATCTTCGGGCAGGCTGTGATGGCCTGAAGTCCATTATTAGCCCAAGAATCTTCGAGCAGGGTGGTGTGGTGGTTGGCCTAGGTGTGTGTGGGTAGGTGGTTTCCCAAGTGTCTTCGAGATGAGGCCCAAGTGTCTTCGGGCGTGGCGATGGTTGTTCTGGCCTAGGTGTTTGCAGGTGTGGTTACGTGAGACAGTTGTGGCCTAGGTGTTTGCGGGCAGGGTTTGGCAGTGGGATTGCATGAGGGTATGGCCCAGGTGTATACGGGCGGGGTGTGGAAGTGGTACTGCGGTGAGAATGGCGGGATTGGTTCGTTGCATAGGATGTCTTCAATAACCATTGGGAAAGTGGCATGGGGTACCCAAACATTGATGTGCTATTACTATACATTACTTGACTTGTGTTATTTGGGGAGTGTGCCTTGGTGAGTATTGGGTGGTTAGTTTCCTTGGTAAGTGCTTGGTTATCTCTTTTCTCACAAGGCATTAGTATGTCTCCCCACTTGTGCACAATATTCTTTGGTTTTCCCTACTGAATATACTTGTATGCTCACCCTACGTATACAAACTACTTTCAGGTTTCCAGGAGGACTTCAGGGATCACGCGGGACCATACTAGCGCAGGACCTTTGGGACAATTGTTGTGGTTGCTTTTCCTTTCTTGATATTATTTTTTACCTTTGGAGATTTGCGACTTGTATCTTTTACCTTTGAACATGCATATGGGAATGGTTTATCTTTAGTCATTTTTTCACTTTCAGTTTGGTGTTGTGGGATTTACTATCTTATCTCTCGATCCTATTAAAATAAAAAGGGTAATGCCTTCCATTTAGTGTGTGATATTATACCCTTGGTGTTGGTCGCCACTCCGGGACCTATTGAAGGTGGGTTTCGGGGTTCATTATCTATCCTTCAACTTAAAGAAGGAAGGTCCTGACAATCTGCTGACCTTTCCCTCCTTTTGGTGAAGGAGGGTCATGACAAACCACTACAGTGAATTTTTATGTAAATAGTCAGTGTCCTCAGACAAGCAAACCCTTACCCTCAGGTAATCAGAAATGTAACCCACAGGTAATTGCCCACAAGCATAACAGATATTTCCCTCAGGCATACTAAGTGTTTCCCTCAGGCACAGAAGTCACTGCCCTCAGGCATACAAAAAGTTTCCCTCAAGCGAAATAGGACATTTCCCTCAGGCTAAGCAGTACCTTGCCCTCAGGCTAAACAAACAATGCCCTAATGCTAAAAAGAACATTTCCCTTAGGCGCAAGTAACTAGGCCATGCCCAATATGTAAATAAGAAATTCACATTAAATTCCTCTCAAGGCAATTTAACAAACATTATTACAATGGCATACCCTCGGTTATCTTGTCCAAACAGCTAAACAGAGGAACGCACCCCCGGGGTGGTCCTGAATCCAAGCAGCGATCCCAAACAGCATTTTATTATCACATTTAATTACCTATACAATTCTAAGTATTTAAACAACCAAGGCCTCAGCCACACAACACCCCAACATGGGTTTGTAGCATAAAAATACACACAAACGCACAACAGCTGGAAATTAAACACCAAGCCACCTACCTCGATCGCCCTTGATCGATATACATGAATGACACCTTCTGAAACGTTCAATAATGTCATAGATTTGAGGTAAAATAATTATCTTTCAACCTCAAATAACTTCCCTTAGAGGAAAAATTGGCAAGAAACGCGCAAGGAGAAGGAAGCTCTTACCTGCGCGGTTTCGACGAGATCGACGGCGGAAGAATCTGATTCCTGACGCACAATCGGGAGATCCTCAAATGTCCGGACTCCTCGCTCGAGCTCCTCCAGCATTCTAAGCCTTACCTATGAACAGGGGAGTCTACTGCCCATTTTAAGCAAAAAAAACAAAATACACGGCATGTACCTTCTATTTTTTTAAACTGTTCCTCTGGAGTCTTCTCGCCAGCGTGGCACTATTCGTCTATCGACATGAGTACACGGTGTGTATTCCTCTCTACATAGCGTGCACTATCACCCAGCTGGCCACTACCTTACTATTCGTCTGCCGACTGACTACACGGCGTGTAAATATCCACCACACTGCGTATAGTCAGTTTTTACACCCTTTGTCGCTAACATGGATACACACCATGTGTACTCATCTCACATGGCCAAAAGTACATGGCGCGTGGAATAGTACACGATGTGTAGTCTCGAAATTATGATTTTTCTCATTTTCCTTATTTTCTCAAAAACACTTAAGGAAAAGAGAAAAGAAGAAACTCGTACCTCAAGAAAAAGAACTGGGTTCTTACAAACTCCCCCCCTTAAAGTAATTCATCCCCAAATTTCCCTTCCAAGGGTGGTGAAGATATAGCCGTGAACAAATCTGGCCAATGAGCACGTATGTCGGTCCCCCATTCCTAGGTTTCATCCTGCACTCGACCATGCTGTCATAGCACCCATATGAGAGGAACTAACCTGCCTCGGAGAACCTTTGTGCTCCTATCAATGATACGAATCAGACGCTCCTCAAAGGATGCATCCATTTCAAGCTCAACCTCCTCGGGCTGAAAGACATGAGATAGTCTAAATGATATCGATGCAACTGAGATACATGGAATACGTCGTGCATGGCCCAGTACCTCTACGGTAACTACAACCAATAGGAAACTAGTCCAACTCTCTCCAGAATCTCAAATGGACCCATATACCTCGGTGAAAGTTTACCCTATCTCCTGATACGCCTGTGTCCCAACCTCGGTGAAACACGCAAGAAAACTTGATCCCCAACCACGAACTCCAAGGGTCTTCTGCGGTGATTAGCATAAGATTTCTGATGAGACTGTGCGGTAGCCATTTACTTTCGAATCAACTGGACCTGATCAGAAGTCTCCTACACGAGACGTGGTCCCATTAAAGATATCTCACATGCCTTCATCTAGCACAAAGGTGATCAGCATGGCCTACCATATAAAGCCTTGTAAGATTTCATCTTAATAGTTTCCTAAAAACTATTATTATAGGCAAACTCAACTAAGGGTATATGCTTCTCCTAAGAGCCCCCAAATTCTAGGACGCATGCACGCAGCATGTCATCTAGAACCTGTATCATACACTCTGACTGACCATCGGTCTGAGGGTGGTAAGTTGTGCTCAGAAGCACCTGTGTACCCAGTGCCCTCTGAAAACTCTTCCAGAAATGAGACGTAAAACAGGCGTCCCTATCTGAAATGATAGAATGAGGGACCCCATGAAGACGTACGATCTCTCGGATATACAACTTTCTGAGCTCTTCAACATCGAAGGTCTCCTTTATCGGAAAAAGTGAGCTACCTTTGTGAGTCTGTCCACAACAACCCAAATGGAATCATTGCCTCGAGGTGACCTTAGCAACCCAGTCTCGAAGTCCATCGCGACATCATCCCATTTCCACTCTGGAATGGGTAACTGTTGTAACAGTCTGGCTGGCCTCTGATGCTCCGCCTTCACCTGTTGACAGGTGGAATATCTCGTAACAAAACCAGCTATCTACCTCTTCATACTCAGCCACCAGTACTGACGTCTCAAGTCACGGTACATCTTGGTAACTCTGGGATGAACTACCCAAACTGAATCATGAAACTCCTGCATCAAATCCTCACATATATACCCTAGAACCCACACTCGTCCATGGAAACGCAATACTTCATCATCGCCTATCATCCAACCAGGAGAAGGGTCCTCACTGGTCACCGACTCCTGTAGAACAAGGCCTTATGAATCAAATATCTATCTCATCCTCACTCTATCTAGGATGATAGAAGTCACAGCTAAATATGAAAGATAGGTATGCCCCTGACTATCGTTCACCTCCAAATGCATCTCAGAGAACAAAGTCATAAGCTACCATTCACCACTGACCTTCTGCACTGACTATATTTGAGTCTTCCTACTCAGTGCATCAGCTACTGCATTACCTTTACCAGGTGTATAGGCAAGCTCAAAATCGAAGGACTGAAGGTATTCAACCCACCTTCACTACCTCAGATTCAAGTCACGCTGAGTAAAGATATACTTGATACTTTTGTGGTCTGTGAAAACCACAAAATGCTCTCCCAAGAGATAATGTCTCCAACAGCGTAATGCATGAACGACTGCAGCCAACTCAAGGTCATGCGTCGGGTAATTCCTCTCATGTGGCCTTAACTACCAAGACCCATACGTAACAACTCAATCCCCCTGCATCAACACAGCTCCCAACCCAATACCTGATGCATCACAGTAAACTGTATAGATCTTCCCCTACTCTGGGAGTATCAGGATTGGTGGTGACATCAACTTTCCCTTCAGTTTCTGAAAGGCTATCTCACGAGATTCTGACCAAACGAACTTCACACCCTTCTTAGTCAGACCCGTCAATGGCGCTGCTAAGCGGGAGAAGTCTTGTATAAAATGCCTGTAGTAACCAGCCAGCCCCAAGAAACTTTGTATCTAAAACATGTTCTTAGGATGCTCCCAGGAAACTACTGCTCTCACCTTCTCTGTGTCTACTACAACTCCTACCTCTGAGATGATATGACCCAGGAAGTGAATCTGGTCCATCCAAAAGTGGCACTTTGAGAGCTTAGCATATAGATTATGCTCTCTCATTGTACTCAATACGGTCTCAAGATGGGTGGCATGGTCATGTCAAGTGTGAGAGTACACCAAGATATTGTCCATGAATACTACCACAAAAGAATCTAGATAAGGATAGAACACACGATTCATCAGATCCATAAAAACTGATGGCGCGTTCATCAGTCCGAACGGCATAACCAAGTACTCATACAGACTATATCTGCTCTGAAAGGCTGTAAGCGGTATATCCAATGGTCTAACGCATAGATAATGATATCCTGATCTCATGTCAATCTTCTAAAACACTCGTTCTCCATGAAGTTGATCAAAAATATCATCACTCATCGGCAATGGATATCAGTTCTTGACCATCAACTGGTTCAACTTCCGATAATCCATATAGAGTCTGAGGGTACCGTCCGCCTTCTTCACAAAGAGGACCGGCGAACCCCAAGGAGAAGTATTGGGTCAGATGAAACCCTTTGCCTGTAACTCCTCTAACTGTCTCTTGATATCCTGCAACTCTGGTGTGGCCATCCTATAAGGAGGAATGGACACTGGTGCTGCTCCTGGCATAAGCTTAATAGAGAAATCCACCTCATGCTCTGGAGGTAGACCTAAAAAGTCATCTGGGAATACATCCCTGAAATGATCAACCACTGGAGGGAAATCCTTCTGAAAAGTCCCTTGTTCATCCATATATAAGCTCGCAATCTGGTCTGTGATACCATCTCTCCCATGATGCTCTGGTCCAGCTCGACTCACCTGAACATCCCACTCACCCTTGTATAGAAACTTTATGCCCTCTGGTGACGTGAAACTCACCCTACGATGATAGCTATCCATAAAGGCTCGAAAGGGAACCAACCAGTCCATCCCAAGAATGAAATAATAGCTCGTCATCTCTAAGACATAGAGGTCCCAAAGGAAGTGATGCCCACCAACCTCAAGGGGGAACTCCTTGCACTGATGCACACCAGTCGTTCTAATCCCCAACAGAGTGTCTAGCGTCAAAAAAGTAGAAGAAAAAGAAACACAAAGCCCAAGGATCTCCACAACGGGTACAGATATGAAACTATGTGTAGCGCCTGTATCAAAAAGTACTGAAGACAAAACAGAAGCTACTAGTATAGTACCTATGATAGTAGAAGGTCTGGGATCCTGCTCCTACTGGGTCTGTTGCACTGCATATGGCTGCCCAGTGTCACGGCCATGCGACACAGCCTGGCTACCCTGAGCTGTCCTGCCCTGTTGCCTCTGAGATCCTGGTGTCTAGCTACCACGGCCACATCCACCATCCCTGCCTGCACGCCCTGATGTATTCCAATTCCCCGGCTGGTAAGAAGCTGTTGGTCCTGCTCCCGCACGTGGACTCTATACAGAACCCCTCTCACTAGCCACTGGTGGAAACTCCCTAAAAAAGCACAGCAGATGACCCATCTTTCCGCAAGCTCGACACTCCACTGGATCACGTGGACACTACGGTCTCTTGTTCCCCTCTTTACCACACTGGTAGAACCTGACTTGACCCACTGAAGAAACTTCCTGGCTGGCACTACCACCGTGAGAGAATTTCATCTGTCTCTTCCTTTTACCGGTAGAAGTAGTACCAGAAACTGGTGCTAAACCGCCCTAGCCTGCACCACTAACTTCTCAAAGGTTCCTCTCTGTAATCAGTGCCTTGTTCACAATATCATATACTGTAGGCAACCTGAAAACATTCACCAGTGCTCGGATGTCATATTGAAGACCATCCTCAAAGAGTCTGGCTCACAACGTCTCATCACCCACCAGAAAGGGTGAAAAACTCTAAAGCTCAGTGAAACGAGCAGAATAATCCATCACTGACATAGCGCCCTGCTGCAGGTTCATGAACTCTCGAGCTCTATCTGCCCTCAGCGTCTCTGGGAAGAAGAAGTCATAGAAGGATGTCTGGAAATCTTCCCACGCCATGTCTCTGTGATGTTCTGACTGGGTGGTAACATCCCACCACCTCTTGGAGGAATCATGCAGCATATAAGTCGCGAGCTTGACCCTCCGCCCTGGAGGCATCTCTAGGTGCTCGAAAATAGTCTGCATCGACCCCAGCCAAGACTCCACAGCCTGTGGTCCACCATCCCCTGAAAAAGTAGGTGGATGCTGCTATTGGAAGATACTAGTCAGCTTGGCCATAGATGTGGCAGCTAGTGGTGCTCCCTAAAAGGTCTGCATGAACCGCATAAAGCCTTCACAAAACTGCTCCTCTGCACCTGTGTCTATTATTACGGATGGCGCCGCATCTGGATCTGCTGGAGGATCAAATGGTAGCCCATGGGCCACCATCTTCGGAGTATAATCATTGCCGCTCTCCTGGAGAACAACGTGTGGTCATCTCGGTGACATGACTCTACAAGGTCAAATGCACATCTTAGATCAAGATTATCAAGACTGAAAACGAAGGGACCAAAAAGGGAACATGATGAAGAAGGCATTCAAGATTTGAAAAACAAGACTACACAGTATGTATACTCACTACACGGCATGTACCTGACTTCTCTTCTCTGCTTGGGTCCTTCTACATGGCTAAACCACATGGCTCCCATTGAACAAAACTACACGGCGTGTATTTAAGCTACATGGAATGTATGATGTAATTTTTAAACTATCCGTGTCTTTTGTGACACAACTGACTACTTGGCTTGATACTACACGGTGTGTTACACCCGCACACGGCATGTACACTACCCCATTTCCCAGCCACACGGCTAAGTCCACATGGTCTGTCCTCAGACAGTACTACACGGCATGTCTCATTGGTACATGACGTGTACTAAACGAGCTTCACTGACCCATGTTGTTAGTTACACAGCCAGATACACGGCTCACACTACACGGCGTGTTCCATATACACACGGCATGTACACTAAAGTATTACACCGACCCATGTTGTTAGTTACACGGCTGGATCCTAGGTCAGACTACACAACATGTTCACCATTGACACGGCGTGTACAAAAATATTTCACCGACCCGTGTTGTTAGTTACATGGCCAGACTCCTAGTCAACACTACACGGTGTGTACATAAGGTATACGGCGTGTTCTCCCCAAGCATTTCCCTTCCCCGTGTCCCCACCCACACGGTCTATGACACGGAAAGAGACTACATGGCGTGTACTGAGGATACACGGTGTGTACTTAAAAATTTTTCTTTTCTTCCCGAAGAGAAGAACACACGGAGTGTGTCCTAGGAACTACACAACGTGTATCCTGGGTTTTCCGGATAGTAAGGCTCAGATACTACTCTAGAACCAAGAAAATACTGAAAAACAACACCTAAGTGCGAAATTCCAACCCGTGAGGGGCCATACTCCCCACGAATCAAAGTTTGGCATCTTTTCTACGTCATACCAAGATAAACAGTCAATGATCCACCAAATTCCGGTCAATGAGGGCCCATACTCCCCAAAAACCAAATTTTGGAATCCATTCTATCAACAAGCTTATACAACAATACCCTATCACACATCAGGTATTTATCAAAGCAGCTATCACAACAGCATGCTTTTCTAGCACAACAACTATCACAACAACATGCAATATCTAATGCACCTACATGGCATGGAAACTCTGCATGGAATGTGATTTCTAGCATGTGCCTAAATGATATATGAGATGGAATACCCTCATCTCATAGGGTTGAAACTAAATAGAACCCATGAATAAAATATAAACAGCACAATCACAAGTGTGTCACCCTTCGGTGACAATCAATTCAACTGTAAAATTGCAAAATCAGAAAAATTGAAACACAAGGTAAATTATCTTTTCCCTGTACACGGGTTAGCTACACTCGGGCACAGCTTATTACCAACTACCGTTCTCTTCCTATCCTTGACTAAGGCTCCAAATAGTAAGTCAAAGAAAAGAACCTCCTCTGATACCACTTTGTAACATCCCAGGCCCGGGTGCCACTCAAGAGGTGCCCCGAACCCGGTTGGTGACATAACCTCAAGTGCATTTCCCCAAATGCCAGAGGTTGACGACTAGAAGTGAGGGCCCAGATCTGATAGTGGGGAAACTATTCCCTCATTTTTCTAAGTGTAGTGCAGCGGAATACAAGATAAAACATTCAACAACAGCGGAAGCAATAAACTATACACATGGAAAATAAACAACTACAGTAAAAGATAACCAATAGTTGTATAGATAATGATGAAACATGTCTCAAGTTCTAAGAAAACATCTAGAACATGTTACACAACAATACAGTACAGTACAATACAGAGTACAACAAAACAAAACAAAATAGTCGGTAGCATCGCGAGCCTAAGCCCGGTCCCATGCTCCCCTACTCCTCAGCAGCAATCAAGTACCTGTATAAGGACCCTTTCCCTTATCCACACCTACAGAAATGTAATCTGTTTGGACCAAAGACATGACCCAAACAGGGTGTGAGAAATAAATCCAAGTAGGCACCCACCAAAGGCTCGTTCCCAACTATGTGAAAATACGCAACAACAGTGTGCAGTAGTAAATGCAATAAACTAAGAAGTACTCAAAAGTAACTAACTTTACCATTTATATTTCCACTTTATTATTCATTTAATTTTTCATTATAAGGAAACCACCATAGTGAATTTCTATGTAAACAGTCAGTGTCCTCAGACATGCAAACCCTTACCCTCAGGTAATCAAAAACGTAACCCACAGGTATTTGCCCACAGGCATAACAGATATTGTCCTCAGCCGTATGAAGTGTCGCCCTCAGGCACAGAAGTCACTGCCCCCAAGCATACGAAAATTTTCCCTCAGGAGAAATAAGACGTTGCCCTCAAGCTAAGCAGTACCTTAACCTCAGGCTAAACAAACAATGCCCTCAAGATAAAAAGAATACTGCCCTCAAGAGCAAGTAATTAGGCCATGCCCAACATGTGAATAAGAAATTAACATTCAATTCCTCTCAAGGAAATTTATCAAACATTATTACAATGGCATACCCTCGGGTATCCTGGCCAAATGGCTAAACAGAGGAACACACCACCAGGGTGGTCCTGGATCCAAGTAGCGATCCCAAACAGCAGTTTATTATCACATTTAATTACCTATACAATTATAGGTATTTAAACATCCAAGGCCTCAGCCACACGACACCCCAACATGGGTTTGTAGCACAAAAATACACACAAATGCACAATATTTGGAAATTAAACACCAAGCCACCTACCTCGATCACCCTTGATCGATATACACGAACGACGCCTTTTAAAACATTCAAGAACATCGTAGATATGAGGTAAAATAATTCTCGATCAACCTCAAATAACTTCCTTTAGAAGAAGAATTATCAAGAAACATGCAAGGAGAAGGAAGCTCTTACCCGTGCGGTTCCGAGGAGATCGACGGCGGAAGAATCTGATTCCCGACGCACGATCGAGAGCTCCTCGAAGGTTCGGCCTCCTCTCTTGAGCTCCTCCGGTGTTCTAAGCCTTCCCTATGAACAAGGGAGGCTACTACCCGTTTTAAGTGAAAAAACAAAATACACGGTGTGTACTCTCAAGTACACGGCGTGTACCTTCCATTTTTTAAACTGTTCCTGGCTTCTCTCCAGCGTGGCACTGTTCATCTGTCGACATGAGTACACAACATGTATTCCTCTCTACACGGTGTGTACTATCGCCCATCTAGCCACCGCCTTACTATTCGCCTGCTAACTGACTACACGGTGTGTAAATATCCACCACATAGCATGTAGTTGGTTTTTACACCCTTCGTCGCCAACATGGCTACACACCATGTGTACTCATCTCACAAGGCCAAAAGTACACAGCGTGTAGAATAGTACACGATGTGTAGTCTCGAAATTAGTATTTTCCCCATTTTCCTTATTTTCTCAAAAACACTTAAGGAAAAGAGAAAATAATAAACTCGTACCTCAAGAAAAAGAATTGGGTTCTTACAAAAAGGGTGTCTTATTATCATCATTTTTTATGATATTAATGACCTCTTTCACGCTTCCTTAGTATATGATTTTGTGATTGTTAACTTTCACTAGATCATTAAATTTCTTATGATTATTGATATTTATTGATCTCTATCATTATTTATGATTTTAATCCATGCTCAATCCTCAATTATGTTCTTCTATGTAGTGACCTAGTTATGATTTACTTTTGGTAATTATTATTTTCCAACTATTCTTTTTTTAAAGGAAGTTTAGTTTTTATGATGTGGGTTTCTATCATTTTATAACCCCAACAGATTTTGAGGGCAAAATTTATTTTAAGGGGGGTAGAATTTAACACCCCGAGATTTTTATAAGTATATAATTTTTAATTTTTTGATATCTTGTTTTGTACACTACACCAAGATTTTTTTTTGCTACACACAACACCATCTTATCTTATGGTATACGCAACACTATGTTTGGATTGTGTTACAAAAAAAATCAAGTTCATTTGATATAATTTGTTTCATACAAGAATGATTATAAGTGAACAACTAAATATTATTATGTTACCTTATGAAATAGTCATTATAATGGCAGGTATGACCAGTGTTAATTTTCTTGTAAAAAACTATTTAAATGAAAATAAGTGAGTTTATAAAATAATAAAATCACTCTTGATGGGTTTTATTAATGTAATACATATGTAATATATTCAATATAATTTTAAAATTTATCTTATATTTTTTCTAGACATTATACAAGAATAAATTCAATTTTTCAAATAAAAAAAGTTTTTTTCAGAAAATGCAAATTTACCACCTTTTGATGGTGTGACCATTTTAAATATAGTTTTGACCCTTTTATGTATTCTATTTAACAAAATAAACTTATTATTTGGAATTGGGATATAAAAATTTACTTTGGATGAATTTTTGATATTTTTCTGATAACTTTCAAGTTTTGATGAATAGTAAAAATACATTAAATTTTAATTGAAATCAAATTTTATTATAGAAATAATTTATATGGTTAAATTATATTATTTAATGGTTTTAAAATATAAATATAATATATTTTTATCATTAAATATAATTTAGGTCATTGGAAGTAATTTTACATTGAATTTTTATGTAAAAACATTTCAATCTTTTGTAATGTTTTAACTTTTAAAAAAAACTCATTTTTCATTCCGACAATGGAAATAATTTTAATTTAATTACTAAAAATTCTATATTTACAATTTTTAAAAATAGATTCCATATTTGGAATCATTAGTTACAGATTATGTAAATTGACTCTTTATTTTTAGATTTTATGAATAGTAACTTTGGTAATTGTTATTTACCACAGTTAAAGTTAAATCGTGTAAATTAGGGTAGAAAATAATATGATAAGGACAATAAAATTACCCTAAAACCTTAAAAAATATTATTGAATTAATAAAAGTATACCCTTAACATATAAGGATCATAATTGAATCATTTAACGGGCTCTTGTCCATGAAAATTATATGTATATTATTAAAATAAAAGAAAGTGACAACACGTCCCTCTTATCTCTTATAAATAGAATAATTTTAATATAGTGATAAATATGATATAAATTCGATAATATATAGTTTTCAGAAATATAATGAAATTATCTACATCATGGTAATTTATTTATAATTTTTATAGATTAAATAATTACCTTAAATGTTTATGCAATGATGATGGAGAAATTATTTAATTGATTGAAAATCAATAGAATAATTTTTATTAAAATTATAATAACTATTAAAAGACCTAAACACTTAAAAAATCATATTGGTCAATTATATCTCAATCATAATCATCCAAGGGTCAAGTTAGTGACCATTTAGATCCTTATAGAAGGGATTATGACGCGTATATTATTTTATTTAAAGTGATGTTAAAGTTGTCACATTCATAATTTAATAAGTATAACATTTTAAATGTTGGATTTTCCAAAAGATAAATTCGACTTCATATATTCATATGAAATATAGTATATTTATCTTCATCATAAAATTTTTATTTTTAATTTTTTCCTAACAAGTAAGTATATTAAATAATTACACAAAACAAATGTAGGAATTACTTTATTAATGGAAATACCTAATTAATATTATAAAAAATATTAAAATAAATATAATTTTGGATAATTAATATATCCAATTAATTTTCTAGAATACCTAGACCCAATATGGATATAAAAAAATATTTTTTTCAATGATAACATCTTATATTGATATTTTTAAAAATCCATGAATTGAATTGTGTAAAAATTGACACTATTGTTGTTTTGTCAAAACAATGTTTTATTAAATTATTTAAAAATAATAAAAACATTTTTAAGAATATATAATAATTATTATGTGGTCTAAAATTATCCAAATTATTTATTTTTTATTTATGTTACATCAAATAAGTAAATATTTCACCATTTTAATATTGAAATAATTGTTACCCTAGTTAATATTAAATAGAATAACTAAGTGTTAAATTAAAATGATAAGGTTTATATTGACATAAAAACTTGTCCCAAATTTATTTTTTGATTATATTACAACTTTATATTACCTAATCTTAGAAACTATGACATTTTTGAGGTTTTTTAATGGGGTTTTATTTTATTATAAATTAATATTTTTAAGGTTTCCAAAAGTGACCCTCACCTAAATTATAAAAGGGAACCTCCTCCCTCACCTATTCACTTCAATTTGAGCCTTCAATATCATCTCTACCCTAAAACTTTTCCCTTATAAACTTCCATAATTACATTATGTAGGTTTTTTTCATCTCAAAATACCAACCCCAGTGCTTTAAGAGGTGATTTAGAGAGACCACGTCGAAGAAGAGGTAATCTCCTCTACCAATTCTTTCAAATTATTTATTCTTCTACTTACTCTTAATGAGTTGTTTAGATTATAAATTAATTAATCCAGTATCACTTGTATACATAGATGTTATTAAGATTATGTAACAACCATATTCCACCTTCTATCCGTCTTATGAAAAACGGAATCACCACCTGTGTGTACATACAACTTAACGTCTTCACGTTGTGGTGTAATCTGTTTTTCACCACCAATTTAATTGGATGAGTATAATAATGGAAATAATAACTATATATTATTTTTATATTGATTATATAACAAAAAATATATCATCCACTTCCATACATTTTACTATTAAGGAAATTATATCATCGCTCGTTCGTACGTACAGTCTACCATCTCCACGATGTGATGTGATCCATATCCTTGTCCATCATTCATGAATGATTATATAAATGTATATAATGAATAAATATGACATATATTACCTTAATATGATTCTTTAAATGATATAAATATATCCTATTTTCAATAATTGGTACTTATATGACAAAACATGCAAGAGAAAATAAAGCAGTTAACACCAAAATAAGAGTAATAATGAAATATTATTAAACAGGTATTAATCTGATAACATATGATATCATAAATATAAATATGGTTCTAGAATAAATTAATGAAATTATTTAAACCATTATACAGAAGTTTAGGATGCATAAAAAGGAAATCATACCTAAGGTAAGGGATTATTTTTTCTCACTTTTATTTATGTAGGACATAATCCTTAACGCCACCTATTTATTTTGTGTGGTTTTTATGCTACCCATGAATGTTTTTATAATTGTTATTATGAAGGTTATGATAATTAAATATGCATATAATTTTCTTTATTTTATTATGAATATGATTTTACTGATTTATAAATTAGTAAGGGATAATTTTGCAATCTCATTATTATCTGATATTTTTTACTCATAAGTATTTACTGGGGTATATTTATCATTCACATCCATGTTTACTAAATATATATTTTAAAATATTATTTATATCCTTCTAAAATTTTTTAAAAATAAATTTTACCTATTGGTGAATTTTTTCTAAAGGGTATGAAAGGAATCTTTTATCATTTTTTGTACAAGGTACTTTCTGACTTTTCTGACATAAGTATGGGAAGAATGTTTTTTTTAACTTATACAGCATGAACAGATTTTGATGTCTTCATAATTTCTTATTTCCATGAAGCTTACTCTCCAATATTTTAAGTTTATTTTAAAATAAATTCTTATCTTTTTAAATTTCATTACATTTTGAGAAAAGTAAACATTTTTTAAGAAGAAAGGATATTTTCCTCAAGAATTAATATCAAGTGTTTTATCAAAATTATTTTCCATATAAGATGATATTATTTAAGAAGGTTATATTTCTATCCCTATTATTACTTTTATTTTATTGTGTTTGTTATGGAATTTAATTTAGGAAATATATTTTTTTATATGGATTATGATGGAATGGTGTTTAAGAAAGCCACTTTATTCCTTGGGTTATGTTATGATGGATGATTTATGTTTTTATGGCACATTTAATAATGATTTCATTATAAGATGGGTGGGACCTATATACCCTTACAATGCATTAAGTAAATATTTGTATCTCATGAGATAGATATGACTATAATGGAAAGTAAGTCTGGTTCAGTAATATAGGGATGGAATGGAAAGTAAATCTGATTCAATAATACAGGGCTGGAATGACAGGGAAATCTAATTCAACAGCTATGATGGTCTTGGAATCAATGCCTTAGTTACTATGGAAATCAGTATATACTTATGTGTTTTCCACTCTTCCATGTTTTATTCATATGTTATGCTTCCATGAATCATGTTCTTTATTTCCTCATGATTTGTGTTTTATGAACTACCAATCTTTATGCCATGATTAATGTTTATGATATTTGATATGTTGGGTATGATATTATATTTTCACAATCATGTTTCTCATACCCTTATACCCATTATTATGCTCACATGTCTCCATTTTTTACCCTTACTGAGCATTTGAGCTCACCCTTTTTATGCTTTTGTTTAGGATTTAAAGAAAGTTTTTTAGGTAGGAAAACTAAAGGGGGAGAACTTTATCGGAGATGTTGAAGATCTTTCACCAAGTTATAAAAATATTTTCTCAATTTCTAAATACACTAAACTAATACAGTCTTTGGGCATCTATTTATGTAATTTATTAAGTTATCCACAAAATTTATGTAATGTCCATGTACATCAATCTTTGTTTGTTAGATGAATCATTTTTATTTTCCATAGGTGAATCAAGAAATGATTATTTTTATATTGAAAAGTTAAAGATTCTAAATGTTTTATTCATGATAAGGTTCTTGGAAAATGTATATGATGACAGTTTGTTCCGTTATAAACCAAGGATGGTTGGTTCTATTATAAACCATGGATAGGTGGTTATATTATTAACCAAGGATGGGTGGTTCTGTGATAAGCCAATGATGGGTGGTTCCATGATAAACCAAGGATGGGTGGGTCCGTGATAGACCTATCATGCATTGGATACTCTAGATATGGAATTAAAACATACGGGTTATTCCATTTGTAATATTGATATAAATTTAATGTTACAAGATACCAATACATTTTCTTTATACTTTCTATTTGTTTTAAACGTTTCCTTTGATCAATATTGACATCAATTTGCTCATGATTTATTGAATTTCATTAATCCTTCCTTTTTTAAAGCTTTATTCCTTTCCACATATTTATTTATCCAAGTTTGATGGGTATGAGTTCTATCATTTTAGGATCATTCACTTTTATTATTTCATCATACACTTATTCTCATATTATTATCACTAATGACATTCATTTGTTAATGTTTATGTTTACCCTTACTGAGCATTTGAGATCACCCTTCATATATTTCATTTTCCTTGGGTTATAAATAATTCTATTGAATTAATTATGTATATAAGGGTTTCATATGGATGATGATACCTAATATAGAATATGAAAATATAGGTATAGTGGTGAAAATACTCTCATAATATGTCATGGGTATTATTTATGTAAGTTTTTTCATAATTAGCTAAAACTTTAAAAATAAAAGGTCTTAGGGTATGTAATTGATACAATTTACCCTTTTGATGTTGTAAGTTTTGGATGGTGAAAATTTCATCACCATAATCTATATCAAATCCAAAAATGTAAAGTTTATGTTTTTAGTACAGGATCTGGGAGTGTAGGTTCTGGGTTGTTATAGTTGGTATCATAAGAGGGGTTAGATAAATTTGGAGACTATGATGTTTTAATGTGATTTTATCTTGAGATTTATGGATACCATAATAGGTATATAATATTAATTATGATCATAAGTTCAAAGTATTAGACACCCCTTTAGGTTTAGTTCATGATATCTTAAAGTGATTAATGACATTTTAGGAGATGTTTTATTAGTTTAAGGTATATGTAAATATTTGGTTTAATGTGAAGTATAAATTTATATTTTTTGGATAAATTTTTAAGTAATTGATAACCATTAGGGTTTATATGATATTGAATATTTATGTAATTATGGGAACATAAATTTTATCATATAGATAGCTATGGGATTGAAAATTGATTTGGTGACTGAGTGATTACTGTTATTTCAAAATAAGATCAACATATTTTTGGGATTTAAAGTTGAAAGGTATAATATACCATTTTAGGTTAAAACACTATTTAATGTGGAGGTTATTTAGGAATTATTTATTTTGAACTTTGGGTATTACTATTGAATTTTAGAGATTAATGTATTATTTCATCATATGAAGGTTTTCTCATTTTGGGAATTATTTTACCATGTGATACCAATTTTGGTTTTGGGTAATGTATAAAGATAGGTGGAATATATTTTTTCATTCTATGGTTATTTTATCTTTTAAAAGTTTATTTTTAGTGCTTTAATCTTAAAAATCATCTTTAATACTCATCATTTGGACTAAAAGATTAGATTGTAGTGTAAATTTATTAAAGGATGAAATTAAACTTATCAAGTAAGTATATTTCATTATATTTTTAGTATATATGGTAAAGAAATTCCTAAAATTTATGAAAATTATCTTTAAACAAAAATGTTATCATATTACCTTCATATCCAATGAATCAATAGTCCTTTAAATCATCATAGATTTATGGTTTTTAGATCCTTAATTTTCTATTGATCATTCACTTTCTTATAACCAATGATCTTTATCACTCTATATAATTGTTTAAACTTTTCTTCCATGTCTATATATTTACTTTCCACCAATGTTATTCTATTTGGAAACCTAATTATGTGATGAACATCATGTTTCCGTTTCCCACTTTTTACGAGAAAATTTTATTAACCCTTTTTACGATGTGGGTTTACAAAAAAGGTATTTTAAAATGTACAACCTTTATTTATTGAGATAAAGTTAAAATTTAAAGGAATTAAATTATCAAAGAGTTTGGAAGAATATGACAGCCTAGTATTTAAAAAAATAATCTATGCTTGATAATGTACAGGACACACAACACTGAGCTTAAATGAACTATGAAATAATATTATTTTAAATATGACGGTTATAACCTAACCATTAAATTGGAAGATATTAATATTATTAACTAATTTATGAAATATATATATATATTTCCTAATAAATATAAATTATTTATGAATTATTAGTAAATTATCAATCAATTTTTAGTAAAGTAATTTTATTCTTCAAAAATATATTTCCTCCAAAAATGATTTTTATTGCTTTTTGTGAGAAAATATTACAATTAATTTTTGGAACTTTTATAAAATGTATTTGATAAAATTAAATTAATTTTTTAAATCAATATATCAATTTCAACTTAGGGTAAATTGTTTGGATTTTTCAAATAATATTGATTTTTTAGTGAATAGTTAAAAATACAGATTTTTGTAAAACTGTCATTTATTTTTAATAAATTAAGTAATTTAAAAGTATCATTATGTTTTTTATATCATTTAAAGTAACATAGTTATTAATTTATTTATATTTAATCCACTTAATCACATTTGAATCATATTTATAATGTACTTTAGTATAAGTTTATTTTTTGGTTTAAAAACGGGATTTTTCTGAAAACTGTTTTAAAGTGCATAATCTTTCTCATTTTTAATTAATTAAAAAAACCCTAATGAGGAATTATTTAAATTAAATATATATAATATATAACAATAAATATTAATTTTTATTTATACAATGATTATAATTATTCATATATTTAATATAAAATCATATTTTTCTTGAAAAATACACTTCTTGAAAACTCGTGTTTTCATCGCGTCAGTAGGTTTAATTTTAAAATACATTTTTCCAGATATGTGAATTGAATTTGGTAAAATGGATTGAATATTTTTAATTAGAATAATTTATATTATATAATAATTTGAACTTAATTTTTGACCATAATGAATAGTGAAAACAATAAAAATTAATTATTGCAGTTAATGTGAAAACAGGTTTACTGGGGGTTAAACAAAAAAATATAAGGATTAAAATGATCTAAAAACTTATAAAAAATCTATTTTATGGTTATAATTAGACCTTATCATGTTTAAGACTCAATAATGGTACATTTTTTATCCTTATGGCATGTGAACAATGTGGGTACACCTTTTTCTTTTCAAAAATTACAAGTATGACACTCACTTCACTTATAAAAGGTCGTCTCCTCTACAATTATCTTCACACATTAAAAGCCATTTGTCTCAGAAAATAACTAACCAAATATCTTTCTTAATTCCCTATTCACATACTATAATATTTGGTTTGATCATAAATCCATCTTAAGAATGATTTTGGTGTTAACCTAAGGATGTTGTCCAAAGAAGAGATATCATTCTTAACTGAACGTTTTTATTTTATTTCTTATTCCACCTCCTTAAAATATTATTCAATTATGATTATATAATAAAACCATTATAACTCATATACTAAGATGTTATTATTTTAATTTCATAACCTAAATCCATCCCTTATTCTATCAAATTGGATACAAATCATCATTAGTGTGTACAATGGACTACCGCCTCACGAACCAATGTCATTCCTTTTCCATCATTACCCCCCATAGATTTTTATAACAGTAGATTTAAAGTATATATATTATATTTATAAAATATTTATACTTACTTAGTTATTATATCACATATACCTTCTTAATTTCCATCTCATGGGGGATATGATAACGTCACTTGTGTGTGCAAAAAACTACCGCCTCACAAAGCGATGTGATTCATTTTTCACTAATTCTTTACATGAAAAGGTAATAAGGATAAATTTAATGAATATATGTGATATAAATGACATAATTATGATATTCATGACATATTTATCATTATTAGAAGATAATATATCATTTTTTGTCTTACATTGAAAAATGATAATGGCTTAGTGCGTACGTGTAGACTACCGCCACCACGAAGCGATGTGACATTTTTTTCATCACTAAATAACATTGATAATGTATATAATAATATATATTAGGTTCTTTGGGGTAAAATTACATTCAAACACACACACACACACCACATACATAGTCCTGAAAGGTAGGCCATAGCCCTTCCAAGTGGATGGCCCACCCACCAAACCCTATTTATTATTTATTTAAAGCATGACCTATAAGCCTACATGACCCATAGGCCCAACTAGTAGTAAAATAATCCAGCATGATCCTTGATAGGCCCTCCATTTAAGACTGTTCCACATTCTAGCATGTGCTTATCCCAGCTCTGTAGTAGCACGGCTCTGTGATCCACATTCCCTATGCCCATGCCTACTCTGTAGCATCCCCATAGTCGATTGATCCACTCCTTACCCTACCACACATGGGGTATTCGTCTTTTTTTCACTCCTATGATAGAATTATTCCACCCCATTGATCTATTTTTCACTATTCCACTCATCGATGTGCCTTGACCATTGCTGAAGCTCGTCGATGCACACCTCACACCAGCCGCACTAGTGGTCGCCTCCAATTAAATCATCGTACCCTAGACAAAATTGAACTCACTGAATCCCAAACATCACTGAAGCCTAGCTTCACTAGTGGTTTCCTCTAATGACTCCATCACACCTCGGACAACACCGAACCCACTAAATCCATGTCGTCTTATGCCCGCCGCTTCACCAATGTCGTTGCGCCCCAAAACACCACACACGCCATCTAACCTGTTTTCCTTACACTTTAATGCCCAAAATAGACTGGAATCTCCTCAAAGACTCACCCTAAACATAAATCCCCAATATTTTGGGAAATCAAGAATTGATCCTGGATAATATAGAATTATAGGGGTGCCTTAACCACAAGTCCAGACCCCAACTGCAATGGATGATGTATATAGGAATATTTAAAGAATAAATGTGGTACTTATAATATTATTATCATTGTGTAAATATAAAATAATACATATATTATTTCCAAAATTATCATTTAAAAATGGAAACGTTACTCATGTGTACGTATGACCTATTGTCTCTATGATAGTAATGTAGTTCATTTTTCATAACCATCAATTATAATTGGTTTCAAAAGTATAATTGATGTATAAATATGATAAATATTTCATTATTATTATTCTATATATGTTTAAATGATGAATTATTTGACCATGGTCAACACACCAAATCTATTTTTAAATAATGAATAGAACGTCCTCAAAACACCCGACTTAGACTTAACTGGTTAAGTATTTAAAATATCGTTATAAAGAAATAAAATAAATGATTTATGTATAAGGTATTAAACATGGAAAATTTTATTAATAAATTAAATAATTAATATAAGTTTATTATAAAGGAGGTTCGAACAAGTATGAAGAAATTTGGGTTGGAAGTAAGGTTTTTTCATCTCATTTTTTATTTATGTAAGACATGAGTCATATTCACCACTTATTTTTATTGTGTGGTGTGTATACTACCCATGAATGTATTTTATGATTATTTAAGTAAAATTATTTGGATTTATGAACCTATATGAGGTTATATCTTTCATGATGTTTTGATCTATATATTACCGAAGCAATATGGGACTTCATCTCAATTTCCTTTCATTAAGGAATATTGTAATGTTATGCACCTAATTTTTTAAAATAGTGTATTTACTATCCATTTTACATGCAATTTCATGAATCCTTTATAATTCATGGTATTTTAATTTTTAATTTTATTTATTTTATCCAAGGTGATTTGACTTTAAAGTTACCAAGTGGTAAAAAACTTCGTAACTCAATCTCTTTCCAGTGGGTTATATTACTTCTTAATTGTCTTTAGTGTTATAAGATTATTTGTGTAATTTATTTTGATTATATTATATTTTATTTCCACTTCTTTTATGTGTATTTAAATTTTATACACATACTCTATTCATTGATTAATTCTTACCTCAACCCTATGATCATTTTAAGGGTTTCTCATCTGAAACTATATTCTTTGGGACAAATGTTATGTTATACAACTATATTATTTTATGAGGTGTGTTCACTACCCCTTTTTACATGTTATATCATGAAACTCCTTATGTTCATGATATTTAAAGTATCATTTGATGTTATTATTTCATGGGGTGTATTATTGAAGAGTACCAAAGTGGAAAAGGATTTATGTTACAATATCCTTCCTTTTGAGATTGTGTATATTCAAGGTTCCTTTGGAGAAAATCATATGATATTATTTTCTTATACCATATATATTTATTATATAATATTTATGAATATTTTTAACATGTTTTATTTCTATTTCCACCCTTATTGATTAAAGAAACATCAATAAAGTCATTTGTAAGTGATACTAATCTTTTATTTTCTTTTAGATTGGGTATATTTTTATTAAATATCCATGTTTCTTAAAATGTTTTCAAAAATGTAATTTTATAAAAATAAAATATTTTCTAAATCTATTTTTCATGATATTTGACCTTATTTTAAAAGTTTTTAAAATTAAATTTCTTAACATTTTCCAAATGTGTCACTTTTGACTCGCTTTACAAAATGTTTGAAAAGAATGATTATTTTTAATATTTACATCATGAACAGATTTTCCCCATTATCATGAACATTATTTTATTTTAATACTCCTTTATAAGTTTCAAATTTTATTTTTAAAGAAAGTTATTTTTAAAATATTTTGTGAATTTTTAGTTTTTAAACGTGATTTATAAAGTGAAAAGGTTATTTTACTCAAAAATATTTTTAATAAGCTTTTAATGGTATTTCCATTCATCAAAATCATCAACCCTTTATGTTACTTACACTCCACTGGGGATATTTGTTATTGATATCATCCTTATTCTTTCTCTGGATGGATTTTGAGATTGACATGGATCTTGTTTCTTTTCCATGGGTGATTCAAGCAATTATTATTGTTATGTTGAAAAGTGAAATATTATAAATGTTTTGTTAATGATATGGTTATTGGACATTGTTTATGATAATGGGTGGTTTTTTTATAAACCAATGATGTGTGGTTTCATTATAAACTAATGATATATGGTTATGTTATTAACCAAGTATGGGTGGTTCCATGATAAACCAAGGACGGTTGGTTTCGTGATAAACCAAGGATAGGTGGTTCTATAATAACCCTATAATTCATTGGGTGTTCTAGAGATGGAAGTCAGTCATACTAGTTATTCCATTTTTAATATTTATGTGAAGATAATATTCCAAGATAAAAATAAATTTTAATTATACTTTTTATGGGTTTAAAAAATTTCCTTTGGTCAACATTGATATCATATGGCTAATGGTTTATTAACTTTCATGAATCATGCCTTTATTAAAGCTTTATGCCTTGTCACATATTTATTAATCTAGGTTTTATGGGTATGAGTTCTCTTATGTTATGCTCATGCACTTTGATGATTTCATCATACCCTTATGCTCATATTATTCTCACTGATGACATTCAATTGTTAATTCTTATATTTACCCTTTTTGAGTATTTGATCTCACCCTTCTTATGTTTCTTTTTCCCTAAGTTATTAAGAATTATGTTGAATGAATTATGTCTATAATGTTTTCGTATGGATTATGATAATGACCTAATATGTAATATTAAAATTTGGGTAAATTGGGGAAAATACTCTCCTAATAATTCGTGGGTATTTTTTATATAGTAGTTTTCCCTAATTCTCTAAAACACTAAACCTAAAAGGTCCTTGGGTATGTAAGTGATCCAATTTTCCCTTTTGATGTTGTAATTTTTGTATGGAGAAAATTTTTTCAACTTCATTTATATCAAATAAATAAATATAAAGGTTATGTTTTTAGAATTGGATCTGGGAGTGTGGGTTTTGGGTTTTTCTAGCACTACTCTATACTGCTAAAGAATATTGAAGTCACTGCTTGTAAGAACCACAACCCCAGTTGCCCGAAGTTGGTGCCTTATATTAATAAATTAGTATATTTATAAGGATTTCACATAATTAAGGACATAATAGTTTAATAGTTTTGGAAAACCATATACAAACATAAGTTTTACATTACAACTTGAAAGTAAAAAACAACATTACAACTCCATTATAAACATCCATAAACTCTTAGATTATTCATTCAAGTCATTAATAATAATATTAATATTCACATCCTAGGGGAAAAGAAAAAATAAGAAAGGGGTGATCTCAAATTCCCAGTAAGGTTAAGTAATACAACATAAGTTATCATAAACATAAACATTAGGCATGGTGAATAACTAAAAACACATGCCTTTAAAAATAAACTTGAGCATAATATAGTAGGAATGAAAGCTGATTACATAAATCCATATAAATTATTATAAGAGAATTAAACTTAACCATGTATATTATAATAGTCTAATAATCATGTAGTTTATTAATTACTATTTTCATAATGAGGTCATTCATAATGTCAAACATCTAAAACAAGTTGTCAAGGCCTTGGCCAAGATGTCTAAAAATACTAGGGTAAGGTCTCAGCCAAAACCCAATTTTTTTCATCTCATGAGACCTAACGATGAATATAGGGGCTATATCAGGCCCCACACATCACTTTATAAGTCCAATTAATTCCTTATATAAATGTTTTTAAACATAAACATCATATACATATGAAATGTAAATAACCTTTCCCAATCTATAAACATAATTACTAACTATTCTGAGTAGTATAGTGAATGGTATCAAGATAGCACATTTATAGTCAAACTGATCATAAACCATTTAATAAAATATGGGAGATGATAAAAATAATATATTAACCTCAATAAGGCATAAAATTCAATTGATATTTTGAAATATACAAAAATCCTCTAATAAAATCATCGATGAATTTTTGAGAGAAATACACTTTTAATTTGAAAAGAAGAGTTCTTTTGGAAAAAATTTTTCATAAAACTAGAAATGAACTAAGGTAGTTTTCCATGATGAAATTATTATTTTTAGAAAAAATAATTGTGGATTAAAATAGATTATAGACTTCACTTTAAAATAGGTAAGAAATCAGGAAGTTCCCTTTAATCAAGCTTGCTTATCGTGAATAATTGAGAAGGGAACCCTTTTAAAACATGTATTTTCCACAAACAAAAGATTAAATGATTAGAATACATGATTTTGGAACATATAACCATAATTTATAATAATTATATAAAATAAATGAATAATTACATTGGTTTATAGAGGAATAAAGCACAACCCAAATGAAAATGAAGGTTTGGGAAAGAAACCCTTACCTTATGTCTGAATAAGCTCACTTGACCTTAACATCCGGGATAATAAAATTAAATTAATTAATTAATTAATTTATAATATTTTATATAGTTATTTTATTTATTATAGTTTTATTAAGTTCATTTATTTCCTTATTGATGAGTTATAGAGTTTATTTTCATCATTTGAGAGCATTAATTTTCTTGGTTTTCATGATCAGTTTGCTTATTTATAAGTAATGAAGTTCATGTAAATGGGTATAATTCTCCAGATTTGGAATTAAATATTGTTAATGAGAATATATAATTGTAAATGGTTATATATATCATATGGTTATATTTTATTATTATGAATCATTAGATAATACATTTAGTGATAATCGTTTAGATTATTACAGTTGTATTTTGATCACCATGAACTAGTTTTGTTATATGAATTAGTATTATGTATATATACTAGTTAAAAAACATTAAATAAGTCATAATACATATTTTATAATCTGGTTCAACCATAAAAATGGTTTCATAACTAGAATTTAATGATAAATTAAAGAACTAAAGTTCATCATCCACGAAGGTTGTAAATCGGTTCCTCTCGGATGATGATTTCGTTTTTAAAATAAAAGGGGGGAGTAGGGAGATTGATGATGGTTCTTCCATTAACATGATACAATTACAGTAAATAAAATATTATTTTATCATTATACAATTAATTTTCATAAAATTTATTTATAAATCAATATTTTTTTGTCCTATGATTTTAGGATAATTTACTAAGACCTTAGTTAATTTTTCAGGGTGTTATAAAATCAGTTTTAATTTTGTATTTTTCGAGTAAATGATTATTTTAATTAAAAATTAAATTTCTCATATTTAGAAAATTATTTTCATAAAATGGAGTTCATTTTTTAATTCTACATGTTGAAAAATGGTTAACGTTAATTTTTGGGATTTTTCTGAAATACTTGAATTTTTAGTGAATAGTAAAATTTTGTAATTTATAGTATAAATACATTATAAGCTAAATATTCACTTACTTATACCATGATATAATTATATCATTGTTTCATTTATAAGGTGTCTAAATTTTATTTATACTTTCATGGGTGTGGTTACTATTCATTAGGCTGGTTTACTATTCATAGGGGTCATATTACTATTCCTAAGGTTAAGTTACTATTTACCAAAAATGTAAGTTGATCCTATCAGACCCTAAATATCTTACTGATTGCAACCATGTGTGTCTTTTTTTTAATTCAAATCATAGAGGTGTAAAAATTGTGTTTAATGTCTAGGTTATAATAACAAAGTGTTGTTTCAATGAGACTCAGTATTGCATGTATTACATTCTATATTAAATTTATTTGTAAATCCTTGGGGTGTTACATTCTTCCCCCTTACAAAAACTTTATCCTTGAAATTTATAGGATGTTACCTCATAAAAATATTTGGGTAGGTCTTCATCATAAGTTCCTCAGTCTCCTTGGTCAACTCTTCAATTTTATGATTATTCTATAGTACCTTTACCAACCGAGTCGCCCAATTCCTCAACACATGTTCTTTAGTATCCAAAATTCAGATAAGCTCTTCAAAGTAAGATAAGTCTAGTTCCAATTATATTCCTTCATAAGTGAGTACATGTGTTGGGTCTAGCATGTAATTCCTTAACAAAGAGACGTGGAACACATTGTGTATCTTAGAAAGGCTAGGTGGCATTGCCAAACGATAAGCCACAGCTCCAATTCTCTCTAAAATTTCAAAATGACCAATGTACCTGGGCTCAGTTTTCCTTTCTTCTCAAATCTTATAACACCCTTCCCTGTAGATACTAATAAGAAAACATGATCTCCCACTTGAAATCCCAAATCCTTCCTTCAATTATCATCATAGACCTTTTTCCTACTTTGAGCTGCTTTGATATGGGTTTGAATAGTGTTTACCTTCACTGTTATTTCTTCCATAAACTCTAGGCCCACAAGCTTAATTTCACCAACTTCATCCCAACAAGTTGGTGTACTACATCTCTTTCCATACAATGCATCATATAGTTCCATTTGAATACTTGAATGGAAAATATTATTGTAGACAGAATCTACCAAAGGTGAATACTAATCCTATATACCTTGAAAATCAAGTGAGCATGATCTCAACATGTCTTATAAAGTTTGGATCGTCCTTTTTGACTGCCCGTTAGTTTGAGGGTGATAAGAAGTACTCAAATGAAGCTCAGTGTCCAAATATTTTTGAAGACTTTTCCATAATTTTTATGTAAATCATGGATCATGATTAGAAAAAATTGATATAGGTGTTCCATGAAGTCTTTCAACTTCATTGATATAGATTCATGCAAGGTGATCCAGTGTAAAATCATCCCTTATTGCTAGGAAATGTGCAGATTTGGTAAGTTGATCAACAATTACCCATACTACATCATTCCTTCTTGGAGTTTTTGGTAAACTAGTGAATAGGTAGAGGTTTCATGACTCCTCTAGGATGTTTTCTTTTAGCATTCACCTATTGAAAGACTAAACATCTTGATACATAATCAGAAAATTCATGCTTTATGTTGTCCAATTAAAAATGTTCCTTCAAATATCTATACATCTTAGTGCTACCATGGTGTATAGAGAAATTTGAACTATGGTCATTATTCAATAACTCCCTTTTTAGCTCAGGTATAGAGGAAACAAATAGTCTTCTCCCAAGTTTCAGAATTCCATCCTCACACACGAATTCTGAAAACTTTCCATCATTCATATCTTTAGTTTTCTTTTGAATATTCTTGTCATTATACTGAGAAATTTTAATTTTTTCTAATAAATATGGTTGGGAAACCAATTGAAAAGTTAATGATGATTTTCCTTCTTTGATAATTCCTATATTTATCCTTGCTAGATCCATGTACATATAATCCCTTTCAATCCTCATTTTGTCCATAACTCCATGATCCTTCCTACTCAATACATCTTCCACACTAGTAAAAGAATGACCTTTAGCGGCCGCCAAAAGTCGTCGCTAAAGGCCTATAGCGGCCACCTAGTGGCCGCCAAATGGAGGCCGCTTTTTCCCCGTCGTTGTTACTATCAGCGACCGCCATTTGGCAGATGCTGTAGGAAATCTGGGATGGGCTATAGAGGCCGCCAATTGGCGGCTGCTATAGGCCTCCTCGAAAAACCTATAGCGGCTGCCAAATGGCGGCCGCTATTGGCAGCAGCCTCCATTTGGCGACCGCTATTAAATTTTAATTTTTTTTAAAAAAAAATAAATTATACATTAATATACCCAAATAAATCCCAGCTGTCATCTTCCAAGCTCCGTATCCACCATCACATATAACTTCATAACAAAATTTAATAACAAACTTAGTACCGAATAAAACCTAGAAAACAAATATTTAACTTCAAACTTACTGTAACAGATCTAAAGTATTTGATTTTCAAAATAATATTCAAAATTTTGATTACCGTTTTATAAATTTAAAATCATTAATTCTATTATTCTAATTGGATTGTTGTCCTGTGATTTCAGGTCAATCCGATGTCTTCCGCTATGAGTTTGATCGTTAGACGCCCATTTTGGCCGTTTATGACACCAGAACGGCGTTCCTGGTCACTGCGGGTACACGGAACGTCCGATTGATGTGTCGTCTGCTCGAACACATCACAATTCACTCACCCTTTGATGTCGTCCGATTTCAGGCCATTCTGACATCGTTCGGCCCGATTGGACACCCCCACGTGCATTTATCAAGCGCGTGCAACCCTTAAAGAACGCATAATGAGCCCTACGATGCAGACCGCACGTCTGATTGACGTGATTTCTATGCGTTCACATCGCGAATAATAATTGGATTGTTTTCCTATGATTTCAGGTCAATCCGATGTCGTCCGCTAAGAGTTTGACCGTTAGACGCCCGTTTTGGCCGTTTATGACACCAGAACGGCGTTCTCGGTCACTGCGAGCACATGACACGTCCGATTGACGTTCCGTCTGATCGACCACATCACAATTCACTCACCCTTTCATGTAGTCCGATTTTAGGCCATTCGGACTTCGTTCGTCCAGTTTAGACCCCCCCACGCGCGTTTATCAAGCGCGTGCAACACTTAAAGAACGCATAATGAGCCCTACCACGCAGACCGCACGTCCGATTGATATTCCGTCTACACGTGTACATCGCAAATAATATTTTTATTGTTTTTCTATGATTTCAGGACAATCCGATGTCGTCCGCTATGAGTTTGACCATTAGACGCCCGTTTTGGCCGTTTATGACACCAGAACGGCGTTCCCGGTCACCGCGGGCACACGGCACGTCCGATTGATGTGTCGTCTACTCGACCACATCACAATTCACTCACCATTTGATTTCTTCTGATTTCAGGCCATTCGGACTTCGTTCGGCCCGTTTGGACCCCCCCACGCGCGTTTATCAGGCGCGCGCAACCCTTAAAGAACGCATAATGAGCCCTACGGCGCAGACCGCATGTCCGATTGACGTTCCGTCTACACGTGCACGTCGCAAATAACAATTGGATTGTTGTACTGTGATTTCAGGTCAATCTGATGTTGTCTTCTATGAGTTTGACCGTTAGACGCCCGTTTTGGCCGTTTATGACACCAGAACGGCGTTCCCGGTCACCGCGGGAACACGGAACATCCGATTGACGTGCCGTCTGCTCGAACACAACACAATTCACTCACCCTTTGATGTCGTCTGATTTCATGCCATTCGGGCTTTGTTCGGACAGTTTGGACCCCCCCACGCGTGTTTATCAAGCGCGCGCAACACTTAAAGAACGCATAATGATCCCTACGGCGCAGACCGCACGTCCGATTGACGTTCCGTCTATGCGTGCACATTTCAAATAATAATTGTATTGTTTTCCTGTGATTTCAGGTCAATCTGATGTCGTCCGCTATGAGTTTGACCGTTAGACGCCCGTTTTGGCCGTTTATGACACCAGAACGGCGTTCCCGGTCACCGCGGGCACACGGCACGTCCGATTGACGTGTCGTCTGCTTGACCACATCACAATTCACTCACCATTTTATATCTTCTGATTTCAGGCCATTCGGACTTCGTTCGGCCCGTTTGGACCCCCCCACGCGCGTTTATCAAGCACGCGCAACCCTTAAAGAAGGCATAATGAGCCCTACGGTGCAGACCGAACGTCCGATTGACGTTCCTTCTGCGCGTTTACATCGCAAATAATAATTGGATTGTTGTCCTGGGATTTCAGGTCAATCCGATGTCGTCCACTATGAGTTTGACCGTTAGACGCCCGTTTTGGCCGTTTATGACACCAGAACGGCGTTCCCGGTCACCGCGGGCACACGGAATGTCCGATTGATGTTACGTCTGCTCGACCACATCAAAATTCACTCACTCTTTCATGTCGTCCGATTTCATGTCATTCGGACTTCGTTCGGCCAGTTTGGACCCACCACGCTCGTTTATCAAACGCATGCAACACTTAAAGAACGCATAATGAGCCCTACCGCGCAGACCGCACGTCCGATTGATGTGTCGTCTGCACGTGCACGTCAAAAATATTAATTTGATTGTTGTCCTGTGATTTTAGGTCAATCTGATGTCGTCCGCTATGAGTTTGACCATTAGACGCCCGTTTTGGCCGTTTATGACACCAGAACGGCGTTCCCGGTCACCGCGGGCACACGGCACGTCTGATTGACGTTCCGTCTTCTCGACCACATCACAATTCACTCACCATTTTATGTCATCCGATTTCAGGCAATTCGGACTTCGTTCAGCCAGTTTGGACCCCCCCCCCCCCCCCCCCCCACGCGCGTTTATCAAGCGCGCGCAACCCTTAAAGAACGCATAATGATCCCTACGGTGCAGACCGCACGTCCGATTGACGTTCCGTCTGCGCGCGCACGTCGCAAATAATAATTGAATTGTTTTATTGTGATTTCAGTTCAATCCTATGTCGTCCTCTATGAGTTTGAACTTTAGACGCCCGTTTTGGCCATTTATGACACCAGAACAGCGTTCCCGGTCACCGCGGGCACACGGCACGTCCGATTGACGTGTCGTCTGCTCGACCACATCACAATTCACTCACCCTTTGATGTAGTCCGATTTCAGGCCATTCGGACTTTGTTCGGCCCATTGGACCCCCCCCACGCGCGTTTATCAAGCACGCGCAACACTTAAAGAACGCATAATGAGCCCTACCACGCAGACCGCACGTCCGATTGACGTGCTGTCTACACGTGCACTTTGAGAATATTAATTGGAATGTCGTCCTTTGATTTCAGGTCAATCCGATGTCGTTCGCTATGAGTTTGACTGTTAGACGCCCGTTTTGGCCGTTTATGACACCAGAACGGCGTTCCCGGTCACCGCGGGCACACGGCACGTCCGATTGACGTGACATCTAGTCGAACACATCACAATTCACCCACCCTTTGATTTCGTCCGATTTCAGGCCATTACGACATCGTTCGGCCCGTTTGGACCCCCCCCCCCCCCCCACACGCGTTTATCAAGCGCGTGCAACCCTTAAAGAACGCATAATGAGCCCTACAGCGCAGACCACACCTCCGATTGATGTTTTGTCTATGCGTGCATGTCTCAAATAATAATTGGATTGTTGTCCAATGATTTCAGGTCAATCTGATGTCGTTCGCTAATAGTTTGACCGTTAGACACCCGTTTTGGTCGTTTATGACACCAGAACGGCGTTCCCGGTCACCGCGGGCACACGGCACGTCCGATTGACGTGTCGTCTGCTCGACCACATCACAATTCACTCACCCTTTGATGTCATCCGATTTCAGGCCATTTGGACTTTGTTCGGCCAATTTGGACCCCCCCACGCGCGTTTATCAAGCGCGCGCAACACTTAAAGAACGCATAATGAGCCCTACCGCGCAGAACGCACGTCTGATTGACTTTCCGTCTACGCTTGCACGTCGTGAATAATAATTGGATTGTTGTCCTGTGATTTCAGGTCAATCTGATGTCGTCCGCTATGAGTTTGACCATTAGACGCCCGTTTTGGCCGTTTATGACACCAGAACGGCGTTCCCGATCACCGCGGGCACACGGCACGTCTGATTGACGTGTCGTCTGCTCGAACACATCACAATTCACTCACCCTTTTATGGCGTCCGATTTCAGGCCATTCGGACTTCGTTCGGCCAGTTTTGACCCCCCCACGCACGTTTATCAAGCGCGCGCAACACTTTAAGAACGTATAATGAGCCCTACCGAGCAAACCGCACGTCTGATTGATGTGACGTCTGCGCGTGCAGGTCGCGAATATTAATTGGATTGTTTTCCTGTGATTTCAGGTCAATCTGATGTCGTCCGCTATGAGTTTGATCGTTAGACGCCCGTTTTGGCCGTTTATGACACCAGAACGGCGTTCCCAGTCACCGCGGGCACATGGCACATCAGATTGATGTGTCGTCTACTCGAACATATCACAATTCACTCACTATTTGATGTCATCCAATTTCAAGCCATTCGGACTTCGTTCGGCCAGTTTGGACCCCCCCACGCATGTTTATCAAACGCACACAACCCTTAAAGAACGCATAATGAGCCCTACGACGCAGACAGCACGTCCGATTGACATGTCGTCTGCGCGTGCACGTCGCAAATAATAATTGGATTTTTTCCCTGTGATTTCAGGTCAATTTGATGTCGTCTGCTTTGAGTTTGAATGTTAGATGCCCGTTTTGGCCGTTTATGACACCAGAACGGCGTTCCCGGTCACCGCGGGCAAACGGCACGTCCGATTGATGTGTTGTCTGCTCGACCACATCAAAATTCACTCACCCTTTGATGTCTTCCGATTTCAGCCCATTCAGACTTCGTTTGGCCCGTTTGGACCCCCCCCCCCCCCCCCCCCCACGTGCGTTTATCAAGCGCGCGCAACACTTAAAGAACGCATAATGAGCCCTACCGCGTAGACCGCACGTCCGATTGACGTTTCGTCTGCGCGTGCACGTCACGAATATTAATTGTATTGTTGTCTTGTGATTTCAGGTCAATCTGATGTCGTCCTCTATGAGTTTGACCGTTAGACGCCCGTTTTGTCCGTTTATGACACCAGAACAGCGTTCTCGGTCATCGCGGGCGCACGGCACGTCCGATTGATGTGACGTCTGCTCGACCACATCACAATTCACTCACCCTTTTATGTTGTCCTATTTCAGGCCATTCTGACATCGTTCGGCCCATTTGGACCCCCCCACGCGCGTTTATCAAGCGCGCGCAACCCTTAAAGAAAGAATAATGAGCCCTACGGCGCAGACCGCACGTCCGATTGACGTTCCGTCTGCGCTTTCATGTCGGTAATAATAATTGGATTGTTTTCCTGTGATTTCAGGTCAATCCGATGTCGTCCGCTGAGAGTTTGACCATTAGACGCCCGTTTTGGCCGTTTATGACACCAGAACGGCATTCCCGGTCACCGCGGGCACCTGGCACGTCCGATTGACGTGTCTTCTACTCGACCAGATCAAAATTCACTCACCCTTTGATGTCGTCCGATTTCAAGCCATTCGGACTTCGTTCGGCCAGTTTGGACCCCCCCACGCGCGTTTATCAAGCGCGCGCAACACTTAAAGAACGCATAATGAGCCCTACCGCGCAGACCGCACGTCCGATTGACGTGTCTTCTACGCGTGAACGTCCCTAATAATAATTGGATTGTTGTCATATGATTTCAGGTCAATCTGATGTCGTCCGCTATGAGTTTGACCGTTAGACGCCCGTTTTGGCCGTTTGTGACACCAGAACGGCGTTCCTGGTCACCGCGGGCACACGGCACGTCCGATTGACTTGACGTCTGCTCGACCACATCACAATTCAATCACCCTTTGATGTTGTCCGATTTCAGGCCATTCCGACATCGTTTGGCCTGTTTGGACCCCCCCACGCGCGTTTATCAAGCGCACGCAACCCTTAAAGAACGCATAATGAGTCCTACGGCGCAGACCGCATGTCCAATTGACGTGTCATCTGCGCGTGCATGTCGCGAATAATAATTGGATTGTTTTTCTGTGATTTCAGGTCAATCTGATGTCATCCGCTAAGAGTTTGACCGTTAGACACTCGTTTTGGCCGTTTATGACACCAGAACGGCGTTCCCGGTCACCGCGGGCACACGACACGTCCGATTGATGTGTCGTCTACTCTACCACATCACAATTCACTCACCCTTTGATTTCGTCCGATTTCAGGGCATTCGGACTTCGTTCGGCCAGTTTGGACCCCCCCACGTGCGTTTATCAAGCGCGAGCAACACTTAAAGAACACATAATGAGCCCTACCGCGAAGACCGCACGTCCGATTGACGTTTCGTCTGTGCGTGCACGTTGCGAATAATAATTGGATTGTTTTCATGTGATTTCAGGTCAATCTGATGTCGTCCGCTGTGAGTTTGACCCTTAGACGCCCGTTTTGGCCGTTTATGACACCAGAACGGCGTTCCTAGTCACCACGGGCACACGGCACGTCCGATTGACATGTCGTCTGCTCGACCACATCAAAATTCACTCACCCTTTGATGTCTTCCTATTTCAGGTCATTCGGACTTCGTTCGGCCAGTTTGGAACCCCCTACGCGCGTTTATTAAGCGCGCGCAACACTTAAAGAACGCATAATGAGCCCTACCGCGCAGACCACACGTCCGATTGATGTGTTGTATATGCATTCATGTCGCGAATATTAATTTAATTATTTTCCTGTGATTTCAAGTCAATCTGATGTCGTCCGCTATGAGTTTGACCGTTAGACGCCCGTTTTGGCCGTTTATGACACCAGAACGGCGTTCCCGGTCACCGCGGGCACACAGCACGTCTGATTGATGTGTCGTCTCCTCGACCACATCACAATTCACTCACCATTTGATGTCGTCCGATTTTAGGTCATTCAGACTTCGTTCGTCCTGTTTGGACCCCCCCCCCCCCCCCACGCGCGTTTATCAAGCGCGCGCAACCCTTAAAAAACGCATAATGAGCCCTACGGCGCAGACCGCACGTCCGATTGACGTGCCGTCTGCGCGTGCATGTCGCGAATAAAAATTTTATTGTTTTCTTGTGATTTCATGTCAATCCGATGTCGTCCGCTATGATTTTGAACGTTAGACGCCCGTTTTGGCCGTTTATGATACTAGAACGGTGTTCCCGGTCACCGCGGGCACATGGCACGTCCGATTGACGTGCCGTCTGCTCGACCACATCACAATTCACTCTCCCTTTTATGTCGTCCGATTTCAGGCCATTCGGACTTCGTTCGGCCCGTTTGGAACCCCCCACGCGCGTTTATTAAGCACGCGCAACACTTAAAGAACACATAATGAGCCCTATCGCGCATACCGCACGTCCGATTGACGTTCCGTCTGCGCGTGCACGTCTCAAATAATAATTGGATTGTTCTCCTGTGATTTCAGGTCAATCTGATGTCGTCCGCTATGAGTTTGACCGTTAGACGCCCGTTTTGGCCGTTTATGACACCAGAACGGCGTTCCCGGTCACCGCGGGAACACGGCACGTCCGATTGACATGACGTCTGCTCGACCACATCACAATTCACTCACCCTTTGATGTCGTCTTATTTCAGGCCATTCCAAAATCATTCGGCCAGTTTGAACCCCTCCACGCGCATTAATCAAGCGCACGCAACCCTTAAAGAACGCATAATGAGACCTATGGCGCAGACCGCACGTCCAATTAACATGTCGTCTGTGCGTGCATGTCACAAATAATAATTGGATTGTTGTCCTGTGATTTCAAGTCAATCCGATGTCGTCCGCTAAGAGTTTTACCGTTAGACGCCCGTTTTGGCCGTTTATGACACCAGAACGACGTTCCCGGTCACCGCGGGCACACGGCACGTCCGATTGACATTCCGTCTACTCGAACACATCACAATTCACTCACCCTTTGATTTCTTCCGATTTCAGGCCATTCGGACTTCGTTCGGCCAGTTTGGAACCCCCCACGCGCGTTTATCAAGCGCGCGCAACACTTAAAGAACGCATAATGAGCCCTACCGCGCAGACCGCACGTCTGATTGTCGTTCCGTCTACGTGTGCACGTCGCAAATAATAATTGTATTGTTTTCATGTGATTTCAGGTCAATCCGATGTCGTCCGCTATGATTTTGACCGTTAGACGCCCGTTTTAGCCGTTTATGACACCAAAATGGCGTTCCCAGTCACCGCGGGCACACGGCACGTCCGATTGACGTTCTGTCTACTCGACCACATCACAATTCACTCACTATTTTATTTCGTCCGATTTCAGGCCATTTGGACTTTGTTCGGACCATTTGGACCCCCCCACGCGCATTTATCAAGCGCGCGCAACCCTTAAAGAACGCATAATGAGCACTACGGGGCAGACCGCACGTCTGATTGATGTTATGTCTACGTGTGCACGTCGTGAATAATTATTGGATTGTTGTCCAGTGATTTCAGGTCAATCCGATGTCATCCGCTATGAGTTTGACCGTTAGACGCCCGTTTTGGCCGTTTATGACACCAGAACGGCATTCCCGGTCACCGCGGGCACACGGAACGTCCGATTGACGTTTTGTCTGCTCGACCACATCACAATTCACTCACCATTTGATGTCGTCCTATTTCAGTCCATTCAGACTTCGTTCGGCCCATTTGGACCCCCCCCCCCCCCCACGCGCGTTTATTAAGCGCGCGCAACCCTTAAAGAACGCATAATGAGCCCTACGGCGCAGACCGCACGTCCGATTGACGCGTTGTCTATGCGTGCATGTCGTAAATAATAATTGGATTGTTGTCTTGTGATATCAGGTCAATCTGATGTCGTCCGCTATGAGTTTGACCGTTAGACGCCCGTTTTGGCCGTTTATGACACCAGAACGGCGTTCCCGGTCACCGCGGGCACACGGAATGTCTGATTGACGTGTCGTATGCTCGACCACATCACAATTCACTCACCCTTTGATGTCGTCTGATTTCAGGCCATTTGGATTTCGTTCGGCCAGTCCGGACCCCCCCACGCGCGTTTATCAAGCGCGCGCAACACTTAAAGAATGCATAATGAGCCCTACCGCGCAGACCGCACGTCCGATTGACGTGCCGTCGACGCGTGCACGTCTCGAATATTAATTGGATTTTTTTCCTATGATTTAAGGTCAATCCGATGTCATTCGCTATGAGTTTGACCGTTAGACGCCCGTTTTGGCCGTTTATGACACCAGAACGGCATTCCCGGACACCGCAGGCACACGGCACGTCCGATTGATGTGCCGTCTGCTCGACCACATCACAATTCACTCACCATTTTATGTTGTCCGATTTCAGGCCATTCGGACTTCGTTCGGCCTGTTTGGACCCCCCCACGCGCGTTTATCAAACGCGCGCAACCCTTAAAGAACGCATAATGAGCCCTATGACGCAGACCGCACGTCCGATTGACATGTCGTCTGTGTGTGCACGTCTCAAATAATAATTGGATTGTTTTCCTATGATTATAGGTCAATCCGATGTTGTCCTCTATGAGTTTGACCGTTAGACGCCTGTTTTGGCCGTTTATGACACCAGAATGGCGTTCCCGGTCACCGCGGGCACACGGCACGTCCGATTGACGTGTTGTCTACTCGACCACATCAAAATTCACTCACCCATTGATTTCGTCTGATTTCATGCCATTTGGACTTCGTTCAGCCAGTTTGGACCCCCCCCCCCCCCCACGCGCGTTTATCAAGCGCGCGCAACACTTAAAGAACGCATAATGAGCCTTATCGCGCAGACCGCACGTCCGATTGACGTGCCGTCTGCGCGTTCACGTCCCGAATTTTAATTGGATGGTTTTCCTATGATTTTAGGTCAATCGGATGTCGTCTGCTATGAGTTTGACCGTTAGACGCCCGTTTTGGCCGTTTATGACCCCAGAACGGCGTTCCCGGTCACCGCGGGCACACGGCACGTCCGATTGACGTGTTGTCTACTCAACCACATCAAAATTCACTGACCATTTGATGTCGTCCGATTTCAGGCCATTCGGACTTCGTTCGGCCCGTTTGGACCCCCCCACGCGCGTTTATCAAGCGCGTGCAACCCTTAAAGAACGCATAATGAGCCCTACGGCACAGACCACATGTCCGATTGACGTGTAGTCTATGCGTGCACGTCTTAAATAATAATTGGATTGTTGTCCTGTGATATCAGGTCAATCTGATGTCGTCCGCTATGAGTTTGACCGTTAGACGCCCGTTTTGGCCGTTTATGACACCAGAACGGCGTTCCAGGTCACCGCGGGCACACGTCATGTATGATTGACGTGTCGTCTGCTCGACCACATCACAATTCACTCACCCTTTGATGTCGTCTGATTTCAGGCCATTCGGATTTTGTTCGGCCAGTCTGGACCCCCCCCCCCCCCACGCGTGTTTATCAAGCGCGTGCAACACTTAAAGAACGCATAATGATCCCTACCGCGCATACAGCACGTCCGATTGATGTGTCGTCTATGCGTGCATGTCTCGAATATTAATTGAATTGTTTTCCTGTGATTTAAGGTCAATCTGATGTCTTCCGCTATGAGTTTGACCATTAGACGCCCGTTTTGGTCGTTTATGACACCAGAACGGCGTTCCCGGTCACCGCGGGCACACGGCACCTCCGATTGATGTTTCGTCTGCTCGACCACATCAAAATTCACTCAACATTTTATTTCGTCCTATTTCAGGCCATTAGGACTTCGTTCAGCCCATTTGGACCCCCCCCCCCCCCCACGCTCGTTTATCAAGCGCGCGCAACCCTTAAAGAACGCATAATGAGCCCTACGGCGCAGACCGCACATCCGATTGACGTGCCGTCTACGCGTACACATCGTGAATAATAATTGGATTGTTTTCTTGTGATTTCAGGTCAATCTGATGTCGTCCGCTACGAGTTTGACCGTTAGACGCCCGTTTTGGCCGTTTATGACACCAGAACGGCGTTCCCGGTCACCGCGGGCACACGGCACATCCGATTGATGTGTCGTCTGCTCGAACACATCACAATTCACTCACCCTTTGATTTCGTCCGATTTCAGGCCATTCCGACATCGTTCGGCCCGTTTGGACCCCCCACGCATGTTTATCAAGTGCGCGCAACCCTTAAAGAACGCATAATGAGCCCTACTGCGTAGACCGCACGTCTGATTGATGTGACGTCTGTGCGTGCACGTCGAGAATAACAATTGGATTGTCTTCCTATGATTTCAGGTCAATCTGATGTCATCCGCTATGAGTTTGACTGTTAGACGCCCGTTTGGACCGTTTATGACACCAGAACGGCGTTCCCGGTCACCGCGGGCACACGGCACATCCGATTGACGTGTCGTCTACTTGACCACATCGCAATTCACTCACCCTTTGATATCGTCCGATTTCAGGCCATTCGGACTTCGTTCGGCCAGTTTCGACAACCCCCCCCCCCCCCACGCGCGTTTATCATGCACGCTCAACACTTAAAGAACGCATAATGAGCCCTACCGTGCAGACCGCACGTCCGATTGACGTTCCATCTGCGCGTGCACGTCGCGAATAATAATTGGATTGTTGTCCTGTGATTTCAGGTCAATCCGATGTCGTCCGCTATGAGTTTGACCGTTAAACGCCCGTTTTGGCCGTTTATGACACCAGAACGGCGTTCCTGGTCACCGCGGGAAAACGGCACGTTCGATTGACGTGTCGTTTGCTCGACCACATCACAATTCACTCACCCTTTGATGTCGTCCGATTTCAGGCCATTCGGACTTCATTCGGCCAGTTTGGACCCCCCCACGCGCGTTTATCAAGCGCACGCAACACTTAAAGAACGCATAATGAGACCTACCGCGCAGACCGCACATCCGATTGACGTGCCGTCTACGCGTGCATGTCGCGAATAATATTTGGATTTTTGTCCTGTGATTTCAGGTCAGTCCAATGTCTTCCTCTATGAGTTTGACCGTTAGACGCCCGTTTTGGCCGTTTATGACACCAGAACGGTGTTCCCGGTCACCACGGGCACACGACACGTCCGATTGATGTTCAGTCTGCTCGACCACATCACAATTCACTCACCCTTTGATGTCATCCAATTTCAGGCCATTCGGATTTCGTTCGGCCAGTTTAGACCCCCCCACGCGCGTTTATCAAGCGCGCGCAACACTTAAAGAACGCATAATGAGCCCTACCGCGCAGACCGCACGTCTGATTGATGTTCAGTATGTGTGTGCACGTCGCGAATATTAATTGGATTGTTTTCCTGTGATTTCAGGTCAATCCGATGTCGTCCGCTATGAGTTTGACCGTTAGACGCCCGTTTTGGCCGTTTATGACACCAGAACGGCGTTCCCGGTCACCGCGGGCACACGGCACGTCCGATTGGCGTGCCGTCTACTCGACCACATCACAATTCACTCACCATTTGATGTCGTCCGATTTCAAGTCATTCGGACTTCGTTCGGCCCGTTTGGACCCCCCCACGCGTGGTTATCAAGCGCGCGCAACCCTTAAAGAACGCATAATGAGCCCTACGGCGCAGACCGCACATCCGATTGACATGCCGTCTATGTGTGCATGTCGCGAATAATAATTGGATTGTTTTCCTGTGATTTCAGGTCAATCCGATGTCTTCCACTATGAGTTTGACCGTTAGACGCCCGTTTTGGCCGTTTATGACACCAGAACGGTGTTCCCTCTCACCGCGGGCACACGGCATGCCCGATTGACGTGTCGTCTGGTCGAACACATCAAAATTCACTCAACCTTTGATGTCGTCCGATTTCAGGACATTCCGACATCGTTCGGCCCATTTGGACCCCCCCACGCGCGTTTATCAAGTGCGCGCAACCCTTAAAGAACGCATAATGAGCCCTACGGCGCAGACCGCACGTCCGATTGACGTGCCGTCTGTGCGTGCATGTCGCGAATAATAATTCGATTGTTGTCCTGTGATTTTAGGTCAATCCGATGTCATCCGCTATGAGTTTGACCGTTAGACGCCCGTTTTGACCGTTTATGACACCAGAACGGCATTCCCGGTCACTGTGGGCACACGGCACGTCCGATTGACGTGTAGTCTTCTCGACCACATCACAATTCACTCACCCTTTGATTTCGTCCGATTTCAGGCCATTCGGACTTCGTTCGGCCAGTTTGGACCCCCCCCCCCCCCCCACGCGTGTTTATCAAGCGCGCTCAACACTTAAAGAACGCATAATGATCCCTACCGCGCAGACCGCACGTCCGATTGGCGTTCTGTCTATGTGTGCATGTTGATAATAATAATTGGATTGTTGTCCTGTGATTGCAGGTCAATCCGATGTCATCCGCTATGAGTTTGACCGTTAAACGCCCGTTTTGGCCGTTTATGACACCAGAACGGCATTCCCGGTCACCGCGGGCACACAACACGTCTGATTGATGTACCGTCTACTCGACCACATCACAATTTACTCACCCTTTGATGTCGTTCGATTTTAGGCCATTCGGACTTCGTTCGTCCAGTTTGGACCCCCCACTCGCGTTTATCAAGCGCACGCAACACTTAAAGAACGCATAATGAGCCCTACCGTGCAGACCGCACGTCTGATTGACGTTCCGTCTGCGCGTGCACATCGCGAATAATAATTGGATTGTTGTTCTGTGATTTTAGGTCAATCCGATGTCACCCGCTATGAGTTTGACCGTTAGACGCCCTTTTTGGCCGTTTTTGACACCAGAACGGCGTTCCCAGTCACCGCGGGCACACGGCACGTCCGATTGACATGTCGTCTTCTCAAACACATCAAAATTCACTCACCCTTTGATGTCGTCCGATTTCAGGCCATTCCGACATCGTTCGGCCCGTTTGGACCCCCCCACGCGCGTTTATCAAGCGCGCTCTACCCTTAAAGAACGCATAATGAGCCCTACGGCACAGACCGCACGTCCGATTGATGTGTTGTCTATGCGTGCACGTCTCGAATAATAATTTTATTATTGTACTATGATTTCAGGTCAATCTGATGTCGTCCTCTAAGATTTTGACCGTTAGACGCCCGTTTTGGCCGTTTATGACACCAGAACGGCGTTCCCGGTCACCGCGGGCACACGGCACGTCCAATTGACGTGTCGTCTACTCGACCACATCACAATTTACACACCCTTTGTTTTCGTCCGATTTCAGGCCATTCAGACATCGTTCGACCAGTTTGGACCCCCCCCCCCACGCGCGTTTATCAAGCGCGCGCAACACTTAAAGAACGCATAATGAGCCCTACCGCGCAGACCGTACGTCCGATTGACGTGTCGTCTACGCGTGCACGTCGCGAATAATAATTGGATTGTTGTCCTGTGATTTCAGGTCAATCCGATATCGTCCGCTATGAGTTTGACCGTTAGACGCCCGTTTTGGCTGTTTATGACACCAGAACGGCGTTCTCGGTCACCGCGGGCACACAGCACGTCCGATTGACGTGCCGTCTGCTAGACCACATCACAATTCAATTACCCTTTGATGTATTCCTATTTCAGGTCATTCGGACTTCGTTCGTCCAGTTTGGACCCCCCATGCGCGTTTATCAAGCGCGCACAACACTTAAAGAACGCATAATGAGCCCTACCGCACAGACCGCACGTCCGATTGACGTGCCGTCTGCGCGTGCACGTCATAATTCACTCACCCTAAAAAGATACAAATATTGAAAGAGTTCTTGGGCTTCTCTCAAGAAACAACTGTCTGGATTTTCTCTCCATCCACTGACACACCTTCCTCTGAAATTATTTGACCCAATAACTATACCTATATAATCAATAAAAAACTGATATATATATAGTTTGACGTATAGTCAATAAGTGTAATATGTATGATGTCAAGATGTTGGGTATGATCATAATCACTCTTGGAGTGCACGAAGATGTCATCCCCAAATATTAAAAACAACTAATCTAGTTAAAAAGGAAAATTATATTCATCAAGGATATAAAAAATTCTAAAGAATTCATCAAGACAAATGAAATTACCTCATGCATGGGGTTCATTCTCATCTGGATCACCAATATCACTGTGATGTCCACCAGATGTATCCAGATCCTACAATATATATCAATATTATGTATCTTAAACATATCAATAAAATTCAATCTGAGTATGGTTTGTTTTCTTGTTTACCTGTGGCGCCACTTGTTGCATCGTCATTTCATCGATACGTGATGACATCTGTGACAACCTCTCCTCATACTCTGCACGTAACTGCTGAAACTGTGAATCAAAATTGCGCTGCATATCCTACATAGAAGCATCTATCTCAGCCCGTGTGCGCATCCCTGACTCTCTGCATGCACTCATCACATCTGCTCTAACAACTGCACATCGTGGGACACCTCCGCCATAAGTCAAAGAATAACCATGACCATCATGCCCCACGACACGGTGAAATATTTCATCTCTACGCACAATACTACGATGTTGCTCCTCTGGAAACTCTGCTAACTGAGCGTCAAACTAAGCCTATAGCATATAATGTATCAATGAAAAAATATGAATAATTTATATAAAATAAAAAATACATTTATTAATTAGTAAATAATTTTCTTACTATAACACCGGCAACATCGGGATCACCCGCCCTACGAGTCCTCATCCATATAGACATCTGATCGATTGGCTCGCCACGTTGGTGTAACTATAGTAAAGGGGTTCACCATGTTATACTACAATATTTTTAAAATATGAATGAAATAGTGAATTCTGAACTTACATCATGTCTGAGCTGTGACACATGTCGAGTGCCAAGTCTGGAAGGTGTGGCCTGCATCGCCCGATTATGTGAATGAAGAGCAGACTCGGTCTACATTCAACGTATTTACTTAATAGACATTTGAAAAATTAGTCATTTATAGATTAAAAGTAATAAATCTTACCATCGCTACCTCACTCGACCAAAACGCAACCAAATCCTTCCACTGCGCAGGAAGAATGCCCGGAGGGACTCGCTGTAGAATGTCTGGCACACCCGCAAATGGTGTCCAGTGATCTCTCTTCACCCTTGACTTGTAATCCTTCCATAATTTTCTGCATTTCGACATACAAACAGCCCGAAACTCATCTGGATAGGATGTCAAATTATCCTGTTAAAAATATTGTCAGTAGATGGGACAATAATAATAACAATATCATGAAAAAATAAACATTGAATTTACCTAAACCTCCCTCCATAATCTTTCCATCGTATCCTGAGGGAAAGAACTCCAGTCACGAGTCGTCAGAGGGAATCTGTGTGAGTCTCGTATCATATGCCCAAACTGACGACTCAATGCAGTAGCACCATCTCCAACTGGATGAAATGTGTCGTCAAATAACACATCCAATCGGGCTCCAGAGTTCCAGGATCGAACCCCTCTACCAGGACCCCTGTGTCTGCTAGAAGAAGCAGTAGATCCTGATAAACATAAATTCATAATTCAATTACAATATAAATTAATGATTAGAAACAGCTAGGGAAATATAAACAGAAAATTGCAATCAATTAATTTAGAAAAATGAAAACATACATACCAACAACATCAGGTGAACCACTGTGACCACCCTGTTACATACCTGCATTAAAAGAAATTATAGCTAAATCAAGCAATTTTTATACATATATAATTGATAAATATTTTTACAAATAATAACTAGGAATATAATTACAATTTCCACTAATCATGCAAGTATATCGTATCTCCTTCAACCGTCTCTCTGGTCCATTGTATATCTTCATCTCGTACAGCTACTATTGTTTCTTCAAGTGTTTGATCAGGAAATGAGACAACTTCATGTTCCTCTTGGTCAATCAGAAAAACCCCTCTTCTAGACATTTTCACCACAACTTTCCAATCAGAATCAATGCCGACAAAGTAAACTTGTTCTTCCTGCGATGTTAGTATGAAGGGCTCATTGCTAACCCAATCATCTTTATATAGCATATTGTTAAAGTTTACTAATGTAAATTGGAAGTTATCAAATTTCGTTCCACGAACTGGATCGACCCAATCACACCTTAACAATATGTGTTTTAAGCCACGATCATAAATAACCTCAATAATATCTCTCAATAATCCATAATAATAAACCGCACCAACAAAAGAACAACCAACGCCACTATTTTGTGTGGCTCGGTTCATGTCAACATCGCTAATACGAAATCAGAATCCTTTAGCATCCAAATACTTGTAGCGATGAGCTGTAATAAATGGACCATCAGCTAGTTGGTTGAGTTCTTCACTCACATGCTGGGTTAAATCACGTAACTTTTGAATCTGCAAATTTCACATATATAGTTTAATGGATAAAGGATTGTGAAAATACAACTTAGTTGCACTATAAGAATATTAAATCAATTATACATACATGAGTCTTGAACCACTCATGAAATGTGTTGAAATGATGTTTTTGGATTTGATACTCAGTTGCACGGGGCCTTTCACGTTTCAACTCAGTGATATGCATCCTAAATCACAACACAATATAAGGTAAGCAATAAAATAAATATAGAAACAAAATACACATCAACTATGAAACTTACTGTATCAATGGAATAACTGATGGAGTGTTGAACAACACATATCGATGAGCTTGAACCCACTCGTCGTTCCGCATATCAAATGTTATTCCTTCTCCAATTGGACCCTCGTCAGTCTAGGATGGTTTATCTATCTTTGTTTCAACCTCATCAATATATGAATCACATAAATTAGTACACTCATCCATTAAATATCCCTTGGAAATTGATGCTTCTGGACGAGATTTTTTGCGCACATAGCGTTTCAATGTATTTAAGTATCGCTCTATTGGATACATCCACCTGAATTGCACGGGACCGCCAGCAATGACTTCACCAGTTAAATGCACGGTCAAGTGAACCATGACATCAAAAAAAGACAGCGGAAATAGTTTTTATAGGTGACATAGTGCAAGTACAATCTTATCCTGTAGCTTTTTCAAATCACTCATGCGATGATTCCTAGAACAGAGCTGTCTGGAAAAATTAGAAACTCCAATCAACGGCTCAATAACCTGGGAAGGTAAGCAATCACGAATTGCTATAGGACTTAACTGTTGAAGCAGAATACGATTATCGTGACTTTTCAAACCCTGTAATGTCATGCTCATCATATTCATGCGCTTTGAAATATTAGAGCAATAACCATCTGGCACCTTAACAGTATTCAAAATTGATAGAAATGTTTGTTTCTCTTTTTTACTCATTGTGTACTGTGCAGCAGGCATGTATGCCCAATTACCTTCACCCAGCTGTAAATGTAAAGGTTTTCTCAATCCCATTTCTTTCAAATCACGTCGAGCATTAGCATTGTCCTTTGATTTCCCCTTGATGCCTAAAATGGTGCACAAAATATTATCACATACATTTTTTTCAATGTGAATCACATCTAAATTATGCCTTAAAATATTATATTTCCAATAAGGCAATTCAAAAAAAAATACTTTGTTTCTTCCAATTATGACTTCGCTGTCTATTTGCAGCAGGAATAGAAGGCAATGCAGGAACCAATAAATCTTGAAAATCATACATTGTACGGATGTTTTCTTCATCAAGTTGTGCACAAATTTCAACCCTAGATAGTATTTGTGGTGATGGGTCAAACTCTCTATTCCCATAAAATGATACACGGTCTTTTCTGAACCTGTGCAATGGAGGAAGAAAGCATCTGTGACCAAGATATGCCCACTTTCTATAGTGCTTAAGCCATATAGATTTCTTACTCTTATTACAACAAGGGAAAGCAAATTATCCTTTTGTACTCCAACCTGATAAGTTAGCATACGCTGGGAAATCATTAATTGTCCATAACAAAGCAGCCCAAAGTCTAAACATTTCATTTGTTGCCGAGTCAAAAGTCATTACACCATCGGCCCAAAATTCTTGCAGCTCATCAATCAAAGGTTGCATATAAACATTGATTTTATCACCAGGTCCTCTCGGTCCATCAATTAGAATTTACAGTAACAAAAAAGGTTTCTTCATACATACCCATGGGGAAATGTTGTATGGAACCAACACCACTGGCCATGTACTATGTGTCGCACCAACCATGGACCTAAATGTGTTAAAACCATCTGCTGCCAAACCCAGTCGAATATTACGATCATCTCGGGAAAAGTCTGGGTGTATCTGATCAAACTCTTTCCATGCCAAAGAATCTGCCGGGTGAGTTAATTTATCAACCTCTTTCTTTCTCTCTGAATGCCAAGTCATCAATTTAGAAATTTTAGTGGACAAGAAGAATCTCTTCAGTCTCGGTTTCAGTGGGAAATAATGCATCTGTTTAGCGGCAACTTGTTTCCCTTGATTCAAGACTCTCCTAGGAAGAATATAACTACCTTGATTAATCTCATTGGTCTTCCACCTGGATGTATAGCAAACAGTCAATTATTTAATTGCGCATTCTCTTTTCTGAACAACATACAATTATTGAGACATGCATCAATTGTATCATATGTAAAACCACGATCATCGATTAACTTGCGAGCTTGATAGAATGACTTCGGAATCTTCCCTCCAGTAGGGAGTACCTTCTTCAATAATACCAACAACATGTCGAATGAGGTGTATGACCACTGGTTCAAGGCCTTCAGGTGTAAGAATTCAACGATGAACGACAGTTTACTAAATTTAGTGCATCCAGGATATAATTCAGTACGCGCATCGTCAAGAATTTCAAATAATTTCAATGCTTCTCCATCTGCAGAAGAATGAGGATTACTCAATCCAACGTCGTCATTTACGACATTATTGTCTTCAGATTGAAACTGACGCATCATATCATTCAGCATTATGTTCATCGGATCAACTGTTCCCGAATCAACATTCATATGAATATTTTTTGAGCGATGACATGAAACAGAATCTTCTCCATGACGCGTCCATGTCTTATAGTTTTTCAAAAACCCATTCAAAATCAAATGTTCTCTAATACTATCTCGTTTGAAGAGATATCTATTTGCACATTTTCTGCATTGACAACTAATCATATCGCTTGAAAATTTGTTGGTGAAATCCATAAATTGATTAATCCCCTCATAATATTCATCTGAAAATCTATCTTGCATATCAATCCAACTCCTATCCATATCTGTATTTAATAGAAATTAAAAGTGAAATATCTTATTTAAATTCTAAAAAAACACATATCATTAAAATTTAAAAACCAAATTTGGATAAAAACATTACCTGCGGAGGACTCGACTGTGGGTAACGGGGTCTGACTCTATTGTGGATCCATGACGGCGCAGTGAATTGACGACAGAGGTTCGACGGCCAGACTCAAAAGGAGCAGAACCGTTGGACCGTGTGGAGGGTTCTACACGGCGGGGCACAATGGACCGGAAGGGTCCAACGGAGGCAGGAGGACTTGTCGGAGGGATGCAACGGGTCCGTGAGGGGATGGCGGCGACGGGGCTGTCCAAAGGTGCAGCGCGGGCAGGGGTGGGGGTTGCCGGGTCGCGGGGGTGTCGGGGTCACGGGGGCGCAGCGCGGAGGCAAGGCGGTGGGGGTCGCCAGGGTGCAGCGCGGGCAGGGGGTGTCGGGGTCACGGGGGTGCAGCATGGAGGCAAGGCAGTGGGGGTTTCCGGGGTTGCTGGTGGCGCAGCACGGAGGCAAGGGGGTGGGGATTGCCGGGGGTTGGGGTCGCCGGGGGTCAGGTCGCTGGGGGTTGCCGAGGTCACCAGGAGGTCGGGGGTTGGGGGTCGGGGTCGACGGGGGTCGGGGTCGCCGGTGGGGTCGGGGTCTCCAGGGGTCAGGGAGGGGCCGTCGGGGGTCGGGGAGGGTCCCCAGGGGTCGGGGAGGGTCGCTGGGGGTCAGGGAGGGTCGCCGGGGGTCGGGGTCGGGGAGGGTCGCCGGGGGTCGGGGTCGGGGTTGCGGGGTCGGGGAAGGGGGGGTCACGGGGTCGGGGAGCGGAGGAAGGGGAGGAAGGGGAAATTAGGGGGTTTTTTAGGAAAAATTTCAGCGGCCGTTGTTGATAGTATTAGCGGCCGCCAAATGGCGGCCGCTATAGATGCCTGCCTCCAAAACCAGATTTTCTAGTAGTTCTACCTTATTTTCCTTCCCTATGTGGTAGTGTATGGAACAATCATAATCCTTTAGTAGCTCGAACCATCTCATTTTCCTCATTATTGAGTTATTTTTGTGAGAAGATATATTTCAGGCTCTTGTAATCAGTATATATCTCACATATTTCACCATAGATATAATATCTCCATATCTTTAGAGAAAATATTATAGCTACTAACTTAAGATCATGAGTTGGATAGTTTTGTTCGTGAATTTTTAACTGTCTTGATGCATAGGTAATAACTCTACCATTCTGCATAAGGACATAGCCAAGTCCTTTCTTTGATACATCACTATAAATCACAAATCCATCATTTCCTGATGGTTGAGTCAAGATTGGAGCATTCACTAACCTCTTCTTCAATTCTTCAAAATATTCTTCACATTATTTTATCCATACAAACTTAACCCCTTTACGAGTAATCTTGATTAATGGATTAGCTAATTAGGTGAAGTTATGAAAGAAGTGATGATAATAATCTATTAAACCAATAAAACTACATACCTTAGTTATATTCATTAGAGTAGGCCATTCATGAACTACCTTTTTCTTTGTAGGATCAACTAAGATTCCATTTTTATAGACAATATGGCCAAGAAAATAAATTTTTTGAAGCCAGAATTCACACTTTCTAAACTTCCCATAAAACGTGTTTCTTCTAAGAGTCTTCAGAATAATGCGCAAGTTGTTCTCATGATCTTAGTAATTTTTGTATTATACCAAGATATTATCAATAAATACCACAAAAAATCATCAAGATATTCCTTGAAAACTCTATTCATTAGATCCATGAAAACATAGGGTGAATTATTCAATCTAGAAGGCATTACTGTAAACTTGTAATTCCCATACCTAGTTCAAAATGTTGTCTTTGGAATATCTTCCTTCCTCATACACAACTGATGATATAAAAATCAAAGTTCAATCTTTGAAAAATATTGTACTCCATGAAGTTGATCAAATAAATCATCAATCTGAGGCAACGGATACTTTTTCTTTATTATAATAACATTTATTTCTTTATATTCAATGCACAACCTCATGGATCCATTTTTCTTCTTTACAAATAGAGCAGGGGCTTCCCATGGAGAAACATTAGGGTGGATAAATCCTTTATCACTCAATTCCTATAGTTGTTTCTTTAGTTTTACTAATTCCACTGTGTCCATTCTATAAGTATTCTTTGATATAGGCCTTGCACCAGGAATTAAATCAATAGAAAAATCAATTTCCTACTCTTGAGGATGTCCAGGTAAATCCTATAAAAATACATTAATGTATTCTTTAACAATAGGTACATCCTAAATTTGAATCTTTCTTTCCTCTCTCATAGATATTGTTTTATCTTCCTCCCTAAGAATAGAATTCGGTAGATCTATCAGGGGTGGATCTAGATAAGAATCAAATGATGAGGTTTATGCTCTAAAGATAAGGGATTCTACATCATTCTCAAAAATTGTAACTTCCTTATTATTATAATATATTTTCACATCATAGCTTGAAATCCAATTCAAACCAAGAATTATATCAAAGTCAATCATGGGTATGATGATAAGGTCAGCAACTAAAGAAATTTTATGAGTTATAAGGGGGGTTGATCAACACATCTTTGTTTCAATGATACTTCCCTTATGAGTTTTGACTGGAAAATCCTTTGTTAAATCAAATTGGAAATGTATAATTTTCTTGGAAAACTGAGAAGATATAAAATAATGTGATGATCCAGAATCAAATAAAGCATTGGATAAGTTTTAGGAAATTATTAAAGTACCTACCTCCACATCATTAGGGACTTCAACCTCAGTAGTTTTGATCGCATAATATTGGCCTTGCTCCCTTGTCCTTCTCTAGGTAATGTTTCCTTGAGGATTGGGAAAATAATTTTCATAATGTCCCATATATTTACAATTCTAACACTGAACATTGGTAGATTTTTTATTTACCTTTCAATCACAATATTGTTGGCCTCTTTCTTAACATTTATAACAGACTCGTTTTCCTTTTAAGTAGGATCTAGGGTGTTTCTTTCCATAAGTATCGCATGTTGGAAAACTCCTCTTTTTATTATTCCCTTTATCCATTATTTCCTCCTCCACCCTCTTTTTATATTGCTTTCCTTTAAATTCATAAGACTTAGATAATTATTTCTCTATCTTGATTACACGTGAGACTATATCTTTATATGATGAGAAAGTATAGGAAACCAGTTCCCTTTGGAGGAATGGTTTTAAACCATTAAAGAATCTATAAATCTTGATCCTTGTATTATGTATGTAGTCTATGGCATATCGTGCTAGCCTTGTAAAATTGGATTCATACTTTGCAACATTTTTATCCTCTTTTTGTTTCAAACTAAAGAATTGTCTCTTCATATCTGTTCATTATTCTCAAGGAAAATATTTTTCTAAGAATATTTACTTAAATTCCCCCCATTATATTTCTTATATTTCTTACTCCTCCTTTGTGTTTTGAATTAATGACCACTATTGATCTGCATCTCCTGATAGATGATAAACTGCCATGATAACCTTCTCCCTTTAATTACATACCAAAGTGAGAAATATATTCTCTAAGGAACTTATCCACTATTCTGCTATGAATGGGTTTGTATTCCCATTGAATGATGGAGGCTATTGTCGCATAAAGCAGTCTAACATTTCTTCTCCACATTATGAATTAGGATTATCCATACAAGTAAGGTTATTATTCATAACCTGAGTCAATTATCCCAGTATAGTTATAAGTTTCTCATCACTAGTTACAGCTTCAGAACCAACATCATTATTTTGTATAGGAAGTAAATCCCTACATGGGATATGTGCATTCATGCAGTTTACATTCCTTTCACTATGATCCATTTCTAAATAATGGCATACACTAAATTCGGTTATGAATCATAATGTATAATGTCGAACTAAAAAAACACTTAACATAAATTGAAATTTTATGCATGTTTAATTTCATAATCATAAGCATGGTTTCTTTGAGGACATATTTACATTTAAATCTTTCATAATGGTTTTTAAAGAAAATGTAAATTTTTAAAGAATATCCCCTAGGAGTGTCAAACTAGGTGCATATTAAGGCCCATTTTTGTGTACCATGTTACCCTAAGTTAAGCCCAAAACACCTTGTCAGAGTTGTTACTCCTAGGTACATATCTTCTAGAACCACGTCCACTTGCAGCATCCAAATAGGGATATATTAGCTAGGAAGATACACATAATCTATACCTTACCAAAATTCTAGTATGTTCTTGTATGATTATCCTCAAAGTCTATCTTAGGGTTTTGTTCCCTGATCTATGTTTTCTAAATCTAGTTTCCAATGATTTTACTAAACTTCCTCTAATACCAACCACAAGGACCCCGAACCCAATTTCCCAGATTTGGTGCCTTATATAAATACATTGGTATGTTTATAAGGATGTTACATCCTAAATAAATGAATAGTTTAGTAGTTTTGTAAAACCATATACAAACATATGTTTTATATTAAAACTTGAAAGTAAAAAACATTATTGAAACTCCATTAGAAACACCTATAAACTCTTAGATTATTATTGTAAGTCATTTATAATAATATTAATCTTTGCATCCTTGGGAAAAATAAAACATAAGGAAGGGGTGATCTCAGATGACCAGTAAGGGTAAATAATACAGCAGAAGTTACTATAAATATAAACATTAGGCATGGTGAACAACTAAAAACACATGCCTTTAAAAATAAACTTGATCATAATATAGTAGGAATGAAAGCTGATTACATAAAGCTGTATAAATTATCATAAGATAATTAAAATTAACCATGGATATTATACTAGTCGAATAATCACATGGTTTCTCAATTACTAGTTTCATAATGAGGGAATTCATAATTTCGGACATCTGAAACATGTTGTTAAGTCCTCGGCCAAGACGTCTAAAAATACTAGGGTAAGGCATCATCCAAAACCCAATTTTTTTTGTATCATGAGACCTAATGATGCATCGAGGGGATAAAGAGGGCCCCACCCATCACTTTCTAAGTTCAAATCATTCCTAATATTAATGGGGTTAAACATAAACATCATATACATATGAAATGTAAATAACTTCCCCTAATATGTAAATATAATTACTAATCATTCTGAGTAGTATGGTGAATGGTGTCAAGATAGCACATCCACTGTTAAACTGATCAAAAACCATTTAATAAAATATGGTGGATGATAATCATAATATATTAACCTTAATAAGACATAAAATTTAACATGTGTTTTTAAATATACAAAAATACTCTAATAAAATCATTGAGGAATTTTTGAGAGAAATACACTTTTACTTTGAAAAGAAGAGTTATTTTGGAAAAATATTTACATAAAACTAGAAGTGAACTAAGGTATTTTTTTCATGATAAAATGAGTGGTTTTAGAAAAATAATAGTGGATTAAAATAGATTGTAGAGTGTGCTTGAAAATATGTGATAAATTGGGAAGTTCCCTTTAATCAGGCTTGTTTATCGTGAATAATTGAGAAGGGAACCCTTTTAAAACAAGTATTTTCCACACAAAAAAAAGATTAAATGATAAGAATGCATGATTTTGGAACATATACCCAGAATTTAGAATAATTCTATAAAATAAATGAATAATTACATTTTTTATAGAGGGAAAAAGCACAACCCGGATGAAAATGAAAGTTCGAGAAGGAAACTCTTACCTTATGTCTGAATGAGTTCTGCACTTAACCTTAACATCCTGGATAATAAAATTAAATCCATTAATTAATTAATTAATTAATTAACTTTTATATATTTATTTTATTTATTATATTTTTATTAATTTCATTTATGGCCTTATTGATGAGTTATAGAGTTTAATTTCATCATTCGAGAGTATTCGTTTTCTTGGTTTTCTTGATCAGCTCACTTGTTTATAAGTAATAAAGTTCATGTAAATGGGTATAATTCTACAAATTTATAATTAAATTTTGTTAATGAGAATCCATAAGTATAAATGGTTATATATATCCTATTGTTATATGGTATGAGGATGAATCATTAGATAAGACATTTAGTGATAATCGTTTAGATTATTATAGCGGTATTTCGATCACTACGAACTAGTTTTGTCATATGAATTGGTATTATGTATATATAATAGTTTCATAACATTAAATAATACATAATTAATATTTTATAATCTGGTTAAATCATAAAAATGGTTTCATTACCATCCTTGAAATAGAAATTAAATAACGAAAGTTCGCAGTCCATGAAGGTTGTAAATCGGTACCTCCCGGATGATGACTTCATTTTTGTAATAAAAGAGAGGGAGTAAGGATATTGGTGGTGGTTATTAAATTAACATGATATAATTCCATTATATAAATGATACTATAATTATCATGATCATTTGGATAGAGGAGGTGAGGAGAGAATAATAAAATAAAGAACTTGAAAAGAAAAATAAAAGGAAAAGGAAGAAGATTTTACCTCTTGAATACTCCTCCTTGAGAATCTCCTTGAGGGAATTGATTTTGGCCTTTTGATGAGAAAAAGAGATTATGAAAATGGAGTAGTATCTTTGGAATATGATTTGGCAAAAATTTGACAAGGCTCAAATCTTGAAAGGTGTGAGGAGAAGAGGGAGTGAGGGGTGGTTTTTTTAGTAGGGGAGAGGGGTAATTTCTCATTATTTTATTATTTTTCTCAAGACAAACACTAGTGTAGATACTTGTGAATAAATATAGTAATAAGTGCATGTGATTTCAAACCAAGTGTTCTTACATCATTCATGACTCAAGGAATAGTGTATTTAGCTTATAATGTATTTATATTGTAAATTACTGTATTTTACTATTCACTAAAAATTCAAGTATTTTAGAAAATCAAAAAAATTCACCCTAACCATTTTTCGATATGTATAATTCAAAAATGAAATTCATTTTATGAAAATAATTTTCTAAATATGAGAAATTAAATTTTTAATTAAAATCATCATTTACTAAAAAATACAAAATTAAAACTGATTTTATAACACCCTGCAAAATTAACAAAGGTCTTATTAAATTATGCTAAAATCATAGGATAATAAAATATTTATTTATGAATACATTTTATGAAAATTAATTTTCTTTTAAATAAATTTATTAATTATAAAATTATAATTAAATATTTATTATTCACAAAAATACCAACACTTAATTATTAATTTTTAAATATTCACTTACTTATACCATGATAAAATTATATCATTATTTCATGTATAAGGTGTCTAAATTTTATTTATACTTTCATGGGTGTGGTTACTATTCATTTTTTCCAATTTACTATTCATAGGGGTCATATTACTATTCATAAGGTTAAGTTATTATTCACTAAAAATTTAATTTGATCCTATCTAACCCTAAATATCTTATTGATCGCAACCGTGTATGCCTGTTTTTTGAAATTCAAATCACAGGGGCGGAAAAATTATGTTTAACAGCTAGGTTACAATAAAAAAGGTGTTTTTTCAAAGAGACTTAATTTTTTATGCATTACATTCTATATTAAATTTATTTTTAATTCTATGGGGTGTTACACTGCTACCTTCTCTCACTATTTAAATTATTTTTTCCACTTTAAAAGGGATTTAGTTTTAGACTATCTTAGTTTAGGGTTATTGTTATTTTATTTTCTATTGTAACTGTAGTTTTTTTTAATATATATTTGATTTATTCTGTCTTTTCTATCTTCTTCTCTTTTGTGTTTTCTCCCATTTTAAGTTTCTCATCTCCATGAAAATGGAGAACTCACTTTGCATATTGTTTGAAGAAAACTAACAGTGAATGCTTAAGGTTCCCACACTTCAATGGTTTCTCTTTATTTTATTTTTGGAATATATTAGTGGTTAAATTGATTGTAGTGAGTGTTCTCCCTACTTTATATATTATTGTGTTCTTCTTCCTTGTTCATATATATATTCCTATCCTTCATTATTTAAGTCATTCATATTGTGGGGTTTGACTTAGATAGTGTTAGTTAGCGAAGAGGACTCCTAGATGACTTTAGGAAGAGTATTATCCTACATACAAAAGTCTTTATATAGGGTAATAAAAATTAAAATATAAGGGTGTAGTGTGATAGTTCTTGATCACTACATTTAATAGAATGATGAGAATTATATTTTAAAATAATAATGATCACTTCAGTTCCTTGGGACAACAACCCTTATTTCTTCTTACTAACTTTTGTGTGTATTATATTCTTATTCTTAGTATTTTAAATTCATATACATACACACACATATAGATATATATATATATATATATATATTATATTCATTTCTAAACATGTAACATCCTGACCTGGGTACCACTAAACGGTACCCCGAGCCAGTGGGTCACATGGACTCAAGTGCGCCTCCTCGTTCTTCAGAGGCTTTCGACTAAAAGTGAGGGCCTAGGGTATGTCTGTGAAGATATTATTCCCTCATGTAAAAGTGTAATGTAGTGGATTAATCACATCAATAAATAGAGGACCATAATATAAACTAATATATAAGATAAACATCCAGAAGACTGTAATAATAAATAAGCTAAAAGCAGTCATATATAATATCATGATCATGTCTCTACAAATCAGGAAAATGTATATAGTGATCTAGTATAATACATGTATCAAAAGAAAAAAAAATACTAAAAATATATCCAGATAGCATCGCAATCCTACCTCAGTCTTGTGCTCCACTACTACAAAACATGCCTTTAACAGCACTAAAAATGGAATTTATCAGTACTAGAAAAGTGTTGACTACTCGAGCGAGATTAAAAGTCCTAGACTTTTATTAGTTCTTATAGAAGTGTTGATAAAGAGGAATAATTCAATGTGATATTATAGAACACTACAGCACCAGTGCAGTGTGTTGTAATAGTGCACCACAGCACCAAAAACATCACAAAATCAGCAAAATCAAATGCGAATACAGAATTTAAATGAAATAAAATTTACAACACAAATACAAGAAAAAAACTATATTATAAACATTTAAAACATTGGTTTATACAATTATATAAGTATAAATTATTACATGTCTTAAATGACTTATGGATGGTTTTCCTAAAGTATCAAAACAATCTGAATGTGTTTTCTCGGTTTTGAGTATGTCGCTTGCCTTTTTCACTAAAATGTCATTTTAAACTAGAAACACTTCATTTGACTCATACTACTCACATTGTGCATCAGTTTGACATGATACCAATTAATAAACATCAAAAATGAATTATGAATCCTTTTCCTAAATTATAAATACAATCTAAGTGTGTCTGATCAGTTTTCAGTGAGTGACACTTTTTGAACTAAAATGTCAATTTTAAACTGATAACAAACAAATTGAATCATACCAGACATATCATGTATTATATTGAGTTTCGAATGATTTATACACATCAAAAATTAATTATGGATTATTATCCTAAATTATCAAAACAATCTGAATGTGTTTGTTTGGTTTTGAGTAGGTCAGTTGTCCTTCTTACTAAAATTGATACCAATTTTAAATAAAAAATGCAATTGGGGTCATACAGGTCACATCATGCATCGTATTGAGATGTTTATACTTACTACACATCCAAAATGTCTAGGGGATAATTTTCATAAAGTATAAAAACAATATTAATGTGTTTATTCAGTTTTTTAGTATTTAACTTGTCTTTTTTACTAAAATGTCATTTTAAACTGGAAACATACACTTTGGATCATACCGATCACATCGTGTATCAGTTTGACATGATAAAAATTCCTATATATAAAAAATGATTTATGAATCAATTTCCTAAATTATCAATAAAATCCTAGTGTGTTTTTTCAGTTTTCAGTGAGTGGTATTTTTTGAACTAAACTGTTGATTTTAAACTCATAACAGACACATTGAGTCATACCAGGAACATCGTATATCAAATTGAGGTACGGCTGATTCCTATATGTAAAAATGATGTATGGATCATTTATCTAAATTTTCAGAATAATACAAAATCATTTGATTTATTTTGGGTAGGTCAGTTGTCCTTTTTACTAAAATTTATGTCAATTTTAAATAAAAAGGTGCACTTAGAGTCATACCGGTCACACCGTGCATTAGATTGAGGTGAGGCTAATTCCTACACATCACAAATGACTTATGGATCATTTTAATATAGTATAAAAACAATATAAATGTTTTTTATTTGTTTTTAGTATGTCACTTTTTTTACTAAAATATCATTTTAAACTGAAAACACGCACTTTAACCCATACCAATCACATAATGTATCAGTTTGATGTAAGACTGATTCCTAAATATCAAAAATGAATTATTAATTTATTTCCTAAATTATCAAGAAAATTTTATTGCATTTTATTTTTTTCAGTGAGTGACATTTTTAAACTAAACTGTCGATTTTAAACTGATAACATACATATTCAGTCATAGTATTCACATCATGCATCAAATTGAGATGTGGTTGATTCCTACACATCCCAAATGAATTATGGCTCATTTACCTAAAGTATCAAAATAATTGGAATATTATTGTTTAGTTTTGAGTATTTCATTTGTCCTTTTTACTAAAATTAATGTCAATTTTAAATAAAAAGAAACACTTGAAGTCATATCGGTCACATCGTGTGTCGAATTGAGATGCGGTTGATTCCTACACATCCCAAAGTCTTAAAAAATCATAAATTCCAATGTAACAACGTTTCCATTGTTTTTATATGTCGAACTTCCAACACTACATATTGACCTGATATTCTTAGTTGAAAAACTTTTTTCATTGTTGAAAGTTACAAGTGCAGAGGAAGCTTATGTGACCAATATATCATGATAAGTCACCACAATTGGCACATGAGATTCCTCTACTCTTATGGATTTCAACAATGATAAAGGTTTTTCATTCAAGAACATAAAATCAATATGCAGTGTAAGTAGTTCGACAAAGAAACACAATAAATTTGGAAAACATGGTTACATTGGCAGAAAGAATCATTTTATCTCTTTTGTGACTTATTACAGATAGTTAAAAGAAAAATATTACTTCCCAATATATCTATGAAAAAAACTAAATCAGTATTAGATAAAAATTATAAAGAAATTAACTTACAAATAGTATATAAAATGATGAAAAAATTAATTAAATAAGTATTAGAAATTCACCTTTTCGTAATGGTTGTATGAATTCTTGGTATATTTCCTTATCATTATCTCAATTTCAAGCTTGAAGACCAATCCCTCATGAGCATGACCAGCTTCAAAAAAACCACCCCAACTCAAAAAAAAAGAATCCACTTGTACAAGAAAAAAATTATTATATGATTAATGTTAAAAAGAAATAAATTAAACATAAATATGAAACAATACATTAATTTTATGGATAATGATTTTACTATGTAAACATTATTGACCGCATGGATATGTCGATGGTAAAGCAAGAATAATGATAAAAAAACACAAATAGATCTCACCAAACAATAATTCAATGAGTGAGGAGGATGGGGAGAAAATAAGATACATTGTATTGAAGCTTTGAATCATCCAAGAGACAGTAAAGATATCATATTGAGTTCATAAAATATTCATTTTGTACAAAAAATAAATAAATACAGAAAATATATTCATTATCAAAGGTTAAAGTTATAAATAATTCTAATAAGGGAAACTCAATATTTGATTTTTAATAATTTTAGTATGATTTGATGAAAATGGATAATTTAATTTAAGAAAAGAATTACTCCATTATTGTAGGTGTTATCCTCTGAATTCATCCAAAGGTGAAAGTTATAGAAAATTGACATCCTCATCGGTTCATCTTTCAAACTATCATTTCATTTCTTTTATTTGGAACTCATCCTCATTCTCTTATGAACATGAACCTATGTTGCTTGAAATACTCAAAGTAGTAGTCATCCCTATGATGAATACTGCTCAGAGTAGTATAAGAAACATAAAAGAGATGGGGGATGAGCCCCAAAAAACAAATTGGAATAACTGTTTGAGAGATGAAACTGATGAGTATGATAGTTGTACTCCATTGTGTTCTCTAAAATGGGTAATGTCTCCCATTTGTGAGAATTACATGGATGGTAATCAGATATTCCTAAGGGTGGAACCAAAAGGAAATGTTAAAGAATGATTTGTTTTTAGATAGATTAAAGTAAAACATACATAGTGTTTATCAGATGTGTGATGAAAGAAATGAAGTTATTTTTAATAAGTATTAATGATTGAGTAATCATTTCAAAGATGGATATATTTTTATAAACTTTAAGAAAAAAAATCAAGGCTAAAATCAATGAATAAAATTTCATTGGTGATTAGAAAGTTTCAGTCAAAACTTGAAAGAGAAAGACTCTAAAAAAACCTCATTTTTTCCCAAGTAGAGCCTAAATCATTTGGAGAGGCTGACAAAGATGATAATTGGATCAAATATATGCATGATGAGCTTTATTTGAATAAGAACAATGTGACATGAGAAATTGTTCTGAGTATAGAAGACAAAAATGTTATCCGAACCAAGTGGGTGTTTAGTAATAAACTTATTAACTATGGAAAAGTGGATCAAAATAAAGAATGGATAGTGTGCAAGGATAACTCCTAGATCAAAGGAATTTATATTTATGATAAATTTACTCCCATAGCCCGGTTGGAAACTATTTGAATCTTTTTGGCTATTTTAGTGAAAATGTAGTTGAAAGAGTACCAAATGGATGTCAAATCTATGTTCCTCATTGGAGTTATTAAGAGGGGGTATACATTGAGAAACCAGATGGGTTTATTATGTATGAAAATGATAGAAAGGTGTTCTAGTTAAAGAATTATCTGTATAAGATAAATAATTCACTAATGACTTGGTATTTGAGGTTGGATCAATACCTAAAAAAGATTGGTTTTTAGTGAGGTAGAGTTGATCACACCCTCTACATCAAGAAGGAGAATGATCAAAGGATTTAGGTACTCATATATATCGAAGACATAATATTTGAAGATTATACAAAGAAAAATGAAATTTTTTTGTGGATTGTATGATGTACGATATCAAGATCTCTGATTGGTGAAATATTTTCCTTAGTTTATAGGAGAATCAAGGAAATCATAGCACATTAATTTCTCAATAAAAATATGAAAAGAGGTTCCCAAGTTATTTTTAATGGAATATTCCAAACCAATGACAACATCAACCACTATACGTATAAATTTTTCAAAATTAACCATTATAAAGAGGTGGATGCATGTAAGTATTGGGTTATACCTCACAACAACATGACCAAACATTGGGTTTGATATATTTCAAGTCACATAGTACCAATGTTGTCCCAAGGAGAGCCACATGCTATTGGGGAAGACGATACTTCAATATATCTAAAAAACAATGAATTTTGGGTTGTTTTATTACAGGATAGTGAAACTAGACTTGTTGGGATACACATATGTGCAACCGAACTTGTTGGGATAATTCAATATAACCAAGGAAAATTAGAGATATCAAAAAACTTGGATTTCATTCGAGGAGCACCAACAAAAGGTTGTGATGGTTAGGGTTAAATCGCTTGAGCCTTATATTTAAGCCTTGGAATAGTTAGAGCTTTGATTCTAGCCAAGATTCAAGCTTGGATTTGATAAAAAGGAGCGCTGGCAGCAGGCCACTTCTGCAAAGAGCTTTGGATCGTGAAATGGTTCGTAATGATTAGGGTTCTTAAAATAGATCAGGAGACTTTTATCAGCACTGAGTTAATAAGCACTGATAAAATGATTCTTTATCATCGCTTTTTATTACTGATAAAAGTGGAGATTTAGTAGTGCTAAAAAGGCACTGATAAAATCAATCTTTATCAGCACTAGAACTTTAGCACTAATAAAGATTTATTTTGTGAATGTGTTTTAACACTTCTAAATCTCTACTTTTATCAGTTCTACAAAAGCACTCATAAATACTTATAATACTTTTTAAAAAAAGTATAATTATTATATATAATTATAATAATTATAATTATATTTTTTATAAAATAATAATTTTATAATTATTTAAATATATAATTATTTATTTATAATTATATAAATACTTTTTAAAAAATAATATTTATATCATTATATATATTTATATAATTATATATATATATATTAAATATATTAAATATATTCATTATTTAAATAAATTTATTGTAATTTTATAATTATTTATTTATAATTATATAAATACTTTTTAAACAAATATTATTTATTTATTTATAATTATAAATGTCTAAAAATAGTAAATATATATTTATAAATATAATTATTTATTAAAAAATTACAAATGTATTTTTAACATTATTGTTGAATGTTTAATCTTAAGTGCATGCATGTTAAAAAATGAGTAAAATTGATTAATTAAAAGAGTACAATGTTGAAAATTTGGATAAGTTTGATTAATATAAATCATTAAAAAATGGATATATATTGAAATAAAGATGAATACATATTGAAAATATTAAAATATAGTAAATAAATATATATAAAATAAATAATATAAATTGATTAAGTTCCTAAAAAAATATTTGTGTGTGTGTATATGTATATAAAAATGAATTAATATAATATGTATGTTTGATCTATGTTAAATTGAAAAATTAAATGACATCCAATTATGTCCATTACTCGATTAGTCAGTATTTTTAATTAGTATTAATTTTTAATTATAAACCACTATTCACTAAATATATTACTATTTAATGTAAGCATAAATAATATTTTTTATTATATAAATCATATTTATATATTCATATATATCTATACATTTAATATATAATATTTATTAAATTATCAATAATTATTTAATTAATAAAATTTTTAATATTTTTCTCAATTTACTTTTTTTTACATATATCTATATATTTAATATATATTATTTATAATTTATATATAGTATAATCAATTTATTATTTTTTATCAATAATTATTTAATTAATAAAAAAATTAATATTATTTTAATAAAATCAATTTTTATTTTTTATTTATTTCATTATTTCATTTTATCCGTACTTTTATTAGTGTTAAAAAAGCGCTAATAAAGGATTTCTTTATGGGTGCTGAAAATTAAGCATTGATAAAAGGTTACATTTATCAACACTAAACATAAAGCACTGATAAAGGACACCCTTTATCAGTGCTATAAAAAATGTGTTGATAAAGGTTTCTTTTTATCAATGCTAAAAAAATGCACTGATAAAGGGTGCATTTTATCATCACTAGAAAAAAGTGTTGATAAAAGTCAGCACTGTTAATGGATTCTTTTGTAGTAGTGCTCCCCTGATCTTAAGCAACGATCATATCAAGCATTATACATTGGGTTCTTGCCCCATTCCCTACTTGCATCCATGAAGTCTATTAGGGTGCCCAACAGCAGCCTGAAAAGGGATTGAGATAACACTTAGTAGGCCACCACTAATGGTGTCTATAACAAGTCCAATCCATGTAATATAAATAGAAGTAGTGTGCAGTATATCACAGGTATAAAATAAATAAAAGTAAGATTCAAAATCATATGTGATATTTTCTTTCCAAACATGGATCCCTTTGAATAATATTCAAGCTCCCATAACAAGGGAAGTTATAAAGCATAAATTAATAGGTATAACACGGTCCAGTCTAACAACTATAATCAGATACCCATACTAGGACTATCTGAGAAACATAACAAAAACCCACAACAGCCATGCCATGTAATCAAGTTTCAGACCATGAAGGGTTAAATCCAAGGTATAAAAGACCAAGTCATCCACATTGAGTCCTATAATCATCTCTATGGAAACTCAGTAAATACTTGAATGGAGTCCAAGTAACATGTCATTATAGCATGTCCAATGCGATTCCAAGAAATCGGGATCCAAGGGGTAGCAATTTCCTTGGAATCCAATGAAATCGGGATCCAAAGAGCTTGTCTAAGGCATCCACTACCATAATTAAGACCCATGCAGTAGAAATGTCCATAGAATCCTATGGAATTATGATCCAAGGAGCTCATCCAAGGAATCCACTACCATAATCAATTCATTATCTCATTTCATTATTCATGCACAAACCATTCACATTTCATGAGTTCATCCAACTCATTTCAACATTTTCCATTTAAACAATTAAATAAATTCACATCATGTATTCACATGGAAATGAGTCATAAAATTATCCTGATCATTAATTCATTTCCCATTCAATTAATTAAGGCTCCCAAAACAAGCGGCGAGCTCACACTCACCCATCGAGGTGGTATAAAATTAGGTAGATACAAATACATGCCCCATGGGTGGCCTGGGTTAGACCTAACAACCTCCAATGGTATCAAAGGTACTAAGTGGGAAACCTAATCAAGTTACAACAATTTATTCAAGGCATTCAATTAATTTTAGGGGCAATGATAGAAGGCTTTACATGTGGCACAATTGCAACAAGCTATAAAAAACCAAACCATAATGGAAAAGGTATAAACCACCTACCGTATAAACGTGGTATAACAATTATCTAGTATCAACCTCTGATTCAGTCCAAATCATAAGAAAAAGGAATAATGTATGAAAACCCTTGAAATAGGGTATGTTATCTTGCAAAAAAATAACTTTTTTGATACCAAGAAAAAGATAGAACAGCACAAGAGGAATGTATAACTTACTTGTGCTAATCTAATGAGACAAATGGTTTTAGAATCCAAGTTCAGGTGGTGTAGTAATTAAGGAATTTAGATTGATGGTGGAGGATCTCAATAGAAGGAAGAAATCTCCATACACACTAGATTAATGAAAAGAGAGAGGGGTTTGAGATTTAACTAAAGTAAGGGAAAAAAGGTTAATTCCCCTCTAATTACTGGGTCGCACGGTTGGCCAAATCATGTACCAATTGTGCACCCATCACTGTCTCTCAAGGTAACCCATATGGTTCATGTGCATGGTTTGGGAAACCTTGTGCAAATTGTGATGCAAGCTTCTTCTAAAAACTGCAGAGTTACCCACGCAAGATTTCACCCATGGCCTCCTACTACCCTATGTCCATCCCCACACAGTTGCTCCTAACCGTGTATCTTGGGTCGCATGGTTTCTACTAACCATGAAACCCATCTATTTTTCTCCAAAAGTTGGGATCTAGGCTCTGAACAAGCCCCAAAAACCCTTGAAACTCCTATGATCTCATTAGGAAAACATATTAGGTCAAAACCAAGTATTTAAATTGAAAATAGAAATATTTTTACCACATGTGAAAACTCAAAATCATACAATCTTCCCCCCTTAAAGCAATTTTTCCCAGAATTCTCCTTCTAAGGGTGGTCAAGAATTTCCTGAGAATAACTTGGGCCAATGAACATGTATGTCAGCCTCCTACTTCCAAGTATCATCTTGTAGAAAGCCATACTACCATATCACCCTTAGTAGAGGAACTAAATAGCCTCACAGAACCTTCATTCTCCTGTCAACAATACAGATAGGATGCTCTTTGAAGGATGCATCAACTTGTAACTCTACATCATCCAATTGTAGAGTGTGAGAAGGGTCTAAGTGATAGTGGTGCAGCTGAGATACATGGAATATGCCATGCATGGCTCGGTACCTATGAGGTAACTACAGCCGATAGGCTATCAACCTGACTCACTCTATAATATCGATCGACCTGATATATCACGGGGAAATCTTACCTTATCTCCTAAAATGTTTGTGTATCAACCTCAGTGAGATACAAAAAAATACCCGATCCCTAACCTCAAACTTCAGAGGTCTTCGACAGAAATCGACATAAGACTTCTATCTAGACTGTGTATTATCCATCTACTTCTTGATCAACTGGACCTACTTTGAAGACTCATGCATAATACAAGGTCCAAGTAAAGCTACTTCATATACCTCTAACCAGTATAGGGGTGATTGGTATGGCCTACTGTACAAAGCCTCACAGGGTTCCATCTTTATAGTTTCCTTATAACTATTATTGTAGGAAAACTCAACCAGGGGTATATTCCTCTCCCAAAAACCTCTATAATCAATGATTCGTGCTCTAATAATGTCCTCAAGAACTCAAATTATTCACTCTGAATGGCCATTAGTATGAGGTTGGTATGTCCTGATCAGAAGCACTTGTGTACCCAATGTCATCTACATAATCTTCCAAAATTGATACATAAATCAGGCATCCCAATATGATACAACGTTATGAGGAACCCTGTGAAGATGAATTATCACATGGATATATAGACCCCCAATCTCATCTACTGAGAAGGTCTCCCTGATCATCAAGAAATGTGTAACCTTCATGAGCCTATCTATAACAACCCATATGACATTACTACCTTGAGGCGACCTTGGTAACCCAGTCATGAAATCCATTGCAACATATTCTCATTTTTATTCAATAATGGGTAACTACTGTAAAATCCCAATTGGTTGCTGGTGTTCTTCCTCCACCTACTGACAGTTGGAGCACCTCCTGAAAAACCCAGCTACCTATCATTTCATCCTCAGCACTATTATTGATGGCGCAATTCATGATACATCTTGGTATGGATGAGATATACTACCCAATATGAGGCATGAAAATATCACATTAACTCCTTTTTTATGACTTCTAGAACCCAAAAGTGACCATGAATATACATAATTTTATCCTCAACAATGGTCCAACCAGGACGTGGGTCCTCTCCTCCCACACTTTCCCATATAACTAGACCCGCATCATCTGATAACTTTCTCATCCTCACTCTATCCAGAAGAGTGGATGTCACAATTAAGTATGAGTTAAAAGTCTACCCTTGTCCATCCTTCACCTCCAAGTGCATCTTTGAAAACAAGTCCATAAGTTGGAACTCATTACTAGCCTCTTAAAATTCCTATATATGAGTCCTCCTATTCATTGCAGCAGCAACTGTATTTCCATTTTTGGGCATGTAGGCAAGCTCAAATTCAAATGAATGTAGGTACTCAACCCACCTTCACTGTCTCAAATTCATATCACATTGTGTAAATATATACTTGATGATTTTTTGGTATGTGAACAACAAAAAATTCTCTCCCATTAAATAATACATCCAACGGCGCAAGGCATGTACAATAGCGGCTAGCTCGAGATTTTATAATGGGTAATTTTTCTCATGTGGCCTCAAATGATGAGACCTGTATGCCACAACTCGCTCCTCCTACATCAGAACTACTCCTAGCCCAATACTTCATGTATCCTAATACATAGTATATCTCTTGTCTGACTCTGACAAAATTAGCACTGAATTTAGTCTCCATTGTATCTCCTAAAAGGTTGTACCATAGGTATCTGACCATATAAACTTCACACCCTTATTAGTAAATATAGTAAGAGGTGATTATGATCATTATAAGTCCTATATTAAATCCCTATAATAACTATATATCCCCAAGAAACTCTATATTTCAAATATGTTCTTGGATAGTTCCCAGAAAACTATATCTCTCACCTTCTCTGGGTCCACTGATACTCCAATCTCTGAGATAATATTACCCAGGAAGTGAATCATGTCTATCCAAAAGTGTAACTTTATAAGATTAGCATATAAATAATGTTCTCTCAGTTTATTCAAAATTATCTAAATATGTTTTTCATGGTCATGTTAATTGTGATAATACACCAAGATATCATCCATGAATACCACCACAAAAGAATTCAAATAAGTATGGAAAACTCAATTCATCGGCACCATGAAAACCGATGCCACGTTTGTGAGACTAAGTGGCATAACCAAACACTCATATAGACCATACCTTCTATGAAAAGTTGTACAAGTTATGTCTGCATATTGAACACACACCTGACGATAACCTGATCTCAGATCAATTTTCAAGAACACCCAAGCTCCTCAGAGCTAGTCAAAGAGATCATATATCTGTAGAAAGGTAAAATAGTTCTTAATAATCAACTAGTTTAATTTCTAGTAATATACACATAACATAAGGGTACTTTCTTCATTTTTTTCAAAAAGGATTGACGAACCCCATAGAGAAGTATTGGGTCATATAAATACCTTTACCTCCAATTCCTATAGCTACCTCTTGAGATTCTATAACTCAGTAGTAGTCATCCTATAAGGAGGAATGTATATTGGTGCCACTCCTAGAACTAGATCAATGGAGAACTCCACCTCTATCTTAGGAGGTAAACCAGAAAATTCATCCAAGAAAACATCCCTAAAATGATCAACCACTGGAGGAAAATCTGTCTGACATGTTCCCTGGTCATCCAGATATAAACTAGCAATCTGGGTTTTTATCCCTCCCAGTCTATGATGTTCTAGTTCATCTCAAATCTTATAAACATATCATTCATCCTTATGAATAAAAACTCTACCCTCAGGTAATGTGAAGGTCACCCTTTAGTGATAGCAATAAACATTGGAATAGTAAGAAACTAGTCATTCTATCTCAAGTATGACATCAAATCCTATCATCTCAAGGATAAAAAGATCTCATTCGAAGTGACACCCACCAATCTCAAGGGGGAACTCCCTACACTATCTTACACCCTCCATTATGATCCCCAACTAAGTGTCAAGTGTCATAACACCATCAAAAAACTGAACAACAATCCCAAGGCTCTCTACAATAGGTATAGATATGAATCTATGAGAAGAACCCATATCAAAAAAGAAAATACTATAGTAGATACTACTAAGATTGTACCTATCACCATAGATGGACCGATGCTCTTCTCCTCAGGTGTTGGTTGTACAGAATATATCTGGCATGAATTTCATTCCTATGAAACAACCTCACTACCTAGATCAGGACCACTCTATTTTCTAGGTCTAACTAGTGCCTAGATACCTCTTCTATAACCACCACCTTAGCTTTTATGATTGTAACTACTCCATCTCTCCACCTAAAATGGATTTTTAAACCTTGATTTTAAACCTAGAGTCATTTTTGATCCCATTCCACTGACCATTTGAGGGAAGGTCCTAAAAAATGTTGTACTTTGACCATCCTACCACAAACTCAGCACTCGATTGTGTCTCTATCACATTGGATCCTCATATACCCCTATCTCCTACACTGATGATAGAATACAACACTACCAGTACTAACAATTTGGCTAGTATTCCCCTCACAAGAATCCTAAAAATGGTGCTTTTTTCCACTGGAATTAAACCATTGGGTCAAGAGGCTAAACTATGCCACTCTGCGCCCCCATCTTCCCTCAGGTTACACTCAGTAATAAGTACCTAATTCAGTATCTTTGTAATATTAGTCAACCAAAACATGTTGACCTATGATCGAATGGTATTTATGAGACCTTATTCAAATAATATCACCCTCAATAGCTCATCATCAAGATAAATCAGTGAAAAATGTTGAATCTCTATTAAGCATTTTTACTACTTTATAATGGTCATCACACCTTTCTCTAGATGCATAAATTCACTAGCTCGCTCTGCTCTCAGAGTCTTGAGGAAAAATTAGTCATAAAACCTATATTATAAATCCCTTCAAACCATATCTCAAAGCATATCATCCTGGTTCAAAACATCCCATCAGTGTTTAGCTGCTTTTAGAAACATATATTTCACGATCTTCTCCCTCCTCTTAGTAGGTGTCTCTAGATGCTCAAAAATACCTCAAGTTGTCTCAAGACGCGACTCAACATCCTGTGGACTATCATCCCCTAAAAACATGGGAGGATGTTACTACTATAACACACAAATCATCTCTTCTATAGATGAGGCAGGTTGTGGGGATCCCTAAATGGTCTGTATAAATCACATGAAACTCACTCAAAACAGGGCAACAGTACCCAAGTCTGGTATAACCACTGGTTTCACAAATGGAACTACAAGAGGATCTACTAGTAGCTCATGGACCACCACCTCTATATCATGGTCGTTGCCACCCTCCTGAAGCACAATTGGAGGTTGTCATAGTGGCTTGTCTCTACAATGCCAAACACACACCTTGGAAAATATTTATAATGAAAAGATCATAGATAAAAGCATAGTACACATCGAAGCCTTCCTATAAACAAACCACATACCTCTTCCTTCTCCTAAATCCATGACTGGTTAAAAAGGAGTAGTCATAAAAAGCACTAGAGACACTGCCTACTTCCCACTCTAAATACAGGTCTAGTCCAAGTTCTTTGTTTCCTCAATTTCCATTTCATTTAAGTTTATATTTATTTATAATTCTATTTTAATGGATAAACCAAATGGGTTACCATTTCTAATCCATAAGGGACCATACATATCATTAACCAAAGTGTTACGTCCACTTAATACAAACCTTAACATGTTCCAGTCTATGTGACTAATGGTCCATGACTCAGCATGCCATAATTGGCTACTTAGGGTGTTTTTTGTATCCTATACAGGGAAACACTATTTAGTTTATGATAGACACTCTAAGTAACAATCATATTTCTCAATCCCCTATACAAAATGTTAACCAAGTTCCGATGATATCACGCAGGTCACACATAATAATGTCACGCAATCAAGAAATGTATCCTATATGGCATGGCATAATGCATGACATGTGAATTCTATTAGGTGCCTAAAATGATGAATAAAATGGAATAACCTCATCTCATCAAGAAAAAATAAAATCCATAATCATAATAAATATCAAACCTCAAGTGCATCACCTAATGGTAGAATCAAATCAATTGTAATAAGAAAAATCTAGAAAATAGAAATTTTTATTCCATGAAATTTGGATTTTTCCTATATGTAGGTTAGCTACTCCCCAGAATATCCCATTACCAAATTCCAACATGTTCCTAATATTCTATCTATTGTCTCAAAATAGTAAATCTAGAAAATAAAAGGGCACTCATACCACTTTGTAAAATTACAACCCAAGTTTCATTAAATGGTGCCCTAAGCCGGTGGTTCACATGGCCTCAAGCACGCCTCCCTGTATTCCAAAGTATTCCCACTAGAAATAAGGGCCTAGGGTTTGTCTGTGGGGAGACTATTCCCTCATTTTATAGTGTAACACAGCAAAGCAATATCATAAATAAATATCATAAGCATGAAATAAACTAAGACAAAATATAAACATCTAGAAGAATATGATAATAAATAATCCAAAAGTAGTCATATACAATATGATGATCATGTATCTACAAATCAAGAAAATAGGTATATATTCATCCAGTACAATACATGTATCCAAAAAAAATGGCCAAAAATGACTATCTCTATATAGCATCATGAGCCTAGCTCAGTCATGTTCTTCTTTGATCCTAAGAAATGTTCATATATAGTATCATATAGTGGGTGTTTTCCCCAGTCCCTGCCTATATCTATGAAGTTTTTCCAGGTACCCAACAACGGCATAAATAGGGTGTGAAATAAAACTCAGTAGGCCACCACCAACAGTGTCTATAACAAGTCCAGTCTATGAAATATAAACATAAGCAATGTGAAGTATATCACAAGTATAAAATAAATAAAAGTAAGAGTCAAATTCTTATGTGATACTTTCTAGCCAAAAATGGATCCCTGTGAACAATAGTCAAGATTTCATAACAAGGGTAGTTGTAAATCATAAATAAATAGGTATAACATAGTATAGTCTAATAAATATAATAAAATACCCATGCCAGGGTTATCTAAGAAACATAACAAAAAATCACAATGGTCATTCCATGTAATCAGGTGTTAGACTATAAATGGTCAGATCCAAGGTATAGTAAACCAAGGCATCAACGTCGATTCCCAGAAGTATCTCGATGGAAACTCAATAAATACTTGAGTGGAGTCCAAGGATCATGTCATCAGATCATGTCTAATGAAATTCTAAGGAAGTTGGATCCAAGGGGTAGCAATTTCCTTGGTATAATACAAAATCAAGATCCAAGGAGAACGTCCAAGTCATCCACTACTCTAATAAAGACCCATGGAGTATAAATTTCTATGGTGTCCTATGGAATTAGGATCCAAGGATCTAGTCTAATGAATCCACTACCATATTACAAATGGTTGGTGAAGAGTAATTATAAATATAAAAAGAAACATGAAAACACACACATGTAGGAAGTTAGGGAGACTTGAACCTAAGACCTCCCCAACACCCCACAAGGCCCATTTCCACTAGGCTAGGCATCCACTACCATAATCAATTCATCATCTCATTTAATTATTCATTCACAAACCATTCAAATTTCACGAGTTCATCCAAATCATTTCCACAGTTTTCATTAAAATAAGTAAATCAATTCACATCATGTATTCACATAGCAAGGAGTCATAACCTTATTCTAATCATTCATTCATTTCCCATTAAATTTATTAAGGCTCCCAAAACAAGAAGTGATCTCACACTCACTCAGCGGGGTGGTATAAAATAAGGCAGATAAAAAGGCACAAACCATGGGTGACCTAGTTTGGGGATAACAACCTATAATTATCTCAAAGGTACTAGGTGGGAAACCTAATCAGGTTTAAACAATTTATTCAAGGTGTTCAATTAATTTTAGAGGTAATTTTGGAAGGTATGACATGCATCACAACTACGACAAGCTATAAAAACAACCAAATCATAAGGTAAAAGGTATAGACCACCTAATGTATACATGTAGTAGAACAACCATCTATTATCAACCTCTGATTTGGTTAAGGTTGGAAGAAAATGGAAAAATGGACAAAAACCCTAAAAATGTGGAAAATTAGCTTGCACCAAAATAACTTCATCGATACCGAGAAAAATAAGTAATGACACAAGAGGAACATAGAACTTACCAGTGTAGATCCAATGAGACCGGCGATATTCAAATCTAAGTCTGAGCAGTGGAATTATCAAGGAACCTAGCTCGATGGAGGAGCATCTCAACAGAAGGAAGAAATATCCCTACACACTAGAGAAATTAAAAGTGATAGTGGGGTTTGAGTTTTAATTAAAGTAAGAGGAAAAAGTTAAATTCATCTCTAATTACTAGGTCGCACAGTTTTCCAAATTGTGCACCAATCATGCACCCCTCACTGACTCTCTAGGGAACCCATGTGGTTCATGCGCATGGTTTGAGAAACCATGCGCAAATTATGCTAAAATATTCTAGTAAAAACTAAAGATCTACCCGCATAGGTGTGCTCCCCTGGTGACATGGTTTCCTCAAATCATGTGGCATATTTCTTCCCTCTATCCATCCCTACACGGTTTCTACAAACCATGAGGTCAAACTTTTTTTCTCCAAAAGTTAGGCTCTAGGCCCCAAACAATCCCTAAATACCCATGAAACTCCTATAATCTCATTTGAAAAATATATTAGGTCAAAACCAAACATTTAAACTGAAAACAAAATGTCACACCCCAATCATATAATTTATTTTATTTTATTCTTTTCTTAGATTTAGATACATTGGTTGAAGTTCAAGTTGAGTTCTCAGTTCAATTTTTTTTTAATTTTAGAAGTTTTTGGGTGATTTTTGGATTGTGCACGGTTTGTGAGAACAGTTTAAGGGTTAACTATGCGTCCTATTAAGAAAGAGGATGTTTTCAATTCATTTCATTCTTGCATAGTTTAACTTTCATGGTTTGAGTATCGATCATCCTAAATCATTTGGGTCTTGGTAGAAATCATACTGCATTAGGGTTGGTGTCTAGGGTATGGTGTAAAACCTATGCACAGTTAGAAGAAACCATGCAAAAAGCATGCACGGGGTTCTGCAGTTTGGACAATGGCATGGTTGGCACACAGTTTGGGAGATCATGTATCGAGCTCGTGCAGTGTTCTCTCATCTTTAGTAGGGTGCACACAGTTGGCGTATGGTTTGTCAAACTATGTGGCCAGACCATGTGAGTTTCCCAAGTCATTAAAAGTTGTAAATATCTTTTCCCCCCTCCACTATTGTAACCCTATTTTAGGATTATCTCCCCTTATTCGACCTAGGCACATTAGGGGGCTCCATAAAACCCATCTCTATTATTCCCATTCCTCTATGGATACTTATTGAAGGTCCCTAGGTAAGTTCCTTTGATTTTTGGTTGATGTTATCTTCCCCTCTTCCATCTCTCTTGGTTTCTTGGTTTCTCGGGGTGGATTTTTCACCTTGGATGGACCCTAAGGGTTAGTTTTGATATGTTGGGTTGTGTTTCTTTTATGTTAGGGTGTGCATATTGTCCCTCGTAGTGTACTCTTCCTTCTCCTGAAGTTTCATTTCATTTACACGTCATTGAGGAAGGTTTTTCCATCTATTTCCTTTCCAAAAAATTCTATTGATGCTTGATCTTTCCTTGAATGATTTAAAAATTTTATAATATTTCTTGTGATGTGTTAGTATAAATTTTTTTGGTGTTTTCATGATGTAAAATGGGTACAAAATGGTTTTCCAAAGGGTTTCCTAAATTATGCCTATATTTAAATGCATGCAAGGTGTTTTATAAAATGTAAATTGAACTTTTTAAGTGAAATTGAGTGTTTTGGGTGGTGTTTTTCCTTATTTATGTTTTGGTAATGTGTTTGGATTGTGAATTAGACGATTCATGTGGAAATTTGTGACTTTTATGTTGTGATGCTTATGTGTGGCTTATTGAGCTGGTTTGAAAGCAAGTGATGTTTCTTTAAAAAGGGTTTTGGGTGATTTCATGGGTATGTGAAGAGTGAAATTGAATATTTTTCTGGGGTTTATTAAATGTATTTTAAGTGGTTTTATATTTTTAAATGAAGTGTTGAATTCTTTTGGAAATGTGTGGGTTCTTAATAGTTGCTTGAGACCCGTTTGGAACCATGATAAAATTGGTTCTTCCTTGAACCATGGTTTTTCAAAGGCTTCTCCTCTCCACCCTCCCTCTTTTCCAAAATGGTTTCTTAATTTCCAAATGGTTTTTTGGTGCTTCATGTGATTTTAAGAGTGTTTCAAATTTTTTATCGAAATCTTGGCCCATTTGACATTTTGATATATGGTTTGGTGAAGAATTGGTGTAAAGGGATCATTTGGTGCTTTTCGTGTTATTTCATGTTTTCACTTTACCTTGAGAATGGTTTTGGATTGGGATTATAAAGGCCTATTTATAATTTTTCACATGAAAGTGGTGTTTTATATTGACTTCGGAAATGGTGTGGAAAGGGATTTGTAAATTTATTTTGATTGGAAATGATAAAGGCTCAGTTGGAATTTTTTATTGTATTTGAAAAGTGGGTTTTGATGTGAAGTGATGTGAATGCCATATTTTCACCTTGTGATGTTTTATAAATTGTTTTTTGAACTCATGTAATGTATGGGCTTGGTGGGCATCTTGGAATGTTTTGAAAAATGGATTTAAATCATGGGTAGCGTGAAGGCCCGATTGGTATTTTAAAATGTTCAGGAAAGTGGGATTTGAAACGTAAATGATGTGGTGTCCTAATTGGGACTTTTGAAAGAAATGGATTTTTATGTGTGTTCGTGATGACTTGGTTTATGTTTGGATACCACTAGACCTTGGGATTGGATCCCCTCTAGTGGATCGTGCATGAGAATGTTGTGGGTTTTTTCTTATGTTTGGAAACCACTGGACCTTGGGATGTGTTCCCCTCTAGTGGATCATGCATAAGGATGATATGGGTTATGTTTGTTATACCATTTTTCACTGAGTACTATTATAATGGGATTCATGGGCATCATCTAGAGAGTCGAGTGATGGTTGCTTGTCGACCCCGATTAGACAGTTTGGTACCCCCTAGATTTACTGAGAGGTTGGGTGGGACATGCCACTGGATTGGCTAGTTTAGAGAGGTTAGTTGGTTATTGACTATAGAGTCACACTACATGCTGGAAGGTGAGTCCGAACCGATTATGTTTAGGGATTACTCTAGAGATGTTTAGGAAATTCCCATGATTATTTATATGTATGTTCTATTTTATTTCTGATGCTTGTTGGTTATTAGCCCTATTGGTTTATGACTACTTGTTTTGTTTCCTTTATCATCAGTAGATTTTTATTTTGGGAGATTTGGTATGGATTTGTAACTGGATTTGGGTTTTGAACTGGGTTTTGGAAAGTGAAATCACTTTTAAACAGGAAAGTTGTCTGTGTGGTTTTAAAAATGGAATTTGTGGAAAGATGTGTTTGGTTGCTTAAAATTATTAAAACCTATTTTCTATATGTATTTTAAACTAGTGTTTGTGGAATATTTTGGGGAAGTAAATGCATTGACTTTGTGGTTATTACCTACTGAGATGTTAACCTCACAACCTACTTGTGCCACTCAGCTTCGGTAAACCTGAGCTATTTTGCAGGTTCAGGTTTCTGGTTCAGTTTTCCATTGGAGTAGGTTGGTATTTTAGTTTTTGGTAACCAATATGTCATGTGGAGATCATGTTGGTGTATTTTGTTTTTAGTTTTGTATTTAGTTTTCTGTTTTTTTCAGCAGTTGCTGTATTTGGATCAGTTTATATGTTTATTGATGTTTAGTTATTGTTTGTTTTGTTGCATGTTTAGTTTAATTATTGATCCTGATTGTTTCTTTTTGTTCTAAATCATTACCATTGGTTTATTTTGATGCCCGGAACTAGTTGTGATCCCATGGTGATTGGGAATTCCCTTCAGGACTTATCTCGAATTGAGTCGGGTGTCGGAATTGGATGGCAGTATGGCTTGGTTCATGATAAAATGGTATCAGAGGAGGCCCTTGTTATTTGGGGTGTTCGGAAGATCATAAATTAGGACTACTAAGACTCGAGAGGTAGGCATGGGAAGGAAATCATGAACCCTTTCTCATTATAATCCTCGAGTTTCCAGGGGTAGTCTGGGATTTGAGTTTTTGGTTTGGTTTTTGAGGTATGGATGGGGGTGGAAATTGAGGCTAACCAATTTCACATTTTGATCAAACATGAAGTAGTGACTCATGTGAATTTTGAGTGCATAGTTCAAGGTCCTCTTAGTTTTTTATGCTTAATTGGGGAATGTCCCACTAACCAGGTCGACGGGTTAGGCATGACCACTAGTTCCTCATCCTAGGAGTTTAGTGTGAGTTGTGTTCTGTTTTGGTTTTAGTTTGTGTGATTGGGATTTTAAAATGAAAATAGTTTTGGGAAAGGTTGATTTTAAAAATTAAAATGATTTTTGGGCATGAGTTTTATTGTAAAAGAGTAATTTGATGTTTGAGTTGGTTTGAAACTTGTATTTTAGTATTTGGGTGGTTACTTTGGAAGAAAGTGGTTTTGAAAATTGAAATGAAATGGTGAATTTTGAAAAGATGATTTTCAGTTGTGTTTATAGTGTTCATCTTATGAGCCTGTTTTTTTGGATTTATATTTTCTTTTTGGTTAAGTTTCGGGTTGATGTTGATTCTGATCTTGTGCTCCTTTTGTTATTCAGAATATGCCGCCTAGAAATGTCCCCAAAGTTTCTAGTGGGCCTTGCCTAGTTTTTGGTTTATCTCGATTGGTTTCTATCTTCTGTGGTGAGCAAGGTTACTTAGAGGTAGTCAAATGTCTTGAGGTAATTGAGAGTGTATTCAAATCATTGGGAACTCCCGAAGCTGTAAGAGTGCATACTGTTATGGGTTTGTTTGAGGGTCCAGATTTAGATCAATGGAAGGTGATTTTTCTTTCATTATTTCAATTTGGGATGATGTGGGAGGTGTTTAAGACCACTTTCACCCTATGGTTTGTACCTGAGGAGGAGAAAGTGAAGAAAGTGGTAGAGATCGTGAGTATTCAACAAGGTCAGCTAATAGTGAAGGCTTATGTTGATCACTTCAAGGATCTAGTTTCCTTTTATCCAGAGGTAGTGTCATAGGACCAGCTGAAAGATCCACTTTTCATTTAGGGATTTGTCTTGAGATCAAGGAGAGATCCCTCTCCTCCAAGGATCTTCATTTAGATAAATTGGTGGATGATACGTTCTTAGATAAGTTTTATTTCGGGGTGCAGTCAGTGGAAGTTGATGAACCATACTTTCTCGACATCTGTGAAGGTTCCCCATCTAGAGAGAGGTATATTCCAGAGGAAATTTTTTCTGATAATCCTCTTTCATTGGATCTGGCTTCTCACTCATCAGATCATTCACTTATGTGATTTCAGTGTGATCAATTTGGGCACTCGAAGCCATCTTTTCATAATCCTCCGAATGTGTGTTGTTATTATGGCAATTTGGGTCAACTAGAGAAGCTTTGTAAGAAGCATTACCTGAAGAATAATCCTTTATCGGATGATGTCAAATCCTAGTTGTGGGGTAGAAGATTCTTCAAGACATTAGGGCTCTATCCATAGGCCCTGGAGTGAATCTTTTCACATGTTCAGGAATTTCCAAGGGTTTGGGGAACCTTAGACCAGTTTTTGTCTCTAATGTTTGAGTGGAGATGGTTAAAGTTTCACTATAGTTATTTTTTCTACTGTTGTGAGTTCCCATTTGTTGTAAGAAGCTTGGTGGTTTGTTTATTTGAAATCATAATGGTGGTTCCTTTTTAAACATGAATCTTTATTTAGTAGTTATTTATTGTGTGTGCTTAGACTTTTTCGGACTATTTTTGGTTTCTAGTCATGCTCGCTTTGGATATGTTTGAATCTTGGGGAGTTGATGAATTGTGGTTTTTTTACGGTTTGGTTTGAGTTCCTTCTGTGGGTTTTTTCCTTGAGCTGGTGGTTTTGGTTTAGGTTGGAAGTTTCTATATCAGTTCCATCATGTTGGGGGTTTGGATTATGCGGTGAATCCCTAGTTTTAGTGGCAATGTTGTTTAGATTATACTATAAATTTGAGGCCTGGGTTGAAAGTTATCATGTCGGTGTCATCGTGTTGGGAGTTTCAATGTTGGTGGTGTTAGTCAGGTTCTTATAGTGGGGAGAACCTTTTCATATTCTCCCATTGTTATTTGTGTTATGGAGTCCTCTAGAAATGTTTGTGTGTGACTTGTGGAGTAAAAGGTCACCCTGAGGTTTGTAGTTCTATTTGGATTCATTCTGTTTTGGGTTTTAGTTTTGGTCCTCATTCAGCTGGGTGACTTTTTGGGGGAATAAAGTGTTTGTGGTGGAGATAATTTTCACACCCCAACCACAGAATTTATTTTATTTTATTATTTTATTGGATTTGGATACTTTGGTTGAAGTTTAATTTGAGTTCATGGTTTAAGTTTTTTTAATTTTAGAAGTTCCAAGTAAGTTTTGTCCTGGGCACAGTTTGTGAGTACAGTTTAAGGGTTAATCATGCAACATCTTAAGGCAGATGATGTTTTCAATTCATCTCTTTCTTGTATGGTTTGACTTGCACAGTTTGATTATAGCTCAACCTAAACCATGTAGGTCCTATTAGAAACCATTTATCTTGAGATTTGGTGCATGGGGCATGGCGCATGTCATGTACACGGTTAGAGGAAATTGTGCGATAAGCATGTGTGGGGTTCTGCAATTTGGATAATGGAGTTTAGTATGGTTGGAACACAGTTTGGGAGACCATGCGACCAGCCTATATGGGGTGCCCTCATCTCTAGTAGGGTGTGCACAGTTGGCACACAGTTTGTCAAACCGTGCAGCCAAACCATGTGAGTTTCTCAGTTTATTAAAAGTTATAAATTACTCTTTTTCCCCTCCGTTGTTTTAACCCTATTTCAAGAGTCTCTTCCCTTTTTTGACTTAGGAACACCAAGGGATCCATAAAACTATTCTCCCTTGCTCACCTTCCTCTGTGGATGCTGTTTAAAGGTCCCTAGGTGAGTTCCTTTGAGTTTTGGTCGATTTTATCTTCTCCTCTTCCTTCTCTCTTGGTTTCTTGGCTTCTCTTGGCGTAGTTTTCACCTTGGAAAAAACCTAAGGGTTAGTATTGATATGTTGGGTTGTGTTTCTTTGATGCTAGGGTGAGTGGATTGTCCCGTAGGGTGTATTCACCCTTCTCCTGAAGTTTTATTACATTCGAACGTCATTGTGGTAATTATTTCCATCCATTTCCTTTCTGGCGCATTCTGTTGATGCTTGAGCTTTCCTTGAATGCTTTCAAAATGTTATAATATTGTGTGTGATGTGTTAGTATAAATTTTTTTGGTGTTTTCATGATGGAAAATGGGTGTGAAATGGTTTTCCAAATGGTTTTATTAATTATTCCTATACTTAAATGCATGAAAGGTGTTTGATAAAATTCCAATTTAACTTTTGAAGTGAAATTGGGTGTTTTGGGTGGTATTTTCCCTTAGTTATGTTTTGGTATGTGAAGAGTATCATTGAATGTTGGTTTGGGTTTTCTTAAATGGATTTTAAGTGGTTTGGGATTTGTAAATGAAGTTTTTAATTCCTTTTCAAATGTGTGGATTCTTAATGGTTGTTTGAGGTCCATTTGGCACCTTGATAAAATTGGTTCTTCCTTAAACCATGGCTTTTCAAAGGATTCTCCTCTCCTCCATACTTCTTTTCCAAAATGGTTCCTTGATTTCCAAATGGTGTATTGGTTCTTCATGTGAATTTAAGATTAGTTTCAAATTTTTTTCTAAATCTTGTCCCATTTGTCATTTTGAGATATGGTTTGCTGAAGAATTGGTGTAAAGGGCATGTTTGGCCCTTTTCGTGTTATTGCATGTTTTCACTTTACCTTGGGAATGATTTTTGGATTTGGATTGTAAAGTCCTTTTTTGGAATTGTTCATGTGAAATTGGTGTTTTATATTGAATTTGTAAATGTTGTGGAAAGGGATTTGAAAATTTATTATGATTAGAAACGTTAAATTCCCGGTTGGCATTTTGTGTTGTCTTTGAAAAGTTGGTTTTGATGTGAAGTGATGTGAATGCACGACTGGCACCTTGTGATGTTTTAGAAATTGTTTTTGGAACTTATGTAATGTGTGGGCTCAATGGGAATCTTGGCATGTTTTTAAAAATGGATTGAAAGCTTGGGTAGCATGAAGGCCCAACTAGGTATTTCAAAATGTATGGGGAAGTGGGTTTTGAAACTCAAATGATGTGATGACCCAATTGACACTTGTGAAAGAAATGGATTTTCATGTGTGTGTTTTATGACTTGATTTATGTTTGGAGACCACTAGACCTTGGGATGGGATCCCCTTTAGTGTCTCGTGCATAGGAACATTGTGGGTTTTGTAGGTTCTAGGCACAGTGGAAGCGTAGGATGGGCATGTACCCAACTTTGAAAATTTCCATAATTGATGATTAATCTGGGATCAATATGATGATGAATGCCAGTATCCATAGAATTGAATCAATTATAAAAGATAAAGGAGAGAACTCATAACTGAGAATAAAGGATTGACATATTTTGTTTATAATTAATTTAATTTAATTATAGAATTACCTCCAAGGTGATTCTTTCGTTATTGATGTGTCCGACCGTAGGTCTGAGGTGAGGCTTTGTTGCGATGTAGAATCCAAGGATATGAATCCTCTAGTGGTGATTCACACATGATCCATGTATCTCTATACATCATTGAAAAAGTCTTTAGGTGCTAGCATGGAAGATCATTATGCTTACGATGTCTGCCTTTGATCGCCTTGAGAATCACTTCCAAAGCGTTATCCTTGATTCGGTGGAGGAGGATCTCTCTCATTCTTGGGAGTGTTCTTAGAGAGGGAATAGTTCTCTAGGATCGAGAGATTTTCTACAAGGATGTTGTGCACACAACAATTGGTTAGCTGGTGGAATGACCCCTTGTCTTATATAAATAATAATAACATAACGGGTAATTTAATTCACTGGGTAATAATAAATAATTAGTAATGGTTTTGTTACTTAATTTATCATTCTATGTAAAAAACCCATGTCAAATAATAATAGAAATGCTATTATTTACATGACATGTGCTTAACGAATTTAATTCACCAGGTAATAATAAATAATTAGCATAGGTGTCGTTACTTAATTTATTATTCCATGTGAAAACCCCATGTCAAATAATAATAGCAATGTTATTATTTCCATGACATGTGCTTAACTTGCACGTTATATTTAAATATTATTTAACCAAATAATATTTAATATTATTTATCACCGGACCCATAACTTGGTCCTCCAATCCTCCTCAATATTTATCAGGCCTTGAATAATGACTATTTATTTATTAAATAAATATAACTGCATTATTCGTCGATAAATAAATATTTCGTCCACAATATATTCTCTCAAATAACTAGTGATGAAATAAATGTGATCAGGCATACTTGAATAATTAGTAAACCAAAACTAGGAATAATATTTATTCAAATAATTAAACTAATAAATTATTTAACTGAGATATTGGATACACTTAGTGTGTGACCCTCTAGGTCTCTTTCTTATTAGCATTAGACGGGCTTGCCTAAAGTCTAAGATTACTGTCTAGTAATGGGTCAAGGAACCCAAGAGAAAGAAGTTAATTTCTCAATGACATGTCACCTCATATGAACCCTTATTTTGTAATATAATCAATTTGTCCTAATATCTTCAATCAAGAAGGTTGCATGCAAGTGCCATCAACCCATGTGCTCGATTTCTCATTCTTTAACTTCCCGTAATTGAACTTTCCTATAAAACACCATATCCATGGATTTAGTTAGGCTATATCATTTCCATCAAAGGGCTTGAGATATCTACTTCCATAGAAGTCTCACATTATTCATTAATGCGGTATTACTCATGACACACCCAACATATCCCACCTCACTGCGAACATATGCCATCATGGTTTTTTTCAATACATCTAAGTGCGTGAGTCATAATAACCATTAATAATAATATTAAAGTCTAAGGACCAATAAAAATGTCCACAGATAGGAACATCCAATGACACTTATGAATGTGGATTTCCTACTGGAGGGTCTTGTTCTCATAATATCCTCCTAGATATTAACAAGGGCGCACACCATGAGAAGGTGTATCAAAGTTTCATGAGTCCCCGCCCCTAATATCCTATATCATGTATGTCCCTTCAAATGATATCATTCGTCCATAGAACATATATTCAAGAATAGTGTCATGGTACTTCTAGGTTCTCATCATAGCAGGAATCATCTATGACCTTTTAGTGCAACATTTAGTCTCAGGACATTATCACATACTATTTCACACAGAAGAACAATCATGATGTGATAATTAGTTTATTTAATATTCTTCCAATTAATAAAGGTTTATCATAAAGTACAAAGAAGTTAGTTTATAGGGAACCAACTCCAATAGACTCCCACTTTCACTGGATTCAACTACTAATAACCTTTAGTCCACTAGATCTCACATGATATTCATGATTTTACTGAGATAGACCTTTAGTAAAGGGGTCTCCCACATTCTATTTCATGGACACTCTTCTCACTGCAACATCACCCCTTTGATAGAAATCCCTCAAGACGTGATACTTTTAGATTATGTGCTTTTTCTATTTATGTGGCCTTGGCTCTTTTTCAAGAGTCATCGTTGTAGTATTTGTAACACTCCGTTTTATTACAAGCCTTATAAATAACAATTATATGTTTAGTGCCATTAAATCCTTCTTTAACCAAACAAAATGTAAAAGGTAAAACACGTAACTCTTTTTTTTATTTATTTAAGAACATGACACTGAAGTGTCTTACAACATCTGAGTTACAAGAAAAGATCACTAACCATAAATGCCAAATAAAAACCCTAGTACGATCACCGGAAGGCTACCCATGATAAAAACAAGCCTGACTTCGTAGTGTGGATCACTAGGATCCATCATAAGCATCAGGATGGCCAATGCCACGGCGGTCGTGGTGAGTACCAGTGCAATGTAGAGAACCATCCTTTGCTGACAAACCGACTTCAAAATATGAATACCAAGACTTAATATTTATAAAGGTTCACATAGACATTACAAATTTTACCATTGTAGTCTTTTCAAGATGACCGTTGGGATTTAAATCTGAAGGCCTTTAGGGTCTTTCTAAATACAGCCATAATAATTAAGACTCTTTTCTTTTAAATAATTCTTAATGAATCTGTTTGATTTGTGGCCTAAGTTCTAAAGAAAAAACATAAATATATATCTACACATTATTTTTTTCTATGTTTTCATATTAGCTTAATTATATGAAGTTACCATACTTTATAAAATTATGTTTTTCTTCAATGTAAAATGAAAATTTATTATTTTTAAATTTTGGGTTAAATAATCATTTTGTTTTAATAACATATAGATTTAAATAAAGATAAGTGACAATAAATAAATGATAAGTGATATTAAATTATATAAATTGATAAATTAAATAAATAAAGGAAAAATGATAGTATGTTATAGATAGGGGTAAATAATTTAATGTGTATTAAATTTCCATTGACTTGCCTTAAAATAATAAAAGATAGATCAATAATTGAATGTTAATAAATAAATAAAAAATTATATTATAATAGGTTTAATAAAAAAAGAAAGAAATAATAATAATAAAACGATTTTGTTTTTCTTACAAAACCGGGGAGGTCCGTTTTTTTAAGTGTCACATCACCTCGGTCGTCCGATCAAGCGCCCTTCCATCGCGGCCTTCCAAAGTTTATAAACTGCTTCCGCATCGGGTCGTCTGATCAACCATGTACAATCCCAGTCGTCGGTTTGTTTATCTCCCCCGCGTCTTCTTCTTCTTCCTTGCGCGCCGAACTAGCAGCTAGGGTGGAGTTTTTCTTCTCTTAGGTCGGTGAGTGGACCCAGCTGTCTCTTGTTTTCCACAGGTTGGCACCGCCCCCATCTTTCAGATGTTTCAACCACATCACTGCGCAAGCCCTGTTCTTAAGTCTTGATTTGCACCGAAGGCAAGGAGAGTTTTTTCACCGTGTTCCCTTGAACCCTCGGCCACCTCGTCGATGTCTTCTGCACTTCCTCTCCTCCTCTCCGAACGAAGGTAAGGGATCAAGTTTACTTTGTGTTTTTTTTCAGTTTCGGTATATATATATATATATAAATATATATATATATATACCTTGTATATACACCTGTGTAAGCCCACGAGAACCGATGTTTTCTTTTTCCTCTTCCTGTATGAAAGATTAAACCGGGGTAAGGGAGATCCTCTTATTTTCATTTCATCTGCTTCGGTGAATAAATGGTTATATATATATATACTTTATGCATATGTGAATATAAATATATATAAGGGCCTTAAGAACCAGTTATACTATTCTCCTCTTCCAGAATTCAATCGGGATAAAGGAAGTTTTTAGGGTTTGTTTTATTTTGGTTTTAATGGTTTCATTTACCTACATACACTTTGTGTGTAAATATATATGTATTCATACATATATAAGACGATACATGCATATGTACACATTTCTTTTACATGTATATAACCCTTGCTTTACTCTGCCTTATGAAAAATGGAGATTTCGGGTAATTTTATGAACATGTAAGATTATACAAGTATATGAAGCATATAGATATATATGTACATGAGATTATATAAATGTATATGTACATCTATGTGCGAACATAAGTGACGAGCTTGATTATCTGTTTTAAAATTTATCACAATATAACAAGATGATTTATTAAAATTATATTTACCCATAAAGAGTATTATTTCAAGAATAAGACCAAAATTATTTTTATACATGATTATGTATATGATGGAGTTTAAGGATAAGTTTGATATAAATAGTTCTTCCAACTAAAAATTTCATTTATCAGCATTTTTGACAATTCATATTTTTTTGTGAAAATGTGTGGTGTGAACCCCTTAATCATCTACATGTGGTCAGGTGAATGTGTATTTATAAGTTCAGTTTTCCAAAACCCTGATTCAATTAATAATTATCAGGACTAGTTTATATTTTGACACATATAAGGATTCTAATAATTTTAATGGATGTTAAGCCGATATGTATGTTGCACCAGTGGACTGGCTTAATCTGCAAAGTTATTCTAACATGTGCCCTCGATGAAATTTATACTTTTAAAGAATGAGTTTCAGCATGTTTTAAAGAGATGAACTATGAATTTATGGGTTTATATTATCAGGTTATTTATTATTCAATGTTAATCCCGCTGTAGTGAATGTTAGCAGTTAATTAAATTTATTTAGTTAATTGACATATTAATCACAATATCTAATGCCAAATGTGTTTCCTTAAATTTTTCATTTCCATGGTATAATAATTTTAAGGATGTCATAATTTATCACCTCATGTGGAAATACTAATAATCCATCATTTTATGTACTTTTAACTGTGTAAATATATGTATATTTGCACGGTATTGAATAAACTTTCCCCACACCCAGTTATCAGCATGTGTATTAGATTTGAACGGCCTTGTTTTTAACTTGGTGTTATGATGCTTTGGAATTTTAAGGTTTTTATGTTCATTTTAAGGTTTCCTTTAAGCCCATGCTTTCAATTTTTAAGTTAATATCTTATGTGTATGGATTTTTAGCACGTACGTCTTAGTTTTATTAATGATTGTATTGTCTTCCTGACTATGAAAACGCATGTAAAAGGGATTATGAGTAATGAATGTAAGAATTAGAACCTATGAATGTAATACCATGTCAAGATATGTGAGGGATGTATTGGACTTAAATGATTATGGACGGGTGCGCCCGGAATTATATAGCGCTCCAATGCATTGGGTAAAGGATGAGTCTCATGAGACGTTATGTGCGACGGTCTTGGCGGTTAGCCTTGGCCTATGATACCATGGAAACGGGATGGGCGGTTAGCCTTGACCCATATTAAGTATGTTTTATGGTCTTGATGCAAGGGATTAACAAAGTCCGGCATTATACATTCCCTCCGCATGTGATGATAAATGGTCAACCAGGGGTTAGTTCAACTAACAGGACATCCCCTAGTTGGAAATTCCCTTGACTATGAGAATGAAATTATAAAATAAGAACTGTAACACATGTGGTATGTTGTTATAAGAAACTTATGTGCCAATTTATCATGGTATGAATGTATCCCCTTCTTACACACAATCTTTTAGAACTAAAGTAATTTTGGTTGTAAGTTATGCATCATTTATTCTCCACATGCTTGCACCCTCTGATTTATGTCTTCTTTAAAGCTTATTTTAAGTACGTACTCCTTCTCTGTGCAAGTGGTTTTCAAAAATGTAGGATTTACATGTTTTAAGAAAATATAATGCTTTGTTTTTAGTGAAGTGTTTTATTATCTTCAAAATGACTGCTTTGAGAAAGAATTTTCATAAAACGTTTTAAAACCCCTTACTGGGCATATTTTTCTCACCCTACGTTTTCATTTTAAAATTTTTCAGGCATGGATTTGTACTAGAGAAGTTTTCAGAAGCAGTTGGTTTCCCAGAATCCTGATCCTCGCAATCTTCTGTAGTATGGGACATGATGTATTATTGTAACTATTTGTAATAAATTTTTAGTACATCATGCCCCATGGGCACCCGGGAATCAGGTTCCCTACAGTTGGTATAAAAGGATGGGTTTAGGAAACTCTGGAAAACCAGGTAGTATGAATATACAACTATGTTTGACTAAATAATTATGTTGTAACTTTCAGATGGCTGGTGAAAATGTACCTACCAACCTTCTGTCACTTCCCACTGTGGCTCTAGAGAACATTGTGTCTCTGGCTAGTCGGGAGAACTTTCTTAATTACGCCCATATCTGCATGTCATTCAAGAACCTATATGATGTGTCAAACTCATCTAAGGTGCTTAGTCTTCACCGGGGATTGGGGATGGATTATCTCCTAATGATGATGACCCAATTTCCCTCTTATGCACGTCGGGGAAGGTACCACGAGGGACTCTTCCAAGTGTTCATGACTGGAGAAGAATTTGGCACGATGCTTGATAACCCCTTTCCAGAAGCTGTTGCTGCCAGAGACCTCCGAGCATCTTACCTGTGCCAGATTTTTCACTATGGTTTCTGGGGCCAGTTGATGGACTTTGGGGTGTTGGAAGATGAGTCCACCTGATTGTCTCTTAGGCAAGAGGTGTATAATGATGTTTCCCAACTCCATACCCCTCATTCTAAACTCAGGAGGCGTCATAGATGTTTCCATGAGTTTAACCCCGTCTGTTCAGCTTGTGTGTGGTTTGAAGAGTTAGGGAGTTTTGCCTCTCTTTGTGGTGTTCATTTAGTAAACTCAGGCTTTGATATGTAAACCTTTGTGTAAATGAAAGTTTCCTGTTTTCTTTCCTGCCTCTACCTTATCAATGTTGATAAGTGTTTTCTTTCAAATGTTTTTTTCAGATGGTTGGTCAAACGAACATCCTATCACTACCTGATGAGTTAGTAGAGGTTATTATGATCAGGACATGCATGATGGATTATCCATCTTTTCTCCACCTGTGAGGGTCTTGCCAACATCTTCTTGACTTAGCGAAGAGTCCTGAGATTATTTGTTCGTGTCAGGGGGATGACCGTGCTTTTCATCTCATCGCCACTACCCAACTCTCCTGCTATAGACGAAGGGGAAGATACTACGAGGGTCTCTTCCAGTGTTTTACTCTGGCACAAAACTTCTCTGCCAGAGCGTGCTTCCTCATAGCTTCTCAAGATGGCCACCTTAGTGCAGCCATTATGTTCCAGGTCTTAAATATCAGTCTCCTAAACCACATCATCCCTCTTGATTACCTCGAGCGTGATTTAGTTCGGAGAGTTATCAGGGAATTTGTCCACTCGGACATTTCCGAGCTTTTCACCACACGAGCCTCCCTTTGGAAACCTGTGTGCAGTACACACGAGCAGGAGTACAAGACATACTGCTCAAAGTGCATCTGGGTTAGGGAAATGGAAGAACTATGTACCAACTTTGGTATTCCATTAACCGAGCCGGATATCCTATTTCGGTAGAGTTGTACGACTGAGGTTTCTGTTATTATTTTTATGAATAGAATTGCGAGGACGCAATTCTTTGAAGGGGGAAATAATGTAACACCCTGTTTTATTACAAGCCTTATAAATAACAAGTATATGTTTAGTTCCATTAAAGATTTCTTTAACCAAACAAAATGTAAAAGGTAAAACACATAACTCTTTTATTTATTTATTTAAGAACATGACACTAAAGTGTCTTATAACATCCGAGTTACAAGAAAATCTCACTAACCATAAATTCCAAATAAAAACCCTAGTATGATCACCGGAAGGCTACCCAGGATAAAAACAAGCCCGACTTCATAGTGTGGATCACTAGGATCCATCATAAGCATCAGGATGGCCAATGCCATGGCGGCCGTGCTGAGTACCAGTGCAATGTAGAGAACCATCCTTAGCTGAAAAACCGACTTCAAAATACGAATACCAAGACTTCATATTTATAAATGTTCCACATAGCCGTTGCAAATTTTACCGTTGTAGTCTTTTCAAGATGATCGTTGGGATTTAAATCCGAAGGCCTTTAGGGTCTTTCTAAATACATCCATAATAATTAAGACTCTTTTCTTTTAAATAATTCTTAATGAATCTGTTTGATTTGTGGCCTAAGTTCTAAAGAAACAACATAAATATATATCTACACATTCTTTTTTTCTATGTTTTCATATTATCTTAATTATATAAAGTTACCATACTTTATATAATTATGTTTTTCTTCAACGTAAAATGAAAATTTATTATTTTGAAATTTTGGGTTAAATAATCATTTTGTTTTAATAACATATAGATGTAAATTAAGATAAGTGACAATAAATAAAGGATAAGTGATATTAAATTATATAAATTGATAAATTAAATAAATAAAGGAAAAATAATAGTATGTTATAGATAGGGGTAAATAATTTAATGTGTATTAAATTTCCATTGACTTACCTTAAAATAATAAAATATAGATCAATAATTTCATGTTAATAAATAAAAAAACGATACTATAATAGGTTTAATAAAAAAAGAGAAAGAAATAATAATAATAAAACGATTTTGTTTTTCTTACAAGACAGGGGAGGTCCATTTTCTTTAAGCGCTGCATCACCTCGGCTGTCCGATCCAGCGCCCTTTCATCACGGTCGCCCAAAGTTTATAAACCACTTCCGCATCGGGCCGTCCGATCAACCATGTACAATCCCAACTGTCGGTTTGTTTATCTCCCCCGCGTCTTCTTCTTCTTCCTCACACGCCAAACCAGCAGCTAGGGTGGAGTTTTTCTTCTCTTAGGTCGGCGAGTGGACCCAGCTGTCTCTTGTTTTCCATGGGTTGGCACCGCCCCCAGCTTTCGGATGCTTCATCCACATCACCGCGCAAGCCCTGTTCTTAAGTCTCGGTTTGTACCAAAGGCAAGGAGAGTTTTTGCACCGTGTTCCCTTGAACCCTCATCCACCTCGTCGACATCTTCTGCACTTCCTCTATAAGAACCCAGCCTTAAACCTTACTTAATCTTGAGTTATTACAAGATTACACATTGAGGATCTTTTCAGGTTTAGAGTTTTAGAGAATTAGATCATAAAACTTGCATTACATTCCACATTAAAACAAAGTGGTTACATAAAAGATAGTATTAATTTTTTTCCCCATCAACGGAAACATATTTAAAAATAAAGCATGGATTCTTTCTTGACACTTCCTTGACACTATCATCATATCATGTACCTTTCCCTTGACCTGTGAAAAACATTTAAAAAAACTTGGGATGAGCATAAAAAGCTCAGTAAGGTTTATAAAAAATATATAAAGGAAACATGAGTTCATATATACATAAGAATGAAATCATACTTTACCCATAAAACATAGGCACTTTAACATACCTCATCAAATCATGAATAAAGCATAGAAATCATAAGACATAAAGGTAACTTGAGGCATTCATAACATTCTTACGTAGGGAGTAACCCTCTTGGTTACGTTTGGAATACCCATCAAAGTATATTCCCTAAATATCTTCGGAGAAACCTTAACTCCTTCGCATTACCCAATGCATTGGAGAGCTATATCGGGCTCACCCGCCCTTAGTTTATCACAGAACCACCCGTCTTTATAATAATTCCCAAGAACCATAACATAATCGTATCACATAAAACATACATAAAGGAAACATAACATTTCCACATTTCAATCACAAGATATCAATAAAACACATTAATATAATAAAAACATTATGAAAACCATTTTCAATACCAAAATAAAATAAAAGTAAAACATGGTATTTATTTTTCTTTAAAAAAAGTTATGGCTTGTAGAGGAATCCGAAACTCAAATTATGGTCATGGCGGCGGAGAATTCGTTGTCGCCGCATACGTACGACAAAAACATTCCTTTTTGTCGTTTAGTAAATGCTTCGTATAAAAAAGATTCCTTTTGGATAAACGTAAAAGTCAAAGAGGTTTATGCACCGTATAAAAGAAGGTTTTGTATAAAAAAAATATGACTCAATGAAAGGAGATTGAGACGAAGTCCCATACAAAGACGGTATCCTTGGATTAAGGATAAATCAATTACATAATTATGTGTGACAAATGAATACACGAAATATAAGTGGGTATTAAGTGTAACACAATCAGAGGACATTCACAAATAATCATAGAACGACATATTCATGGAGTACAAGTTTATCCCAAAGAATCAAAATTGGGTTAAGAAGTTCCCTTGCAAAAATTCGACAGCCTAACGGCGTCACTTCAAAATTCAGAAAAAGAGTTGATGAGAGATAAAAAGGGTATCTCATCACTTGGTCATAAAATTTATATCAATAAGGATATATAAAAACATATCCCAATATAATATTATGTGAATTAAAAGACATAACAAAATAAGTCTTTTAAAAAGAGGAGGGTGAAAGGTTCCCTCACCGACATGGGTATCTTTCGAGACATGCACCCCGTGAAAGAAGGACAATACAACATTGATGTAAATACTCATAAATGAAAGTATATTACACAATGAGTAAAATAATGGGCAGTACATACACCACTCAAAGGAAATTTTGTCAAATGTAGCATAAATCTCACGGGAATAAAAGTGAGATGAAAAATCCCTTACGAAAACTCGGCAGCCTAACGGCGCCACTTAAGACTTCCAAAATGGATTGATGAGAGGAAATAGGGTTTCTCATCATATTAACATAAAGTTTACAGAAATAGGAATATAAAATAACATCCCCCAACATAACAAAGAGGAGATTAAAAGAAGTGACATAAAGGAGAGTACTTAAAAAGAAAGAGAGAGGTTGGATCTCTTACGAAAAATTCAGCAGCCTAACGGCGCCACTCAAAACTTCCAAAATGGATTGATGAGAGAGAATAGGGCCTCTCATCATATGAACATAAAAATTATAGTAAGAGTAATATAAAAGAATATCCCAATAACAAGAAATATTATCTTTAAAAGGAATGACATAAAAGAGTGTACTTAAAAAGAAAGAGAGGTGTAGGATCCCTTACCTCAAGTCTGACTTGTCTTGTTCGTTTCTTTATATTCCTGAATAATAAACTTTGGTAAATTTATAATTACCTAAGGAACTACTTTAAATATTATTATTCAGTTCATATCACATATTTTAATGTTATAATAATTGGTTAATAATATGAGTTCATATCAGACGTTTTTGTCGATGTTTGGTACATGAGTCAAAAATTGAACTCGTTGGAAAATAATTTTCCATGTAGTTATAGGTACATCATATCCAGAATAGTATTGATGTTATAAATATCATATATATCCAGCATATATCCATTTTATACTATTCCATTGCATTTGGAGATAAAAATTAAAAGCACCGTTCATGGAGACGGTAGGCCGTACGTACGCATGAACGCTACTTTCATTTTTTGTCATATTAATGGAATTAAAACAAAATGAGAGATATATATATATGTTATAATTCCAGAATGATATCCATAATTTAGATGTAATATATTACATATATATACATTATATATATGTACTTATAATGGTACATAACATTTTGAGATAAGAAATGAAATGTACCTTTCATGGAGACGGTAAGCCGTACGTACGCATGAACGCCACTTCCATTTCTATTTCAAATTTAATGGAATTAAAACATAATGATACATAATAGTATTTAAATTCCAGTATGGTATCATATATAATATCATTAAATATATCCTTTATACGTACCATATATGGTATTAACGAATCAAATCACTTTGAGGGGGCGGTAGTCCGCACTTCCTTAAATGAAGATATCGCGTTTACCCATAATGGAAACCATAAAGGTATGCCATAAATGAAAAATACAGAAGATTAAGTAAAACATAAACATATTATATATCATATATAAATATAGTGTCATCTTAATGTCCACCTTTGAAGGTGTTAAAAGAATGTTGAACAATCATCGTTTCGGGAGGCATAAATTCACCATCCATAGAAACAGAATGTTCTTTAACCATTAGATGTAGGTGTGTGTAAGTGTAGATCGAAACCTTATTATAACAACATCCTATTATATTGAATATACTGGATTTGTTACAAAATAAATGAATAAAAAGAGTTTATGGGGTTGGAGAAGCAAAATAAAACAAAAGGACACAAGTGAAGACATTACCTTAAAATCGGGTAACTCCCTTTGGTTTGAGCTCAAAGGATTCCTTGGGAAGACTTCTACCCAAAGTGAGGCTTCAAGGAGTTATAGAGGGATGTGGAGAGACAAAATGGGCAGGTGTTGGCCGATCCAAAGGCTTTGTAAGTGTGGGTAAGGAGGTAGAGGTGGGGGCCTTTTATAAGAGGAGAGGAGGGGCACTCTTGGAAAGGTATAAAATGTAACTTTATTTTCAAATGAGTTTCCGATTTTAATGGTCCCAAAATGATGTGTTTCTAGGATAAGGTGATAAGGGTTCGAAATCCACTCATCCAATAGGTTTTGTACATGTTTAGGTCTTAGAGTTTACATTATATTTCCATTTTATTTAAATCGTTAAATAATGAGGTCATCGCTGCATCATCATGATGTCATAAATAATTTAATTTATTTAATGTCTAAAAATTATAAAAAAAAATACTATGATGTAGGAAATATTTTTTATATTTCCAATGAATATTTATAGTCCAAAAGATCATTTATGTAGACAAAGTTAAAATTATTTTACTTAGGTGATACATTCTTTGTTACATTTAACATTCTTTAAAAATAAAAAGATAAAAAGTCACTTTCTCACAAAAGTGATTCCATGGGGCCCCCAAGTTTGGCACAAGGCATCCCATGGTCGGCCATGAGACAACCAGTAGCCTTAGGACACATTTTGTGGTCATTTTTTATTATTATGATATTATCTTATTGTCTTTAACTACCCGATTACTCGTTAATCAAGATAATTAAAGATAATTACCGTCGTTACTATTTATAATGTCCAAAAACAAAAGAGTCTTAATTACATATTTTGGACCTTCTGATTCCAAATATTTAATCCATTTTACCAAATTCCAAACACATAAATTTCAATAATTAATTTAAAAAAAAAACTTCCCGTTGTCAAAACAAATAGCGGGTTTTTTAGAAACAATATTTATGAAAAGTTTGGCACTTGTTTATGCCTAATTCCAAAGTGAAATTAATCCCAATGACCATCATTGAATTACATGGTAAAAATATATTTTAATTACACTTTAAAACAAATTAAAAAGATAATATAACCATATAATTAAATTATATGAAAAAACAGTTTTGATGTAAAATGCAGTATTTTTCACTATTCATTGAAAAATGAACATTGTCAGAAAAATACCAAAAATTAACCCAAGGTAAATTTCAATGTCCCAATCATAAATAATATGTTTATTTTGAAAAATAGAGCTTATAAAATTGTCAAAAAGTGGATTTAAAAGAGGTTCTCCATTAAAAGGCGGTTAATCGACCTTTTAAAGAATATTGGAATGTTTACGCTTAAAATTGGATTCATTCGCATTTTTAATCCTATAACATTTATTTTAAGGAGTAAAAATATTTGACAAACATATATAATCATTTTTTAGTTAGTTCTGTTCATTCCCGTCATTACAACGGCTAGGCGTTAACTACCATTTAAAATAATATTATTAGAGTGCAACGTAAGATTCCCAAGAAACTCGTTGTTGCGTGTTGGGTAAACCATCGAGCATAGCATCCCCTTTAAAGTAATATTAATATTTTATTCACAAATATGGATAAATATAAAAATTTCATATTCTTTATTTACCTGGGGTGTTACATCCTTCCCCCCTTTTGGGAATTGTGTCCTCGCAATTTTAAAATTGAGCTTGGAAACATCCTTGAAAGTCCCACATCGGAACAAGAGTCGGTAAAACAATCACTTTAAAAATAAAGAAATATAAGTACAATGGTCACCCGAGTTAACCCATACTAGGATTCCAAGTATGAAAATATGGACATGGAGGAAAAAAAAAGGGTCATGTTCTGATGGAGAGTGATAGTATACATGTCTAGGAGAAAGTTAACCATAAGAAAATCACAAACTTGTGATGGGTTAAACGGTATTCGATTCCCCAGTAGGAAAAATTAACAGACAACATTTTTGTTTTAAGTTACTCTTCATTGAGGAATTTATTTTTGATCTTAAGGAAACATACTTACTTGTCATGTTGACTTTCAACTTTTACAATATTTCTAACACAAACTCATACTTTCCCCAAAAGATGAGTATTTAGGAAGACTTGTTCACATTAAGAGTACTATAATCAACTTCTAGAGGATCACCTAATCCACAAAAGAGAACTATATACTTCCCATGTCTTTTGACTTTAACCAAAACCAAAACCAAAAAGTTTAGTACAAGATCAGATAATCCAGAAAAGGATAACCCTTTATAAAAAGAAAATCTATTCTTAATCTCCAAAATTTGTCCAACAAAACCCAAAGTTCAACAAGGACCATTCGATGAACAATTTGTCCATAAAATTCTTCAATGTAAACCAAACTAAGATTGAAACCCAAATATTTGAAGGATTTAGTCACATAGTCTTCCAAGTTAAATCGTAACATTTATCTCCAAACAACATCGGTTTCTCTTAATGTCTCGTATTGAAAAGTAATTAACCTAATCACATATCCTCCATGATAGGTTAATAAATTTCCATAGGTAACCCAAAATCAACTTACTATTAATTCATAAAATCATCTAACTAAAAATAATCATTTAAACTAACCAGGTACTTCACGTAGTCCAGTGGTAGGTGATAAATACCAGTCGCACTTTAGTTGTGGGTTCGATTCCCGCAGCTTTGTCCGATGCGACGGGTTGTCACACGGTCTGTGTGTTGTCCTTTTTCCAAAACTATATAATTCTTAAAAAATTCCCCAAAATGAGATAAAATCTTCAAAAATGATCATAACATATTTTATCCTCAAGTTTATCTCTTGCCTTCCATTTTCCATCATAACATATAATAACCCATAATTACCTCAAAAGTAAGGATCATATAAACTCTAATGGTTACCTTTATAATTATTACCTGAACTTCCACATCGATTGGTCATCTCGTACATGATGCATTACAGATCATACCAAGGTTCAAGTGGTTGATCATGACTCCTTGATAGTTGGTTTAGAACAACCACGAGTTTCCTCATTAAATCCCCCATTTTTATCTAGTATCTTAATCAGAGAACCACCACAGTTTCCTTCAAACCTGTTGCCTCTTTGGTACCTTCTAGATCTATCCATTCACTAAAAACAGAAATGTCAGTGAAAGTATATCAAAAAAACAATCATGTACTAATGAGGAAGATAAACACTAAGATATACTTACTCATTCACTTTATCTAAAAACTATGACTCTTTCTAAAATCCTAGCCAATATGGTAATGTCACTTATGCTTAAAGAATACCCTAACCTCTAAAGTTATCTAAACCGACCTCTGATACCAACTATAAGACCCCAGCCTTAAACCTTACTTAATCTTGAGTTATTACAAGATTTCACATTGAGGATCTTTTCAGGTTTAGAGTTTTAGAGAATTAGATCATAAAACTTGCATTACATTCCACATTCAAACAAAGTGGTTACATAAAAGATAATATTCATTTTTTCCCCATCAACGGAAACATATTTAAAAATAAAGCATGGATTCTTTCTTGACACTTCCTTGACACTATCATCATATCATTTACCTTTCCCTTGACCTGTGAAAAACATTTAAAAAAACTTGGGATGAGCATAAAAAGCTCAGTAAGGGTTATAAAAAATATGGAAAGGAAACATGAGTTCATATATACATAAGAATGAAATCATACTTTACCCATAAAACATAGGCACTTTAACATACCTCATCAAATCATGAATAAAGCATATAAATCATAAGACATAAAGGTAACTTGAGGCATTCATAACATTCTTACGTAGGGAGTAACCCTCTTGGTTACATTTGGAATACCCATCAAAGTATATTCCCTAAATCTCTTCGGAGAAACCTTAACTCCTTCGTGTTACCCAATGCATTGGAGAGCTATATCGGGCTCACCCTCCCATAGTTTATCACGGAACCACCCGTCTTCATAATAATGCCCAAGAACCATAACATAATCGTATCACATAAAACATACATAAAGGAAACACAACATTTCCACATTTCAATCACAAGATATCAATAAAACACATTGATATAATAAAAACATTATGAAAAATATTTTCAATACCAAAATAAAAGAAAAGTAAAACATGGTATTTATTTTTCTTTTAAAAAAAGGTATGGCTTGTAGAGCAAGCCGAAACTCAAATTATGGTCATGGCGGCGGAGAAGTCGTTGTCGCCGCATACGTACGACAAAAACATTCCCTTTTTTCGTTTAGTAAACGCTTCGTATAAAAAAGATTCCTTTTGGATAAACGTAAAAGTCAAAGGGGTTTATGCACCATATAAAAGAAGGTTGTGTATAAAACAAAATATGCCTCAATGAAAGGAGATTGAGACGAAGTCCCATACAAAGACGGTATCCTTGGATTAAGGATAAATCAATTACATAATTATGTGTGACAAACGAATACATGAAATATAAGTGGGTATTAAGTGTAACACAATCAAAGGAAATTCACACATAATCATAGAACGACATATTCAAGGAGTACAAGTTTATCCCAAAGAATCAAAATTGGGTTAAGAAGTTCCCTTTCAAAAATTCGACAGCCTAACGGCGTCACTTCAAAATTCAGAAAAAGAGTTGATGAGAGATAAAAAGGGTATCTCATCACTTGGTCATAAAATTTACACCAATAAGGATATATAAGAACATATACCAACATAATAGTATGTGAATTAAAAGACATAACAAAAGAAGTCTTTTAAAAAGAGGAGAGTGAAAGGTTCCCTCACTGACATGGGTATCTTTCGAGACATGCACCCCGTGAAAGAAGGACAATACAACATTGATGTAAATACTCATAAATGAAAGTATATTACACAATGAGTAAAATAATGGGCAGTAAATACACCACTAAAAGTAAATTTTGGCAAATGTAGCATAAATCTCACGGGAATAAAAGTGAGATGAAAAATCTCTTACAAAAACTCGGCAGCCTAACGGCGCCACTTAAGACTTCCAAAATGGATTGATGAGAGGAAATAGGGTCTATCATCATATTAACATAAATTTTACAGAAAGAGGAATATAAAATAACATCCCCCAACATAACAAAGAGGAGCTTAAAATAATTGACATAAAGGAGAGTACTTAAAAAGAAAGAGAGAGGTTGGATCTCTTACGAAAAATTCGGCAGCCTAACGGCGCCACTCAAAACTTACAAAATGGATTGATGAGAGAGAATAGGGCCTCTCATAATATGAACATAAAAATTATAGTAATAGTAATATAAAATAATATCCCAATAACAATAAATATGAGCTTTAAAAGGAATGACATAAAAGAGTGTACTTAAAAAGAAAGAGAGGTGTAGGATCCCTTACCTCAAGTCCAACTTGTCTTGTTTGTTTCTTTATATTCCTGAATAATAAAATTTGGTAAATTTATAATTGCCTAAGGACCTACTTTAAATATTATTATTCAGTTAATATCACATATTTTAATGTTATAATAATTGGTTAATAATATGAGTTCATATCAGACGTTTTTGTCGATGTTTGGTACATGAGTCAAAAATTGAACTCGTTGGAAAATTATTTTCCATGTAGTTATAGGTACATCATATCCAGAATAGTATTGATGTTATAAATATCATATATATCCAGAATATATCCATTTTATACTATTCCATTGCATTTGGAGATAAAAATTAAAAGCACTGTTCATGGAGACGGTAGGTCGTACATACGCATGAACGCTACTTTCATTTTTTGTCATATTAATGGAATTAAAACAAAATGAGATATATATATATATGTTATGATTCCAGAATTATATCCATAATTTAGATGTAATATATTATATATATATCCATTATATATATGTACTTATAATAGTACATAACATTTTGAGATAAGAAATGAAATGTACCGTTCATGGAGACGGTAAGCCGTACGTACGCATGAACGCTACTTCCATTTCTATTTCATATTTAATGGAATTAAAACATAATGATACATAATAGTATTTAAATTCCAGTATGGTATCATATATAATATCATTAAATATATCCTTTATACGTACCACATATGGTATTAACGAATCAAATCACTTTGAGGGGGCGGTAGTCCGCACTTCCTTAAATGAAGATATCGCATTTACCCATAATGGAAACCATAAAGGTATGCCATAAATGAAAAATACAGAAGCTTAAGTAAAACATAAACATATTATATATCATATATAAATATAGTGTCATCTTAATGTCCACCTTTGAAGGTGTTAAAAGAATGTTGAACAATCATTGTTTCGGGAGGCATAAATTCACCATCCATAGAAACAGAATGTTCTTTAACCATTAGATGTAGGTGTGTGTAAGTGTAGATCGAAACATTCTTATAAAAACATCATAGTATGTTGAAGATACTGTATTTGTTACAAAATAAATGAATAAATAGAGTTTATGGGGTTGGAGAAGCAAAATAAAACAAAAGGACACAAGTGAAGATGTTACCTTAAAATCGGGTAACTCCCTTTGGTTTGAGCTCAAAGGCTTCCTTAGGAAGACTTCTACCCAAAGTTAGGCTTCAAGGAGTTAGAGAGGGATGTGGAGAGACAAAATGGGCAGGTTTTTGCCGAGCCAAAGGCTTTGGAAGTGTGGGTAAGGAGGTAGAGGTGGGGGCCTTTTATAAGAGGAGAGGAGGGGCACTCTTGGAAAGGTATAAAATGTAACTTTATTTTCAAATGAGTTTAGGATTTTAATGGTGCAAAATTGATGTGTTTCTAGGATAAGGTGATAAGGGTTCGAAATACACCCATCCAATAGGTTTTGGACATGTGTAGGTCTTAGAGTTTACATTATCTTTCCATTTTATTTAAATCGTTAAATAATGAGGTCATCACTGCATCATCATGATGTCATAAATAATTTAATTTATTTAATGTCTAAAAATTATAAAAAAAATACTATGATGTAGGAAATCTTTTTAGATTTCCAATGAATATTTATAGTCCAAAAGATTATTTATGTAGACAAAGTTAAAATTATTTTACTTAGGTGACACATTCTTTGTTACATTTAACATTCTTTAAAAATAAAAAGATAAAAAGTCACTTTCTCACAAAAGTGATTCCATGGGGCCCCCAAGTTTGGCACAAGGCATCCCATGGTCGGCCATGAGACAACCAGTAGCATTATGACACATTTTGTGGTCATTTTTTATTATTACGATATTATCTTATTATCTTTAACTACCCGATTACTCGTTAATCAAGATAATTAAAGATAATTACCGTCGTTATTATTCATAATGTCCAAAAACAAAAGAGTCTTAATTACATAATTTGGACCTTATGATTCCAAATATGTAATCCATTTTACCAAATTCCAAACACATAAATTTCAATAATTAATTTAAAAAGAACTTCCCGTTGTCAAAACAAATAGCGGGTTTTTTAGAAACAATATTTATGAAAAGTTTGGCACTTGTTTATGACTAATTCCAAAGTGAAATTAATCCCAATGACCATAATTGAATTATATGGTAAAAATATATTCTAATTACACTTTAAAATAAATTAAAAAGATAATATAACCATATAATTAAATTATATGAAAAAACATTTTTGATGTAAAATGTTGTATTTTTCACTATTCATTGAAAAATGAACATTGTCAGAAAAATACCAAAAATTAACCCAAGGTAAATTTCAATGTCCCAATCATAAATAATATGTTTATTTTGAAAAATAGAGCTTATAAAATTGTCAAAAAGTGGATTTAAAAGAGGTTCGCCATTAAAAGGCGGTTAATCGACCTTTTAAAGAATATTGGAATGTTTACGCTTAAAATTGGATTCATTCGCATTTTTAATCCTATAACATTTATTGTAAGGAGTAAAAATATTTGACAAACATATATAATCATTTTTTAGTTAGTTCTGTTCATTCCCGCCATTACAACGGCTAGGCGTTAACTACCATTTAAAATAATAGTATTAGAGTGCAACGTAAGATTCCCAAGAAACTCGTTGTTGCGTGTTGGGTACACCATCGAGCATAGCATCCCCTTTAAAGTAATATTAATATTTTATTCACAAATATGGATAAATATAAAAATGTCATATTTTTTATTTACCTGGGGTGTTACATCCTCTCCTCCTCTCCGAGCGAAGATAAGGGATCAAGTTTACTTTGTGTTTTTTTTTCAATTTCGGTATATATATATATACCTTGTATATACACCTATATAAGGCCACGAGAACCGCTGTTTTCTTTTTCCTCTTCCTGCATGGAGGATTAAACCGGGGTAAGGGAGATCCTCTTGTTTTCATTTCATCTGCTTCGGTGAATACACGGTTATATATATATATACTTCATTTATATGTGAATATAAATATATATAAGGGCCTTAAGAACTGGTTATACTATTCTCCTCTTCCAGAATTCAACCGAGATAAAGGAAGTTTTTGGGGTTTGTTTTATTTCGGTTTTAATGGTTGCATTTACCTATATACACTTTGTGTGTAAATATATATGTATTCATACATATATAAGATGATACATGCATATGTACACATTTCTTTTACATGTATATAACCCTTGCTTTACTCTGCCTTATGAAAAATGGAAATTTCGGGTAATTTTATGAACATGTAAGATTATACAAGTATATTAAGAATATAGATATATATGTACATGAGATTATATAAATGTATATGTACATCTATGTGCGAACATAAGTGACGAGCTTGATTATCTGTTTTAAAATTTATCACAATATAACAAGATGATTTATTAAAATTATATTTACCCATAAATAGTATTATTTCAAGAATAAGACCAAAATTATTTTTATACATGATTATGTATATGATGGAGTTTAAGGATAAGTTTGATATAAATAGTTCTTCCAACTGAAAATTTCATTTATCAGCATTTTTTACAATTCATATTTTTTTTGTGAAAATGTGTGGTGTGAACCCCTTAATCATCTACATGTGGTCAGGTGAATGTGTATTTATAAGTTCAATTTTCCAAAACCCTGATTCAATTAATAATTATCAGGACTAGTTTATATTTTGACACATATAAGGATTCTAATAATTTTAATGGATGCTAAGCTGATATGTATGTTGCACCAGTGGACTAGCTTAATGTGCAAAGTTATTCTAGCATGTGCCCTCAATGAAATTTATACTTTTAAAGAATGAGTTTCATCATGTTTTAAAGAGATGAACTATGAATTTATGGGTTTATATTATCAGGTTATTTATTATTCAATGTTAATCCCGTTGTAGTGAATGTTAGCAGTTAATTTAATTTATTTAGTTCGGTGACATATTAATCACAATATCTAATGCCAAATGTGTTTCCTTAAATTTTTCATTTTCGTGGTATAATAATTTTAAGGATTTCATAATTTATCACCTCATGTGGCAATCCTAATCATCCATCATTTTATGTACTTTTAACTATGTAAATATATGTGCATTTTCACAGTATTGAATAAACTTCCCCCACACCCAGTTATCAGCATGTGTATTAGATATGAACGGACTTGTTTTTAACTTGGTGTTATGATTCTTTGAAATTTTAAGGTGTTTATGTTCATTTTAAGGTTTCCTTTAAGCCCATGATTTCAATTGTTAAGTTAATATCTTATGTGTACGTATTTTTAGCACGTACGTCTTAGTTTTATTAATGATTGTACTGTCTTCCTGACTATGAAAACGCATGTAAAATGGATTGTGAGTAATGAATGTAAGAATGAGACCCTATGAATGTAAGACCATGTCAAGATATGTGAGGGATGTATTGGACTTAAATGATTATGGACGGGTTCACCTGGAATTATATAGTGCTCAAATGCATTGGGTAAAGGATGAGTCTCATGAGACGTTATGTGCGATGGTCTTGGCGGTTAGCCTTGGCATGTGCTACCATGGAAATAGGATGGGCAGTTAGCCTTGACCCGTATTAAGTATGTTTTATGGTCTTGACGCAAGGTCTTGACAAAGTCTGGCATTATACATTCCCTCTGCATGTGATGATAAATGGTCAACTGGGGGTTAGTTCAACTAACAGGACATCCCCTAGTTGGAAATTCCCTTGACTATGAGAATGAAATTATGAAATAAGAACTGTAACACATGTGGTATGTTTTTATAAGAACCTCATGTGCCAATGTATCATGGTATGAATGTCTCCCCTGCTTACACACAATCTTTTAGAACTGAAGTAATTTTGGTTGTAAGTTATGCATCATCTATTCTCCACATGCTTGCGCTCTCTGATTTATGTCTTCTTTAAATCTTATTTTAAGTACGTACTCCTTCTATGTGCAAGTGGTTTTCAAAAATGTAGGATTTACATGTTTTAAGAAAAGATAATGCTTTTTTTAGTGAAGTGTTTTATTATCTTCAAAATGACTGCTTTGAGAAAGAATTTTCTTAAAATGTTTTAAAACCCCTTACTGGGCATATTTTACTCACCCTATGTTTTCGTTTTAAAATTTTTCAGGCGTGTATTTGTACTAGAGAAGTTTTCAGAAGCAGCTGGTTTCCTAGAATCCTGAGCCTCGCGATCTTCTGTAGTATGGGACATGATGTATTATTGTAACTATTTGTAATAAATTTTTAGTACATCATGCCCCATGGGCACCCAGGAATCGGGGTCCCTACAGTATTATCACAATAAAATGTAATGGGATCTTTACTACTAGGCACCACATCAAGATCCTAGAAAAAGTTCTGAATCCAGATGGATTACTTGGCTACATCAGAAGCTACTATATATTCATACTCCACTGTAGAATCAATGAAAACTGGCTTCTTTGAACTCTTCCATCTCACAGATCCTCCATTGAGACAGAAAACATATCCTAATTATGACTTCAAATCATTCTGATCTGTTTAAAATGCAACATCAGCATACCCTATTATGAAAATCTCCTCACCTCCTCCATACACCAAGAATATATCCTTAGTTCTTTTCAGATACTTAAGGATATTCTTGACAGTAGTCCAATGTTTTTCTCTTGGATTTTCTTGATATATGCCTACCATGCTTAGTGCATAAGCAACTTCAAGTATAGTACATAACATGGAATACATGATATATCCTATCGCTAAAGTGTATGGAATCTTACTCATCATATCTTTCTCATATTGTGTTTGGGGACACATTTTCTTGGAAATATGTATACCATGTGACATTGGAACCAATCCCCTCTTAGATTGTTTCATACTAAATCTCTTTAGTATCTGGTCAATGTATGTACTTTGACTCAGTCCAAGAATCCTCTTAGATCTATCACAAATGATCTTTATCCCTAGAATGTAGGTTGCTTCACTTAAGTCTTTCATGGATAAGCACTTGTTCAACCGGTCCTTGACTGACTGAAAGACTGGTATGTTATTTCTAATAAGCAATATGTCATCAACATACACTACTAGGATAACGACTGCATTCCCATTAAACCACTTGTAAACACATGGCTTGCATTCATTCTTAATGAAACCAAATTCTCTTATGCCTTCATAAAATCAAATGTTCCATGATCTGGATGCTTGCTTTAATCCATAAGTGGATCTCTATAACTTGCATACCCTTTAGCATCACCTAGTATCACAAACCCTTTTGGTTGTGTCATATAGACATCTTCCTGAAGGTTCCCATGAAGGAATGCAGTTTTGATATCATCTTCCAAATCTCATAGTCATGGAAAGCTAATATGTCAAGTATGATTCTTATGGATTTAAATATGGAAACTGGTGAAAAGGTTTCATTATATTCAATTCCTTGATGTTGTTTAAAACCTTTATCCACTAGCCTTGATTTATAGGTACTAACTTGACCTTCCATGTCCATTTTCTTTTTGAATGCCCATTTACACCCAACCGACTATACATCAATTGGTGCATCGACCAGAACCCAAAATTGGTTCTAATACATGGAATGCATCTCAGAATTCATAGATTCTATACATCTTAAAGCTTCTAAGATCTCTACTACTTCATTGTAGGAGAGAGGTCTGTCATTGTCCAACAATAACGAGTCACCTTCCTTAGTGATAAGGAAACCATATCTCTCTGGTTCCCCTACCTCTCTTATGCTCCTACGCAGTACTTGTGTTTCAGGAACTACCTCTTCCACAAGGACCTATGGGACTTGTTCCTATACCAACTCTTGTGTATCTTGAGCACCAAATTCATTTAATTCAATCTTGATCCCACTATCCTTTTTAGGATATGCTCCCTCTCAAGAAAGACAACCTATTTGGAAATAGTCACTTTATTGTCTGAGGGTTTTTATAGGTAGTATCCATTTATTTCCTTGGGATACCCTATAAAGATACACTTCATAACCCAGGGTGCTAGTTTGTTTCCTGAGAAATTCTTAACAAATGCCTCGCATCCCTATACATGTGTATGCGACAAAGTGGGTTCTTTTCCACTCCATATCTCAAAGGGAATCCCATTTTCCGCCTTAGTTGGTACTTGGTTTAATGTGTATGTCGTGGTTTGCAGTGCATATCCCCAAAAGAATAATGGAAGATCTGCATGACTCATCATCGACCTTACCATGTCCAACAAGGTACGGTTCCTCCTTTCACTAACACCATTCCACTATGGTGTCTAAGGTGTAGTGAGTTGAGATAGAATCACAGACTCCTATAAAAGGTTGATAAACTCTTGGTTAAGATATTCTCCACCTCAATCCGGTCGAATCTTCTTTATCTTCTTACAAATCTGATTATCTACTTCATTATTGAACTCCTTGAATTTCTCAAAGGACTCAGACTTATACCTCATAAAGTAAAAATAGCCATATCTACTCAAGTCATCAGTAAAAGTAATAAAGCAAGAATATTCACCTCTAGCTTCTACTGAAAATGGTCCACACACATCAGTGTGTGCCAATCCTAGAAGCTCTGTGGCCCTTTCACTCTGTCCACCAAATAGTGGTTTGTTCATTTTCCCTTGTAAACAAGCATGACATCTATCAAGTGGTTTTAGCTCAAAAGATTCTAAATAACCATATTGATAGAGATTTGTCAGGCGCTTCTCGTTTATATGACCAACGCGGTGATACTGCAACTGGTGTTATATGAGTCATGTGAACTAGGTTCGTTATCAATTTCCAACACTTGGTTATTGTAATTTAATACATACAGAGCATTATTTAAATGTGTCATACCATAACATATGTTGTCCTTATAAAGTAACAACATTTATTTCTAAAAATGAAAATAAATCCATCTGTATTTAAACTTGATACAAAAATTATGTTCTTGGTAACACTAGGTACATAATAACAGCCATGTAAAACCAAAATAATTCTCATTAGTAATGTGAGGTGGTAGTCACCAATGGTAAGAGCATCCAACCTCGCATCATTGGCAGCTCATAGATCCACCTCTCCTCTAGAAATTTTTTGGAATATACTTGGTTCCTGCATTTGAATACATATGTGATCCCCACAAGCTGTATCTAATACCCAATGTGTAAAAATGGAAAGATTTCACTCGATAATGAATGCACCTTTGGCTTCCCCTTACCTCTGGGTGTAGTTCCTCTTCCAATGGCCTGACTTGCCACATGCAAAGTATACTGCCTCATTTTCCTTTCCCTAGCTCTGGATATTCTTCTTCTTGGTCGGACAGTGCTCAGAGGCTTTAGATTGTTTATAAATCTTAGGCCCCTTTTCCTTGTCCTTCCTCTTTCTATTCATCATAAGGACTGTGGGTTTTTCACGCCCCATGTCCTTATTAACTTGGTGAATCATGGTAAGAAGCTCCAATAGAATCTTTTCATTATTTCTCATATTATAATTCATAATAAAACTAGATAAGGTCTTAGGCAATGATGATAGTATGAGCTCTATATGCAACTCATCTGGGAATTTAATTCATAAGATGTTTAGACGCTCAATATAGCCAATAAGCTTGACTACATGTGGTCCAGCTGGCGCAGACTCTCCAAGCTTAGTAGTGAATAAAGCGTTGGAGATCTCATACCTCTCTTATCTCATCTTCTCTTGATAAAGATCCCAAAGGTGAGACATCATGGTATAAGAATCCATTTCCTCATGTTGCTTCAAGATCTCATGGATGATATCATGAGGCACTGAACATTTGTAGCATCGTTAAGATATTTCTTGTATATAGAGAGTTCCTCATCACTTGCCTCATTTCTAGGAGCAACAGGTAAAGGCTCTTCCAGTACATAAAGTTTCCCCTCATGGAAAAGGATAACCTGAATGCACCTTTTCCACTCTTGGAAATTAGTGCTGATAAGAAGGTTTTCCTTCTCGAGTATGGATCGCAATGATATGTTTGATGTCATTTTGAATGTTGTTTCTAAAAATCAAGATAAACAAAATTTTAGTACTTTATCTTGATAAATATAAACAAATAAATTAATTAATAACTATTAGTCTCCCACTATTTTGTCAAAACCCAATAGCCCTCACCATTGGCTTTGGAATATCCTACTACTTGGACATTCTAGCGGCAAGGATCCATATTGCCCTTTGCACTACCCCAACTAGGGTTGGTCAAGCAGCTTGAAAGGTTTTAGGTAGGCATTCTAAATTCCAATTGCATTAAATCACAGCTCCTTGATCTGTTGAGTGGACTCCTCAATCCTGAAATCCTTAATTATGAATTTCCTCAACCTATGCCTCTCAGTTACACCAAGTCCTGCTAGGGCAGTCAACCCTTGATGTAAACTAAGTTATGTCAACCTAAAACATAAAATGAGAATTCTCTGATAATTGAAAGCACCCCAAATAGGGTTGGTCAAGCACTTTGAACTATGGTTCGATTCTAACTAAAGTAATGGGAGGCTATACCGACTTAATATTTAATTGAGGGATTTTATCCTTTATGTGTAAATTTCCACTTATTATATTTTCACATGCTTGTTAATGTTAAGTGGGATATACTTAAGTGATTAACCATGTATAGATAATATTTATGCATAAGCTATTTTTATTTTAGCTCCATCTTGTATGCTTGTTAGTTCATTAATTATGTGATCATGTCAAACATCCATAATGAATAACTATACAACGGATAGAAATAAAATAAAGGGTATGATCGTGAGCTTTACTATTGGTTAGTCTATCTAGCGGTTGATAAAATAACCCCGACCTAGAGGTGAAACACTTTGAACCGTTTAAGGTTCGTGATTACATCTTTCTACCTATCCACCTTTGCATTTCCTTAGATTGGTTTCGTCTCGACTCCTAACTTGAACCGCCTCTACTAGCTTGGGAGATCCATCCATTACATATGCTTTTAACTCACACGCAGGTGAGGGGTAAAAGGGGGTTTACATAAAAGAAACTATGAGCACGCAGACCCTACATATTAATGAGGAGATGGCATGTAGGCCAACAATTTTATTTTAATAAATAAATTAAAAGGGAACCAGTCACATGCAAAGGTCTAGTCTAGCTCATGATCATCCACATACATGCAACAAATTACACATTTAATAAAACTAGCATTCAATTTTTTAATCGTTCTTATTAAGATAAATTATACTCAAATTGATTAATCATTGTCTTTAATTAAACAATCCTTTTTATCTTAATCATTTTCTATATTTTCTTGAGATTCTCATCCATAACCTTGTACATAACTTGTACCTTGGAAGCAACCTGGTGAATACTCATCCAAAACTACCCAGCATGTATTTATACTTATATACACTTTATTCTTTGTGACATGTAGCATGCATGCAGAATTATAATTGTAATACAACTCATACATGATGTGAAGATCTTTGAACATTATGCAGATGTTAATTAATCATTTATATATATATATGTGTGTGTGTGTGTGTGTGTATGTATGTATGTATGTATATATATATATGTGTGTATATATCAAACACCTATCACATGTTGTGTCCCAGCTTTACGCCCACATGAAGGTACATGTCTAAAGGGTTACATAATATAATAATAAATTTTTAAATTTGTGTAATCTGGAAATAGTACATGGTGTGTAGATCCAACTACATAGCGTGTACCATCCTCACCATCCATCTGAAGTACACGCCTAGGGAAATGGTGTGTTAGGTGTACTTTGGAAATCTTTGGAGTACACAGCGTGTCCAGTGGGCCACACGCCATGTAGACTTCGCATTACACGGTCACCAACCGGGCAAGCCGTGTATGGGATACACAACTTGAACCCGACCTGAAGGGACTACACGCCATGTCTAGTGGGCCACACAGCGTGTAGTCCGACTGACTGTGCACCATTCTATCCTGGTCAACACATGGTGTAAGAATTAACTACACTGTGTTTCATTAATGCACACGGCTTGAGTGATTACCGAATTACTCCTGATGCATTTAACACAAATACACGGTGTGTAGATCTGACTACACGGTGTGTATTCTAGTGTTATCTGGACAGAACCGTCAGCACCTCCAGATGAGATCCTCAATTTAATTTTAATCATAAAATTATTTGTTTCTGTTAGATCTGTGAGAAATGATAAGGGAGGAACAAATCTCGAAATTCAGATTACAAGAACGATTAAACATGAATTGACAACCTAAATTATTAAACCGTAAATCATTAATGAATTTTTTAAATAATTATAAATGAAAATATGACCGCTCTGATACCACTTATAGGTTTCGGGCGCAGCGGAAGCGCATGATGGGCGTGTACTCAACTTTGCACCGGGATCAATACGACGATGAACACTAGTATCCACAGAATTGAATCAAAGATAAAAGAAAAAGGAGAGAACCCCGAACCAAGAAAAGAGGATCAACGTATTTTGTTTATAATTAATTTAATTAAATTATAGAATTACCTTCAAGGTGGTTCTTTCTTTGTTGATGCATCTGACCACGGGTCTGAGGTGCAACTTCATTGCGATGTAGAATCCAAGGATATGAATCCTCTAGCGGTGATCCACACATGCTTCATGTATCTCCAGACATTACCGAATGAGTCTCTCAGTGATAGCGTGGAAGATCTTTGCGCTTGCGATGTCCGTCTTCGATCGCCTTGAGAATCGATTCCAAAGCGTTCTCCTTGATCCGGTGGAGGAGGATCTATCTCGTTATTGAGTGTTCTTGTAGAGGGAAGAGTTCTTTAGGCTTGAGAGTTTTTCTCCAAGGATGTTGTGCACACAACAATTGGTTAGCCGGTGGAATGACCCATTGGCTTATATAGAGAATAATAACATAACAGAGAATTTAATTCACTAGGTAATAATAAATAATTAGTACAGGTGTCGTTACTTAATTTATTATTCCATATAAAAACTCCATGTCAAATAATAATAACAATGTTATTATTTCTATGACATTTGTTTGACGAATTTAATTCACCAGGTAATGATAAATAATTAGCAAAGGTTTCGTTACTTAATTTATTATTTCATGTGAAAATCCAATGTCAAATAATAATAGTAATGTTATTATTTCCATGACATGTGCTTAACTTGCATGTTATATTTAAATATTATTTAACTAAATAATATTTAATATTATTTCTCATCGGACCCATAACTTGGTCTGTCAATCCTCCTCAATATTTACCAGGCCTTGAATAATGACTATTTATTTATTAAATAAATATAACTGCATTATTCACCGATAAATAAATATTTTGTCAGCAATCTATTCTCTCGAATAACTAGTGATGAAATAAATACGATCAGACATACTTGAATAATTATTAAAACGCAATCAGAAATAATATTTATTCAACTTGTTAAATAAATTATTTAACTGAGATATTGGCTACACTTAGTGTGTAACCCTCTAGGCCTTTTTTCGTTGGTATTAGGCGGGCTTGCCTAAAGTTAAAGATTACTATCTAGCAACGGGTCAAGGCACCCAAGAAAAAGAAGTTGATGTCGCAACGACATGTCACCTCATACGAACGCTTACCATGTAATATAATCCTTTAGTCCTAATATCTCCTATCAAGCGGGTTGCATGCAAGTGTCATCAACTCATGTGCTCGATTTCTCATTATTTGACTTCCCAGAATTGAACTTGCCTAGAAAACACTATGGACATGGATTTAGTTAGGCTATATCATTCTCATCAAAGGGCATGAGATATCTACTTCTGTAGAAGTGACAAATCCTTTCTCGCATTATTCATTAATGGGGTATTACTCGTGACACACTCAATATATCCTACCTCGCCGTGAACATTTGTTATCGCGGTTTTCATCAATACATCTAAGTGTGTGAGTCATAATACTCATTAATAATAATATTAAAGTTTAAGGATCAACACACACGTCCGTAGATAGGGGCATCCAATGACACTTATGAATGTGGATTTCCTACTGGCGGGTCTTGTTCTCATAACATCCTTCTGGATATTACCAAGGGCGCACACCATGAGAAGGTGCCTCAAAGTTTCATGAGTCCCCACCCTTGATAGCCTGTATCATTTGTGTTCATTCAAATGATATCATTCGGTCATAGAACATATATTCAAGAATAGTGTCATGGCACTTCCGGGCTCTCATCATAGCAAGGACCCGCTACGACCTTTTAGTACGACATCTATTCTTAGGACATTATCACATATTATGTCACGCATAAGAACAATCATAATGTGATAAGTAGTTTGTTTAATATTCATCCAACGAATAAAGGTTTATCATAAAGTACAAAAGAAGTTGGTTTTTAGGGCACCAACTCCAACAGGTTTTGGCTTATGTTTGGAAACTACTGGACCTTGGGATGTGTTCCCCTCTAGTAGCTCGTGCATGAGGATGTTGTAGGTTATGGTTGTTATACCATGTTTCACCGAGTACTGTTATCATGGGATTCATGGGCGTCATCTATAAGGTCAAGTGACTGTTGTTTGTCAACCCTGATTAGACGGGTTAGTACTCCCTAGATTCGTTGAGAGACCAGGTGGGACGTGCCACTAGATTGACTAGTTTAGAGCAATCAATTGGTTATTGACTATGGAGTTGCACCACATGTCGGGGGTGAGTCCGAATTGAGTACCTCTAGGGGTTGCTCTAGATATGTTTAGGAAATGTCTGTGATTATCTATTTGTATGTTCTGTTTTATTTTTGGTGCTTGTTGGTTATTAGTCCTAGTTTATGCCTGCTTGTTTTGTTTCCTTTATCATCAACATAGTTCCCTTTGGGCGATTTGGTATGGATTTGTAACTGGATTTGGGTTTTGAACTAAGTTTTGGAAAGTGAAACTGCTTTTAAAAAGGAAAGTTGCGTGTGTGGTTTTAAAAAGGGAATTTATGGAAAGTTATGTTTGGGTGCTTAAAATGATTAAAAACCTATTTTATGTATGTATTTTAAACTAGTGTTTGTGAACTGTTTCGGGGAATGAAATACATAGACTTTGTGATGATTGCCTACTGAGCTGTTAAGCTCACACCCTACTTATGCCACTTGGTGTCGGTTGACCCGAGCTGTTTTGCAGGTTCAGGTTCCTGGTTCGGTTTGCCTTTGGAGCAGGTTGGTCTTTTGGTTGGTGATGACTAAAAGGTCATGTGGAGATCGTGTTGGTGTGATTTGGTTTTAGTTTTGTATTTAGTTATCTATTTTGTTCAGCAGTTGTTGTGTTTGGATCAGTTTGTATATGGATTGATATTCAGTTGTTGTTAGTTTTGATGTGTGTTCAGTTTGATTATTTATCCTAGTTGTTTCTTTTTGGGCTAAATTGTTCTCATTGGTTTATTTTGATGCCCAACGCTATTTGTCAGCCCGTGGGGATTGGGTATACCCTTCGGGCCTTGTCTCGGACCGGGGATGGTGTCGAAATTGGATGGCGGCTTGGATTGGTTCGTGACACAAAAAGATCCTTACCTCATGGGGAAACCTGAGATCTTACAAAACCCCGCTATATTAGTAACATATTTTAATTATAAATAGTGACAATAGTAAACCAGTACATGTGATTGGTCTCCTTGTGAGATTGACCCTAGGCTATGCATTATATTGTGTACTTAAGAAAATGAGAAATTTATTGAGGTGAGATTCATGACAAGCCGCCTCTTATCATGTATATTTTCCCTTTCTAATTAGTTTTAAAAAAAATTAAGTGTTGTTAGTAAATCACATATTGTTTATTATTACTCATATATTACTCGTTTCAATTACATGTACATTTCTTTAGTGGATTAAAATTCCAAGGATTATTGATTCGTTGGCACTCATCCGAATGTGTTATGTTATGCAAATGTTATATTTATAAATGTTGTAACGATAATTGATAATTTCAATGTGCAGATAGTTGTTAAACAGTGACATTTAATTATTATTTGTATTTTGTCTATGATGATACGCATCATATTGATTTTGGTGATGATTTTACTATATAATTGTGTTTTTATTTGACTGCTGTGGTATAAATAGCGGGTGCATCAGTCAACAATGACATTTATCGTCACCAACTTTGTTAGTGCTTATCTAAAGTTGAGAATCCTCCTTTTTAGCATTGAAAAGGGGGGATTTTATTGTAGTGTTGGTCTTGCTTTATTTGAATTCATCTCATGCAATCATTCATTCATAATGATAATTTTTGTTCCAATACAATTCCTTATGAAATCTTTAATGACCATTGAAGCTTCAGTGATTCGAGGTTTACTTTTATCAAGAACCTTACAATATGAATGCTCTATTCTCTATAATTGTTGAATGAGGTTCATCTAGTTAATCATATCATTCCATTGGGTGAGAAATTATTGACCTATTCATATATTCATTTATTCCATACGGGTTAAACTCTGTAAGTCTGTTCTTATTTTTTAAAGTAATGTATTAATAGTTCATTCATTATTGATCATTATTCCAAGTATTTCTTAGCCATTTTTATCATAAGAATGTATTGAACGGTATTAGTAGACACAAATTTAGAGTCATTTTGTGCACCGGTGAGTCTTATTAAACAAATAAGATAATGTGATTGAAGTGTTTTTATCTTTTAGGGGCAATGACAACTATTGATCAAGACGGAGTCTTGATTCTAGTTAAGGACCCTCCGCATTTTAGAATAAGATGAAATCTTATTTTTTTTAAAGACTCGTAATCTTTTTGATCCTTAATTGGTATTTTATAATGTTTTTGATTGAAAACTGATTTAGTCACGAATCTCCATTTTGACTGTCTTTTATATGTGTTTCTAAGTATTTCCTAGTCATTTTTTGAGGACTAAAAATCTAAATAGTTGGACTTGCCTAAAAAAAAACCCTGGACTCTATTTTTTTTTTTAAAGTTAAAAAAAATGAAGATGACGTGAAAGTGGGGGAAACCAGGAATTAAAAAACGGAACCCCATATATTAAGGGTGCAGGGTGTCAGGATGCCTTGATTTGGACTTCGCCTTTTTTTTCAAATATATATATATACACATATAGAGAGAGAGAGAGAGCAGATTAATTTAATTTCAACTTTTTTCCATAAAAAAAAAACAGAATAATTTAAGACGATGGCATCCCCTGCGCGCTCATTGATTTGCTGTTCTGTTTCTTCTCGGATGGAAAAAGCTCTCTCCCACGGCCACACCCCACCGCGTTTACCGTTCTCCCTGCTCGCGCTCCCCTGCTCGCCGCTGGCTGCTGCCTTCTCGAATCCTGTTTCTTAGGGCTTTCGTCACCAAAATCTGCTTCGGATTTCATATCCCCATCCCAGAATCCCTTGCATTTAGTCTTCCCGAGGCAAAAAATTGGCAATTATTGTCTTCATTCGAAGCTAGCGATCATCGGCTCGGGTTCATTCCCTAGCAAAGCAATGGACTCCCGCCTCTTCTGTGTGGGTTAAATTGTAGCTACGTTCCTTCGACGTCATGGCGGCTCCCAGGAGCCTTGTTAACGAGGGCGGTGGGAGGCTGAGGGATGAGGAGAGTGCAACGCTCGAGGATTCTCCCACCAGTAAGAAGCCACTCGGGGTGAAAATCGATGCGAAATTTCCTTTGACACGTTGGGAGCTGGCGGTGTCGGTGTGCGTGTTCTTGATCTGCTCGACGGGTCTGTTTTGCATTTACTGGACAATGCCGGCTGCCGAGTACGGAAGGATCAAGCTGCCCCGAACCATCTCAGATCTTCGAGTTCTCAAGTGAGTTCGCCTAATCATGCACTCTTTAGGGTTGTTTTTTTATTGTTACTTTTTGGGGGCTAGAATTAACGCCATGTGGCAAAATGTTCCCTTTCCCTGATTCCTTGTTTCTTTATGTTTTTCAGTTCTTGCTCATTTGGGTTTTGTCTATTCCGTGACAAATCAGGCCAATATATATCTCAGCGGCAATTTGTGGCCAGTTTTTTATTTTGTCCTTATCGTTTTTCTTCTGTTTTTTTATTTTTTTCAAAACTCAAGATCTGTTGAATCTTGCGCCTGAAATCAGAATGGAATGTTCAAAGTAAACAATGATCATTGCGGGTTTTCTTTGATGAATTTGTTTTCAGAGTTCTTACTCTTGCTTTTTAGTGGCTGGCGCCAGTAGTATTATCTGTCCTTCTACCTTTGATTTTGGATGACTAGCTTGGTTGAAATATTTTCCAAGCTGGGTTTCAAATTTATTTATTTTGTTCTTCTGTGGTGTAATCTATTGTTCTTAATTCGAGTATTGAGTGGAATTATGAGTGTTGGTGGGTTTTTTGAGTTTGTTGGGTGGCTTCCAATCCGTGGCACCCAATAGCCAGCAAATGGCAGCAGGATGGTGAGACGAACATTTGTTTCATTTTACCAGATGGTGCTAATGTTTTTCTGTTACAGAAACCATTGGTAAGTTTTGGATAATATTCTAAGTAGAGTTGAAAAATCTATTCTGATCAATGGAATCTTTTTCAGTCTTTGGTCCACATTCTCCTCTTGGCAGACACAGTGCTCTTTAAGGAACATTAGATTTGTTTACATGGACACAATTGTTATGATTTCTGGGCGCATTTGCTTTTTTATTCATGTTTTTTTTTTTGCTTGAAATTTCTTAGCTTCTTACTGTTGAAAGAAGGTTTGGAGATGGGATTCATGGGATATATGTTGTGAGAATGCACTAGAATTTAATATGGTGATAGGGTTTGTGATTTTTTATTATGTGCAGTTGCATGTACTGTATAATATTCATGCTATATCTTGCTATCTATCCTTCTATTCTATTGGTTAATTGGTTCATAATCTTACCACAGGGGCGTTTATAACTTTTTTCATTGGTCCATTTATGGAAAGTATTTCATGTTTAGGCATGATGAAATTGCATTTTAGACCAGAGATATCCTGAGCACCATAATATGATTCAAAGCATGTTTATGATGGTATGTTTTCCACCTGATAACATTGACAAGCAGCGGTGCATTGGGGGCTGTTTCATTGCCTATACAACCAACCACCTTGCATATCTGTCGCACCACCAAGTCCAAGAGGAAAAATATTAACTTATAAACTTTTAACAAAACACAAACCTAATTATATATTTTGGTTCACTTGGATCAATTAGAGCATGGGCATGTAATTTTTTATTACTGGTAAATATTTTTGTCACTGTTTCTCATATGTCGCATGGAGTTGAGTTAGAGGCGAAACCCAAGATTTTGTTTAATTTCAGTTCCTAGGTAATGTGTGTCTCAGGGCCCGTTTGTGTCAGCATAGAAATGACTTTTTTTAAGAAGGAAGCATTTTTTAGAAATTTTAAGGCATTTTTCTGACGCCTTTTAAAAAAAAAATCAATTTTTTGATTGTTTTAAGAAGTCATTTGGTATAGCTTCTGATTAACTAATAATCGTTCATCAATTTTTTTTTTATAATTCTAATTAAACTTAAAATAACTTCTGTTTTTTACGAATCTCTAAATTTAAATTCACCTTTGCAAAAAACTTGAAAATCGCTTTTTTTTAAACCTCAAACTATGATTGTAGAGCTTGCATATATACCTTTTAAACATGCTTTTTTAAACTTACAGATTGAGCTTCTATCGTGCATGTGTGTATCTATGCAACTCATTTTTGAGCCCGTTTTGTTTGAAATTCTGTAGGGCCAAAAGCACTTTTCTGAAAAAAAAAATCGCCTATTTAAAATTTTAGTGCATTTTTTAATTTTTTTTTTCAAAATGCAGAATCTAAAAAAAAGTAATAGTTTTGTTTGGAAAACAATACAAATAAAAAATAAAAACTATTCTAGTTAGCTTTTTTAAAGCTGATTTTGTGATCTAAAGTAAAAAATGATTTTTCTGATAACCCAACAACAAAATACCTTATGATTTTTCTAAAGTCATTTTTTTAAAATTTATCCCAAAATTTGGGGTGCTTGATGTGTTGGACCGGGGTGGAGCTGGGCACGCCTGTGCAGTGCGCCTTTCTGGTCTGGCAATGTGCTGCGAAGTCCCCCAGCCCCTGCCTGCTGACTACTGACTACTGACTACGGCCCACCCACCACCCCTCTTCCCCTGCAACCTGCTAGTGGATTTGATGGCCTAGTGCCATTTTTGTTTTTCTTTTTTTCTATATGTGTTATTGGTTTCATTTTATTTTTTTTACCGGCACTGCTATGTTTTTTATGTTCTATGTTCTTTCTGTTTTATTAAAATTTTTTAGATTTAATGCATTAACTCTTTCTTTTATTTCAGCTGTTTTCCCTCTAAATGGCTAGTAATTCTGGTAAAGATCCGGCTTGGGCATAATGTGTATTTGGATTGCATGTTTATATCTATTTTTGAACTAAATTTTATTGTTATAATGTGTTATTTGTTTTTCATATTTCTATTTTTTTTATATATTACATTTGTGCTGCAAATTAAATTTCCATGCGCAGCGTAGTGCGCTCTGTGCGATAGCGCTAAGGGTCCTTGTCACCATTTTGTGCAGTGCATCATAACCAACTATGATCCAGTGGCAATTCATGGCTTTTCTTCTGAATTTTGTTGCAGAGATCTTCTGGCATCATATGCCAATGACTACCCAGCACAGTTCATCCTTGGCTACTGTTCCACATACATCTTTATGCAGACATTTATGATACCCGGCACCATCTTCATGTCATTGCTAGCCGGCGCTTTGTTTGGCGTCATCAGAGGCCTTTTTTTGGTCGTCTTTAATGCCACGGCTGGTGCTTCGTCCTGTTTTTTCTTGTCAAAGTTGATCGGAAGACCGTTTGTTAGCTGGATGTGGCCTGACAAACTGAGGTTTTTTCAGGCAGAAGTGAGTTTTTTAGGGTAACTTGATTGATATATTGATGGCATCAATTCGATAACCTGATACTGAGTGGCTGCAGATTGCGAAGCGCCGGGATAAGCTGTTGAATTACATGCTGTTCTTGAGAATAACTCCAACCTTACCGAACCTGTTCATTAACTTGGCATCTCCGATCGTGGACATACCGTTCCACATTTTCTTCGTGGCGACCGTGCTCGGTCTCGTTCCAGCATCTTATATAACTGTTAGGGTATGTTCTTTCTATCCATGCCTTCACTCAAAAACCTGGAATTTCAGATCCATGGATGGCTTAGGTTTTTAGGTTTTTGTATGGTCAGGCGGGGCTGGCGCTGGGTGAACTTAGGTCAGTGAAGGATCTGTATGATTTCAAAACGCTGTGTGTCCTCTTCCTCATCGGCTCCGTCTCCATAGTTCCTACGCTGCTAAAGAGGAAGCGCACTTATGAATGAAGGCTTTTTTTATGCCTCCATTGATACACCTCTGGTTGCAGGACTGTGTTTTTGGGTTTGTTTTTGTGGGAATGGGGAAAGGGTGAGGGGAAGGCTCCCATTGACTGGTCTGTGTTTAGGGCAAATCAAATGGTAATGTAATTCTTTATGTGGGGAAAGCTTTTTTTCAGGGGCAAATGCTAAATGGTTCATCAGTCCTTTTGGCTTGCCTTCACAAATGTGTTTTTGATAGTCTTAAATAAATTTTCAGGTTCCAATGTTAGGAACTCCAAAAACAAAGAGAATAGATAGAAAGAATCATCTTTCTTTTGTTAATTTAATTTGATTCCCATGGAATTGGTCATGAGTCTGTAATGTGTTGTTCGGATATGATCATGTGGTCGAGATGGAACGCCATATGATCTTGGATATGTCTGATCTTATTTTAATTGTCAGACTAGTGATTAATGTTGAGGATATTTCATGGCGACAGATGTAATCGATCTTATAATTGTCAAATAAAAAATCAACTTTTAAGTCATTACTTGTTTCGATCATTGTTGGATAATATACATTGGCACGTTTCATAAGAAACTCATGTACATACCTTATGGAAAACCTTTTGTAGCCTGATAATGATGTAACTTGACCAGTGAAATTGCCATAGAGATCCAATGTGTGTTCATGATGTAACATAACCAATGGAGAAACCCCTTGTAACTTCATATATGTCAACGCTAGTTAAAAACACATTTCAATATGCTCATTGAATCAAATCCAAATCATAATCATATCTCATGCATTCAAAATAAGAACTAACATCAAATAACTCTATCCCACACTTAATTTTACATGGTTCAACTTTTAAAATCACTTTTATTATTCATTTAACACATTTATAGACTCACTTCCTAATATTTCTCAAATTTACCAAGGGTTTCAAATATCACTGGAATGATTGTCATGTTTTACATTTAATTTATCTAGCGCAATATCATCATTATAGGCATTACAATTTAATAATTAACTTTATTAAAATCCAAACACTCAAGATGCATGTTTGACTACCTATGTCCTAGTCTCACACCACAAACATTCTCACACATGAAACAATAATCCAATCGCAACACATGTTTGACATCACTTACAACTAAGGTTGTAAATGAGTTAAGCTGAGTCGAGCATCATAATGACCATGTTAGGTCCCCAAGGCACCGGGGGGGGGGGGGTAACGTGTGACCGTTCTAAACTTTTCTGCCACTTTGTATTTATGGATCTCGTCCCCACGTAGGTAGATATCATTTTCATTGAATTCTCTTCACCGAACCTCATTGAAATACCTTAAATGAATGCAAGAAAGTAACACATGCAGAGACACAAGTATTTTATCTGGTTCACCCGCATTGGGCTAATCCAAGGAGAATGCTATCAACAATGTGCCGATGCATCAAAATTCATTAGGCCCACCGTTGTTCAGTGGATACAAAAGGTTGTGGTCACTATACGCTTAGGCTCGATGCCTTACACTTGTTTTGGGTCAAGATCTCTTCATGCCCAAGGTTCATTGCCTTTCTTCTCCTTCACGCATTGCTTTAGGGAAGATCACCCACATTTTATAGACGTGTAGGTCTACCACAATTTAAGGACATGTAGGTCCATCAATAACACTTGCAAGGCTAATTGCATCCTCAACTATAGATGAATGCTCTGTTGATCTCCACATGGGTTGCTCCTCTATAGACCTACTGTGAACTCCTTGATCAACACTTTCTTCCTTCCAGCGTAAGTCCGGAATCCGCTTCTCCACTTTGCTACGCAACAACAACTTCTCTTCAAGCTCCTCTTTGAACTAGATTCCTCCTCCTAAAAAACCAGATATTCAAAATGTAAATCGTTCCTCCCTCCCTTCGATGTGTAGATGTTCAGGGAATAGTCGTCGAGCTCCTCTCCATCTGCCTACAGGTGTATTGATATGCCCAACATAAATCACCTTCTACTTCCCTATGTTTCATAGATATGCAATAAAGGTTCTTCCGAGAGTCACTTTGTTTTCTTCTTCCTTCTTCCCTTCCTTTTAGAAGGCAAAAAATCTTTATGCGAGATGACTTTCCCATATTTTGAAAACGCGAAAACCACTTTTGTTCCACTTCTCTTTTCTCAACATTTCTGGGTTTGAGAAAGCTGTTTCACAGACGTGAGATATAAGGATATCTTTTTTGTTCCATCACATCTGCTAAGATCATACATAAGGAGTTGGGTCAACTCCTTAAACTTCTCTATTTTTGTTTTTTCCAAAATCTGGGAAATACTACTTTTCACAACCTCTTACCAAACCTACACGTGTGATGCAACAAACTTCCACATCGTTATCCTCCTTAAATATTCTGGTGTGTATCGTGGACAACACCATGTTCTCCAGATATGTAATTCCCCATTATATCATGCAGCTTTACTGAATATTTTCAGTAACTCACCATGCATGTACTACTGCTTCGCGACATGAATACCTCATTTGCAACATGAGTATATTTCTCATTTTATTCATTGAAAAACACACTGTAACTCCTTTGATTTTGTCTTGAATCATGACTTCCTTTGAAATTACATGACATTTGTGACACTTTTGAACAGGTCATGCATTGTCTGAGATAAAAAATAATCTTTCAGAGGTATCACTGATTATATCACCAATAAGTTCAAAACAATTTCATTGAAGAATCATTATTGGTCGATTTCTAGAATATTTCTAAGTCCTAGATGACACTTACACAGCCTGGAAACACATATACACAGTCAACAAATCACACCCACGCTAAGGGTGATGACACTTACATTGGGACCAAACACACATATGCTTAGGCCCGATGACACATACGTTACCTGCCTTTTCCAAATTCACATATCTCAACCAAAATAATGTAGGTTCCGAGCGCAGCAGAAGCGCAGTTGGGCCGACACTCAACTTTAATTTTTACCATGATCAATAATTATTCCGGGATCAATACGACGATGAACGCCAGTCTCCATGGAATATAATCAAAGATTTAGATAAAGAAGGAAGAGCCCCAAAACCTTTAGAGATGATCTTGCACATCATGTTTATAATTAATTTAATTAATTTCATAAAGAAAAGAATACCTGGATCTTCGGTATTTTCTTCGTTGATGATGTTGATCGTCCAGAATGACCCTTACAGATTATCTTGTTGTGCTTGCAAGAATCCAAACTAGAATCCCTCTAGCGGTGATCCACACGTGCTCCAATGACCTCCGATCGACATCGCTTGTTCTTCAGGTGCTAGCACGGCGAAGCGAGTGTCTTATGTCAATCGTTCTTGATCGCTTGTTCTTCGGCCTTCAAGAACGCCTCTCGTTCTTGAGAGGGGCTAGAAGATGATTCGAGAGAGAAATTGTTTAACTCAACAATTTTTCAATTCACCAAGCGTATGGTGTGTTCTCTATGACACAATAGACGTACTTGTCTATTTATATGCATGAGACTTCAATTACAATATTTAATTGCATAACAACAATTAAATATATTCATGAACTTAGAGAAAACCCATGCTCATAATAATAATATCGCGTCATTATTTATAGTGCGCCAACTTGCGCAAAACAGAATTATGAATAAAATTTTGCGTCACAAAATAATAGCAGCGTAATTATTATTTTAACTTGTGCCAACTAATAATTATTTACCACATTGCAAATAATTATTTTACTATTGGACCAGCCTTGGTCTGCTCGAACTCCACTTCTATTTATTGAACACCCGAATAAATAAATAAATAATTTATTCTCTTAAATAAATATTTTATTTACAAACTAGTAAATAAATATTTATTAAATGTTCAATAAAATAAATAAATATATTTTATTTAATTTATGTGATCATCTTAACTTGAATAAAATTATTCCACGGCCTTGAGAATAATATTTATTTCATTAATTAAATTCAAATAGAATTTAACCGAGACCACCAAAAACACTTAGGGTGTGACCCTCTAGGATTCTTTCTCGTTGGTATTAGGCGGGCTTGCCTAAAGTCTAAGAGTACTGTCTAGCAACGGATCAAGGCACCCAAGAGAAAGAACGTAAAGTCGCAACAACGATATCCACATACAAACACTCACTGTGTAATATAATCCCTTTGTCTCAATATCTCATCAAGAAGGTTTCATGATAGTGTCATCAACCTTTATACTTGATACGTCATTCTTTGACTACCTGAAATAAACTCATCGTTACACCATGACCATGGAATTTCACGCGACAGTTCTATTTCAATCAAAGGGACGAGATATTAACTTTCATAAATGGAAGAGACAAATCCTTCCTCGACTTATCCATTAATAACATGCCACTCGTGACGCACCCAACATACCCTACTTCCCGCCAACTGTCCGCATGCCGATTTTCATCAGTAAATCAAAGTGCATGAGTCGTGACACATATTAATGATAATCTTAAAGTCTAAGGATCATTACACACACTCACAGATAAAAATATATGATGACACCAAAACATGCAGAATTCCTACTGGCGATTCTGTTATCATAATCTTCTGTCTTGGAGATTACCAAGTGCGAACTTCATGAGAGGAAGTCTCTTCTGCTTACGAGTACTCACACCTGACGGTCTACATGCTATGTGTCCCTTCATAGTATGTCATCCAACCGTAAAACTATATTTAAGAATATTGTTATAACATTTTAAGGTTCTCATCATAGTGGGGAACTGCCATGACCTTATCAATGCAACAAATACTGTAGGACATTATTACATCATAGTCATGCAGAACAATGAACAATATGTAATAAGATGTTTAATATTTAAATACATTAAATATCCATGTAATAAAAGTACAACCAGTTGGTTCTAGGACACCAACTCTTACAAACTCCCACTTGGACTAGAGCCAACTACCTATGAATTTCAGTCCACTAGATCTCACATGGTGATCATGTTTCTGCTGAGTCAAGGCTTTAATCAAGGGATTCGCCACGTTGTCTTTCGTGGAAATACTGCTCACTGCAACTTCATCTCTCTGAGAAAAATCCATCAAGAGATGATACTTTTGAAGTATGTGATTCATTCGTTGATGTGACCTTGACTCTTTTGTGAGAGCCACCGCTGCAGTATTATCACAGTACAATGTGATGAGATCTTTACTGCTAGGTATCACATCCAGCTCCTGGATGAAGATTCGCATCCAAATTTCCTCTTTAGCTATCTCAGAAGCTGCAATATACTCGGACTCTACTGTAGAACCTACAACCACACTCTGCTTTGAGCTCTTCCAGCTCATTGCACCTCCATTCAAAGTGAAGATGTATCACGTTTGCAACTTCATGTCATCTTGATCAGTCTGGAAATTAGCATCTGCATATCCTCTAATAACTAGTTCCTCATCTCTTCCATAAACCAGGAACATATCCTTAGTACGCCTCAGATGCTTTAGGATAGTCTTGACTACCATCCAATACCGGTCACCTGGGTTAGCTTGATATCTTCCTACCGCACTTAATGCATAGGCAACATCCAACCTAGTATATAGAATGTCATACATGACTGACCCAATCACTGATACATATAGAGTCCTTTCCATTATCATTCTTTCCTCATGTGCCTGAGGACACATTTTCATGGAAAGATGAATGCCATGTGACGCTGACAACAATACCCTCTTAGATTGTTCCATACTGAATCTCTTTAGTATCTTATCAATGTATGCACTTTGACTTAGGTCCAACAATCTCTTGGATCTATCATGATGAATCTTGATCCCAAGAATATATACTGCCTCACCCAAGTCCTTCATGGAGAAGCATTGATTCAACCATGCCTTAACAGACTGCAAGACTGGTATCTCGTTTCTAAAAAGTAATATGTCATCAACATATACTATTAGAAAAACAATTGCACTCCCACTAAACCTTTTGTAGACACAAGTATCACATTCATTCATGATAAAACCAAATTCTGTTATGGATTCATCAAAACAAATGTTCTATGACCCGGATGCTTGCTTTAATCCATAAATGGATTTTTGCAACTTACATACCTTATTGGCATCCTTTAGAGTTACAAACCCTTCAGGTTGTGTCATGTAGACATCTTCCTGAAGGTTCCCGTTAAGGAAGGCTGTTTTGACATCCATTTTCCGAATCTCATAGTCCTGGTAAGACACAATGGCAAGGAGAATTCTGATGGATTTCATCATTGCAACTGGTGAAAAGGTTTCATCATAGTCAATTCCTTGACGTTTTTAAACCCTTTTGCAACCATTCGTGCCTTATAGGTACTAACTTGTCCTTCCATGTCTAGTTTCTTCTTGAATACCCATTTGAAACCAACAAGCTTTACATCAACTGGAGGATCTACCAAAATCCAGACTTAGTTTTGATACATGGAATCCATTTCAGAATTCATGTCTTCTTGCCACTTGGAAACGTCTATGCCACTTACTGCTTCCTTGTAGGTTAGAGGATCATTATTATCAACTAATAATGAGTCACCATCCTTGGTAACTAGAAAACCATACCATTCTAGTTCTCTAACCTCTCTTGTACTCCTATGCAGTACTTGTGTCTCTGGAACATATTCTTCTTCCACAGGGATTTGTGGAATCTCTTCCTATACCAACTCTTGTGTACCTTGAGCCTCGACTTCATCTAAGTCTATTTCTCTCCCACTATATCTTTTGGAGATGATCTCCCTCTTAAGCAATATGACATGCCTTTCCACTATAACCTTTTTGTTTGAGGGGTTGTATAGGTAATATCCCCTTGTTTCCTTGGGGTATCCTATAAAGGTACACTTTGTGCCTCGGGGTGCAAGTTTGTTACCCGAAGAGGCCTTAACAAACGCATCGCTTCCCCACACATGTAAATTCAATAATATGGATTTCTTTCCACTCCAGAACTCATATAGAATACCATTTATATATTTAGTTGGTACTTGGTTTAGTATGTGCGCCACTGTTTGTAACGCATATCCCCAAAAGGATAATGGAAGACTCGCATGACTCATCATTGATCTCACCATGTCCAACAGGGTGCAGTTCCTCCTTTCGCTCACACCATTCCACTAAGGAATGTATGGAGGTGTAAGTTGGGATAGGATCCCGAACTCATGTAAGTAATCAATGAAGTTTTGATTAAGATATTCTCCACCTCGGTCTGAGTGGAGTTTCTTAATCTTCTTACCAAGATTGTTCTCAACTTCATTCTTATATTCTTTGAACTTATCAAAAGAATACGACTTATACCTCATTAAGTAGATATATCCATTTTAGGGCCAATAGGGGCCTATATACCCTGAGAGGGAGGTGAATCAGGGTATGGATATTCTTTTTCAAAGTTCTTCCTACCCCACTGGATCTTGACCTCTTTATTACAAGGGTCACTTTGTTTGCTCTTGTGTGTAAACTGTGATCACTTCTTTACTTCTTTATCTAATGATGATGCTTTGAATGCAATGCAGGGAAGCAAATGGATAGACACAGAGATTTTTACTTGGTTCACCCTCACTGGGCTACGTCCAAGGAGCATACGCCGACAAGTTGCCGGTCGTACCAAATTCCACTAATCTTCACTAGCTGTGGATACAATGTTCGGGCTAGATCACTTCTATGCCCAGGCTCACTGTCTTTACAATGTTTAGGGTCAGCTCACTGCTTTCCCAAGGGTCACTCCCTGTTTCTCTCTCTCTGGCTCACTGCCGGTGGAGAGGATCACCTTCTTCCTCTTCCTAAGCTCACTGCTCTTGGAAGGAATCCACTCACAGTTTATAGACCTGTAGGTCTCTTCATTTGCATGAATGAATGCATCTTCCTCTGTGTGTAGATGCTCTGTTGAAGTAAAACTTTCACCCGTAGATGAATATCTCTTTGCACCGAAGGTATCGGGCAAACTTCCAGCTTCCACGCAGCCCGAAAAACACTGCTGGAACAAACCTTACTTGGCGCGCAAGTCAACCTCGACGCGCAAGTATCGGCGCGCAAGTCACAACGGGCGCGCAAGTCCTCCTCAAACACTTGCGCGACTCAAGCTTCCTCAACTCCAAACTTGCGCGACTCTCTTCCTTTTACGCCCAAACCAATATTGGCGCGTAACTGCCAACCGGCGCGCAACTTCTAACACCGGCGCACAACTTCAACCACTGGCGCGCAAGTCCCACCTGCGCGACCACACACACCACTTGCGCGACCACCACACCTGCGTGACGGGAGCTCTCGTTTTGAACTCCGGTGAAAAATGAGGAGGGGTGGTCCAGTATTTATAGGCAATCTGACCACCCTGCGCGACGGCGCGCAAGTCACCTGCGCGACCCAATCTCAGCGCGCAAGTCTTCTCTCCTTTTAGACACTTGCGCGACCAACTCCCAAACTTGCGCGAACCTATTTCCTTAGCCATATTTTGATCTTATGATCTTGAAAAACATATGGCACGCAAGTTTCCTATACTCCAAGTCCACGGCGCGCAAGTCCCTTTGCCAAAAACACTTTTCTTCATTTGCCGATTTTCAGGCCCAAAAATTTGGCAAACACTGGAAAACGGCGCCACCTTGTATCTGTTCTTTTGTACCGCCTCCAGATCATCCATTCCTTTTATCGACGTTCTTGAATCAAACATGGATCGTTGACCTCAGCTCTTGAACTTGACATTCCACCATGAAATCCTCTTTGTCAACAATCACAACTCAGATGTCCACTTTGTCAACAAATACAATCACCTCAAAAAGGCTTCAATGATACCTTGAGGGATTTTTGCCCAACAATCCATATCTACTAAAATCAGCAGTAAACGTTATGAAGTATGAGTACCCTCCCCTTGCTTCAACTGGAAATGGTCCACACACATCGGTATGAACCAATTTAAGAAGTTCTTTAGCCCTTTCACCTTTCCCACTAAATGGGGCTTTGGTCATTTTGCCTTATAAACATGCATGACATACACCAAGTAGTTTTAGTTTGAAATAATCTAAATATCCATCTTGATGTAACTTTGTCAAGCGTTGCTCGTTTACATGACCTAGATGGTGATTCCAAAGTTGGGTGTGGTATGAGTCATGTGAAGTATCATTGTTATCGATTTCCATTACTTGGTTTGTGTAATCCAACATGTAAATACCGTTGTATAAATGTGCCCCACCAAAAAATTCTATCTTTGTAAAATAAGAAACATTAATTTATAAACTTGAAAACAAATCCATCTGCATCTAATTTGGATACATAAATAATGTTTTTAGTAACAGAAGACACATAATGACAACCCTTTAACACCAAGATCATCCTAGTTGGCAAGGTGAGGTGGTAGTCCCTGACAACTACAACAGCAAGTCTGGCTCCGTTGGATGCTCGTAGATCTACCTCCCCTCGTTCAATCTTCCTGAATTTACTTGGTTTCTATATTTGAATACATATGTGATGTAAGAACCCATGTTTTTCTGGACTGTTGTTTTGAGTAGAAATTTGAATTTTTTGCTGTTAGATGCTTGTGAGGGGTAAAATGGTCATTTTACCCTACCATATAATCTCAGATATTTTTTTGAAAACTCTGTTGGTCCCAGAATAGGGAGTTTACCCTAGGATAGAAGTTTGGAGGAAATCTGAGTTGTTCGAATTTTGGCAGAATATTTAGTATTTAATATTATTAAATTAAATATTAATTTATTTACACAGGTTAGTTTGGAAATAAATTTTAAATGGAGCATCGGATTCAGATTCCATCTGTTCCATTGAGTCCGAAATGAGGATTTTATCCTAGAGAAGGCATAAACTCATGTCGGGCACCGGGTCCGGCCTGAGCCCCTTTTTTCTTTCTTTTCTTTTCTTCTTTCATTTTCTTCCTTTTCTATTACTTCCTCCTACTTCTTGAAAATTCTCCACGTGTGATCCTCCTTGGCCGTGTCTTTTGGGAGGATTTAGATATTGATAAATAGAGAGAGTTTAGAGGTAAGAGGGGTACCGATTCGTAGCTCTCGACGCGCTGATTCAGCAAAGGGCAACCGTGAGCCGTGAAATCAACCGAAGCTTCGGCAGTTTCTGCCTGAAGGTAGGGTCGTTCATGTTTTCACAATAGATCTTCTTTAAACTTGTTGTTTTAAGTTTTTAAAGCCTTATATTGATTTATTGTGGCCTCTTAAGACCATATCTATTGTTTCGGGGGTGAAAACGGGCGTTTTAGGTGTTTTGAGGGATTTCCCATCGGAAAACCCAGAATACACGGCATGTGTTTTAGGGGAACACGCCGTGTGTTCTTCCTGTTCAAGGAAGACAAAGTTTTCCAAAGTAAACGCCATGTAATTTGAGTACACGCCGTGTAGTGGATGCCCGTGTGAAATAAGACACATAATATTGGTTTTTAAGGAGTACACACCGTGTACTATAAGTACACGCCTTGTAGTGGCACATGGGCATATGTTCAGATAAAAATGCACACAGAGTGACATTTTTTGAACAATACATGCCATTTAAAGTTAAGTACACACTGTGTACTATTACACAAGTAGACCCTATGGGTCTGGCCATGTGTTTTGGCCATGTACTACTTTAGTTTAGTAGTTTTGGGATAACTTATGCCCTGGAAGTCAGAATTGGGTGCGTGAGTAGTCCATTATGAGCATTTTTATGCATAGATCACAATGTTGGAATTATTTTGACATTTAGAGGTCATCTAAATGGGGTTTTTGGGTTTTCTATATAAATTTATAGGTTCTTCCTCCAGTTATTAGTTTTAGTTGACACCTGAGAGTGAGACTTGGCATGGATGATAGGTTGGGTGTTCAGACCAACTTAGTTGAGACCTTTATTATGATATGAGCTGTAAGATATCTCCCTTAATGTATGCTTTAGAGGATGTTCCCCTTGTGATACTTTCCCTTCTGGCCTATGAGACCGTGAGACCGGGCACTTCCAAGGATCCCCTGAGGGATGCCTTTACTTGTTTACTGACCCAGGGAGTCCCTTGTAGGATCTCTCTCATGTTTTTCCTTTTAGAGGAACCATGTTATGGAATGCATATATTTTCCTTCATTTGAGGATCCCATGTAGAATTCCTCCCTTACTCTTCTCTAATGATCCCATGCAGTATGCCTTCACTCATGTTTACCTGGAGGATCCCGAGTATGATGCCTCCTCAGTGTTTGACTTGAGGGACCCAACGGGTGCCCGTTGTTTGACCGACCCTGAGTTGTTACGTTGGGTGTGGGTAGAGATGTTTTTCAGGTGTCACCTAGAACCCGTTCCAAACTGGTAATCCCATGGGGATATGGATGTATTGCTGGGTTGGGCGTTCGGGCCACCCTCACTCATTTGTTTATATATGTCTTGGTTTGCTGATGCTGTAGGGGTTACCAGAGGTGCTTCCTAGTTGGTGGATGTTGAGCCTGATGTGAGGCATCTTTATTGTTTGTTTGGATTCCTACTATGCCTTTTATTCCTGAGTAGAGGTGGTTTTATTTTAAATAGGGTTATTTACCTTACTATGGATGTGTTTACCCATGTTGCGTGATATTGACCATTTGGTCTAGCTTTTCTTGTTAGACTACTTTGTTTTCCATTCCTAGTATTGTTAGGATGGAGTGATTTTATTTGACATGCTATGATATGCTGTAGATTGTTTAACCAAGTAGTTCTTGAGGTTTAATTTGGTTTCCATGTATCGTTGTGCACGATTGACTTACACAGGGCCGTGAGAACCTAGTGTAGTAGACCATAGGAAGAATGGATGTTGAGGGCTTCTCCAGAGTGTCTGTTTACTTTTATGTTGTGATACCATAGGGGGGATAGACGTTAAGTGCTCCCTCAGAGTGCCTTTAGTTCCTCGATGAAGGCCACAGGGGGAATTGGACGTTGAGTTCTTCCCCAAAGCACCTTTTAGTTATTGATACGAGACTATAGAGAGAATTGACGGTGAGTGCTTCCTTAGAGAGTCTTTGCTAAAGCTGAACCAGAGGGGTTAGACTGTGAGTAATGCCCAGAGGGTTTCTTGTGTTTGTTTGGTTGAACCAGAGGGGTTAGACTGTGAGTACTTCCCATAGGGTTACTTGTTTTTGTTTATCTTTCTCAAAGATATAACTCCAGCGTTGGCCGAAGCAGGTACATGTCAATGGGATTACGGACCCAGAGATCGACTTATTGATACACGGTTTGAGTGGCACGATGTCCAGCTCAATTCCCTTGCACAGGATGTCTAGGAGATCAGGATTATGGTCCCAAGGATCGACTGCTGATGTGGTATCTTATTATTTGATTCACATAATCATGAATATTCATATTTATGTATATGTGTATAGGTATGGGACTATACATGTGTACGTATATAGATATGGACATCCATGATGGAACTTTCCTAGTTGACATAGATTGCATACCCTAGGTTCGACTATGGTTTCATGTTTGGTTTACTTCCTTTGTTGTGTTCCAGCTAGGCTAAGCACGTTGCTGTTGCATACACTTTTAGCAGCACAGTTATAGGTTGCTTGTTGAGGTGCCCTAATGGGATTATTTCTCACCCCTGAACGCACACCTTAGTGTAAGTGTAGACCTTATGTCTGATTTTCAGGTTGAGCATGAGTTTCATGGTGGATAGGGATGAGGCCCAGTGTTGCATCATCGAGTGGAGCTTCTCGAGTGGTTCTACTGATCAGGATGCTACAGTTCGACAGTGTCTGGAGATCGGGTATGTGGGTTGGCGTGGAGTTAGTAGTTGGGCCCTTTAATTTTACTTTCAGTTTATTTTGTACTTTTATCTATATGGTCGAACCAGTGGGTGACTAGTGTAGTATTGTATTGCATAGATATTTAGGCCTTTACAACATTTTATTATTACAGCTTGTTCTTTTTCAGTTGTTTATTGATTTTGCACTCTGTTTACTTTCTGCTGTGTATGATACTTAGTTATTTCCACTGTTTGATTATTCTGGTATGAGGGCATAGTCTCCCCACCATCACACCCTAGGACCTCGCTTCTATTCGGTAGCCTCTGGAGTATGGGGAGGCGCGCTTGAGGACTTGTGGCGAACCGCTCGGAGTACCAGTTTAGTGGATTCTGGGTCGGGACGTTACATGTGAGTACCAAAAGCTGTATCTAATACCCAATTTGTAGAAATAGATAGATTACATTTGATAAAAAATTCACCTGAAGCTTCCCTTTGCTTCTTAGGTTGGGTGCAGTTCTACTTCCAGTGGCCCTTCTTGCCACATGCGAAACAAACATCCTCCTGTTCCCTTTCCTCCCATTTGATCTTCCTTTTCTTGTAAGGCCATGAAAAAGATTTGGGCTTAAAGCTCTTTGCCTTCCCTTTACTCTTATTCACCATAAGAACAGAAGGCTTTTCACGCTTCATATCTTTGTCCACTTGGAGAATGAGGATAAGATCATATATAGACTTCTCAATGTTGTTCATATTTAAATTGACAACAAAGTTAGAGAAGCTTTGAGGGAGTGATGCGAGAATGAGATCAGTGCCCAGTTATTTGGGGAGTTTAAACCCTAAAACCTTCAGGCACTCAATGTAGCCAATGATCTTGATTACATGAGGCCCAAATGGGGCACCTTATCCAAGCTTACTCTAAAAGAGTGCCTTAGAGATCTCAAACCTTTCTTGTCTTTCTCTCTCCTGGTAAAGAACACATAGGTTATTGATCATGCTATAAGCACCCATGTTTTCATGAGACTTTATGAGCTCACTAGACATTGATGATAATATAAAACATTGAATGTCAATTGCTTCGTTCATATGTTTCTCATAGACCAAGAAATCATCATCACTCACCTCTTTGGAAGGTGGATCAGGTAATGCTGACTCCAGCATGTAAGACTTCCATTCATGGCATAAGATAACCTGAAGGCATCTAAACTATTTCTAGAAGTTACTGCCGGTAATGATGTTTTATTTATCTAGAATTGATTGCAGGGATAGTTTGGTTGACGAGATTGTCATTTTTATTCTACAATTAAAAGAGTAGATCATTAGTACTTTATTGATTACATTTTATGAGAAATAATAAATTTTTATTAAGTCTCACACTATTTTATCAAGTCCCAATGGCCCTCACCATTGAACTCAAAATTTCCAGTTTATATGATATTCTAGTGACAAGGATCCATATTCCTCTTCGCATAACCCCAACAAGGGTTGGTCAAGATATTAGAAGGTATTTAGGTAGGTAGGTCTTTTCCAAATGTGGGCTTGCACCTCCTTGATATGTTGAGTGGACTCCCCAATCCTGAAATCATGACTTTGGATTTCCTCAACTCTTGCCTCCAATATTACACCAAGTTTAGCAAGGGATACTCCTCTTGATGTAATATGTTTAAGTCAAACCAAAACCTTTCATAAGGGCTTCCCGTATAAAAGTAAGTGTCCCAATAAGGGTTGTTCAAACACATAGTTTTATTGAGTTTTTCCCTTAATCAAGTAATGAAAGGCTTGGTCTGACTTAATATTTTATTTGAGGGATTTTTATCTATTATGTGTGAATTTATTATTATCATTATCACATGCTTGTTAATATTAAGTGGAACTTACTTAAGTTATTAACTATGTCTTGATAATATTTATGTATAAGTCTGGTTTATTTTAGTTCTATCTTGCATGCTTATTTAATTAATTAATTATGTGATCGTGACAACACATCCATAATGATAAACCATGAAACTGAAAGAAATAAAATAAAGATAATGATCATGATCTTTTCTAATGGTTAGTTTATCTAACAATTGATAAACTAATCCTGACCTAGGGGAGAAACATCTTGAACCTTTTGGGTTATTGTTTATAGCTTTCCATCTGTCCACCTTTGTATCTCATAGGATTGGTTTCGTCTCAGCTCTAGCTTGAACCACCTCCACTAGCTTGGGACTTTCATCCATTACATATTCCTTTTTTTAACTCACATATAGGTGAGGGAAAAAAAGGGGTTTTACATAAAAGAAATCTGGGTACGCAGGCCCTATATATTAATAAAGAGAAGGCTCACAGGCCAACAAATTTAATTTAAATAAATAAATTAAAAGAAACCATCCACATACAAAGGTTTTGGTCTAGCTCATGATCAATCATACATGTAACGATATTTATGCATAAATAAAACCAGCATTTAATTCTTTAATCATTCTTTTTTAAGATAAATCACATTTGAATCAATTAATTATCATCTTTAATTAATCAATCCTTTTATCTTAAACCCTTTTCTGAATTTCCTTGAGATTCTCATCCATCATAATTTTAAACAAATAAATTCATTTAAAATTATCTTTTTACGTAACTTGTACCTTGTAGTAAACCCGATGAATTCCTATTCATAACTACCCAATGAGTAGAAATGAACATTACGTAGATGTTAAATTAAACATATATATATATATATAACAACTATCTCATGTTGTTCCTTGACTTTACGCCTGCACGATGGTACACGTCTCAAGGGTTTTTATAATATAATAATAAATTTTAATAAATCTGCATAATTTGGATGAGTACATGAATTGTAGTTCTAACTACAAGACATGTACTATTTTTCACTGTCCATACGAAGTACACGCCCGAGGAAACGGCGTGTGAGTGTACTTCAGAAATCTTCGGAGTACACGACATGTAAAGTAGGCCACACGCTATGTAGTTCCTCATTACACGATCTCCAGTCGGGAAATCCGTGTACGAGGTACACGGTCCAACCCTAACCCGAAGGGACTACATGTCATGTCCAGTGGTCCACATGACATGTAATCTGGAAACCATGTGCCACCTGTTCCTGGTCAACACACAGAGTCATTAAGACTTAGACAAACTCCAATGACACGACTTGTTTTGGCTGACCAGACCCGGTGCATTGAACCTTGGCTACATGGCATGTATTGTCGAATACACGTCATGTGTTCTTGTGTTGTACATCTAGTAACCTTTGGAACCTTCAAATGAGATCCTTTGTTTTATTTTAATCAAAATTAAAAGAAAAGATTGTTTCTGGAAGGTGAACAAGAAATGAAATATAAGGAACATATATCAAGATTCATATTTGCAGAACGATTAACTTGAATTGAAATAACTAAATTATTAAATGCGTAAATCATCAACAAAATATTTAAATAATTATAAACTATGATGTAATCCCTATGATACCACTTGTAGGTTCCGGGCGCAGTGGAAGCGTGGTTGGGCTGGCACCCAATTTTAATTTTTACCATGATCAATGATTATTTCGGGATCAATACAACGTTGAACGTCAGTCTCCACAAAATAGAATCAAAGATTTAGATAAAGAATGAAGTGGCCTGAAACCTTTAGAGAGGATCTTTTACATCATGTTTATAATTAATTTAATTAATTTCATAAAAAAAGAATACCTTGATCTTTGGTATTTTCTTCGTTGATGATGTTGATCGTCCGGAATGACCCTTCCAGATTATCTTGTTGCACTTGTAAGGATCCAAACTAGAATCCCTCTAGCGGTGATCCACACGTACTTCAATGACCTCTGATCGACACCGCTCATTCTCCGGGTGCTAGCGCGGTGAAACGAGTGTCTTGTGTCGGTCGTTCTTGATCGCTTGTTCTTCAGCCTTGAAGAACGTCTCTCATTCTTGAGAGGGGAAGGAAGATGATTCAAGATAGAAATTGTTTAGCTCAACAATTCTCAATTCACCAAGCGTGCGGTGTGTTTTCTATGTCACAATAGACGTACTTTTCTATTTATATGCATGAAACTTAAGTTACAATATTTAATTTCATAACAACAATTAAATACATTTATGAACTTAGAGAAAACCCATGATCATAATAATAATACTGCGTTATTATTTATGGTGTGCCAACTTGCGTAAAACAGAATTATGAATAAAATTTAGCGTCACAAAATAATAGCAGCGTCATTATTATTTTAACTTGTACCAACTAATAATTATTTACCATATTACAAATAATTATTTTACTACTGGACCGACCTTGGTTCGCTTGAACTCCAATTCCATTTATTGAACACCCAAATAAATAAATAAATAATTTATTCTCTTAAATAAACATTTTATTTACAAACTAGTAAATAAATATTTAATAAATGTTCAATAAAATAAATAAATATATTTTATTTAATTTATGCGATCATCTTAACTTGAATAAAATTATTTCATGGTCTTGAGAATAATATTTATTTCATTAATTAAATTCAAATAGAATTTAACTGAGACCACAAAAAACACTTAGTGTGTGACCTTCTAGGATTTTTTCTTGTTGGTATTAAGCGGTCTTGCCTAAATTCCAAGAGTACTGTCTAGAAATGGGTCAAGGCACCCAAGATAAAGAATGTAAAGTCGCAACAATGACATCCACATACGAACGCTCAATGTGTAATATAATCCCTTTGTCTCAATATCTCATCAAGTAGGTTTCATGATAGTGTCATCAACCTTTATACTTGATACACCATTCTTTGATTACCTGAAATAAACTCATCGTTACACCATGACCATGGAATTTCACACGACAGTTCTATTTCAATCAAAGGGCCAAGATATCAACTTCCATAAATGGAAGGGACAAATCCTTCCTCGACTTATCTATTAATAACAAGCCACTTGTGATGAACCCAACACACCCTACTTACCGCCAACTGTCTTCATGATGGTTTTCATCAGTAAATAAAATTTTGTGAGTCGTGACATGTATTAATGATAATATTAAAGTCTAAAGATCATTACACATTCTTGTAGATAGAAATATCCGATGACACCAAAACATGTGGAATTCCTACTGGCGGGTCTATTCTCAGAATCTCCTATCTTGGAGATTACCAAGTGCGAACTTCATAAGAGGAAGTCTCATGTGCTTACGAGTACTCACACCTTATGGTCTGCATGCTATGTGTCCCTTCATAGTATTTCATCCAACCATAGAACTATATTTAAGAATATTGTTATAGCATTTCAAGGTTCTCATCATAACAAGGAACTGCCACGACCTTATCAATGCAACAAATACTCTAGGACATTATTACATCATAGTCATGCAGAACAATGAAAAATATGTAATAACATGTTTAATATTTAAATACATTAAATATCCATGTAATCAAAGTACAACCAGTTGGTTCTAGGACACCAAATCTTACAAATAACACATACGCTGGTGCCAAGTCACACATACGTAGAGTAGGAGGACACCTATGTTGCTGTTTAAATGACGCATACAATCCCCGCCTTTTCCAAATTCACATCTCTTGACCGAAATGAAGCATATGCTACTATTCGATGATACATATGCACATGTACATAAAATCAATCATACGTTGAAGGATCCATGACACATACACAACCCAGATTCATTCCAAGTAACTTCCAAACATTGAGAATCACCTCAGGAACTCCTCCAAATTTTATGAAATGGTTTCTCTATATCTTTATTCCAAAATTCATTTACACATCATTTACTTTTTCAACACATCCGACAAGTCAATAAATCAAGATCCATATGCCAACAATCCTCCAAGCATCACTTTGGAAAGCATGACATCCAATTCCACACCCCAAGATCCACTTCAATATTTATTCAACCACTTCTAAAAGTATGATCGAAAAACTATACATCTATCCTTCTTCCACTCACATTATCAACAAATACAACAAACCTTATAGGGGTTCAACAATCTCCCCTTTGTTTTTTTAAAATATAACACCCCATCCTCTCCAAAATATCTCCTCGTCTTTCAATGAAATACTAAGGGGCCAAAAGTAATTATATTATCTTTGTTTCCTCTCCCATTTTTGGGCGTCTTCATATCTACCCCTGCTTCATCATAGGGATATTTCATTACGACTCACACTTCCCATTTGATTAGTTATTTCTCTTCAAATCCTTTTCACTCCAAATTTTCTCCCCTTACAATGCTTGGGAATAAATTCCAATATTTCTCACTCCCCTTTACTCTTTAGAACACAACATGGTTTTCTTCATGGGATTATAATATTCCTCCATGAGAATAGGATACAAAATTCTCCCCATTTATGGATAGGAAATAACTCATAATTCTCCAATATTCTCCCCATTTATCATTGAAAAAATGATCCACTTGTTATGTCCTTACTACTTGTTGGATAAATTTTGGATCTAATACCACTTTTTATGAAACAAAACATTTTTAGTTAGACTCACCAATTCTATAATTCCACTAACCAATTTTGAGACACTTCCTCAACTTAGCTTAATCAACTCAAAGAACATAATTTAGTGAATTTACCACTTAACATTTGAGTATTAAACAAATACTATATGCTTACTAAGACTAATCTCAGTGTAGGAAACATGTGATTTTGAAAACATCCTCAAAGCTATCCATGTCACTCACTGGTTTTACAGTTAAAACACTTTCAACCAAAAACATTTTACTTTCTCAATAAAAACTAACTTGTGATATCACCACACTTTCACACCAAAACATTAGTGGATAATAAGTAAAAACACATACTGTGAGAATATACCACTCAAAGAGACAATTGATACAACTTGTTAGAACTGTACTAGTGATACCACTTGAACTCCTTGCTTTTCAAATATTCACAAAACTCTTTAAACCACAAATAATGTTGAATAGCCTTGAAAATTAAGAATCAACTCCCCTTTAATCTCATCTCTTGACACTAATAAATGTTTCTCAACTTTGGGGTCACTATTTTTTGGGAATAACACCTTCAAATCAGCATATCTTGGTATCCTATAAAAACTAAAAACTGATACCAATTGATTATTTTTTTAAAACATATGATCATGTAAAACCTTTTGTGTTGCTTATGATACTCACAATCTATCAGCTATCTTTTTTTGGAATGATTTTGATTTTTTTCATGGACCAATCTCACCTGTTTTACTCAGATTTAGTATGATACTACTATAACTTAAAACATGATTTTGACACCTCCTTTAGCTTATGTTTAGGATCTTTACACAACATGAACCGACTTCTTATCACCTCTAGATGGGTTAGGTTCAACCATATTATTTCTATTTAGGATCAATTTCAAATAAAACACTAAAATACTCCTGGCTTCACTTCTTGTATGCATATTTTCCATCTTAAAGAAGATCTGTATTTTATATCATTATCATGTGATTTTCAAGAACAATTACCCCATCAATTGTGTCTCCCCCTAAATTTCACACCTCTTAAAAAATAGTTAGAAAAAATTGATGTAAATGGGGAGTGGGGCACCTCATATTTCCTCAAATTGAGGAATGGTGCTAGTAACATTTAACTAACCCTTTTTCTTCTACATTTACTTTCCCCCTTCTCAAATTTAGGAAAAGAAATGCCAACACCTAACCAAACTCATCATATTTATCTTGATCAGCTTTTCTAATTATCCTTTTCAACCATTTTCTAATAAATATTTATTGTGTGAGACCACTTACACACATTTCTTCTTGGCTAATATAAATCTTGTTATTCCTTGAAATTATATTTTCCAAAATTATGGAATAGATACCACTTGTACAAATCTACTCTTATTTTTTGATTTTAGTGGATCTTTCTTTTGGATTTTTCTCCACTGGAGGAAACTTCCACTTGTCTTCATCTATTTAATTAGAGTGGTTTTTTATGATACCACTCAGGAATTAATCTTACTTGATGGTCATGAGTGCCATCTAAAATTTCATTTCCCTTGGTGGGTCCTTATTCTTGGGTTTTTATTTCTCTTATAGCTGGGGTAGCCCTTTGTTTTTGATTCCAAATATGTTTTCTTTATTTATAGGAGGGATGTTGTGAGTAACCATATTTTAGTTCTTGATGCACCCTATGATGAGATCCATTACATTTCTCCAAAAAATTAAATATGTTTTCCATCTTAACAGGCATTCTTCCAAGGCAATCACGTTCCTTATATGTCACAGGACTGGAGGTCCTCCTTGCGGATTCTTGGGTTCTCATTCAACTTCAATGCCCTTAGAAATTCTTAAGTTTAGAATAGATAAATCATTTTCTATATAAACCATACCTCACAGGGTATTCTTTTGAGTAAAATGATGATGCAGAAAGTTTTTCCTCACACTTGGGCCTTTGGGATTCAAAAAATGTGCTCATAATATGAACAAATTTCTGACGATATTAACACTTTGTGACAACCTTATTCTTTTCCTTATCCTTTATATAATTTATAATAACTTTCTATTTGTTTATAGATTCCATATTTAGATTCCTTGGAACTACCATAGAGGGAACTTCTTTTCCTCCACTTGTTGAGGTTTCCATCGGAGTGGTCTTCATCTTATCATTATAGTTTTACAACCTCTCTTTAAGTTACTTTATTTTCTTATCCATATCCTTCATATTTATAGTCAATTATTTCATTTTTGAGGCAACTTCCATACTATCCCACCTTCTCACTTATAGTTGAGTTTTGAGAGGGGCAATTTTGGTCTTTAATTCCTTTTCAATAGCCATTTTCTTTATGATTTATTGGGATATTTCTTCAAGAAAATAAATTTGATCATTCATTTTTGTTAATATATTCTTCATGTCAAAATTCAAGGACACTTCCTCCCCTTTTACTATTTTATTTTCCAAGGCTAAGTATTCCATAATGGCACTGGACACTTCATGCATTATTTACCATTGACCCACCTCTTATTATAGGTCTTGGAACTCTTCTTGGTGGATGTATAAACACTCATTGTATTGGAAACTTAATGTTGTTTCCATTTATTTACCAAAATCTATGACGACCTGCATCATCATGAGTTGAGAAAATTAGGAGAAATTTGAATTTTTATTACCAAGTTGTTTTGAGGGAAAAAGGTAATTTCTCCAATGATATGATCTCAAATAATTTTTCCAACCACTCGATTGGTCCCATAATAGGGGTTTTCCACAATACAAGAGTATGGTGGAAATCTGAGATGTTCTAATTTTCATGAAATATTTAATATTTAATAAATTAAATATTAATTATTTTTCATGTGTTCGTTCAGTGATATCTTCTGAATAGTGATTCAGATTGAGATTTCAACTTTTCATTTGAGTCTGTAATGGGGAACTTTTTCCTAGGAACAACATTACCTCTTCATGAGGACCGAGTCTGGGTTTGGAACCCTTTTTCATTTTCTACTTTTATTTTCTCCCTTTTTCCTCTTATTTACTCATCCCTTGGATTTCTTTGTATGTGGATCCTCGTGCTGGGAGCTGGCATGGAGCTGGATCGGGGTACATTAGATGCGTGTCATAGATCTAGGATCAAATCTATGATATTTTATTCCATAAGGATAACCGTTTTTATGTTATTTTTCCATAGATCCCTGAAATATTGATTAATTTTAATTTTAAACCCTTTTTTGGTTTCTTGGGAACCCATGGGGGTAAATCAATGGTAATTTTGGATAATCTAGAATTTTTGGGTGATCGCATGGGTTTTCCATTTATGAAAAATTGATAACACAATGTGTTATTCATGAAAAAAAAATTGTGTGTTATTACTTTTGGGAGAGGTGAGAAAGAAGGGGTTACATGACGTGTGTGTTTGAGAAACATCGTATAGGGGTGGCTCAGGGTGTAGTTGAGTATTCAGCAAGAAACCCTGTGTCGGGGCACATGGATGTGTAGGGAACACGACCAGAGTTAGTGCAAGGTACATGAACACTGGATACATATTATAATCAGCCAGATCCTGTGTGGGGTACATGGATAGGTGCTTTGGATGGAACCCCATGTGGGGTAAAAATCGTGAAGGGTGAGTGCACGTTGTGTACTTAGGAAAAGTTCATGATGAGTGGGCTATGACACATGAACATAGAGGAACTTTGGGGGAACACACCATGTACTCGAGGTGAACGCCATGTGCTTTTTCCTCCCTATCATGTTTTTTCTGTTTTTTACCTAGAGTTAGAACATGACTTGTGATTAGTCCATTCAGAGTGTTTTTACATGTAGATCAATATGGTGGAATACTTTCAGAATGTAGAGGTCATTTGGATGATTTTTTTGGATTGGAAATGTTTTGGATGGAGGATTTATGTGAGGTTTTGATTAGAATCCTCTTGAAGGTTGGGGTGCATGATGAGAGACCCAAGTGAGGGTCATTGTTAGATGGATTGGCTTATAGACACCAGGTTGGTTTTACTTGAGGTTCTTCTATATGGATCCTGGAATGCGGGATCAAGTAATATATCTGAGGAGATCTTGGATGGTACCTAGATGTGGGGACTGGTTTCTCAACGTTAGAGCTGTTGAGGTCTAGGTCCATTGTTTGAGGATTGGGTTGTTTAGAGCCTTCAAGTTGGGTTGATGTCGTGGGATGGTAGTTATGGGATGCAATTGAGATGATGTTGAGATGAGTCCGAGGGAATCTTGAGATTTCCCTCATGGGAATTTTTTTTATAAATGATCAGTTGGATATAATTATTGGATATTGAGGATTCTATTATGGTATAATGGTGTTTTGGATTCCCTTGTGGGCATGCTATTGATCAAAGATTATTGGTTGGTCATTGAGGTCCGCTTGAGGATAATTTATTGTGGCGGGCTTGGATTGAGGTTTGGAGTTTTGAATTTGGTGTTTTAGAAATAAAATTTTATAATTTGGATTACATGTATATCTGAAGAGTTGAATATTAATAAAACATCTTATTACATATTTTTCATTATTCTGCATGGATTTAATGTAATAATTTTCTAGAGTATCTGTAGCATTGATAAGGTCATAACAGTTCCCCACTATGATGAGAACCTTGAAATTCCATGAAGATATTCTTAAATATAGTTTTATGATGGGATAACATACTATGATGTAACATATATAATGATGAATTTTAGACATGAGTACTCATAAACAAATGAGACTTCTTCTCATGAAGTTCACACATGGTAATCTCCAAGATAGAAGATTATGAGAACTGATCCGACTGTAGGGATTCCACATGTTTATGTGTCATCAGATATTATTATCTGCGAGTATATGTAATGGTCCTTAGACTTTAATATTATTATTAATGTTTTTCATGATTCACATACTTTGATGTACTGACCACAACCATGATTCCATATTTTTGTGGGAAGTAGGATACGTTGGGTGTGTCATGAATGACATGTTATTAATTAATAAGTTGAGGAAGGATTTGTCCCTTCTATATTAATGGAAGTTGATATCTTTACCCCTTGATTGAAATGTACCCATCATATTAAATTCCATGGCCATATTATAATGACAAGTTTATTTCAGATAGTCAAATAAAGACATATCAAGCACATAGGTTGGTAACACATGAGTACAACATGCTTGATGAGATATTGTGACAAAGGGATTAGATTACACAATAATCATTCATGTGCGGTTGTCAACATCATGATATTAACTTCTTTATCTTAGGTGCCTTGACCCGTTGTTAGAAAGTAATCTTGGACTTTAGGCAAGCCCACCTAATGCCAAAGAGAAATAATCCTAGAGGGTCACACACTAAGTATTTCTGTGGATCTCAATTAAATTTTATTTGAATTTAATTATTGGAATAAATATTATTCTAAAGACCGAGGAATAATTTTATTCAGGATTTCATGATCACAAATACTCACAATGTAATAAATAATTATTTATTCATTAATAAATAATTTATTTAATTACATGAATAATTAATAAATATTTATTCACCATACTATGAATGGAATATTTATTTTATTTATAAAATATTTAATAAATATATATTCATTATATTGTGAATAGAATATTTATTTATGAATAAATATTTAATAAATATTTATTTAGGTATTTGATAAATGATGAGGAGGATAAAAAGATCAAGATTGTTATGTTTATTATGTAGGGTTAATATAGAATTGATAATCATTGTGTACAATGTATTTCTCTCTATATTCCACCTCCCATACTCTCAAGAACAATAAGAACACAAGATAATATTTCAAGCCTAAATGATCTTGAAGCGATCAAGATGAATAACAAAAGATGATAGATTTTCTATACTAGCACCCAACATTCCATTGGCGTTGTTTAAAGATCAATGGACTACGTGTGGATCATCACTAGAGGGGCTCTACTTTGGGACCTACCTGCACAATGATAGTAATCCAAAAAAAGTATTTTATATGATAAAAAAAATCATTGAAAAAATATCCTAAGATGAGGTATTATTTCTTCCAATCTGTTTAAATTGATTATAAATTTAATGTAAAAAATATCCTCTCCGAGTTTCGGGATTTCTATGTCAATATTTGATGGAAAATTTTTTATTGGTTATGAAATTTATATCTTGAAAAATTGGAGAATTATCCATAAAATCTGATAAAAACCTTAATGGTTATTCACCTAAAAAGAACTTCTACTGCTTTTGGAACTTTCAACTGGTATCAGAGCAGTCACATTTAAATTTATAATTTTTTTATTTGATTTTTGATCGATTATACGCAATGGTGGGTTGATCTTTCATTTATAGATTATTTTTATTTAATATTAATTTTAATTAACATGATTTTGACATTTTGATATCCATATTTAAAGTTTCATAATTTTATTAAAGACTAAAAACAAATGGATAATGATCAGAGATTCCATTGGGAGGTGCCAAATTTTCTGGACGGTTGATTGGGTTACATGATGCGTATCCAGATTAAACATTGTGTACCTAATTTCACTGCACCTGGATGTTTCTTAGGACACACAACGCGCAAAGTAGTTCTTAGATGTGGTGCATTTATTGTACATCGCATGTTGATTAGGCCAACCTAGCACACAATTTTTTGGACTCCACGACATGTAACTGGCCTACACAACATGTAGTCTACATGGTTTAATGGAGAAATTCACACTAACCATGTGAGAATGAAAGTATGTACAATTAATGAAACACACAACATGTAGCTGGCATACGCGACATGTAGCTCATTAATTCCCCCAATACTAAGAAAACACCGAGTTATTCAACGGGTTACACAGACACACGACAAACAAAACACATGACACGTAGCTGGAGAAAACATCATGTGTTTTTTTGTTCGAAGAACATGCCGAGTCAATCGAAAATTTATGTGAAAAAATGGTAAGAAGAACACATGATGTATAATTGGTTAATACACACCGTGTAATCTGGCTAAGATACATACTGAGGCCCCATGTGTTTAACTCAGATACACAACAATCAAGGAACATGATATGTAGCTCGTGAGAACACATCATGTAGTCTCCCAATAAAGGAAAAAATTAAATTACATTAAAATAAATAATCACAATATTAAAACCTAATTACACTATTGACACAAGATTTTTTTTATGTAATAAAAGTTTTGAAGAATTTATAAATGCTCAATTAATTTATTGTAATTATATATAATTATTGGTTAGGCTATTTTTATTTTCCATGAATGTCTTTATGATGGGTATCTCTAAGGTATTTCATATGGTAATTAAGATAAAGGTAATTAATTAATTAATATAAGCACATTTATTTTAATAATAAATAACGAATTAAAGTGAATGCTAGCCGGTGTAATTTTGTGTGATTATTTCATGTGTATGATTGACCATGAACTTTGACTAGAACTATGTATGTGTTAATTTAATTTAATTTAATTTTATTACATGGGTTTGTAATTATTTACTATTAAATTAAATATGTTGGCCTATGAGTTATCCTTACCTCTTTTATTATGTATGACACATGTGTCCAAGGTTGTTTATGAAATTCACCTTATCCAATCATTTGGTTCCCCTCACCTACATGTGAGTTATAAACATATGTAATAAAATGAGTATCCCACGACACAAGGATATAGTTTAAGACAAAACCAAGATGAAACCAACCTAGGAGATACATAGATGGATAGGTGGAATGCTATAAATCATGTCAATACCAGCATAAAGAGTTTTCTCCTAGGTCCATAGGTTTATTTATTGTCTGCTAAATAAATTAACCATTAGAAAATATCATGATTAGATTATTTATTTATTTCTATCTAATGAATTATTTATTTTATGGATGTAATACCGTGATCACATAGATAAATGGACTAATATGAAAATATGGAATATAAATAAATGGATTATGCATAATTTTTTTTATCAAAACATGGTTAATAACTTAAGTAAAATCTAATTAATATTAAGAATGCATGTAAAGGATAAAACAAAAAATATTTATACATAATAAATAAAATCTCTCAACTTAATATTAAGTCAGAATAATCCTTACATTACTTAATTTAGAATGAAACCAATATAACTATGTGTTTCACCATCCCTTGTTGGGATGATTACTTTTATAAGGGGATTTATTATGAAAGTTTTGGGTTTACTTAACCATTTTACATAAATATAAACATCCCTTGCTAGACTTAGTGTAACTTGGAGGCAAGAATTGGAGAATTCCTAGTTAGGATTTCAAGATTGTGGAATATACTCAATAGATCAAGGAGATACAATCTTGCAGTTGAAAAAAACTTTCCTACCTAAATACCTTTGAGTAATTTACTGATCCCTTTCTTGGGTTATGAGAAGGGGGATATGGATCCTTTCCACTAGAATGTATGAGAAACTAGACATTCCATGTCCAATAGTCAGGGTTGTTGGGACTTGATAAAATAGTAGGAGACTTAAAAAAATTTAATTCATTATGTCTCATATAAATTGTAATCAATTAAAGTACTAATAATATGATATTTTATAATTATATAATAATGGAAAGTTTGTTAACCACATTATCCCTACGATCTATCTTAGAGAAAGATCACCTTCTCATTGGTTGTAACTTTTAGGAATGGTTTAGATGACTATGGGTTGTGTTGTTCCATGAACATAAATATTAAATACTAGAATTCTCACTTCCAAATATGCCTAAAACAGAGTTGAGTGATGAAGAGTTTTCTATCTATGATTAACACTTGATTGACTCGGTCAATGTTAAGTGATTAATGCTTTCATCCATGCATAATGAACTTATGAAGTCGCATGAAGACATGGATTCTTATAGAATTCTCCAAAATCTATATGGTCTATATTAGGAGAGATCTAGTTAGTAAAAATTTGAGATATACAAGTCACTCTTTCAGAGTAAGCTTAGAGAAGGTATTCCATCTTAGCCTCACCTAGTCAAACTCATTAGCCACATTTAGAACCTAGATGTTCCAGGGTTTAAATTTTCTAAAGTGTCAAAAGTGGTTTCACTAGACCCAAGTTATGTATATACTTTTATTACCATTACATTTATACAGTTTTATATATACATGTGTTTATCTTACCACAAAAGTGTTGAAAATTCTATTTCCACTATATTTATGCTAAATTCCTTAGATTACATGTCTTGTTAAAGGTTTATAGTAATTATCATGCTATAATGAGAACTGAGAGATACCATGATAATAATCTTAAAGTTATGTCCTATAGTACAAATACATTATAACGATAAGAAAAAAATGATGTGTGAACATCAGGTGATGGGGGCTCATAAGCATTGAGACTTCTTTTGATGAAGTTCACTCTTGGTGATCTCGAGTAGATGAGATCATGGGGACAAACCTGCCTATAGGAATAACACATGTTTTGGGTGTCATTAGTTATTCCTATCTATGAACATGTGTATTGGTCTCTTAACTTTACATCCTTATCAATGTGTACCATTTGATCATGTACTTTGATGCATAGAAAAAACAACGACATTGAATTCAGGGTTAGGTTGCTTGTGTTGGGTGTGTCATTGGTGGTATGACATTGGTTGAATGATCAAGACAAATTTTTTCTCTTCTAAGTTGAGGAAGTGATATCTCAGGCCTAGTTGATCAAGATGGTGGTACCTTCAAAAATATATGGTCATGATAGTTGAAGGTAAGTCCATGTAATTAGATAAACAAATAATAAAGAAAGAATGGATGATAACACAAGCTGTTTATCCTGATTTATGAGATATTGTGAGACAAAGAGATTATATTACACAGTGTGTGTTCATAGGATAGTTTTCATTATTATGAATATTCCTTATCTCTTTAGGGGACTTGATAGGCTACCAGAATCCACTCTTAGTTTTTTAATAATATTTACTAATATAAAGATAATGTTCTCAAGGGTCACACACAATATCATATTTAAGAGTCTTCCCTATTCTGATAAATAGGTGTATAGGACATGGTGGGCCCCACCATGGGGTCTAGGGGTTATCCAAGTATTATAGATCACCAATGAATAAATAAATTCATATTATAAAATTATTGAATAATTGGGTTGAATTTATTTATTAAAAGTATTCACATGGTATTAAGTGAATACATGGAATAATATTATATAAACAAATATTATTTTAATATTCAAGGTTTGTTTAATATTTGTGGGAATTATGAGTCGAGTTAATGGATTGGTTTTATCATGTAATATATTTACTACATATTATAAGTAGGTGATAAAATATAAATTATATTTATGACTCAGTTAGTTCTTCATAACATGTAAATTATTTCTTAGTTAGTGGGAGTTGGATATACAGGGGTTGAGGAACCCTAACCGGATATTTGAGTATCCACTATATAAGTATAGGAGAAGCTCATTCCATAGACTATTCATCATTCATAATTGATAGCTCCCATATCCTCCCACATTGTAGAGATATAAAGGCTCTATTAGAGTGATCGATCCAAGAATGCCTTCGAGTATCGAAGGGATGAAATCTAGGTGATCATCCCAATGTTGAAATATATGTTAGAGCTTTGTGCTAGCACCCAAAATTAGATATTCAACATTAATGTAGATTCCTGAAGTGTGTGTGGATGATCTAGAGGGGTTCAGTGTCAGATCCTTAAAGAAATGATCATCGGTGATGAGATTTTGTTAAACACGCTTTGATTAAAATGAGGTAATTATTCGGTTTACATTTTTTTTCTTTGATAATTAACATGATATCCTTGGACCTTACCAGGGCTTGAATTTCTGGAGAACAAGAAGTTTCGTCACCCCAGTGATGAAATTTTTTAAATCCCCATCCTTCCGAATTCTGCTACACACCCTAGTACCAATATAAAGAACTTATCAATGATATCATTCTTGAATCAATTCCTTAGATATTCTATAGATTTGTTTTTAATTTTAATATGAACAAAATAGTGAAGTATCTTCCAGATATTCTCACATTAATTCACCAAGTTGATAAGGAAATAAAGTGTGAAAAGTCTTTCATCCTTGTGGTGAATAAAAGGAAGGACATGAGAATATATTTAAGTCCAAATCTTCTTCATAACACCCTTACATGAAGATAATGATCAAGGGATAATAAATATAATAGGATTCTATCTATTTTCCATGTGGCAAGAAGGTCCATTAGAAGAAAAATGCACCCAATAAAAGAAAGAAGGTGAAGCTTTAGGTGTGTTTTTTATCAAGTGAAATTTATCTATTTCTAAAAATTGGGTATTAGATACATCATGTGACACTCACATATATATTCAAATATAAGAACCAAGTATAAACTAAAATATTTCATGAGGTAAGGTAGACCTACGAGCAGCCAATAAAGACAGACTTGCAACTGTGGATATTGTGGACTACCACCTCGCGTTGCCATTGGGAATGGTCTTGGTTTTAAAATATTGTTATTATATTTCATATGATACCAAAAACATTATTTCTATATCCATAATTGATACATATGGAATTATTTTCAAATTTGGGAATAAATTTTTCTTCTTTTATAAGTATAAAATTTTTTATGGTGAGGAACATTTAAATAATAGTCATTATGTGTTGGATTACAAAAACCAAGTCATGAAAATTGATAATGAAAATACTTCACATGAATCATACCACACCCAAATATGGAATCATCAGATAGGTTATATAAACAAAAATAGTTTGAAAAAATTACCCCAATATGGATATTTAGATTCCTTTGAACTAAAACCACTTGGTGTAAGTCATGCATGTTTACAAGGAAAAATGACCCAAACCCATTCAGTGAAAAAAGGTGAAAGGGCCAAGGATCTTATTGAATTAGTTCATACCGATGTTTTTAGACTATTTATATTTGAATCAATGGGTGGTTACTCACGCTTCATAACTTTTATTGATGATTTTAGTAGATATTTATATGTCTACTTAATGATGTATAAGTCAGACTATTTTGATCGATTCAAAGAATATAAGAATGAAGTTGAGAACCATCTTGGTAAGAAGATTAAAAAACACCTCTCAGACCATGTTGGAGAATATCTTAATCAATACTTCATTTATTATTTATATTAGATTATATCCAAAATCACTCCTCCTTACATACCTCAATGGAATGATTTAAGTGAAAGGAGAAACTGCACCCTGTTAGACATGGTGGGGTCAATGATGAGTCATGAGAGTCTTTAATTATCCTTTTGGGGATACACATTACATAAAAAAACACATATAATAAACCAAGTTCCAATAAAATTAAAAAATAGTATTCAAAATTAAATTTGATGTGGAATAAAATCCATGCTGTCAAATTTAAATGTGTGGGGTTGCAAAGTGTTTGTTAAGGTATCTCCAGGAAACAAACGTTAACCTTGAGACATGAAGTGTAAATTATAGGATACCCAAAGGAAATAAGGTAATATTACTTATACCATGCCTCATAGAAAAGGTAATTGTAGAAAGACATTATATATTCCTTGAGAGGGGTCAAATATCTAAAATAGATAGTGGGAGTGAGGTAGACTTTGACGAAGTCTGGGCTCAAGGTGCATAAGAGTTGGCACCGAAACAAATTCTATAAACCCCCCTATAAGAAGAAGTTATGGAGACACATGTACTATGTAGGAGTAAAAGATAGGTTAAAGAACATGAAATATATGGTTTTCTAGTCACTGAGGGTTTTGACTCATCATTAGTTTATAATAATGATCCTCTAACCTATAAGGAAGTAGTAAGTGGCACATATGTTTCCAAGTGGAAAGAATCTATGAATTCTGAAATGGATTTCATGTACCAAAACCATGTTTTTATTTTGGTAGATCCTCTAGTGGATGAAAATCACATTGGTTTCAAATGGGTATTCAAGAAGAAACTGGACATGGATGTACAAGTCAGTACTTATAGGAATAACTAGTTGCAAAAGAGTTCAAACCATGTTAAGGAATAGATTATGACGAAACTATTTCACTAGTTTCTAAGATAAAATCCATTATAATTCTATTTTCCATTATGGTTTGCCATGAATATGAGATTTGGAAAATGGATTTCAAAAATATCCTTCTTAATAGGAACCTTCAGGAATATGTCTATATGACACAACCTAAAGGGTTTGCGACTCTAAAGGATTCCAACAAGGTATGAAAATTTAAAATATCTATTTATAGCTTAAAAATGAATCAAGTTCATAGAAAATTAAGTTTTATTAAGCAAAAAAAAATTGGTTTCATAAAGAAAGAATGTGAGCCTTGTGTCTATAAGCAGTTTAGTGGGAGTGTGATCATTTTCTTAATATTTTATGTTGATGATATACTAATTATTGGAAAAAATATACCAGTATTACATTATATTAAATCCTAGTTAAATAAATGATTCTCCATAAATGACTTAGCTGAAGCAACCTATATTATTGGGATCAAGATTTATCATGATAAATCCAAGAGGCTACTCAGTCTATGTCAAGGTATATATATTAACAAGATACTAAAGAAATTTAGTATGGAACAATCCAAAAGTGTATTGTTTCCAATGTAACATGACATTCATTTTTCCAAGAAAATGTGTCCTCATACACACGAGGACAAACAAAGGATAAAAAATATTTCATTCACATCAGCGATTGGGTCATTCATGTATGCTATGCTATGTACTAGGATAAATGTTGCTTATTCCTTAAGTGTGGTAGGAAGATATCAATATGACCCAGGTTGTCATGACCCCCTCCCCACAAAGTGTACCCCTACCGGGCCATCAATGTGAGAAGGGAGATAATGACCCCCGAGTCCCACCTTCAGTAGGCCCCGGGTTGGTGACTAGCACCGAGGGTATAGAAAACACACAAATGGGAGACATTACCCTCTAAGAGAACACATGCGGAAGAGAGATATAAGATAGACACCAACCAAATCCATATCATATAGAAATATAAATAAAATTCCAAGTACACATATGTAATGTCATATAAAACTACTACAACTAGAAGGGGAAAACTGCAAGTACCCAAAAGAAAGTAAAACAGCAGCAACCACAAGCTCGAACACCTCCTGCAACTGCAAGATAGTAGTAACCATCCTGATATCCAACCAGATCCAAGTGACCTAAAAAGAAGTTTATATATACATAGGGTGAGTATAACAATATACTCAGTAGGATCCTCCCAAAATCCTCTTGTGAAAAAGTAAAGAAAGCATGCTAAAGCACAATGAACAACAAGTGAAACTAACTCATCACCTAAGAGGGTATACTATGTTCCCATCCTCACCATGGATACTATTACCAAGTAATTCATACAAGAGTATATAATATAATAAATAATATCAAGGGTACCCCGCTACTACTTCCCCACTGGTTTTCCACTTTACCCCAACGTCACACGTCCTAAGCATCTCTCTCCAAAAAGGCTTGCCTGCAGACACCTGGGAGAAGCACCACAACATGCACCTCGTGTAACAAAACCACCACTTCTACGTAATCAAGTAACCAAGTAGTTTCTAGGATCCACCGCAGCTCTCATAACGTGTATCATACATCGGGTATTATACCCCAAGCCATTATATCCCATACAATGAGTATGGATCCTCAAGACATCACAACCTATACACGTTACACCTATAGTAGTCCATTGAAAACTATATCTAGAATATATGTGTGTGAGTAACCACAATCCATTACAGACCTCTACACACATATATGGGGAAAACTAACCAATTTTCCTTCCAGCACAAGTAACTACCAAGAGAAGAGAGTGGGGCCAAAGTGGGTATTCAACCATCCATCCTCCCACTGAAATGTTGGGGAAAACACCCCCAGGGCTCAGAATACCTGGGGTGTCAGTTTACCTTACTGACAGGGTGGAGTAATGTATAGAAACACAAAAATTATAGAATATATTATACCTCACAACCACACTATAGTCATAACCTAGTCTTAGACTCAACTACAGCTAACGTCTCTTGGACTCCAGGATTATACTTATAAGACTAGGTATCCTATAAGCACACAACCATTTAAAGAGATTTAATACATTATTTCATTCCCTTTTTATCAGTTTCACTTTATGTTAATTAATTATTTAAACATTAATTAACCAATAACAATTCCTCATTAAATTTCATTAGAATCACACCCAAATTCCACCGTCCCTTTAAAAATTACAACCTCATCATTATGATCAAGAAAACTCCAACCCCATGGGTTAATATCATTTATTCAATTATTCATTATAGAAATATATTCCCATATTCCCAGGAATTCTAGAAAAACATTCTATGCTACTAAACACAAGGGGGATCAACACAGTGAGTAAATGCACTACCAGTTGAGTCTTTACCACCTATAGCAAGAGCGTAGACTCATCCTACCTTGAGTATCTAAACACGGAAAGCATGTGGAATACCCCGCACGTCTTTGACTCTTTCGGAATAAGGGTAATCAAGACCATATTCCTTTAGTAGTGGGGAAAAGTAAAGCAGACAATCAACCAATAAAAATCAGCAAGCATTCAAAAATCACATCCATCCCATTCCATCATCCCTGGTGTCCTCCCCAACACCCACATGAAAAAAACGATGCATATCACCACCCTAGGTGTCAAATACTACCACAACCAATAGGCCTCCATGCCCCCACATATCACAACAACCATCCATGCTCACATCACAACATAAGCAACATGAAAAAAAACATCTTAACAATTGGGATTTTGGCCCTTTAACAATCAAGAGGGTAACTCAGAACCCTTCAAGGAATTATCAAACAATAAGTTCTTTAATCCATCTTGAATTAACTGATTTATTATTTATAGGTTCCAAATTCGGTAAACCTAATCATCAAAAATAATTAAACATGATTACTGTGCCAATTTGATTAACATCAAATTACAATAAGGACAACCATATTCATTTACATGACTCTTTATCTTTTAACCAAACAATCATCAATTAATTGAGGTTTATGTTTATTACCAATTTCCATCAAGAACGAACAACTAAACAAAACAATCATAGATATCACACTATCTAGCAAAACAAGAGGCAATAACATGCGATCGATATCAATTTATCTATCCGGTTCAAATATTTATTATGTCAATTCCATTGTCATCCAATGGGATAAAACATGATAATGATACAGTTTCACACAAAATAAGAGATAAGAAATGAATCCCCTACCTCAAATGGTTCTTGAAGTTCTTTATATGAGAACAGTCCGCACAACGGATCACGATCGCCTCCTCTCACGACAACTGCATCCAACCGAGGATGCCACAGTACGACCGCACCAATCGAAACCCAATAAAACCCCATTAGAAGAATGAAGATCACATGATATAATATGGAAAGGAGAAAAAAGGATAATATGAACCCCAAAATAAGTATGATAAAACATACCTTATTTCGATGAAGGACTGACCCTTGCCACTTGCACCAAAGTAGGGGGTGCACATGCAGCAGGAAGAACGTTGAGGAAACCAATCCACAGGGAAAAGTTTGATCTCCCGATTCCTATGAGATGGAAGGAAAGGTTCGAGCATCTCGCACTAGAGAAAAAGGGGGAATAACAAGGGAGTAAGATATCTTGTCCCTTTTGAAGATTTAACAGAGCGACAGTTTAAGATACACTTGATTTCCCATTAAAAGAGGATCACATTAAATCATGCGGTTTGACCAAGTAAAAACATCCCGAGCCTTAAGAATAATTAATATAGGAGTTATGGCCTTTGAATTGGTAATAGAGTCCTTAAAAGAAGGTTTTAAATGCATTTTACGTTAAAGGAAACGTTAAAGGGGCAAAAATATAGGAAGCTTGAAACACTGTACACCAAACTCAAAATTTAGAAAAGGAAATAGAGGCTGCTGTTAGAACCTCACTGATATGGAAACACTGTTCATGAACTCGAAATTTGGAAAAGGAAATAGAGGCTGCTCTTAGAACCTCACTGATCTGGAAACATTGTTCATGAACTTGAAATTTGGCAAAGGAAATAAAGGCTACTGTTAGAACCTCACTGATCTGGAAACACTATTCATGAAATCGAAATTTGGTAAAGGAAATAGAGGATGCTATTAGAACCTCACTGATCTGGAAATAGTGTTCATGAACTCGAAATTTTGAAAAGGAAATAGAGGATGCTGTTAGAACCTCACTGATCTGGAAACACTATTCATGAACTCGAAATTTGGAAAAGGAAATAGAGGCCGCTATTAGAACTTCACTGGTATGGAAACAATGTTCATGAACTCAAAATTTGGAAAAGGAAATAGAGGCTTCTATTAGAACTTCACTGTTATGGAAACACTGTTCACAAAAATCAAAATTTGGAAAAGGAAAGAAAAGGTCACCGTTTGAACCTCACCGTTCTAGAAACACTGTTCGCAGAACTCAAAATTTGGAAAAATAAAGAAAAGGTCACCATTGGAACCACACCTTTGGATTGTTTACTTAAGGTTATCGATGACACTATTCACATAAGGTCAAGGATTTCACTGTTCACATAAGGTAACTGTTGCACTGTTCACAAATGTCTACCGTTCGAACTATTCACTGAGGTTCACCTATGTCACTGTTCACAGAAGGTTACCGATGCAATGTTCACAACTTTATACTGTTGGAACTATTCACTGAAATGGAAATTTGGAAAAGTGTTGGGAATAAGTCACCTTGACCTTCCAGAACACCTCAAACACCATATTTTCACAAAGAATTGGACTAGAGAGGTCCGGGCCATTACATCAGATACCTCTCAAAACATTCTTATCCTCAAGAATTCAAAACCCACCTAAAGGGAAAATGAAACGGGGTCCGAACAACCACCCATCGAGATACCTCTCAAAAGAGAGCAAGCCACATGAAGTAACAAAATAAATTCATATTATAAACATGAAAGGTCTAACCAAAAAGGGGATATCATTACATGAAAAGAGTTAAACATCAAACAACTCTGGGTACTGAGCATGTATCTGTGACTCACATTCCTAGGTGCTCTCCTTCATGCCTCCATGTAGCCACAAGACACGAACCAAGGGAATATAATTCTAGCACAACACCTTATCCTTACGGTCTTGGATCTCTACAGGTTACTCCTCAAAGGTTGCATCATCATCAACACCGATCTCTCCCTAATCGATGACATGAGAGTCATCATGAAGATAACGACAGAGCTGTGATACATGGAAAACATCATGTATCTAACTCATCTATGGGGGAAGTGCTACGCGATATGCCACAGCTTCAACATGAGCTAACACCTCTAAAGGCCCAACAAACCGAAGAGAAAGCTTACTCCCACTACTAAACCTTCACTGCCCATGATAGGGAGTCACATTCAGAAACACATGATCCACAACATTAAACTCTAAGGGTATACTTCTTTGATAAACATATGATTTCTGATGATCTTGTTCTATTTTCATCCTCTCAAAAATCACCGGAACCATCTCTGTTGTATTCTGCACTAGTTCCGTTCCGAGAATTTCTGACTCTCCAACCCCAGTCTAGTACAATGGAGAATGGAAAGGTCAGCCATACAAGGCTTCAAATGGTGCCATACCAATGGTGAAGTGAAAACTATTATTTTAAGTAAAAACCACCAAGGGTAAGTGCCTCATCCACGAGCCTCCAAAATCAAGAACACAAGAGCATAACATGTCTTCAAGAGTATGGATGGTTCGCTCTGTCTGACCATCCGTTTGAGGATGAAAAGCAGTGCTAAGGCATAACTTAGAACCAAAAGCATACTGGAGACCTCTCCACACCCTATAAGTAAAGCGAGGATCTCGATCAGAAATTATCGTCCTTGGGACTCCATGAAGTCTCACCACCTCCTCTAGATACTACCTTGAAAAAATTTCCACCAAGATCAACTTCTTGATTGCTATAAAGTGGGAAAATTTTGTTAAGTGATACACTAACACCTAAATAGCATCATGTCCTCCTGGATCTCAAGGTAAACCAGTAAAAAATTCCATTGAGATGTCCTGCCACTTCCACTGAGGAATCTCTAATGGCTGGAGCAAACCACTGGGGATGCAGTGCTCAGCCTTGACCTTATAACATACTAAACATCGAGACACAAACTCTGAAACCGCACCCTTCAACCCATGCCACCAAAACTGACTCCTCAAGGCTTGGTACATCTTTTTCATGCCAGGATTCACCACTAAAGGAGAACTAGAAACTCTCTGAGAACCATCTCTCGTATCTTTAAAGGAACAAAAAGCCTTCTGTGATACAACACTCGGTGTTGTTCATCCACTGACTAACCATCAGGGGCCTCACCACAAACAACTTGGTCTCTCCACACCTCCACCTCAAGATCACCCAACTGGGAATCTTCCACTTGATTCATGAGAGATTACTACACCATTATCTAAAAAATACAACCTCTACCCCCAACTTCTCCCATGTCAAGATGTAATGATGAAAGTTCTTCCATTACTCTCTAGGAGTCACCAGATTCACGCACTGCATCACTACGTGAATTCCGACTCAGCGCATCAGCTACAAAATTTCCCTTTACAGGTGTATACGATATTTCAAAGTCGTATTCCTATAAGAAATCCATCCACTGATGTTATCGCAAGTTCAAGTCACGTTGGGAGAAAAAATACCTCAAACTCTTATGATCAGTGAAAACCACAAAGCACTCACCAATGAGGTAATATCTCCATAACTTTAGAGAAAACACTACAGCTTCCAACTCAAGATCATGGGTGGCATAGTTAAATTCATGGGGATGAAACTGCCGATAACCATAAGAAACAACTAATCTCTGCTGCATCAGAACACAGCCTAACCCCAGATGCGAAGTGTTGCAGAAAACATCAAACTGAACTCCCTCTGCTGGAAGACAAAGAACTAGAGAACTTACCAACTTCTCCTTTAGATACTCGAAAGCTTCCTGACACTGATCAGTCCATATGAACGCCTAATCCTTCCTAGTCAAAGCTGTCTGAGGAGTCACAAATCGTGATAAATTGACTACGAACCTCCTGTAGTAGCCTGCAAGACCCAGGAAACTTCTCACCTCTGACACTATATTTGGGGATTCCCAAGAAAAAACTACTTCTATCTTCGATGGATCCACAACTACTCCCTATTGGGACGCAACATGCCCCAAGAAATGGACTTCTCGATCCTAAAACTCACACTTCAACAACTTCCCAAACAACTGATGTTGTCGAAGAACTCCCAAAATGGTGTGTAGATGCTCTACATGCTCTTCTTCAGATGTAGAGTACACAAGGATGTCGTTGATGAAAACCACTATGAACTTGTCCAGGAACTCACAGAACACAGAGTTAATCAATCCAATGAACATAGCTGGAGCATTCGTCACACCTAACAGCATTACAACGAACACATAATGCCCATGAAGACAACAGAAAGTAGTCTTCAGGATATCCTCATCCTTCACAAACATCTAATGATATCCTGACCGAAAGTCGATCTTTGAGAACCAAATTGCACTATTAAGTTAATCAAATAAATCATCAATCCGTGGAAGAGGATAGAGATTATTTATTGTCACTTTGTTCAAGTGACGATAATTGACACAGAACCACAAACTGCCATCAACTTTCTTCATGAACAAAACTGGTGCACCCCATAGTGACACACTCAGCTGAACAAAACCGCACTATAATAGACCATCAAGATATATCTGTAGCTCTCATAACTCATAAGGGTCCATCCTATATGGATACATAGAGATAAGATATTCTCCTGGTTATATCTCGATCCCAAAATCGATCTCTCGTTGAGGGGGTAATGCTACAACCTCTTCTGGAAAGACATCAGGGTACTCTTCTATGACCCTAGGAAATACCACCTGCTGAAACTCTGAAGGACTTATCATCATCTCATCCATCATAGATGATAATGACATAACATGCCTATGACCCATTTGAGGATCTCTCTCACAAAAAAAAAACCACCGGATCTCCATCCGCACCAAAGAAAACGGTTTTCTTCCTGAAGAAATCCACGATAGCCTGCACCAAATACAACCAATCCATGCTGAGGATGACATCATATGGTTGTATTTGTAAATATAGGAAATCTCCCCAAGAGCGGTGCTGCCCCAACACTAACTCATAATCTATACATACTTCAAACAAGTCAGCTCAACCTCCAACTGGCGTAGTCAACACCAAAGGCACTAAAAGCCTCTCTACCTCAAGTCCCAAAGCATGGACAAGGGTAGGTGATATGAAGGAGTGTGTCACTCCTAAATCAAAAAAGGCATACAACAAGGTAGAAAACAAGAAAAGGATACCTCGAACGATGTGTGGCTCTCCTGGAGCTGGCAACACTAGAGCATGAAGCTGACCACGACCTCCTCCATGGCCTCTCTGACCCTGATTCTAACCACTACCACAGCCGCACTCTGCTCTCTGAGGATGGGGAGCATCACAGGGTTGTCCTCTGCCTACCCCATCTACCCTCTGGTGATCTAAAGCTGGTGCAACCTGCTACTGCTGCCTTGGCTGGAACTGCCTCAACGGAGGAACCTGGAGCGGAGCACCTGGTGCACGATGACTGATCTAAAAGGTCAGGTACTCCCACTACTGATGACCTCGACCACCACAAGAAAAACAAGTGCCGGATCCCTTAACATAGGCATGCGAGTTGCTGCCTCTAGAGAAACAAGATGTGAAGGGATGAGACCTACCCTCGGCTGAACGAAAACTATTCTGCCCTGAAAAACCGAGAACCCTGGACCACATATCTGCTTTTTGAGGAATCACAATGAATCCCCTCTAATAATGATTTGATTCTAGACAAAGTCCTCTCGACAACCTCTGCCCTCGCCAGCACCTCAAGATATGTCTTCAGCATAAATGGGGTGACCTGGCACTAGATCTCGGGACACAAAGCCTCCTCAAAATTACTCACCCTGGCCTCCTCATCTGGCAATAGGTCTGAAGCATATCGTAAAAGGTTCCTGAAACGGATTCCAAACTCTTTCACACTGGAGCTCCCTTGTTGAAGGGTAAGAAGATCCTGACGACTGGACACCTTCACGGTCGAAGAAAGAAACTCGACTCTAAACTTTTCTCAGAACTCCTCCCATGATATCGCTAACTCCTCGTTATCCCCGAGGAACAAGAACCACCACTTCCTCACTGCTCCACACAACATCGTCACAACTAAGGACACCCAGTAATCCTTTCGAGCACGGATCAAACTGAAGCCGATCTCGACCTCCTCTAACCAATCTTCCGTGACTGCATCTAAAACAGATCCCTCATACTTCTACAGACTATGGCGCTAAAACTCTCAGAGTGTCTTCCTCCAAGTGTCATCATCGTCAGCCTCTACCTTACGGCGATCTGCTGGAACATCCTGCTGGACATCTTCTATGCGATCCTGATGAGGACGTTGACCTGGAGCTATACCTATAAAATAAAAAATAGTTAGGGCTCATAAAACTAGAATATTAAATAATCAACATTAATTAATTAATTATTTTCTTTTTATTCATTTTAGATTAAACTATCCCAAGTTCTACCCATTCAAATATAGTCACAAAGAAGAATGATGCATGATCCTTTCCTAGGTCTCTACCCTGCAACTAGTATCACCTCGTTTAGTAGCCACTGTAAACTTAAAGGTCCATACATCAGATCATAGAGGTCCCAGAACACCTATGACTCAGCCAGTCTCCAGTGTTTACATCACTTGATAAACATGAATGACACTATTTCCCTACCAACCCATGCAACCTCACCTATGCCTAAGTCCAAACTCCATCCTATCCCTCAACGATACCTCTGATACCACTATGTCACGACCCCCTCCCCACAAAGTGTACCCCTCCTGGTCCGAAAATGTGAGAAGGGAGATAATGACCCCCCAAGTACCACCTCCAGTAAGACCTGGGTTGGCAACTAACACCGAGGGTATAACAAACACACAAATGGGATACATTACCCTCTAAGAGAACACATACAAAAGAGAGAGTTAAGATAGATACCAACCAAATCCATCTCATACAGAAATATAAATAAAATCCCAATTACACATATGTAATGTCATGAAAAACTACTACAACTGAAAGAGGAAAACTACAAGTACCCAAAAGAAAGTAAAACAGCAGCAACCACAAGCCCGAACAGCTCCTGCAACCGCAAGCTAGTAGTAACAAGCCTGATCTCCAACCTGCTCCAAGTGACCTGAAAAGAAGTTTATATATACATAAGGTGAGTATAATATTATACTCAGTAGGATCCTCCTCTAATCCTCTCGTGAAAAAGTAAAGAAAGCATGCTAAAGAACAGTGAACAACAAGTGAAACTAACTCATCATCTAAGCAGGTATACTATGTTCCCAGCCTCACCATGGATACTCTCACCAAGTAACGCATAAAAGAGTATATAATATAATAAATAATATCAAGGGTACCCTGCTACTACTTCCCCACTAGTTTTCCACTTTTCCCCAACGTCGCACATCCTAAGCATCTGTCTCCAAAAAGGCTTTCCCGCAGACACTTGGGTGAAGCACCACAACATGCACCTCGTGCAACAAAACCACCACGTACATGTAAGCAAGTAAAAAGGTAGTTTCTAGGATCCAACAAAGCTCACATAATGTGTATCATACATCGGGTATTATACCTCAAGCCATTACAACCCATACACTGAGTAAGGATCCTCAAGCCATCACAGCCTATACATGTTACACCTATAGTAGTCCATAGAAAACTATATCCAGAATATATGTGTGTGAATAACCACAAGCCATTATATCCCTCTACACACATATATGAGGAAATGTGTACCCCTCCTGGGTTGACAATGTGAGAAGGGAGATAATGACCCCCGAGTCCCGCCTTCAGTAGGCCCCGGGTTGGCGACTAGCACCGAGGGTATATCAAACACACAAATGGGAGGCATTACCCCCTAAGAGAACACATGCGGAAGAGAGAGATAATATAGACACCAAACAAATCCATCTCATACAACAATATAAATAAAATCCCAAGTACACATATGTAATTTCATGCAAAAATACTACAACTGGAAGGGGAAAACTACAAGTACCCAAAAGAAAGTAAAACAACAACAACCACAATCCCGAACAGCTCCAGAAACCGCAAGCTAGTAGTAACTAGCCTGATATCCAACCAGATCCAAGTGACCTAAAAAGTATTTTTTATATACATAGGGTGATTATAACAGTATATTTAGTAGGATCCTCCCTAAATCCTCTCGTGAAAAAGTAAATAAATCATGCTAAAGCACAGTGAACAACAAGTGAAACTAACTCATCACCTAAGCAGGTATACCATGTTCCTAGCCTCACTATGGCTACTCTCACCAAGTAATGCATACAAGATTATATACTATAATAAATAATATCAAGGGTACCCCACTACTACTTCCCCACTGGTTTTCCGCTTTGCCCTAACATCGAACGTCCTAAGAATCTCTCTCCAAAAAGGATTGCTCACAGACACCTGGGTGAAGCACCACAACATGAAACTCATCCAAAAAAATCAGCACGTCCACGTAAGAAAGTAACCAGGTAGTTTTTGGGAACCACCATAGCTCACATAACGTGTATCATACATCGGGTATTATACCTCAATCCATTATAGCCCATACACCGAGTAAGGATCCTCAAGCCATCACAACCTATACACGTTACACCTATAGTAGTCCATAGAAAACTATATCCAGAATATATGTGTGTGAATAACCACAAGACATTACAGCCCTCTACACACATATATATGGGGAAAACTAACCAATGTGCCTGCCAACACAAGTAACTACCAAGAGAAGAAAGTGGGGCCAAAGGGGGTAGTCAGCCATCCATCCTCCCACTGAAATGTTGGGGAAAACACCCCCAAGGATCAGAATCCCTGGGGTGTCAGTTGCCCTTAATGAAAGGGTGGAGTAGCGTATAGAAACACAAAAAGTACAGAATATACTATACCTCAAAACCACACTATGGGCATAACCTAGTCTTATAATCAACTACAACTAACATCTCTCGAACTCCGAGATGTTACTTATAAGACTAGGTATCCTATAAGCACACAACCATTTAAATATATTTAATACATCATTTCATTCCCTTTTTATCATTTTCACTTTACATTAATTAATTATTTAAACATTAATTAACCAATAAAAATTCCTCATTAAATTTCATTATCATCACACCCAAAGTCCACTATCCCTTTAAAAATTACAACCTCATCATTATGCTCAAGAAAACTACAACCCCATGGCTTAACATAATTTATTCAATTATTCATTACAGATATACTTTACCATATTCCCAGTCATTCTAGAAAAACATTCTATGATACTAAACACAAGGGGGATCAACACGGTGAGTAGATTCACTACCCGTCGAGTCTTTGCCTCCTATAACAAGAGCTTAGACCCATCCTCCCTTGATAAGCTAAACATGAAAAGCACGTGGAATACCCCATGTGTATTTGCCTCTTTCAGAAGAAGGGTAAGCAAGACTAGCTGCCTTGAGCATTGGGGAAAAGTAAATCATATAATCAACCAATAAGAATCAGAAAGCATACAACAATCACATCTATCCCATTCCATCATCCCTGGTGTCCTCCCCGACACCCACATGCATAAACCGCTGCATCTCTCCACCCTAGGCATCAACTACTGCCACAACCAATAGGCCTCCATACCCCCACATATCACAATATCCATCCATGATCACATCAAAACACAAGTAGCATGAAAACAAACATCTTAACAATTGGGCTCTTGGCCCTTTAATAATCAAGAGGGTAACTTAGAACCCTTTAAGGAATTATCAAACAATCAGTTCTTTAATCCAACTTGAATTAACTGATTTATTATTCATAGGTTCCAAATTCAGGAAACCTAATCAGTAACCTATCAAATATAATTAAACATGCTTACTACACCAATTTGATTAACATAAAATTACATCAAGGAGAACCAGATTCATTTACATGACTCTTTATCTTTTAACCAAACAATTATCAATTAATTGAGGTTTACATTCATTACCAATTTCCATCAAGAACTAATAGCTAAACAAATCAATTATAGATATCACACTATCTAGAAAAACAAGAGGCAATAACATGAGATCGATATCAATTTATTTATCCGGTTCAAATATTTATCATGTCAATTCCATTATCATACAGTGGGATAAAACATGCTAACGATAATATTGCACATAAAAGAAGAGAGAAGCAATGAATCCCCTACCTCAAACGGTTCTTGATGTTATTCATATGAGAATAGTCCATACAACGGATCATGATCACCTCCTCTCACAACAACTGCATCCACCCGAGGATGCCACGGTACGACCACACCAACCGAAACCCAATAAAACTCCATTAAAAGCATGGAGATCACATGCCATAATATAGAAAGGAGAAAACAGGATAAGATGAAACAAAAAATAATGACGATAAAACATACCTTATTTCGATGAAGGATTGACCCTTACCGCTTTCACCAAAGTAGGGGGTGCACATGCAGTAGAAAGAACGTCGAGGAAACTAATACATGGGGAAAAGTTTGATCTCCCGATTCCTATGGGAAGGGAGTAAAGGTTCGAGCGTCTTTCACCAGAGAACAAGGAGGAATAACAAGGGAGGAAGATATCTTGTCACTTTTGAATATTTAACAGAGCGATGATTTAAGATACGCTTGATTTCCCATTAAAAGTGGATTGCATTAAACCACACAGTTTGACCAAGTAAAAACATCTCGAGACTTAGGAATAATTAATATAGGAGTTATGGCCTTTGAATTGGCCATAGAGTCCTTAAAAAATGATTTAAATACATTTTACATAAAAGGAAATGTTAAAGGGGAAAAACTGTAGGAAGCTAGAAACACTATACACCAAACTCAAAATTTGACAAAGGAAATAGAGGATGCTATTAGAACCTCAATGATCTGGAAACACTGTTCATGAAATTGAAATTTGGAAAAGGAAATAGAGGCTGCTGTTAGAACCTCACTGATCTGGAAACACTGTTCATGAACTCGAAATTTGTCAAAGGAAATAGAGGCTGCTCTTAGAACCTCACTGATCTGGAAACACTGTTTATGAACTCAAAATTTGACAAAGGAAATAGAGGCTGCTATTAGAACCTCACTGATCTGGAAATAGTGTTCATGAACTCAAAATTTGTCAAAGGAAATAGAGGCTTCTGTTAGAACCTCACCGATCTGGAAACACTATTCATGAACTCGAAATTTGGAAAAGGAAATAGAGGCTACTGTTAGAACCTCACTGATCTGGAAACACTGTTCATGAACTCAAAATTTGGAAAAGGAAATAGAGGATGCTGTTAGAACCTCACTGATCTGGAAATACTGTTCGCAAAACTCAAAATTTGGAAAAGGAAAGAAAAGGTCACCATTGGAACCTCACCGTTCTGGAAACACTGTTCACAAAACTCAAAATTTGGAAAAGGAAAGAAAAGGTCACCATTGTAAGGTCACCATTGGAACCTCACCTTTGGATTGTTTACTCAAGGTTACCGATGACACTGTTCATATGAGGTCAAGGATGTCACTGTTCACATAAGGTCACCGTTGAACTATTCACAACTGTATACCTTTAGAACTATTCACCGAGGGTCACCGATGTCATTGTTCATAGAAGGTTACCGATGCACTGTTCACAACTGTCTACCATTGGAACTATTCACCGAAATATAAATTTGGCAAAGTGTTGGGGATAAGTCACCTTGACCTCCCGAAACACCTCAAACACCATAGTTTCACAAAGGAATGGACCAGAGAGGTCCACAACATTACACAGGTGACTACCATTGGACAAAATTTAAGACCATCCTTAAGTATTTGAGGCATACTAAGGATAAGTTTCTAGTCTGTAGAGGAGATGGGGAATTATTAATCATAGGATATTAAAATTCTAGTTTCAAAATAGATCAAGATGATCTAAAATTAGAGACTATATATTCACTCTTAATGGAGGTGTTGTGAGCTATAAAAGATCAAATAAATATGTAGTCACAAATTATATGGTAGATTCTAAGTACATTTAAGCTTCTGAGGTAAGCAGTTTGGATATGAAACTTTGTTCAAGATCTTCATGTGTTACCTACTAGTAAATATCTTATCACACTCTATTGTGATAATACTACAGAGGTGGACCTTGCAAATGATATAAGGTCACATCAATATATGAAGCACATACTTCAAAAGTATCACATCTTGAGGGATTTTTCTTGAAGAGGTGAAGTTTCAGTGAGAATAATATCCACATAAGACAACATAGTGGACCCCTTGACTAAAGCTTTAACTTCGTAGAAACATGATCATCATGTGAGGTCTAAAAGAATGAAAGTTGTAGGTATATGGGTATGTTCTAAGTGGGAGTTTGTTAGAGTTGGTGTTCTAAAACCAGCTATTTTTACTTTGGATTTCATATATATTTGAAGTGATGAATATTAATATTAAATCTTATTACATATTATTCATTGTTCTAGATGAATTTCATGTAATAATGTCTTAGAGTATCTATCACAATGATAAGGTCATAGCAGTTCCCCTTTATGATGAGAAATTTGAAATTCCATGATGATATTATTAAATATAGTTCTATGGTTAGATAAAATACTACGATGGGACACATATAATTTTGACTGTCAGGTATGAGTACCTATAAGTATATGAGACTTTTTCTCTTGAATTTTGTACTTGGTAATATCCAGGATGAGAGACTATGAGTATATACTCTCTAGTAGGAATTCTGCATGTTTATGTGTCACCAAATATTTCTATCCACTAGCATGTGTAATGGTTCTTAGACTTTAAGATTATCATTAATACTTTTTGTGAATTGTGTACTTTTATGTATTGAGAAAAACCATGATTCTATATGTTCATGGTAAGTAGGGTATGTTGGGAACATCATGAATGAATTGTTATTAATTAATAATTTGAGGAATGATTTATCCTTTATATATTAATGGATGTTGATATCACAACCCTTTGATTGAAATGGAATCATCACATTAAATTCCATGGACATGGTGTAATGATGAGTTTATTTCAGATAGTGAAAGAAATACTTATCAAACACATAAGTTGGTGACATGTGTGTGAAACCATCTTGATGATATATTATAATAAAGGGATTATATTACATGATAGTAATTCATGCGTGGTTATTGATATTATTACATTAACTTCTTTCTTTTGGGGTGCCTTAACCCGTTACTAGAAAATAATCTTGGGCATTATGCAATATCACCTAATACCAATGAGAATGAAGCCTAGAGGTCCACACACTAAGTGTTTCCATTGATCCCAATTAAATTCTATTTGAATTTAATTATTGGAATAAATATAATTCTCAAAACTGAGGAATAATTTTATTCAGTATTTATTGATCACAAATAACCATAAGGTGATAAATAATTATTTATTCATTAATAAATAATTTATTTAATTATGTAAAAAATTAATAAATATTTATTCTCTAAATTGTGAACAGAATATTTATTTTATTTATAGAATATCTAATAAATATTTATTCACCATATCGTGAATAGAATATTTATTTATGAATAAATATTTAATAAATATTTATTTGGGTATTCAATAAATGACGAGGAGGATGAGCCGAACAATATCATATCTAGTGATAAATATTAATTTGAAAAATGGTAAAATAATATTTATCATTACTCTATATAGAGAACAATATATAATAATAATAATATTATTATTATATGGAATGGGGTTAGATAAGGTTTCTTATATCATTTAGGGTTGTTGTAAAATTAGATAATATTTTAACCTGAACCATAACTCTATAAATATATTTCAATATCTATTATATAGGGTTAATCTAAAATTGAGAATAATTGTGCACAACACATTTATCTCTATATCCCTCCTCTCATTCTCTCAGGAATGAGAAGAACAATAAACAATCCTTCAAGCCTGAAAGATTTTGAAGTGATAAAGATGAACAACACATGATGATCAATCTTTCATGCTAGCACTCGACATTCCAGTAGTGTTGTTCATATATCAAAGGGCCACATGTAGATCACTACTATAAGGGTGATAATTTGGGTCCTCCCTACGCAATGATGGTAATATGGAAAAGGGTTTTGGGAAATCAACAAAATCATTGAATAAAGATTATAAGTTGAGGTATTATTTATTACAATATATTTAAATTGATTATAAATTTAATTTTAAAAAACAAATTCTCTAGGTTTCGGTATTTCTATGTTAATATTATATGGAAAAATTTCATTGTTCAATACATTTATGTCTTGAACAATTGGTGAATGAGCTATCAAATCTGACAAAAACCTTAATGGTTATTCAACCAAATAGCACTTCTCCTGTATATAGAAACTTCATAGAGGAGATAAAGAAACCCCTTGTAGGGTGTTCTATTATTTGTATGACATTATGGATATTTAAAGATCATTTAATGGTCATGTAACAAGAGTTTGGGTGAAACTAAGGATCACCACGTAGGGTGTACTGTTGTGTTGTGACCCTAAGGATCATGAGATCCCCATGTTTGGTCTATCCCCTCGTCTGGGTCTGTAAGATCCTATCATGGCTATTTTATGGATGATGAAATTCAGGGGAATGAGTGAGTACCATGATTTCTAGGTCAAGAGTCTATCGATGCTTATAGTTTATCTTTTTGGTACTAGGTTCGAGAGTTGGATCAACCCATATTTTTATGGATTTTTGTCAAGATGATTGAAGAAATTTATAATTAGGTCTTGTATATGAGTGGAAAATTTTAGGATATCCTTACACTAGGAATTGGACTTGAGTTTGATCTAGTGCTCTCCACTTTTACTGGACAGTTATTTCTAGGTAGGTATAGGGAGCTAATGGATGATCTTGACGAGTGAACCCCTCTAGTTGAGAGTTACACACTATCTAGGGATTAGATATCGTGGATGATGAGCACTCCTAGATACTTGGATGTTACCCTTAGGAAAGTATTTACATTGGGCCTATAGATGGAGGGACCCCTAGGAGAGTGTATAATTTTAGGCCCTCATTTGCATCCTGATTGGTTTTTCAGAACTTTTATGTAACATCCTAGATTTATCCAAAGGTATAAACCATTAAAATTTTGGTTAAATTCCTTAAAATGGACCTCAAAATGAATCCTAAGAGGTTAAAGGAGGTCCTAGGGGCATTTGGGGCTTGTTTGAAGCCCGAAGCACCAAAAATGGGGAAAACAGGCTGGGCCGCATAGTTTTTCCAAACCGTGCAACCCAGGGCACATGGACATGCAGCCAATTACAGGTCTCATATAGTGAGAAAACACATGGTTTGTACACAGTTAGTAAAACCATGCACTTAAACGTGTGAGGTACCCCAGTGAAGCAAAACCTACTGCACAGTTGGCGTAAGGTTTGGCCAACCATGCAGCCAAATATTGTGATCCCTATTATGTGGGTAACTTTAATGAAATGTTTTAAACCCAATTTTCTCTCTCCCCCTCATATCACTCGGGTTTCTCATCCCTCAATCATGCATGGTTCTCCTCTCCTCATCCTTGGGGGGGTTTTGATTTTTCTCCACCTATAGTGATCTGTTTCCTTCACCATTGGAAGCTACCAACTCCTATTGGTATGATCATCCTTTCGCACTCCTCTATCCCTTGGTTCTTTCCCTTCTCGTTCCACTATCTCTATGTGATGGGTCTTTGACATATTTTGGTGTTTTTTCTAAATATCTTGATTTCGAACATTATAGGTTGAATCAAGGCTTTCTATTGGATGTGTGTAGTAATACAACCATGAGGTAGGGTGTGTACTCTTATTCCCATTATTTTTTTCTTTTTTTCATCATTCCATAGTTATACCTATTAGAACCTTCTGAAAAAGATTGTTATCACATATTAAAATGATTGGATTGTATTTATATGTCTGTTGAGACCATACCATGTAGAAAAACCCTTGTTTAGGGTGTTATCCTTGACTTCAGCCACCCCTTTGGGTGTTCCAACCGAAATTGTAACACCCTAAGATTTCATAGTACTTTATCTCTTTAAAGTAATTCAATATCTTGCACCACACACAACACCGAGTTCGAGCGCACGACGACTTACCAAACTATCTGTTCAAAAAAATGATTATGAACAGTATTAACTAGATTTTAAATTTTTTATACTCCATATAATTTTAACTTATGTACTATGTGTTTCTTAGATATATCATAAGAACAAATTCAATTTTTCAGATAAAAAAATGTATTTAAAAAAATGAAATCTTAACACCTTTTAATGGCAAACCCTTTTTAAATCCAATATTTGAAACTTTTACATATTCAATTTGACAAAATAAAATTATTCTTTAGAATTGGTTCATCAAAATTTACTTTGGATGAAATTTTGGTATTTTTCTAAGAATGTTCAATTTTTTATGAATAGTGAGAAATACTGTATTTTAATTCAAAACTGCCTTTTAGTATAATTTATTTATATGGTTAGATTATATTTTTAATTGGTTTTGAAGTGTAATTAGATTATATTTTTACCATTTAATCAAATGTTGGTCATTTGAACTAATTTAACTTTGAAATTGAACATAAACAAGTGTCAATCTTTTGATAGTTAATATTTCTTAAAAACACGCTTTGTTTTGACAACGAGAATTAATTTTAAATTAATTAATCCAACTTATATGTTTTGAATTTGGTAAAATAGACATCATTTTTGATTTCAGAATATCAAATATATCTTAGGCTTATTTTTTGGTATTTTTCTAAAAAACTTCCAATTTTTGATGAATAGTGAAACCACTAAGTAGTAGTTACAAATTTGACCTTTTCAGACATACATGGCTGTTATTAATAAGTAAAATGTGGTTCAATAATATGAAAATAATTTTTTATGAATAGTAACTTTTAACTTTTATTTACTGGGATTAAAAGTAAATAGGCTAATTCAAGGCAAAAAGAATATTATAATAATAAAAAATTACCTTAACACTTGTCCTAACATTATTGGATGAGTCATGGATGATAATGAGCATACTTGGGTTGATTTTGGGACCCCATGGAGCCAATTAAGAGTGATAATGACACTTTATTTTAATTAACTTAAAGTAAAGGAAAAAATGACATAAACAAATATCTTTTAGTAACTTAATTTTTACATGGGGTTATATAAGTTATAATTTAGACTATAAATATTATTTAGAAAGTTAAAAATATTTCCTACATCATGGTATTTTTTCTATAATTTTTATACATAAAATAAATAAAATTATTTATGACACGATAATGATGCAATTTTTACCTCGTTAATAAATGATAAAAATAAATAAGATTATAAAAATTAAAACAATATCCAAAACCTGTTCAATTCTTATTGGATGATTTTATTTCGAGAAAGAGTCATCTTATCTCTGACCTTAATGAGTTTTGGACTTTTAGAAACTGAAAATCATTATATAATAAAATAATATTTTCAATGTTTCCTAAAGAGCCCCTCCTCCCCCTTATAAAAAGACCTCACCTCTAACCCATTACTCACACCTCTAAAGCCCCTGAATCATCCAAACTCTGCCCAAATAAGCTCTCAAGATCCCTCCATTCCACCTACAAGCCTTACTTAAGGCATAAGGCACTTCAAGAAATCCTTTTGGTTCAAACCAAAGTAAGTTACCCAATTTTAAGGTAACGTCTTCCCTAAAGTTCTCTTCTTTTATTTTACTTCTCCAACCCCATAAACTCTTTTTATTAATTTATTTTATAACAAAACCAATATCCTAAATTTAATATATTGTTTTTATGAGAAATATTCATGCTACACTTACACACACCTCCATCTAATGGGAAAAGAACATACTTTTTCTGTGGATGACGAACTACTACCTCATAGAACGATGATTGTTCAATTATCTCCTACCACCTCTTATTGTGGACATTAAGATGAAAATTTATTTATATATGATATATATTATATTTAAATTGTTTCTATTATTCTTTATTTTTCATTTATAGCATACCTTTATGTTTTCCATAATGGCTAAATGTGATAATTTCATTTGAGGAATTGCTGACTACCGCCCCCTCAAAGTGATATGACTCGTTTATGCCATACATGGAACATATAAAGGATGGAGTTACTAAAATCACATATTATATTATATTGTAATTATAATATACCTATGTATCATTAATTATTCATTAAATTGAAATACGAACTAGAAATGAAAGTAGCGTTCATGCGTACGTACGACTTACTGTCTCCATGAACGGTGCATTTCATTTCTTATCTCCAAATGTTATGTACTGTTATAAATACATATATATACTGGATATATAAGATATATATGATATATAAATCATGAATATCATTCTGTAGATAAAGTAAATTTGACCACATGGACAACATGTAATTATAAGTTTACTTTTGACTCAAGTACCAAATATCAACAAAATGACCATTATTAACTTAAATGAGTATGTAAAGTTTATAACATGCTAATAAGTGATATAAAAGAAATAATAAATTTTAAAAATGTTCTTAATCAAGTATAAATTAAATTTAGTTTGTTATTCATGAGATTAAATAATAAACGGGTCAAGTCGAACACAAGGTAAGGGGTTTCTTATCTCACTTTTAATTTTGTGATATTTTCATTGTTCGCCACTTATTTATTTCATATGGTGTATTGTGTACTTCCATTTGATATATATTATAATGATTCTATTTATAATCATGGTATTCTGTGATTAATTTGGTGGTTATTAACTTTTGGTCATATGACTCGATTGATTACAACGTGGTAAGTGGATTTTATCTCACTTCTTTTTCCCGTAAGATTCATGCTGTATTTCCACTATTTACTTTTGTTTGGTGTTTTTACTTCACATTATTGTATTAATTGTGTAATATACTTTAATTTATGGGTATTTACAACTTCATTGTATGATCCTTCTTTCATGGGGTGTATGTTTTGTGAGTTACCAAATCGGTAATAGAATTTCAAATTTCAATTTCCACTCATTGGGCTTTACACATACTTCATTGATTATTTTACTCCAAGATTATGTGTGGAATAACTATTTATTATTTATGTAGAAATTTCCACTCCCCTTTGTGTGGATATACTTTTGATACACATAATCACTCAATTGATAATTTTTCAAGTCATTGATATGAACTTGATAAGAGTAATCTTAACTCAATTTCCATTCATTGAGTTAAACATCCAAGTCATTGGTGTTGTTTTTACAAGAATATGTTTGAATATACTCTAATTTATTTACACTGAATATCCAATCATATTAAATGTATTTATATTTTTCACACATAATTATGTCGTTGATTTATCCTTAACCTAAGGATACTGTCTTTATAAGGGATTTCAACCCAATTTATATTCCATTGAGACTTCTTTTTTATTATGCACCAATTCACTTTTATATGGTGTATATACTGTACTTTGACATAGTATATCATGAACCCCTTTATTCTCATGATATTATAAAGTTTTTATTACCTCAATTATTTGTATTCAAGTGTCTCTCATTTGGTTAGGAACTCTAAATAAAATATCATTTTAAATATTTTAAATATTTATTCTTCTAAATCTTTCTCATTAATGTCCATGTTTTAAAAATGGTTTTAAGTATTTATTTATATGGACATTAATGTGTTAAAATTAAAATTAATTTTAAAAGTTTCAAAGTGGTGTGAGACACTTTGATTAAAAAATCTATTTTAAATGACTTCTTGATAAATAGTGATACATTTAAATGTTTTCAAGAAAAAGGGGGATATTTCTCTCAAATAGTTTTGATGATTATTTTCATCTATGTCAATATCCTTCATTATTCTCGATTGAGGTTAATCTATTATAATACAATTTTCCATATTGTATTGAATGAGTTATTTTTGACTGTGGATGTGTTATTTTTATACCATTCTTGGTTTATGGATAAAGTATTGACATTTTTTATGCTAGTTTTAATACGAATGTTCATGTTATGTTTAAACCTTTTCATATGAGGAATGAATTAGAATTAGTAAGTGATGGGTGGAGCCTGCTATAGCTCCTTGATGCATCGGTAGGTCTCATGAGACAAACTAGTGTCTTGGCATAAGGCCTTGATAAAATATTATTTGTAGTCTTGGCACGAGACCTTGACTATGTGGTTATGATGTCCGACATTATGCATTACATCATTATGAGATTAGCTATTGATATTTCATGTGGTTATTTGACTAGTATAATACCCATGACTATGTTTTATTATGGAATTATTTAACACTAATGGAAATGAAGGTTATACCAATGGTTCTAAACCATTGGTATAGGATGGAAAACCGTTGGTATAGCCTATACCATCGGTTTTCCAAACCTAGGGTAGTAAGTCGTGAGGAAATACCTATACCAACAGTTTGATCTAAACCGTTGGTATAGTCCACTCTATGTATAGATTTACCAATAGTTGTAGGCTAACCATTGGTATATGTTTGTATAGCATTTTTACCAATGATTTCAATGAAACCATTGGTATATATTGAAGAATAAACACTATACCAACGGTTTTAAAACCGTTAGGATAGTTTTTAAATTTTGATCAAAGTATACCAACGGTTTAAAACCATTGGTATTGTGTATTTCCAGAACTATTGCACAATATCCCCTACAGTATACACCTGCATAAAAAATAGCATAAAAAACACATACAAACAGACTTAAAACAGTATAAAAAACACCTGCAATAGCACAAAAAAAAAAACACATAAAACCATCAAACTCTTCCAACCATGTAATGTACTATAATTACCTATTTTAATCTTCATTTGACAACAATATTCCAGTAGAGTTGAATAACAGTTTCAATAACTCAAACATTATTTACACCCATTTCAATCTTCATATTACAACCACTCTTCCAGTAGTAATTCAACTCACCCCTGCACAACCCCCCAACCAGAACAACCCCCCAAATCCCCATCAAATTCTAATAGGTAGAATAGTATGAGAAATACTTATTAGAGTTGAATAAGAGTTTGAAATTGGCTCAAATCCCAATTTTTTTTTATGATCCTAGATTTGGGTATGTAATGATTTGTGATTCATTTTGAATTGAACTTGTATTTTTTATAATATATGGTGAAAAGGTATTTTCTTATGAGTCTCATCACTTATGACCCCATGAGTGAAACTAACCAACTCATGAAAAAGAGTTTTTGACTATCATTGATGAGTTTAAAGTTCAGAGACACCACCTCTTTGATTAGAGACATGTTATATATACAAACTGAATGTCATAGTAATATAATTTATTCTAATGTGAACTAAATCGTTTTCATATGTGTTGAATAAAATACATGTAGATGTTCAAATTTTTAATGAAATATGTTCTTTGTAAAGTAAATTTAAGTTTTGATGCACTAAGAATGAAGATGAAGGAGGTAGGGGTGTTAATGTCAGATATTGGGTGAATAGTAATGACTTTTTTGGTAGAATCTGGTAATAACATAATATACTTGGGTATTGGTTTTTATACGCATAGTGATCATGTCCAAATTGGTTGAATAAGTGGATGTTGAACATGTGTCTGATCCAGAGTGTGTCATGATGCATATGAGGTTGACAAAAAACATTCCCCTTCCAGGATGGGTTATAGTCATACATGGTGTACTACTGGTTAATGTAAGGGCGACACTTCTTTATTCCATGATAAAAAGAATTGACAAGACCCTATCATGCTTAATAGTGAGAATAAAAGTGACAACACATAATATCCTCAAAAAAATTGGATCCAAATGAATCATTCCCCAAATACCCTCTTTAAGCCAACCATCCTACCATAGGACTTTGACAAGTGGCAGCATATTCCCTCACTAAACTTTCTTGATGTTGTAAAATAAAACCCCTACATTTTTTAAATTTTTAGGTTTTTGAGGATCATAATAAGATCTTTTGACAATGAAAGAACACCCAAATATGATCTATCCTCAAACAAAAGAAACATTTATAGAAAATAAAAAATGTCTGAAAATGGATTTTACCTGGGAGTGGTTTTCTTCTTCCTAAATCTAAAGAGAAAGTTTGATGATGCATGCTATGAAACTAAATTTGAAAATGGGGTATGGAAACTGACCCATGGTTCCATGGTCATTACAAAAGGAGTAAAATATAAAAATATTTAATTGATTTAAAATTTAGGCAGAACTGAAATGATCAGAAGTTCAAGTTGTGATGGTCTAGAAGAATGGAACTATAAGTTTATTGACCTTAGTGAGAATAATATTAATGTTCTTAAGGCTATGAACACTAAATGGTATAAGTATGGTGTGATCTATTGATCAGAGTAGGATTACACTATATCATGCCCCGGATTGAGGCGAGGTTGGCTCGTACATGTAAAAAATGACCAATGTATTGTTGTCCTAAAGTATCAACACAATCCAAATACATTTGGTCAGTTTTCCGTATGTCAGTTGTTGTTTTCACTTAAAATCTTGTTCATTTTAAAAAAAGTGAGACACTTAGAGTGATACTGGCCACACTGTTCCTTGGATGGAGGCAAGGTTGACTCTTACACGTCACAAATGACACATGTATCATTTTCCTAAAGTATTAATACATTCTAAAAGAGTTTGGTCAGTTTTCTTTATGCATTTTGTTGTTTTCACTTAAAATCCTGTACATTTCAAATAAAAGAGAGAAACTTTGAGTGATAATGGACACACCATTCCCTAGATTGAGAAAAGTTTGACTCTTACATGTCATATATGACTCATGAATCTTTTTCATAAAGTATGAACAGAATCTGAATGCATTTGGTTGGTTTTCTGTATGCCAGTTGTTGTTTTCACTTAAAATGTTTTCCATTTCAAATAAAGGTGAGACACTTTGAGTGGTTTCGGCCACACCACACCATGGATTGAGGTAGGGTTTACTTGTACACGTCACATACTACCCATGGATCATTTTTCTAAAGTATCAACACAATCTAAATACGTTTGGTCAGTTTTCCGTATGCCAGTTGTTTTTACTTAAAATGATGTCCATTTTAAACAAAAGAGAGATAATTAGAGTGATACCGACCACACCACACCTTGTATTGAGGCGGGGTTGACTCGTACATGTCACATATGACCCATGGATCTTTTTACTAAAGATTAAATAGAATCCAAATGCGTTTGGTCAGTTTTCCGTATGTTAGTTGTTGTTTTCACTTAAAATGATGTCCATTTTAAAAAAAAGAGAGACACTTTGAGTGGTGTCGGCTACACCATGCCTCGGATTGAGGTGGGGTTGACTCATACACATCACATATGACCCATGGATATTTTTTCCTAAATTTTCAATAGAATCCGAATGCATTTGGCTATTTTTCCATATATCAATTGTTGTTTTCACTTAAAATGCTGTTCATTTTAAACAAAAGAGAGACACTTTGAGTTTTTTTGGCCACACCGCACATCATATTGAGGCAGGGTTGACTTGTACATGTCACATATGACCCATGTATCATTTTTATAAAGTTTCAACAGAATATGAATGAGTTTGGTTGGTTTTCCGTATGTCAGTTGTTGTTTTCACTTAAAATGATGTCCATTTTAAACAAAAGAGAGACGTTTTGAGTGGTGTCAGCCACACCATGCATCATATTGAGGTGAGGTTGACTCTTAAACAACAAAAATGACCCATGGATCGTTTTAATAAATTATCAACACAATCCGAATGCGTTTGGTCGGTTTTCCGTATGCCAGTTGTTTTCACTTAAAATCCTATCCATTTCAAATAAAAGTGAGACGGTTTGAGTGGTTCTAGACACACCGGACCTCGTATTGAGGCAAGGTTGACTCATACACATCACATATGACCCATGGATTGTTTTACTAAAGTTTAAATATAATCCGAATTCTTTTGGTCAGTTTTCCGTATGTCAGTTTTTCTATTCACTTAAAATGATGTCCTTTTGAAACAAAAGAGAGACACTTTGAGTGGTTCCGGCCACACCGTGACTTGGATTGAGGCAGGGTTGACTTGTACACGTTAAAAATGACCAATGTATCATTTTCCTAAAGTATCAACACAATATGAATGCATTTGATCAGTTTTCCGTATGCCAGTTGTTTTTACTTAAAAGCGTATCCATTTTAAACAAAAGAAAGACACTTTGAGTGGTATCGACCACACCATGCCTCAGATTGAGGTGGGGTTGACTCATACACGTCAAAAATGACCCATGGATCCTTTTCCTAAAGTATCAACAGAATACGAATGTGTTTGGTTGGTTTTCTGTATGCCAGTTGTTGTTTTCACTTAAAATGTTGTCCATTTCAAAGAAAAGTGAGACACTTTGAGTGGTGTCAGACACACCGCACCTTGGATTGAGGAGAGTTTTACTCGTACACGTCAAAAATGAACCATGGATCGTTTTTTTGAAGTATCAACACAATCCAAATGCGCTTGGTTGGTTTTCCGTATGCTAGTTGTTGTTTTCACTTAAAATGTTGTCCATTTCAAAAAAAAGTGAGACACTTTGAGTGGTACCGGCCACACCGTGCCTCGTATTGAAGCAGGGTTGACTCGTACATGTCAAGAATGACCCATGGATCATTGTGTTGAAGTATCAACACAATATGAATGCGTTTGGTTAGTTTTCCATATGCCAATTGTTGTTTTCACTTAAAATGTTGTCCATTTCAAATAAAAGTGAGACACTTTGAGTGATAACGGCCACACCATGCCTCGGATTGAGGCGGATTTGACCCGTACACGTCACAAATGACCCATGGATCATTTTACTAAAGTATCAATTGAATCTGATTGCGTTTTTTCAGTTTTCCGTATGCTAGTTATTGTTTTCACTTAAAATTTTGTCCATTTCAAATAAAAGTGAAACACTTTGAGTGGTATCGGACACACTGTGCCTCAGATTTAGGTGGGGTTGACTCGTACACATCACAAATGACTCATGGATCGTTTTTCTAAAGTATCAACACAATCCAAATCCGTTTGGTCAGTTTTATGTATGTCAGTTGTTGTTTTCATTTAAAATGTTGTCCATTTCAAATAAAAGTGATACACTTTTAGTGGCACCAGCCACACCGTGCCTCGGTTTGAGGTGGGATTGACTTGTACATGTCAATTGGGCGTTTTGAGTTCTGTCAAGTGCAGATTGAAGATCTGGGTGAGTCTAATCCTCTCCTTTCTTCATATTTTTGATTAGGGTTTTCACTCTTCTCTCATCTTATTCCGAAGCTCTAAAACCCTCTTTTCCATTGGTATTTAGGGTAAATCTTGAAGAGAGCTTAGATTGGGATCCGGGGTCCAGGGAGGAGGGTTGGGGGGGCTGTCTGGGGTCCAGGGAGGATGGTGGGGGGGCTGTCCGGGGGGATGTCTGGGGTCCAGGGAGGAGGGTGGGGGGGTTGTTCGGGGGGCTATCTGGGGTCCAGGGAGGAGGATGGGGGGGGGGGGGGGATGTCCGGGGTCCAGGAAGGAGGGTGGGTAATGTATCTAAAACTCTATCTAGGTATCATACAAAAAATTCTGACCGGACTGCGAACCGCCGTTGGGTGTCGTCCTGGAGCAGGGCCAAATCATAGCATTACCGTGGCGTGACCAGGGCGTGACCGCGGCCTGACCCCAGCGTGACCGCGGAGTGACCGTGGCGTGACCTCGGCGTGACCGTGACATGTTGGCTCGATCCAGCGACATTCATGGGGCAACATCTTCTGGCCAGGAGTAAAGGGAGCAGGAGGAGGTAGGGAAAAATTCCTACCATCGCCTCCCTCCCCATTAACTATGGGTGGGTAATGTATCTAAAACTATATCAATGTATCATACATCGAATTCCAACAGGACTGCGAACCGTCGCGGGGTGTCATCCTGGAGCAGAGCCAAATCAAGGCATTACCGGGGCGTGACCGCGGTGTAACTGCGACATGTTAGCCCAGTCCAGCGACATTTGCGGGGCTGCATCTTTCGGCCAGGAGCGAAGGGAACAGGAGGAGGTGGGGCAAAATTCTAGCCATCGCCTCCCTTCCCATTAACTATGGGTGGGTAATGTATCTAACACTCTATCTAGGTATCATACATCGAATTCCGACAGGACTGCGAACTGCTACGGGGTGTCGTCCTGGAGCAGGGCCAAATCATCACATTACCACAGAGTGACCAAGGTGTGACTGCGGCATGATCGCGACATGACCGAGGCGTGACCGTGGTGTGTTGGACCGGTCCAGTGACATTTGCAGGGCAGCATCTTCCGGCCAGGAGCTAAGGGAGTGAGAGGAAGCGGGGAAACATTCTTTCCATCGCCTCCCTCCCCATTAACTATATATGGGTAATGTATCTAAAACTATATCTAGGTATCATACTTCAAATTATGACAGGACTGCGAACCGCCACGGGGTGTCGTCTTAGAGTAGGGCCAAATCACGATATTACCACGGCGTGACCGCAGCGTGACAGCGACGTGAACGTGGCGTGACCGCGGCGTGACCGCGGCATGACCGTAGCGTGACCGCGGCGTGACTGAGGTGTGACCGTGGCATGACCGCAGTGTGTTGGACCAGTCCAATGACATCCAAGGGGCAACATCTTCTGGCCAGGATTCCAAATAAATCCTATGTAGTTGTCCTTCACATTATAGAAACTGATCTTATGTTATAAAAAACAGACTCTTGATTCGGGATTGTGGTATGATAAAGATATATATTTTATATTCTTTTTTTTAAAAGTGGTACTAGATAGTTGAAACTACTGATTGAGAGTCAAATTATGCAGGTGTATTACTTATCAATGGTATATGCATTTCTTAGAACTCTAATAATAAAACTTCATTCACCTTGAGAACAATATAATTTGAGTATGTTTTAACAGCTTAGGATGCAACACAAATCTTATGGAATAATTCATATATGTAAAAAATTAGATGTGCATTGAGGCCAGTAAAACACCCCAAATAGTGTTAAGATGAAGCTTATGGTGGGGATCACCATAAGACTAAAAAGTGTTAAACAATGACACCATCAGTGTTTTTAGATATATAGGCTCGGGTAAACACCATAAGGGGTGGCCAAGAGGCTAGGCAAACAATCAAAACATGTTTCTCTATAAGATAAGGTCACAAAAGACATGATATAACAAATCAATATTTAATATCTTATAACAAGGGATCTTCGGAAGGTTGTAGTGAACGGCACAATGACACAACGTCTAAAGGGAAATGAAATGACGGAAAAGAATCAAACACCCTAAACTATCACTGTGAGTTTTCGCAGATAGCGCACCTCCGTTGGGGGGTTTTATTATAAAAACATGACTTTATTTATCAAATGAAACAATTATGTTAAAGAACACTTATTCAAGATATGCAATTAAATATAATTAAGAAGAATTAAGAAATAAGATAAATTCAATTTAAAGCATTCTTAAATTAAAGAGGCTATGAGAGGGACTCTACCTCAAGGTGGAACCAAGCCATACACTTTGGCTCTTGGAGCTTTCTAACTAAAATCTATTGCTCCTCCACTGGGTATACACACCTTCACACACATACAAGGACACCTATCCCCTATGCACACACCTGCGTGGCCATGAGCATGTGCAAGGGGATCCTTGCACATTTTCTTATATGCGTATATTAGTCTCCACTCACCTTCGTATGCATTTATATATATATACATGGGCACACCTAGCCCCATATGTGCATAATAAATTCCATGGGTGACTATACACGTAATGGGGGAACCCATATACATATACTTACTTACCTATGCACACGCAGGCGAGTCGCCCTTGACTTGACGACTAGAAACCAACAAGAAGGGATCAACGCACTAAACAAAGGATATTAAGAACCTTAAAACACATGAAGGATGCTACATAACTAGTGAGAAACCAACCAATGTAATTAAAGCCTTATCTAGATTGGCAGCGGAGAACCAAATCCACCCGAACCAACACGAAAAGATCCAACGCCCTACCAAAAACATAATATGGAGTAAAAAACACTAAATAACCAAATACATGAGGTGAGAGACAAGTAGTAACCATAGAATATTACCTTGGATCAAAGCCGGTGGACTGAATCAATTTTAACTCCTTATGGAACCCTTCACAGAATATAACTAACCTCTGTCCATAGAAAGCAGTCAAAGATCTAAGTGACCAATGCGATAAAGAAAATAAAATAAAAACTAAACTAAAACATACCTGTATCCTATGACTATACCTGTCACCGCCCAAAATATATGTACCAAAGCGCCCCATGGTTCAAATCATGTTTCTTCAAACAAAGGGGAAATTGATCAATGTTTCAAAATGATACTATCAAATAGTACATTCCTATTAATTAACAATTACTCTTCCTATTAATGGTATATAATCAATTTTTCCCGAGTTTCAACTTAGTTTGGTTTTGTTCGATACAAGGGATGAGGTCTTATTATTCTTGGTTTTTATGTTTACACTTGAGATATTTATTTAAAAATGATGCATGTATTTGGAATTATTATTTATGGTTTTAGTTCTTAGCCTATTGCCATGGGGCTTGTCCACATGAATAATTATTAGAAAGTAGGGTTCAGTTGACATTTATGCGCTTTAATGTGATTGATGTCACTAAAAATGAGGATTTAGATCAAGTAAAATATTCCTAAGATGATTGGACCTTGTAGTGATAGGTGTGGAAATTGTACATCTAGCGTTTGATGAGGAAATACTTATGAGGATGGATTGGAATCTTGGTAGGTTCTTAGAGTCGGATGGTCCCTCTGAGTATATAAAATGTATTATGAAAGGTTTTACTTCATTTAATGATTCAAGAGTTCAACTAAAGAGATGAAGGATGAGATGCTAGTGTGGATATTGGGTATTTTCGGATAGATTGGCATTATAATTCCAAGAGGCTTGGTGTGATTTAGCTTAGGATGGAACCTGGTTAGTGGGGATGGGTTATAATACATGATTTTGATGAGGTTCTTGACCGGATTATTGAGAATATAATGTAGATGGGTTCGACATGGTGTGATTTTGTGACTAGGACAATCATAAGGTGAATAATCCTCTTTTTCTAGTTGGATGATGAGATGTGCATCGAGGCATGGGATAATCCTTGAGAGATGAGTCTAGACTATGTGACTGAGAGGATAGACTAGGATAGGTTTGATAGGATTGGGTGAGTGGCCAACCCATGCAAGGATTATACAATGTATTGAGACACTTGGAGGCACTTGGGGTTATTTATACTATCTCATGGAGAAACTTGGGGTTATTTCACGACTCCAACATACTCCAGAAATTTCCCCATAAAATGTTTTAGAAAAACAATTCCATCTTATGGAAAACCCCAAGGCTCCTCTATCTTACAATGTTTCCTCACACTCACACCACATGGTATTATAGTATACAAGTGATCTACGTCAACTAGTTAGTATAGCATCACTACCCTCCATCCGTAGAAAAAAGTAAAATACCTAAGTGGCCAATGCAATAAAGAAAATAAAATAAAAACTAAACAAAAACATACCTGTATCTTGTGACTATACATGTCAGTGCCCAATATATAATAACCACACCGTCCCATGGGTCAAATCATGTTCCTTCAATCAAGGGGGGAAACAATTCCATTTAATAATCTCTTTATTTTTCATTATGTTATTTATATATCACATTGTTTGAAAAACTATACTAGTGTACTTAGCCATTGAATATGCACCTATTCTACATTAGTTGAGTTGAATATTGTGCACATAACCCTCTTCACTATGGAAAGAACCTCAGAGGGACCACAATCAATGTTTAGTAGTTGATCCTACTCTTGAACCTGGTTGGGAACCAGTCCATGAACCAGATGGTCTACTTGGTCATGAGGGTGTAAAACATTTCATTATACTATACTAAGAATAAAGGTGTTGGTATCTTTTCTACCAGCAATGGGAATTTCTCAAGGCTTTAGTGCCAATCGACTTCAGTTCCTAAGTTAATGACCCCTTAACTATATGTAGATGTTAAGGGGTGTATCCCATGGGTGTCTTGTGGTGTGTAGTGTCTATCTATGATTTTTATGGTGCTTTCGTATTGTGGGAAATGTTTATTTCATGGTCAGTTTAATAAATACATTAGTCAATGGGAAAATACACCCGTAGTCAATAGAGATATAACCACTTTTGATAGAGAATATCATCCAAATAACCAACTCTGAAATCTGAGACCAACATTTTACTTTACCAATTCCAATTACATAATATATGCAGCACCAACTTATGTTTTATGAACCAATCAATTAAAGGGAAATAAAATCCTCACAATAACCCATAAAATCTCATATATCATCACTTTCCTCCAATTAACACACATCATTGCACTTCTTAATGATGATACAACCTCATCACATATATATCATGATTAACAAACAAAATCCAACACAATATAAGGTCTAATAGAAGTCTATAGAGGAAAATATGAGGTTTTTAAAAAATCATAATATTTTTATTGAATGCATTGTTCGAATGAATGGAATACAAACTGTGAATCTAACCCTAAATGTAACACCCCAAGTTTTTCTAAAAATAAATATAAATGCATGTAACTTTGTTTTAAGTTTTAATGTTTTATATTTTGAAAAAAATGGAAACTGTTTTTATGGTATTCACTCTGTAATAATGTGTAATGTTATAAATGTATTGTCCTAATTCTCTAAAGCTCTAAACTTTACAAATCCTCAATGTAAAAGAAAGTTTTTTCTTGACTAAATTCAAGTTTATGTATGTAATAAGGCCGGGTCCTTATACTACATTTCTGGAAGAATCTATTTTGAAATTTTTTACAATTTACCCAATAATTCACCACACCATGAGTTGGTTACTACCCAAAACTCTAGAAAATGAATGATTAATATGAATGGTTATCCTAACTATGAACCTAACAATGCATTCATTGTTGCCTCATTTTTTTAAAAAAAGACTAATTCTTACCTGGAAGTACCCATCAAAAACCTTGGCGGGAGGAGAGGGAGCCGAGAGAGGGGGATGTCCCACAGGGTGTTCGGCCATGGGGGGTCTCGCGCGCGACTAGACAGGGGGCCGGGGGAGGCAATCCCTAAATAATACTTTGAAAATTAACTATACCAAATCCAACCAACATCACAATTCCAGTCAATCACCCATCCAACAACCAATTCATCCTCAATATCACTACCCTTCCCATTATTCCTTGAACAAATACATAAAAACAAAATCCAAATCCAATTTTAAACTAAACTAAAGAACATAGAAACTACCTTACCACCCCACTAAAGAAATGGAAATCCACCTATGACCCTACCCCAACCTTTCCCAATCACTTCACATGGACCATCCTTATATCCATTACCCACCTCGAAACAATATGAATAAACAAAGCCTTTACCATCTTTGAGTGGGGATACATCTCACCAACAACTCCATTAGTTCATATGGTTCACTAACTACACAGAAGGATTGTCTATGAAGACTTCAAATAAAGTTGATCCATAAAATAATGACACTTAAGTTTTGAAAAAAAAATAGAAAACAAATCAGAGTTCACTTATTAGTTATTCCATGCCAGGGACATCACGACATGGTTTAGACAAAATCAAAATAGAAAATAAAAATATTAGATGCAAAACATTAAAACTAAGGTAGTACTTATAGATTTGGAGTGTAGAACTAATTTTTTATTTATTTAAGATGGATCTATCGGGTGGAGCAGTTTCCCGGCCTGGGTAAAGAGAAAGCCCTCTCGTTTAGGCCAAATCAAAATAGAGAAGAAAAAAAACAGATTAAGAACATTAAAAGTAATTTAGGACTTACAGATTTGATTTCGATTGAAGAGGATGAAAGGATTTTCCCAGCCTAGGTAACCAGATAGCTTTGACAGATCTTCATTTTAGGGCTGCAGTCGCACAGACAGAGGAGAATTGGGGATGCTGTATTTTTGGGGAAACCTTTCCCAATAATTTTTAAAAAATGTTGGAAAATATATTCTATAACAACAGTTTTTAAAAACTGTTGGTATAGGCTGTTGTAATGGGAATTTAACCAATTTTTTCATTGAAACCGTTGGGGAAAAGGAGGAATTTCCCAACGGTATGGGAAAAACATTGGGAAAGGCTGGTAATAATGGGAGTTTACCAATGGTTTGTTCAAACCATTGAGGTAGTCCACCTATGCCAATGGTTTGTTCAAACCGTTGGCATCAAAGTGTTGGTATATCTATGAATTCCAGTAGTGTAATCATCTCATATTCCTACCATAAAGTGTTCATGTTTATTATTTGTAAAGGCATGTGTTTTCAATTATTCACCATGCCTAATGTTTATGTTATCTTCCGTTTCATTGCTTACTCTTACCGAGCATCTAAGCTCACCCATTTCTTATGTTTTATTTTTCACAAGATGAAAATAAGTATATTATGATTAACCTTTAGGAATAGACTAAGGGATATAAGAGTGTTCAAAGGGGACACAATGTTTTTTTTATTTCATGATGTAATGTAAAACCTATGTATATATCTAGTACTTCCAAGGATACTAAACTAATTGGTATTTCAGGACATGATTCCTTGTATCATTCCAATGTTCTATAATAATGAACCGATTCTGGGTAACTGGGGTAGGGGAGTTTTAGTAGTTATCAAAGGAATTTTAGTATAAACTTTGGAAACTAGATTTAGAAAAACTCTGATTAGAGAACATTACCCTAAGATAGATTTTGAGGATTAGTATAGAAGAACTTCCTAGAATTTTGGTAATGTAGAGATTTTGTGTATTTTTCAAGAAATAAATCCCTGTTTGGATACGAGCAGGTAGAGGCAGCTCTGGAACAGATGTACCTAGGAGTGAAAACTCCAACAAGGAGTTTCAGGCTTGACCTGGGGTATCCTGGTATACAACAACAAGCCTTTCTTCACTCTTGGTTATGACACACCTGGGGGATATGCTTAGGATAATTCACATTTTCTTTACAAACCAAATTGAATAATTTTAATATAAGATGAGAATAAATGACCTTAGTTAATCCTAAGGTGTTTCAGATTGAAAATAAGGTGTCATGATATTCTCTAAAAGATTTTATGACTCACACTATGCTTTCTGGTTTTAGTCAAACTAGTCGTTCAATTACAGGTTATTACTTTTTGGATGAAAATATGAGGTATGAGATAACATTTATGGTTAAACTATGTCATGGTTATTTTTGAGGAATTTATCTCATTTTTGGGAATATTATAAAATTATATAGTTTTTGAAAAAGGACAACACACAGACCGTGTGAAAACTCGTCGCATTGTACAACACTGTGGGAATCGAACCCACAACCAAAGTGCGACTGGGATTTATCGCCTACCACTAGACTATGTGAAGTCCCTGGTTAGTATGACTAATTATTTTTAGTTAAATTATTTTATGGATCAAGAATATGTTAATTTTTGGAACATATTATTTATCCTTAGTATAGGAAGATGATTTGGTGATTAAGTGATAAATGTTATTTTGGAAGATGTTTTCTCTTTTGGTAACACTATATGCCTAAGGAAAATAGAATACTATGAGATTTAATTTGAGGAGTAATGATGGATTTTTATTTTGGAAGAATGTATGTTTTTATAGTAGACTTATAACAATTTAGGTTATTTATGGAAATGATTAACCAATCATAGAGAATATGTGATTAGGTAAATTACTTTTAAGTATGTGACTTTATGAGTAGTCGATGTTATTTGGAGATAAATTATAAGATTTATCATGGAAGACTATGTGATCAAATCCTTATGAATTTTGGGTTTCAAACTTAGTTTGGATTATTTTGAAGAATTTTAAGGACATTTTTTCTTTTCTAAATGATCTTTGTTGAACTTTGGGTATTGTTTGTTTAATTTTGGATATTAAGAGTAGTATTTATTTTTATAAAGGATTATCCTTTTTGGGGATCATCTGATCTTGTACTAACCATTTTGGTATTGGTTAATGTCTAAAGACAAGGGAAATATATAGTTAATCTTTTATGGATTATGTGATTCTCTATAAGTTGATTCTGGTGCTTCAGGTGTGACCAAGTCATCTTGAATACTCATTGTTTGGAGAAAAGATGAGTTTATGGTAGAAATTTATTAAAGGATGAAACTATAATTGTAAAGTAAGTATATTTCCTTATGATCTTAGTTAATATCAAAAATAAATTCATCAAAATTATGAAAATAAACTTAAAACAAAAATGTTGCCTGTTTACTTTTCCTACCAGGTAATCAAAGACCTTTCAACCTATCACAAGTTTATGGCTTTCAGATCATTAAATTTCTCCTAATAATTTTCTCGATCGCTCTCTATCAGAACTTGATGGTTAGATTTCTCTTCCATAACCATTTTTTCTACATGTCTCCCTAGAATGTGTTATTTTCAGTAACCTTCATACTTACCGTTCTTTATTTTAAAATAGAGGCCTCATTAATACATTTTTCGATGTGGGATTTCAACTAATATATTTTGAAATTTCAAAACCCATGTTTTTAATTCCGAAATTAAATTTCTAGGACACAATTTATTGAATTAGGGGAGAATTTAACACCCCAATATTTAATAGGATGTTATCTCTTTAAAGTAATTCAATAGCTTGCACCACACACAACACCGAGTTCGAGCGCCCAACAAATTACCAAACTAGCCGTTCAAAAAAACGGTTATGAATAATATTAATTGTATTTTGAATTTTTTATACTCCATATAATTTTAACTTATGTATTATGTTTTTCTTAGACATATTATAAGAACAAATTCAATTTTTCAGATAAAAAAATGTATTTTTCAAAAAAAATGTTTTTACCACCTTTTAATGGTGAACCCTTTTTAAATCCAATATTTGACACTTTTACATATTAAATTTGACAAAATAAAATTCTTCTTTAGAATTGGGTCATAAAAATTTACTTTGGATTGAATTTTGGTATTTTTCTAATAATGTTCATTTTTTATGAATAGTGAGAAATACTGTATTTTAATTCAAAACTGCCTTTTAATATAATTTATTTATATGGTTAGATTATATTTTTAATTGGTTTTGAAGTGTAATTAGATTATATTTTTACAATTTAATCCAATTTTTGTCATTTTAAGTAATTTTACTTTGAAATTGAACAAAAATAAGTGTCAATCTTTTGATAGTTAATATTTCTTAAAAACACGTTTTTTTGTTTTGACAACAGGAATTAATTTTAAATTAATTAATCCAAATTCTTTGTTTTGAATTTGGTAAAATAGACATAATTATTTAATTATTAATATAAAATATATCTTATGCTGAATTTTTGGTATTTTTCGGAAAAACTTTAATTTTTGATGAATAGTGAAATCACTAAGTAGTAGTTAAAAATCTGACTTTTTCATTTAAATGAAATTTTACCACTTTTATGAATTGAATTTCGAAAATCCAACATACATGTTTGTTATTATTAAGTAAAATGTGGTTCAATAAGATGAAAATAATTTTGTATGAATAGTAACTTTTGACTTTTATTTACCACGACTAAAGGTAAATTGGGTAATTCAAGGTAAAAAGAATATTATAATAATAAAAAATTACCTTAAAACTTGTCCTAACATTATTGGATGAGTCATGGCTGACCATAGGCATCATTGAGTCGATTTTGGGACCCCATGGATCCACTTAAGAGTGATAATGACACTTTATTTTAATTAACTTAAAGTAAAGGCAAAAATGACATAAACAAATATCTTTTAGTAACATAATTTTTACATGGGGTTATATAATTTATAATTTAGACTATAAATATTATTTATAAATATAAAAATATTTCCTACATCATGGTATTTTTTCTATACTTTTTAGACATCAAATAAATAAAATTATTTATGACACAATAATGATGCAGTTTTTACCTCATTAATAAATAATTAAAATAAATAAGATTATAAAAATTAAAACAATATCCAAAACCTGTAAAATTCTTATTGGATGATTTTATTTCAAACAAGAGTCATCTTATCTTCGAACTTAATGAGTTTTGGACCTTTAGAAACTGAAAATCATTATATAATAAAATAATATTTTCAATGTTTCCTAAAAAGCCCCTCCCCCCCTTATAAAAATCCCGCACCTCTAACCCATTAATAACACCTATCAAGCCCCTTGGCTCATCCAAAATCTGACCAAATAATCTCTCAATATCCCTCCATTCCATCTATAAGCCTTACCTTAGGCAGAAGGCACTTCAAGAAATCCTTTTAGTTCAAACCAAAGGGAGTTACCTAATTTTAAGGTAACGTCTTCCCTAAAATTATCTTCTTTTATTTTACTTATCCAACCCCCTAAAATCTTTTTATTAATTTATTTTATAAAAAACCAGTATCCTCAATATAATATTTTGTTTTTATGAGAATTATTCGAGCTAAACTTATACAAACCTCCATCTAATGGAAAAAGAACATACTGTTTCTGTGGACGGCGAACTACTGCCTCACGAAATGATGATTGTTCAATTATCTCCTACCGCCTCTTATGATGGACATTAATATGTAAATGTATTTATATGTTATATATATTATATTTATATTGTTTCTATTCTTATGTATTTTTCATTTATATCATACCTTTATGGTTTCCACAATGGGTAAATGCGATAATTTCATTTGAGGAAGTGCGGACTACCGCCCCCTCAAAGTGATATGACTCGTTTATTCCATACATAGAATGTATAAAGTATGGAGTTACTAAAATTATATATGATATTATATTGGAATTATAATATACCTATGTATCATTAAGTATTCATTCAATTGAAATACAAACTAGAAATGAAAGTAGTGTTCATGCGTACGTACGACTTACCGTCTCCATGAATAGTGCATTTCATATCTTATCTCCAAATGTTATGTACTATTATAAATACATATATATACTGGATATGTAAGATATATATGATATATAAATCATGAATATCATTCTGGAGATAAAGTAAATTTGACCACATGGATAACATGTAATTATAAGAAGTTTACTTTTGACTCAAGTACCAAATATCAACAAAATGACCGTTATTAACTTAAATGAGTACGTAATGTTTATAACATGCTAATAAGTGATATAAAATAAATAATAAATTTGAAAAAGGTTCTAAATTAAGTATAAATTAACTTTATTTTTTTATTCGGGAGATTAAAGAATGAACGGGTCAAGTTGGACACAAGGTAAGGGGTTTCTTATCTCACTTTTAATTCTGTGAGATTTCCATTGTTCACCACTTATTTATTGAATGTGGTGTATTGTGTACCTCCATTTTATATATATTATCATTATTCTCTCTATATTAATGTTATTCTGTGATTCATTTGGTGGTTATTAACTTTTGGTCATACGACTCGGTTGATTACAACGTGGTAAGAGGATTTCATCTCACTTCTTATTCCCGTAAGATTCATGCTGTATTTCCACTATTTACTTTTGTTTGGTGTATGTACTACCCATGATTTTATTAATTGTGTAATATAATTTAATTTATGTTTATTTACAACTTCATTTTATAATCCTTCTTTCATGGGGTGTATGTTTCGTGAGTTACCAAATTGATAATGGAATTTCAAATTTCAATTTCCACTCATTGGGCTTTACGCATACTTGATTGATTATTTTACTCCAAGATTATGCGTGGAATAACTATTTATTATTTATGTAGTAATTTACACTCCCCTTTTTGTGGATATAATTTTTATACACATAATCACTCAATTGATAATTTCTCAAGTCATTAATATGAACTTGATAAGAGTAATCTTAACTCAATTTCCATTCATTGAGTTAAACATCCAAGTCATTATTGTTGTTTTTACAAGAATATGTGTGAATGTACTCTGATTGATTTACACTGAATATACAATCATATTAAGTGTATTTATATTTGTCACACATAATTATGTTGTTGATTTATCCTTAACCTAAGGATACTGTCTTTATAAGGGATTTCATCCCAATTTACATTCCTTTGAGACTTCTTTGTTATTATGCACCAATTCACTTTTATATGGTATATATACTGTACTTTGACATAGTATATCATGAATACCTTTATTCTCATGATATTATAAAGTTTTTATTACCTCAATTATTTGTATTCAAGCGTCTCTCATTTTTTTAGGAACTCTGACTAAAATATCATTTTAAATGTTTTAAAGATATATTATTCTAAATCTTTCTCATTAATGTCCATGTTTTAAAAATGGTTTTAAGGATTTATTTATTTGGAAATTAATTTTTTAAAATTAAAATTACTTTTAAAAGGTTCAAAGTGGTATGGGACACTTTGATTCAAAAATCTATTTTAAATTCCTTCTTGATAAATAGTGAGACATTTAAATGTTTTCAAGAAAAAGGGGGATATTTCTCTCAAATAGTTTTGATGATTATTTTCATCTATGTAAATATCCTTCATTATTCTTGATTGAGGTTAATATATTATAATAAAATCTTCCATATTTTATTTAATGAGTTATGTTTGATTGTGGATGTGTTATTTTTATACCATTCATGGTTTATGGATAAAGTATTGACATTTTGTATGATAGTTTTAATACAAATGTTCATGTTATATTTAAACCTTTTCATATGAGGAATTAATTGGACTTAGTAAGTGACGGGTGGATCCCACTATATCTCCTCGATACATCGGTAGGTCTCTAGATAAAAACTAGTGTCTTGGAACAAGGCCTTGACAAAATCTTATTTGTAGTCTTGGCACGAGGCCTTGACTTTGTGGTTACGATATCCAAAATTATGCATTACATAATTATGAGATTAGATATTGATATTTCATGTGGTTATTCAACTAGTAGAATAACCATGACTATGTTTTATTATGGAATTATTTACTCAGTTCATATTACTGCCATAAAGTGTTCATGTTTATTATTTGTGAAGGCATGTGTTTTCAATTATTCACTATTCCTAATGTTTATGTTATCTTCCATTGTATTTCTTACTCTTACTAAGCATATGAGCTCACCCATCTCTTATGTTTTATTTTTCCCAGGATACAAATAAGTATATTATGATTAACCTTCAGGAATAGGCTAAGGGATATAAGAGTGTTCAAAGGGGACACACTTTTTTTTTATTTCATGATGTAATGAAAAACCTATGTATATATCTAGTACTTCCAAGGCTACTAAACTGATCGGTCTTTAGGGACATGATTCCTTGTATCATGCCAATGTTATGTAATAATGCACTAATTCTGGGTAACTAGGGTCAGGGCGTTACAAAAATAGCCTAAGTTTCTTTATGACTTAAGTGGGGTTTCACCTTGGGTTGGTGTTTTAAATTGATAAATGGTTTAATATGGGAGTTTAACCACGAAATGAGTCCCTTTCACAATTCATATGCATGAATCTTATTGTTTTTTCCCATGGGTAAATCCAAATTCCATTTGTTATTCTTGATGACATTAGTGCTTTCTATTGGCCCAATGCTTATACCTATTACATAGGCCTTATTTATGATTTTTCATTATGGTTTCTTCATATTGGAAATATTTATGTCTTATGTTAAATTTCTCACCTTATATCTATTGGAGTTAGTGGCCTAGAACCAACTACTTTGTACTTTATTCATTAATAAAAGCCTTAGCACATCTTGATTGTTATTTTTTCATGACAATGCATGTGATAATGTCCCAAGTATAGCTATTGCATTAAAGGGTCATAGCGAATCCCTGCTATGATGAGAACCTGGAAGTGCCATAACACTGTTCTTGAATATATGTTCTATGTCTGGATGATGTTATTTGAGGGAAAAAAATAATACAGACCATTAGGGGTGATGAATCATAAAACTTTGAGGCACCTTCTCATGGTGTTCACCCTTGTTAATATCCAGGAGGATATTATGAGAACGAGACTCGCCAGTAGGAAATCCACATTTCATAGTGTCATTGGATGTTCCTATCTTTGGATGTGTGTGTTGGTCCTTATACTTTAAGATTATTATTAATGGGTATTACAACTCACACACTTAGATGTATTGACAAAAACTATGACGACACACTGTTCGCAGCGAGGTAGGATACGTTGGGTGCGTCACGAGTAATACCGCATTAATAGATAATGCGAGAAAGGATTTGTCCCTTCTGTTACATAAGGGAAATAGATATCTTAGGCCCTTTGATGGAATTGATATAGCCTAAGTAAATCCATGTCCATGGTAAGGAATGTGCAAGTTCAATTCTGAAAAGTCAAAGAAAGAATAATTGAGCACATGGATTGATGGCACTAGCATGCAACCCACTTGATTAGAGATATCGATACAAAGTGATTATATTACATGGTAATCATTCATATGAGGTGACACGTCAATGTGGTGTCAACTTCTTTCTATTGGGTGCCTTGACCCGTTGCTAGACAGTAATCTTGGACTTTAGGCAAGCCCGCCTAATGCCAACGATAAAGAGACCTAGAGGGTCATACACTAAGTGTATACATGTATCTCAGTTAAATATTAATCTAACAAGTTAAATAAAGATTATTCCCAACTATGGTTTATGTAACACCCCAAGATTTTATAGTGTGTTATTTCTTCAAAATAATTCAATAACTTGCACTACATGCAACACCGAGTTCAAGCGCACCATGACTTACCAAACAAGCCGTTCAAAAGAGGTTATGAATAGTATTAACTAAATTTTAAACTTTATATAATCCTTATAATTTTAGAATCCATATTATGAGTTTCTTAGACATAATGTAAGAACAAATTCATTTTCAGTATTGCACTTTTACCAACTTTTAATAGTGAACCCTTTTTAAATACAATATTTTAAACTTTTTGACTAAATGGGGACATAAAAAATTTAAAATGAAACATCTCAAGCTTCCATGGCGGCTAGGGTTTCACCTCCTCTCCCTTTCCCCTTCCCCCTCCAACCTGGATCGGCTCGGCTCCTTCGGCCCCCGGGTCGGCGTGGCGTTCATGTATGATGCGTCTGGGTTCCAAGGGTCCTTCTCCGGCTCCCGCTCCCAGTGTCGCCAGATCGGTGGTGTTCCAGAGTGCGGCTCGGCGTGCTCGTGCCTTCCGACGATGACGTGTTCTACTAAGTCTCTGTGGTGCTTCGCTCAGATCTGTCGAATCGTCCACCGGAGACGAATGTGTTCCGTCTCGGTTCTTCCGTCGCATCCTGGCGTCACCTTGAGTGGTTCCAGCGGGTTTCTGTGGGGCGCGATGTCGATCTGTAGTTCCAGAGGGGGGATGTTTTTTATCTTGCTGCTGTGTTTTTTCTGCAGGGTTTATGCTTGGCTGATTCTGGATGCTGTTGGTTTGTGGTTTGGATCTGGGTTTATGGTTTGCGATTGGACTGTTCCGGCATTGTGGCGGTGACGTGTTCCGACAATAGTGTAGCATGATGGATGGTTTTGTGATTTTCTGCAGTTTAATGGAGGAGTTGCAACTGTGTACCTGTTGGTTGTTTGTATCGATTTCAACGGCGTACTAGTTGATGTGGATGAGGTCGTTCGATTCGTGGCTGACTGTGGTTTGACGTTGCAGATCGGGCGTTTTGGTGGATCGTGGCGCTTGATGTCGACTGTGGTTGTTTTATGCTTTGATTTTGTTTTTATGGTGGGATGTGATGAAGATGGCGGTCTGTCGTTGTCCCGGCGTTTCTCACTGGCGATGTTTGTAAGGCGGGGAGTATCTCGGATTCGTGGTGATGCCAGAGGGGGTCTCGCCGCCGATGAACAATCTGGTTGGTGACGGTGAAGCAAATGGGTTTGATGGCTGGGTGAGTTTCGAGATGTGAGCGGCTTGAGGAGGCATGGAAAGGTGTGCGGTGATGGCATGCTGATCGAGGACAGCTGGATGGTTTTGTGAGTTTGAAATTTGAAAGTTGTTTTGAAATGTATGGCGCGGGGATATTTTGTAATGGGTACCGACAACCCTTAAACCGGTTTTCTTTCTCTTTTTAATAAATGGTTAGAGGGTTATCCTCTAATGGCTTTTCTGGTAATACAGTAGCGTGTGTTGTACGCAACTTCGAGTTTTAACACACACCACAACCAATCAAACTAGCCGTTATGAATAGTAATACCTACTTTTTGAAATTATATATATTTTATATTTCAAAATGGACTTCATTTTTGGATTCGGAATATCGAATTTAGTCTACGGTGAAATTTTGGAACTTTTCGGATAACTTTAATATTTTTATGAATAGTGAAAATTACTAAATTTTAATTAAAAACAACTTTTTTAATCGAAATAATTTATATTGATAAATTATGAATTTGAGTGGTTTTAAAGTATATTTAGAATATATTTTTACCATTTAATACAATGTTGGTCATTGGAAATAATTTCACAATTAAACCGAACATAAACAAGTATCAATCTTTTGATAGTTATTATATCTTAAAAACACGCTTTTTGTTTTGACAGCGGGAATTAATTTTAAATTAATTTCTGCCACTTCTGTGTTTTGAATTTAGAAAAATGTATTCCATATTTGGAATCAGGATGTTCAAATTGTGTAAATAGTAAACTTTTATTTTTAGACATTTTGAATAATTACTGCGGTAAATATTTTATTTACCATGGTTAAGGGTAAATCCGGTAAATAAGGGTTAAAAAATAATATTATAATAATACAAAATTACCCTAAAACGTGTCCTAACCTTATTGGTTGATACATGTTCGACCATGGGAATCTTTGGGTCGATTTTTGGACCCCATGGTGCCACTTGTAAGTGATAGGGACACTTTATTTTAATTAAGTTAAAATGAATACAAAAATGACACAAGCATATATCTTTTAGAAAAACAATTTTTACATAGGGTTATATATGTTGGATTTTCGACTATAAATATTAATTATAAATCTAAAAAAATTTCCTACATAATGATATTTTATTTATAATTTTTAGACATTAAATAATTTAATTTATTTATGACACAATGATGATGCAGTAATTACCATAATAGTGAAAAATTAAAATAATTGATATTATAAATAACCAAATAAATATAATTTGAGACTTTTAATGAATTAAAATAATTTTATAGGATAATATGACATATTAGGATTGATTTAATTGACCTTGTTTGAAGTAATAATTCTGTTATAAGTTTCACAAAAATCAACTATTGAATAGTGTCAAAATTGACATAAAAGAGTTTTTAAAACAAATATTATATTATTAATTGATATTAAATTCCTAAAAATATAAGGTTAGGCCAAGAGACTTATATCATGATAGGTGTATCATTAAGGGACCACTTGGGGGTCTCTTGTATGTATATAGTAAGTTTATTAACTATATAATATAAAAATACTCTCTAAACTTCCCTCAATACAACCTAGAGGCCTTAGTTTGATCAGAAAGCCAACCTAAGGATCCCTTTTGATCAAATCAAAAGGAAGAACCCGAAGAAGAGGTAATGTTTTCACCACCCTTTTTCAAATTCATTTCTTCTTCCACTTCTTCTTTCTTTGTTGTTACCATTCTAAAATAATAACTCCAGTATCTTATATATAATGTGATGTAATTATAAATATGGTACAACCATATTCAGTATTCTATCCACCCTTTGAATAACATGTCACCATACGTGCATACGTACGGCTTACCGTCTCCACGTCGTGGTGTAATTGTTATTCAATATATTATTATTTGGATGGGTATAATAATGATGTGTAACTCATGTAAATAATAAATATAACATGATAATGATTCTGTATATATTATATACTATCCAATTATATATTATTTTAATATCAAAAGAATGATATTGTCGCTCGTGCGTACGTACGGACTACCGTCTCCACCAACGCGATGAAATTCATTCTCTATCGTATCCATTCAAGTATAATTCTCATTTTATGATTAATAATAGTATCTAAGGACTTGATATCATTCTGGATATGATTAAGATACAACATATCCATTACAAACATGGCTTACGTAACAAAACATATAAAAGGAAACGAGTAAGTTAACATCCGAAACAACGATAATACTAAGATATTATTAACAAATCAATGTTAAAAGATCATATATGATATCATATTAATGTATATGATTATTTTATAATTTAATAATAATTATTTCACCATTATACAGGAGGTTAACCTACCCCAACCAAGGAAAAGTACAAGGTAAGAGTTTATTTCACAATCTCTTCATTATCCGAGGTTGTTTATACGTAATAATCTACTGGGATCTCTTTATCATCCACATCCATGTTTCTTAAAAATGTATTTCAAAACATTTTTAAAATTTAAAAGAATATGGGTTAAAGTCATTTATACATTTTTTTGACTTTTTATAAGAGTTTAATAAAGGAATATTTCCGTCGTTTTCCAAACAAGGTGCTTTTTAACCTTTTCGATAGAATTAAGGTAAGAATGTTTTTTTAACTTATACGGCGGGTGCGATTATTTTCCACCGTTATAAAATCGTCAAAGCTTCCCTTATAATCTTATAAGAATATTTTCAAAGAAAATGTTTTACTCTTAAATGATTTCAAAATGAATATTTTAAGAATTTTTGAAAGGTACTCTTTATCAAGATCATAATTTTAAATGTTTTAAAGATTTATCTTTCTAAATATTTTTAATTAATGTCCATGTTTTTAAAATGATTTTAAGGATTTATTTATATGGACATGAAGGTTTTGAAATGATATTTCTTTTAAAAAGTCTTAAAGTGGTATGGGACACTTTGATTCAAAAATCTCTTTTAAATTACTTCCTTTATAAATGTGTGACTTTTCAATGATTTCGAGAAAAGAGATATTTCTCTCAAATAGTTTTGATTTCATCTATGTCAACATCCTTTGATGGATTTTAAGCTTATTTGAAGTTGATTTACTATGATACAAAACTTCTATATTGTATTGAAGGTTTTGTGATATGTTTGACTGTGGATGTGCTATTTTTATACCATTCATGTTTTATGGTGAAAATATTGACATTTCGTATGCTAGTTTTAATACGAATGTTTATGTTATGTTTAAAAATTTTCATATGGGAATGCATTGGAATTAATATGTGACGGGTGGAGCCCTCTATAGCTCCTCGATGCATCGGTAGGTCTCATGAGACAAACTAGTGTCTTGGCATAAGGCCTTGGCAAAATCTTATTTGTAGTCTTGGCACGAGGCCTTGGCTATGTGGTTATGATAGTCTGGCATTATGCATTCCATCATTATGAAAGTGGTAATTGATATTGCATGTGATTATTTGATTAGTAGAATATCCATGTGAATAAGTAAATGGTATTATTTCATTTTATTTTTGCCATACTATGTTGAAGTTCAAGTTTAAAAGGCTTTTGTTTTAAGTTATACATTGCCTTAAATGTTTATTCTTATTTATGAAATTTTCCGCTATATTGTTATCCTTACTGGGCATTTGAGCTCACCCCTTTTCTATGTTTTATTTTTCCCAGGATATGAAGAAGTAATTTATGAATGACCTGCAGGGATAGTATGTGGGGATATGAGTGTGGGATAAGGAGACTATGTTGTTGTAGTAGTTTTTTCACTTTATGATGTAATGTAAAACTTTATGAATATATCTAGTGTTTCCAAGGCTACTAAACCAATCGGTATTTCGAGATTTGATCTTTCTTGTGATCATGCCAATGTTATGTAATAATGAACCGACTCTAGGTAACTGTGGTCGGGGCGTTACAGTTGGTATCAGAGGAAGTTTAGTACAAACCTTGGAAGCTAGATTTAGATAAACTCTGATTAGAGCACATAGATTTAAGATGGACTATGAGGATTAGTATAGAAGAACTTCCTAGAATTTTGGTATTGTAGTGATTTTGTGAGTTTTTCGAGCAATACATCCTTGTCTGGATACGAGCAGGTAGAGGCGGCTCTGGAACAGATGCACCTAGGGGTAAAACCCAAAAACACCGCTTTGAGCTAGACTCGAACGGGAACTGGTGCACGACAACGGGCCTTGCTGCACTCTTGGTTACGACACTCCCGGGGGATATGCTTAGGATAATTCTCATTTTCTTTACAAACCATTATTAAGGGTTTATGAGTATATACTTTATCAAAGGAGACATTTTTATGATTATGGATTATATCCATAAACTATTTAATTTATGTTTTGTTTTTTACAAGTTTGGGATTTGTTATTGTTATTCATAAACTAATCTAGTGTATACCATTGTTTAGAAATGGTGCCCAATAGAATGAATGATAACTCCAGCAATGCACATGATCCAAAGAGAAAGAAGGATCATATCTTTCATGGTCTTAAGCCAGAATTTATAAGAGAAATAGTCTCCCATGTATTATCATCATATGAAGAAATAATATCATGTGTTGATAAGATAAGTAAAGAGTTTACTAAGTCCTATGGCTTTGAAGGGAAGAAATACAAGAAAAGGATGGAAGAGAGAAATATGGATAAAGGGAAGAGGGAAAAGAAGAATTTTCCCATATGTGATAACTATGGGAAGAAACACCCTGGAACTTGCCTGAAAGGAATGGGAGTTTGTTATAATTGTGGAGGAAAAGGGCACAAAGTACGTGACTGCAAGGGTAAGAAAATGGTTTTAAATGTACAATGCTTCATTTGCAAGGAGTTTGGACACTACACGAACCTATGTCCCAGTCATCAGACTATGCCGCAAATGATGCTATTGGATAATAATCAAGTTATGATACTACCACAAATGAAGAGGAGTGATTAGAGTTCTTGTGTTGATTATGTCATTTGAGTGTTGTATCAACAATTTACTTGTTATAATAATTATGGAGTATATAAGGATTATACTGCAGTACTATTTCATTAAGGACTTGAGATTGTGTGGAACAAAGAAAAGTGACTCAATAGCAGGATAAATTTTTGGAAAATATATGGTTGAGAGAATGATAAACAATAATATAGTTTTGATACTGAGGTAGTGATTTTGGAATAATACATGATTGATTTGGATAAATTATATTGGATATTCTTGACTACCTTGAAACTAATTAATGATTTGTATATTCCATCATTGTTGGGGTTTAAAACATTTTTGGATTGAAGGAGTATATCTATTATTCTTTAAGGAATAAGGGATCATGAATGTAATCAATAAGGTTTTATGGTAATTCAAGATGTTGCAGTGTTTTAAAAGAATACATGATTAAGGTGTTCACATGTTATTACGCAGAAAAAAGGATCTTTATTGTGTTTACCTTCCTTATAAATTTTGTACTGAAATATTTTGGATAGTTCTAGTTTGGATTATTTTGATTTCCATAAAAGGAAAACCCGGAGGTCGGGCGGAAACCCGTCGCGTCCGGCAAGGCCGCGAGACTTGAACCCACAACTAAAGGGCGACAAGGGTGTATCACCTACCACTGACCCACATGATGTCCGAGATTAAATAATGTAGTTTTTTTTTAAAAAGATATGGTAGATGAATTATAAATTCATTTTTTTGGAACCCTATACGAATAGGATAAATAGAATATTTTTTTTACAGTGAAATATGAGTTTGTGGTAGAATTTAGTTAAAGGATGGAACTCTACTTGTCAATAATATATTTTTCTTCCTCTCTTATTCTATGAAGAAATTAATTCTAATACTTTATTTAAGGAATCCTAAAACCAAAAATGTGTTATCCTAATACCCTATGTTTTATTGAACCGATGGTATTTCAAATCATCATAGATTGATGAATTTAAGGACCTAAATTTTAAACTTGTTTGTGATTGATGACCTCAATCACTACCTATAAATATTTACGTTTTTCCTCCAATTATATGTCTCTATTTTCCACCAATGTTCTCCTAATCGAGATCATAATTTGGTGGTGACCCTTTCATTTCTATTTTCCTCATATTACGACTAAATTTTAGTAACCCAATTTCCGATGTGGGTTTTCCCACAAAGATATTTTCTATTTTCAACCTTTTATTTTCGAAGAACAATTTCAAATTGCGAGGAAGCAATTTATTGAAGGAGGGGAGAATGTAACACCCCAAGATTTCATAGTGTGTTATTTCTTCAAAATAATTCAATAACTTGCACTACACGCAACACCGAGTTCAAGCGCACCATGACTTACCAAACAAGCCGTTCAAAAGAGAATATGAATAGTATTAACTAAATTTTAAACTTTATATAATCCTTATAATTTTAGAATCCATATTATGAGTTTCTTAGACATAATGTAAGAACAAATTCATTTTCAGTATTGCACTTTTACCAACTTTTAATAGTGAACCCTTTTTAAATACAATATTTTAAACTTTTTGACTAAATGGGGACATCAAAAATTTAAAATGAAACATCTCAAGCTTCCACGGTACGCTTTCCTTTGAGTAATATAGTAGCGTGTGTTGTACGCAACTTCGAGTTCTAACACACACCACAACCAATCAAACTAGCCGTTATGAATAGTAATACCTACTTTTTGAAATTATATATATTTTATATTTCAAAATGGAATTCATTTTTGGATTTTTAATATATAATTTAGCCCAGGGTGAAATTTTGGAACTGTTCAGATAACTTTAATATTTTGATGAATAGTGAAAATTACTAAATTTTAATTAAAAACAACTTTTTTAATCGAAATAATTTATATTGATAAATTATGAATTTTAGTGGTTTTAAAGTATATTTAGAATATATTTTTACCATTTAATACAATATTGGTCATTGGACATAATTTCACAATTAAACCGAACATAAACAAGTATCAATCTTTTGATAGTTATTATATCTTAAAAACACGCTTTTTGTTTTGACAGCGGAAATTAATTTTAAATTAATTTCTGCCAATTTTGTGTTTTGAATTTAAAAAAATGTATTCCATATTTGGAATCAGGATGTTCAAATTGTGTAAATAGGTAACTTTTATTTTTAGACATTTTGAATAATTACTGCGGTAAATATTTTATTTACCATGGTTAAGGGTAAATCCGGTAAATAAGGGTTAACAAATAATATTATAATAAAAAAAATTACCCTAAAACGTGTCCTAACCTTATTGTTAGATACATGTTCGACCATGGGCATCTTTGGGTCGATTTTGGGACCCCATGGTGCCACTTGTAAGTGATAGGGACACTTTATTTTAATTAAGTTAAAATGAATACAAAAATGACACAAGCATATATCTTTTAGAAAAACAATTTTTACATAGGGTTATATATGTTGGATTTTCGACTATAAATATTCATTAGAAATATAAAAATATTTCCTACATAATTATATTATATTTATAATTTTTAGACATTAAATAATGTAATTTATTTATGACACAATGATGATGCAGTAATTACCATAATAGTAAAAAATTAAAATAATTGATATTATAAATAACCAAATAAATATAATTTGAGACTTTTAATGAATTAAACTAATTTTCTAGGATAATATGACATATTAGGATTGATTTAATTGACCTTGTTCTAAGTAATCATTCTGTTATAAGTTTCAAAAAAATCAACTATTGAATAGTGTCAAAATTGACATAAAAGAGTTTTTAAAACAAATATTATATTATTAATTGATATTAAATTCCTAAAAATCTAAGGTTAGGACAAGAGACTTATATCATGATAGGTGTATCATTAATGGACCACTTGGGGGTCTCTTGTATGTATATAGTAAGTTTATTAACTATATAATATAAAAATACAAAGTGACATGGTAAATGTCAAACTAATTAACTAAGAGTTAAAACTAAAAGATAAGGTTAATATAGTAACCCAAACCTGTCTAAATTATATTGGTTGAATGGTTTTCGACCTATCCCCACCCTAAACTTTGAATAATCAACTTTGGAGCCATTAGAAACCGAATATGAATTTATTATAAATTAATATTTCCAGCTTTTCCAAAGGTGCCCCTCACCCCTCTTATAAAAGGGAACTCCCCCTTCTCATTACTTAACACCTTAAAAGCCTTTTGGTTCCGCCAACCTCTGCCCAAATACTCTCTAAACTTCTCTCAATACAACATAGAGGAATTAGTTTGATCATAAAGCCAACCTAAGGAGCCCTTTTGATCAAATCAAAAGGAAGAACCCGAAGAAGAGGTAATGTTTTCACCACCCTTTTTCAAATTCATTTCTTCTTCCACTTCTTCTTTCTTTGTTATTACCATTATAAAATAATAACTCCAGAATCTTATATATACTGTGATGTTATTATAAATATGGTACAACCATATTCAGTATTCTATCCACCCTTTGAATAACATGTCACCATACGTGCGTACGTACGACTTACCGTCTCCACGTCGTGGTGTAATTGTTATTCAATATATTATTATTTGGATGGGTATAATAATGATGTGTAACTCATGTAAATAATAAATATAACATGATAATGATTCTGTATATATTATATACTATCCAATTATATATTATTTTAATATCAAAAGAATGATATTGTCGCTCGTGCGTACGTACGGACTACCGTCTCCACAAACGCGATGAGATTCATTCTCTATCGTATCCATTCAAGTATAATTCTCATTTTATGATTAATAATAGTATATAAGGACTTGATATTATTATGGATATGATTAAGATACAACCTATCCATTACAAACATGGCTTACATAACAAAACATATAAAAGTAAACGAGTAAGTTAACACTCAAAACAACGATAATACTAAGATATTATTAACAAATCAATGTTAAAAGATCATATATGATATCATATTAATGTATATGATTCTTGTATAATTTAATAACAATTATTTCACCATTATATAGGAGGTTAACCTACCCCAACCAATGAAAAGTACAAGGTAAGGGTTTATTTCACAATCTCTTCATTATCTGAGGTTGTTTATACGTAATAATCTACTGGGATCTATTTATCATCCACATCCATGTTTCTTAAAAATGTATTTCAAAACATTTTTACAATTTACAAGAATATGGTTTAAAGTCATTTATACATTTTTTTGACTTTTTATAAGAGTTTAATAAAGGAATCTTTCCGTCATTTTCCAAACAAGGTGCTTTTTAACCTTTTTGACAGAATTAAGGTAAGAATGTTTTTTTAACTTATACGGCGGGTGAGGTTATTTTCCGCCGTTATAAAATCGTCGAAGATTCCCTTATAAGCTTATAAGAATATTTTCAAAGAAAATGTTTTACTCTTAAATGATTTCAAAATGAATATTTTAAGAATTTTTGAAAGGTACTCTTTATCAAGATCATAATTTGAAATGTTTTAAAGATTTATCTTTCTAAATATGTTTAATTAATGTCCATGTTTTCAAAATGATTTTAAGGATTTATTTATATGGACATGAATTTTTTGAAATTATATTTCTTTTCAAAAGTCTTAAAGTGGTATGGGACACTTTGATTCAAAAATCTCTTTTAAATTACTTCCTTTATAAATGTGTGACTTTTCAATGATTTCGAGAAAAGAGATATTTCTCTCAAATAGTTTTGATTTCATCTATGTCAAAATCCTTTGATGGATTTTAAGCTTATTTGAAGTTGATTTATTATGATACAAAACTTCTATATTGTATTGAATGTTTTTTGATATGTTTGACTGTGGATGTGCTATTTTTATACCATTCATGTTTTATGGTGAAAATATTGACATTTCGTATGCTAGTTTTAATACGAATGTTTATGTTATGTTTAAACCTTTTCATATGGGAATGCATTGGACTTAATATGTGATGGGTGAATCCCGCTATATCTCCTCAATGCATCGGTAGGTCTCATGAGACAAACTAGTGTCTTGGCACAAGGCCTTGGCAAAATCTTATTTGTAGTCTTGGCACGAGGCCTTGGATATGTGGTTATGATAGTCTGGCATTATGCATTCCATAATTATGAAAGTGGTAATTGATATTTCATGTGATTATTCGATTAGTAGAATATCCATGTGAATAAGTGAATGGTATTATTTCATTTTATTTTTTCCATACTATGTTGAAGTTCATGTTTAAAAGGCTTTTGTTTTAATTTATACATTTCCTTAAATGTTTATTCTTATTTATGAAAGTTTCTGCTATATTGTTATCCTTACTGGGCATTTGAGCTCACCCCTTTTCTATGTTTTATTTTTCCCAGGATATGAAGAAGTAATTTATGAATGACTTGCAGGGATAGTATGTGGGGATATGAGTGTGGGATAAGGAGACTATGTTGTTGTAGTAGTTTTTTCACTTTATGATGTAATGTAAAACTTTATGAATATATCTAGTGTTTCCAAGGCTACTAAACCAATCGGTATTTTGAGATTTGATCTTTCTTGTGATCATGCCAATGTTATGTAATAATTCACCGACTCTAGGTAATTGTGGTCGGGGCGTTACAGTTTAATAATTATTTAAGGATTCCTGATCGCATTTATTTCGACACTAGTTATTTGAGAGAATATATTGTAGGTGAAATAATATATTTATTAGCGAGTAATGCAGTTACATTTATTTAAGAAATAAATATCCATTACTCAAGGTCTAATAAATGTGGTGGAGGAAATAAAGAAAAATGGAAAATAAAATTACACGCCGTGTATATTAAATATACACGCTATGTAGTTTTATGGAAAACGAGTACACGCCGTGTATTAATGAATACACGCCGTGTAGTTTTTCCAGTCAGGATTTTGAGGATATAATATTGATTTATTAAATGATATTTATTATAATCAGTGTGGGCGCATGTCAAGGAATTAATAATTCAACATGGGGGTTTTCAATAAGAGTTAATGAAATAAATAAATTTCATAACGAGTTTATTTATTGTCATAACTCTATAACATCAAACCTGATTATAAATATCCTCACAACCCCAACAATTTTCCCCAATCATTGTGCACAACAATTCTAGAGAATTATTTCAAGGCCAAAAGAACTACTTCCTCCAAGAATGCTCTCAAGACCAAGAGAGATCCTTCTCCATCAGATCAAGGAAATTGAAGGCAGACATCGCAAGCGAAGGTTCTTCCATGCTAGCACCCGAAGATCCCTTCAGTGATGTACATAGATACGTGGCACACGTGTATATCACCACTAGAGGAATCCTACACTTGGATTCTACAACGCAACGACGGATCACAAGATCGTGACCGGAGACATCAATGAAGAAATAATTCCCCCAAGGTAATTCTTGTGAATTTATTAAATTAATTATAACCAACATATGATGATCTTATCTCTATGGTTCCGGGACTCCCTATTTTGTTTTTCGTTCTTAGTTCTATTCCTAAGATTCAACATTTTATATCATGACAGATCTTGGTTTGAACGTTTTTTAACGCTAAAATCAAAGTTGGGCGACCCACTAACACACTTCCGATGCGCCCGGAACCCACAAGTGGTATCAGAGGGGTCATATAATTGATTATAATTATTTTTTTTCTTGGTGTTTTATGCATTTAATAATTTATTTGTTTCAATTCAAGTTAATCATTCTTAAAAATCAGAATCTCAAGATCTGTTCCTCCCCTCTCATTTCTCATTCACCTTACAGAAAAAAAATTTTCTTTTAATTTTGATTAAAATAAAATAGAGGAACTCATCTGAAGGTGCCAAACGCTCCTAGACGTACATCACCAGAATACACAACATGTATTTAGAAGTACACGTCATGTAGTCTAGGTTCAATGCATTGACTGATCCGCCAAATCAGGCCATGTATTAGATCCTCTATAAGTCATTTATGACACTGTGTGTTGACCAGGAACATGTGGCACACGGTTTCCGGATTACATGCCGTGTGGTCCAACTGAACACGACGTGTAGTCTCTTCAGGTTAGGGTTGGACCGTGTACCCTGTACACGGCTTGCCTGGCTGGAAACCGTGTAACGCGGATACTACACGATGTGTGTTCAAAGTAACATGCTGTGTACTCTGAAAATTTCCAAAGTACATTAACACGCCATGTCCCTGGGTGTGTACTTCAGATGGACGGTGAAGAAAAGTACACGCCGTGTAGTCGGAACTACATGCCGTGTACTCACCCAAATTACGCAGATTTATTAAAATTTATTATTATATTATACAAACCCTTGAGATGTGTACCATGGTGTAGGCATAAATCTGAGGCACAACATGTGATAGGTGTTTTATATATATGTGTTTAATTTAACATCTGTGTAATGAACGGGAATTAACTGGGTTGCCTCCAAGGTAAAAGTTATATACAAGGATAATTTTAATTTATTTAAAATTATGATGGATGAGAATCTCAAGGAAATTAAGAAAATGGTTTAAGATAAAAGGATTGATTAATTAAAGATAATTAATTGATTCGAGTGTGATTTATATTAAACAAGAACGATTAAAGAATTGAATGCTAGTTTTATTTATGCATAAATATCATTGTATGTATAGATGATCATGAGATAGACCAAGACCTTTGTATGTGAATGGTTTCTTTTAATTTATTTAAATTAAATTTGTTATCCTACGAGCCTTCTCCTCATTAATATGTAGGGAATGTGCACCCAAGGATTATTTTATATAAAAACCTCTTTTTTACCCCTCACCTGCGTGTGAGATAAATGTTGATGTAATGGATGGAACTCCCAAGCTAGTGGAGGTGGATTAAGTTAGGAGCCAAGGCGAAACCAATCCAAGGAGATACAAAGGTGGAGAGGTGGAAAGCTATAAACACAAACCCAAAAGGTTCAAGGTGTTTATACCTTAGGTCTTGGGTTAGTTTATCAACCGCTAGATAAACTAACCAATATAACAATCTCATGATCATACCATTTATTTTATTTCTATCAGTTGCATGGTTTATTTATTATGGGTGTGTTGTCACGATCACACAATTAATGAATTAAAAAAGCATGCAAGATGGAACTAAAATAAGACTGGCTTATGCGTAAATATTATCTTAGACATGGTTAATCACTTAAGTATATCCCACTTAATATTAACAAGCATGTAATCAAAGATAATAAAATGGAAATTTATGTATAAGTATAAAATCCCTAAAAAAAATATTAAGTTGGTATAGCCTTCCATAATCTTGGTTAGAATCGAACCATAGTTCAAAGTGCTTGACCTACCCTAGTTGGGGTGATTTCAATTATCGGGGAATTATAATTCAAGATTTTGGGTTGACTTAACTTGGTTCACATCAAGGGTTGACTGCCACAGTAGGACTTTGTGTGTCCAATAGGAAAAGGTTGAGGAAATCCAAAATAAAAGGATTTCAGGATTGGGGAGTCCACTCAGTGGATCAAGGAGTTGCGAGTTAATGCAGTTGGCATTTGGAATTCCTACCTAAAACTCTTAAAGTTGCTTGACTAACCCTAGTTGAGGTAATGCGAAGGGAAATACAGATCCTTTCCACTAGAATATTCAGGCAACAAAATATTCCGAAGTCAATGATGAGGGCTATTGGATTTCGATAAAATAGCGGGAGAATAATAAGTATTAATTTATTTATTTGTCTCAGTTTTTATAATAAATTACTAAACCTTTTCTCATCTTAATTTTTATAAATGTAAAGAAACATGAATTTAAATATATCATTTCAAACCATACTCGAGAAGGAAAAACTTCTCACTGGCACCAATTTACAGGAGTGGTAGAGGCGTTTACACGTAATCCTTCGCCACGAAAGGAAATTGTATGTGCTGGAAGAGCCTATTCCAGTTGTGCCTGGAAAGCAGGACAATGATGAGGAACTATCTCTCTACATGAAACTCATGGATGATGCCACATATGTCTAGTTTTTCATGCTATCTTCCATGTCTAATGATCTCTTGAAGAAACATGAAAACATGGACGCATATAGCACGATTTATAACCTTAAGGATATCTACCAAGATAAGGTGAGACAAGATAGATATGAGATCTCCAATGATTTGTTTACAACTAATCTTGGAGAGTCTATGCCATCTGGGCCTCATGTAGTCAAACTTATTGGCTACATTGAACGCCTGTACATCTTAGGGATTAAGTTCATGGATGAGTTGCATACAGATCTCATCCTATCATCACTTCCTAAGACCTTCTCTAACTTTATTTTCAACTACAACATGAGCAAAAATGATAAGAGTCTATCGGAACTTCTGACCTTGATTCACCAGGTAGATAAGGACATGGGTCATGACAAAACTATAGTCCTTATGGTGAATAGGAAAACGAAGGACATGGAAAAGGGGACAAAGACTTATAAATGATCTGAAGCCCCTGAACACCATCCCTCCAAGAAGGGGAAGATCCAAAGACAGGGCAAGGAATAGGAGGCGGTGTGTTTTTCATGTGGCAAGCAAGGCCACTGGAAGATGAACTGCACCTAGAAGCATGGGGATGCTAAATGTGCATTCATTATCGAGTGTAATCTTTCTATTTCTACACATTGGGTATTAGATACAACTTGTGGGGTTCAAATTTGTATTAAAATATAGGAACCAAGTAGATTTAGAAATATTTCCAGAGGAGAGGTGGATCTTTGAGCTGCTAATGGTGCAAGGCTAGCTGCATTGGCTATTGGATATTACCACCTCTCATTACCAACTGACATGATTTTGGTTTTACAAAACTGTTATTATGTGCCTAGTGTTACCAAGAACATATTTTTTGTATCTTGTTTGGATATGGATGGATTTATTTTCAAGTTTGGAAATAAGGGTTTTCTATTTTATAAGAACAACGTATGTTATGGTATGGAACATTTAAATAATAGTTTATATGTATTAAATTATGAAAACCAAGTGTTGGAAATCGATAATGAAACAAACTCACATGACTCATACATCACCCAGTTGTGGCATCACCGTCTCAGTCATGTAAATGAGAAGTGCTTGACAAAGCTCTGCCAAGATGGCTATTTAGATTCTACTGAGCTAAAACCACTTGATAGATGTCATGCTTGTTTACAAGGAAAATGACCAAGACGCCCTTTGGTGGACAAGGTGAAAGAGCTACAGAGCTTCTAGGATTGGTGCACACAGATGTGTGTGGACCATTTCCAGTAGAAGCTAAAGGTGAATATTCTTACTTCATTACTTTTACTGATGATTTGAGTAGATATGGATATGTCTAATTAATGAGGTATAAGTCATAGGACTTAGATAAATTTAAGGAATTCAAGAATGAAGTAGAGAATCATCTTGGTAAGAAGATAATGAAACTTCAATCGGATCGAGGTGGAGAATATATGAACCAAGAGTTCATCGATCTTCTACGGGAGTCTGAGATTCTATCTCAGATCACTCCTCCTTATACACCACAGTGGAACGGTGTTGGTGAACGGAGGAACCACACCTTGTTGGACATGGTGAGGTCGATGATGAGTCATGTAGATCTTCCATTATTCTTTTGGGGATATGAATTAAAAACTGCAGCATACACATTAAACCGAGTACCAACTAAGGCGGAAAATGTAATTCCATCTGAGTTCTGGAATGGAAGGAAACCCACTTTGTCACACACACATGTATGGGGATGTGAGGCATTTGTTAAGTCCTTCTCAGGAAACAAACTAGCACCCTGGGGAACGAGGTGTATCTTTATAGGATATATCAAGGAAACGAAAGGATATTACCTATATAAACCTTCAGGCAAGAAAGTTACTGTCGCCAGACAATCCGTCTTTATTGGGAGGGAGCAAATCCTCAAGAAGGATAGTGGGAGAAAGATTGACTTCAACGAAGTTGATGCTAAAGATACACATGAGTTGGTACAGGAAAAAGTTCCACAGGTCCCTGTGGAAGAGGTTCCAGAAACACAAGTACTGCATAGGAGCTCAAGAGAGGTAAGGGAACCAGAGAGATTTGGTTTCCTAGTCACCGAGGATGGTGAATCATTATTTTTGGACAATGATGAACCTATATTTTACAATGAAGTAGTATAAAGCTTAGAAGCTACAAGATGGCTAGAAGCTATGAAATCTGAGATGGATTCCATGTATCAGAACCGAGTCTAGGTTCTGGTCGATGAGCGAGTTGATGTAAAGCCTGTTGGATGAAAATGGGTATTCAAGAGAAAAATGGACATGGAAGGTCAAGTTAGTACCTATAAATCAAGTCTAGTGGCTAAAGGATTCAGAAAGTGTCAAGGAATTGACTATGATGAAACCTTCTAGCTAGTTGCCATGTTTAAGTCCATAAGAATCATACTTTCCATAGCAGCTTACCATGACTACGAGATTTGGAAAATGGATGTCAAAACAGCATTACTTAATGGGAACCTTCAGGAAGATGTCTATATGAAACAACCATAAGGGTTTGTGACACCAGGTGAATCCAAACAAGTTTTCAAGTTGCAAAAATCCATTTATGGATTAAAGAAAGAATCTAGGTCATGGAACATTTAATTTGATAAAGCCATAAAGGAATTTGGGTTCATTAAGAATGAATGTGATCCATGTGTTTATAAGCGGTTTAATGGGAATGTGATCGTTATCCTAGTAGTATATGTTGATGAAATATTTCTTATTGGAAATGACGTACTAGTCTTACAGTCAGTTAAGGACTGGTTGAACAAGTGTTTCTCTATGAAGGACTTGAATGAAGCAGCCTACATTCTAGGGATCAAGATCATTCATGATAGATCCAATAGGCTGCTTGGACTAAGTCAGAGTACATACATTGACCAGATACTAAAGTGATTTAGTATGGAACAATCCAAGAGGGTATTGGTTCCAATGTTACATGGCCTACATATTTCTAAGAAAATGTTTCCTCAAACACAACAATAGAAAGATAGAATTAGTAATATCCCATAGAATTTGGCTATAGGATCAATCATGTATGCCATGTTATGTACTAGGTTTTATGTTTCCTATGAACTGAGCATGGTAGGCATATATCAAGAAGATCCAGGAGAACAACATTGGACTGCTGTTAAGACTATCCTTAAGCATTTGAGAAGAACTAAGGATATGTTCCTGGTGTATGGAGGAGACGAGGAGCTTGTCATAAGAGGGTATGCAGATGCTGGTTTTCAGACAGATCAAAATGATCTGAATTCACAATCTGGATATGTTTTCTATCTCAATGGAGGAGCTGTGAGCTGGAAGAGTTCAAAGAAACCAGTTGTCGCCGATTCTATAGCGGAGTCCGAATATACAGTGGCTTCTGATGCAGCCAAGGAAGCCGTCTAGATTTGAAACTTTGTCCAAGATCTTGATGTGATGCCTAACAGTAATGATCGTATTACATTTTATTGTGATAATACTGCAGTAGTGGATCTTGAAAAAGAACCAAGGTCACATCAACAAACAAAGAACATACTCAGAAAGTATCACCTCTTGAGGGATTTATATCAAAGGGGTTAAGTTGCAGTGAGCAGAAAGTCCACACAAGAGAACGTGGCGGACCCCATGACTAAATGACTATCTCAACAGAAGCATGAATATCATGTGAGAGCTAGCAGGTTAAAGGTTGTTAGCAGTTGGCTCTAGTCCAAGTGGGAGTCTGTTGGAGTTGGTGGCCTAGAACCAACTACTTTGTACTTTATTCATTAATAAAAGCCTTATCACATCTTGGTTGTTCTTCTGTGTGACAATTCATGTGATAATGTCCCAAGGATAGCTGTTGCATTAAAGGGTCATAGAAGATCCCTGCTATGATGAGAACCTGAAAGTTCCACAACACTGTTCTTGAATATATGTTCTATGGCCGAATGATGTTATTTTAGGCACACAAATAATACATGCCATTAGGGGTGAGGACTCCTAAAATTTTGAGGCACCTTCTCATGGTGTGCGCCCTTGGTAATATCCTAGAGGATATTATGAGAATGAGACCCGCCAGTAGGAAATCCACATTTCATAGTGTCATTGGATGTTCCTATTTTCGGACATGTGTATTGGTCCTTAGACTTTAAGATCATTATTAATGGGTATTACAACTCATGCACTTATATGTATTGACAAAAACTGTGACAACACACTATTCTCAGCGAGGTAGGATATGTTGGGTGCGTCATGAGTAATACCACATTAATAGATAATGCGAGAAAGGATTTGTCCCTTCTGTTCCATAATAGATATAGATATCTCAGGACCTTTGATGGAACTGATATAGCCTAAGTAAATCCATGGCCATGGTAAGGAATGGGAAAGTTCAATTCCGGAAAGTCAAAGAAAGAATAATCGAGCACATGGGTTGATGGCACTAGCATGCAACCCGCTTGGTTAGAGATATCGAGACAAAGGGATTATATTACATGGTAAGAATTCGTATGAGGTGACACGTCAATGTGACATCAACTTCTTTCTCTTGGGTGCCTTGACCCATTGCTAGACAGTAATCTTGGACTTTAGGCAAGCCCGCCTAATGCCAAAGAGAAAGATACCTAGAGGGTTACACACTAAGTGTGTCCATGTATCTCAGTTAAATATTAATTTAACAAGTTAAATAAAGATTATTCACGACTGTGGTTTAATAATTATTTAATGATGCATGATCTCATTTATTTCAACACTAGTTATTTGAGAGAATATATTTTGGGAGAAATAATATATTTATTAGCGAGTAATGAAGTTAAATTTATTTAAGAAATAAATAGCCATTACTCAAGGTCTAATAAATGTGGTGGATGAAATAAAGAAAAATGGAAAATAAAAGTACATTCCATGTATATTAAATATACACGCCGTTTAGTTTTATGGAAAACAAGTACACACTGTGTATTAATGATTACACGCCGTGTAGTTTTTCCAGTTGGGATTTTGAGGATATAATATTGTATTATTAAATGATATTTATTATAATCAGCATGGGCGCATGTCAAGGAATTAATAATTAGACATGGGGGTTTTCAATAAGAGTTAATGAAATAAATAAAATGCGTAACACATTTATTTATTGTCATAAATCTATAACCTCAAACCTGATTATAAATATCCTCACAACCCCAACACTTTTCCCCAATCATTGTGCACAAAAATTCTGGAGAATTCTTTCAAGGACTAAAGAACTACTTCCTCCAAGAACACTCTCAAGACCAAGAGTGATCCTCCTCCATCGAATCAAGGCGATCGAAGGAAGACATCACAAGCAAAAGTTCTTCCGCGCTAGCACCCGGAGATCCCTTCGGTGACATCCAGATATATGTGGCACACGTGTGGATCACCACTAGAGGATATCCTACACTTGGATTCTACAACGCAATGAAGGATCATAAGATTATGACCAGAGAAATCAACGAAGAAATAATTACACCAAGTTAATTCTTGTGAATTAATTAAATTAATTATAACCAACATATAATGATCCTATATATATGGTTCTGAGACTCCCTCTTTTGTTTTTAGTTCTTCATTCTATTCTGAAGATCCGAAGTTTTATATCACGACAAATCTCGGTTTGAACGTCGTTAAATGCTAAAATCAATGTTGGGCGACCTACCAACACGCTTTCGCTGCACCCAGAACCTACAATATCATGAAAAGTGCCTTACCTTGTTTGGTTCTCTTTGCTTGATCCATATAAATGGTTCAAATGGAAGGTGATACTTTGTCAATCTTAATAGATCGAGATATTAGAATTTCATGGATGACATGTAAATGGAGTAATGTTGATTCCATATGACTTACTCATATTTCATTACTTATGAAAATTGCTTTAAGATTATTCCCTTGTTTAGTGGATTGAACTATATGAAATGCCTTTGTAAGATTGTTATCTTGTGAAGTGTGTGCTGTTTGTGTCATTTATAGATAAAACATACTGCTTTCCATTATCAATACATTAATTTAGGTTAATGGAAGTGCATGAAATATTAAGAATAGTATAACTGTAGTATTTATTGGATTGCCTATTGCTAATGGGTTCCTGAACAACTAAGCTAATGTGGTATTTTTAATACCATGAGATTTAGGGGGTGGATTATTGCATTCAGCATGGACAATATTGTCAATGAGTGTGTTATGTTCCTCACTCGGTGTGAAATTTGGGATAGTATAACTGCAGTCCTGATCAAACTACGTATTGATATCAGTTTATTGAGAAACCAAATTAATGTTTGTATTTTCAATACCGAGAGATACAGGGGGTGGTTTATTTCCTTCATCATTGATAGAAATGTCAACTAGTGTGTTCTATTCTTCACTCGATGTGAGCCTTGGGAGTTTAACATTTAGTTCACTCAAATTCTTAGTGGGGTGCAATGGATTATGATATTTTCATTCCTTATCTTTAGGAGGAATACTTGAAGGATCAATATATTTCTCTGGGTTTCTAGGGGAGCTCATGTTTGACTCCAAAGTCTTATCTTCAGGCTCAGTTTGGGAATATTTAAGTACCTCCCTGATAATTGATTCAATTTCCTCAATTATACACTTTTATTTAGTTTCATTTTCTTGCTCTTCCACTAAATGAGACTAAGTTTTTCCTACTTCAACCCCTATGGGATTTAAGTTCTTGGATTTGATAATACATTTTTCATTATTCTTACTAGAGGGTTCAAGTTTATCTAAGGTATGACCTTTTTCTTTCTTTTTATTTTTGGTCTCGGTCCATTCAGTGCCAATTGGTTCAGAGGCTTGTTTGTGAACCAACCTATAGTTTAGTATTGAGTGTCCTATGATTTTGAAATACTCACAGAATGGAGGATTTCTCTCATATTCAACCTTCACTTTAGTTCTATAATCATTAACATTAAAATCCATATTTTGCGGTAATTTAGATTCCAGATTCACTTACACTATCACTATAGAAAATATCCCTAACTCTCCATTTAAAGTTCTCTGATCTATCTTTATATGAGTTCCAATACAAGATGATATATCATTTAAGATCTTTGGGTGCCAGAAAAACCAGTTGAGGTTATGCAATCTAACCCAAGACTATTCCACAGTGTTCTTATGAGTGTTCATGTTAAAGGAAAAATCCCATTTAGAGATACGCAATAGGCTAGGTTTGAGTTGAATATTACCTATCCTCCATACCCAATCTAAATCATCCAGTGAGGTAGGAAATATATGAAAATAACCCTTACCTAGAAGGACGAGTTTCCAATTTGAAAATCCCAAATAGTGAGAAATATGAGGTTTAAGATCCATATATGACCAGGGTTTATCACCCTTTAAGCAAGCAATGAGACCCATAATTGAAAACTTACACATTTGGGTCCGCTGTTGAAGTTCCTCAGGATTGGACTCTATAGATAATCCTCCATTATCCATTTTTTTGAACATAGGAGGCTTCTAAGACAAGTGCCTTTGACACTATAACCCTGATTATTCTAAAGTATATCATTATAATCATTGATAAACATCAAGAACCATCCTTGTTATTTTAATTAATTTATTTATGTTACATAATTTCTTAGGTACTTTAGGAATCAACCTAATCTACCACAAAAAAGATACACTTTTTCATGCATAGAGACAAATTGCATCAAGATATTGGAGATCCATAACAAAAAATAATCTAGAAATTCACCATAAAACAAGAATTAAGAAATAAAAAATGAGTAATCCTAGCTCATAACTCACCCTAATTTCATTCCTGACACTATTTCATATAATACAATCAATCATTACATCACTAGAATCGACAATCATGGTATCCCCGAGCCTCCAGCCCACCACTCATTAGTTTTACCAACTATTATGAGTTCATAATCAATAATTCAAAATAAGTATTTAATATCCCCGAACACAAACACATGGAAATAAAGGTATTTTTATCACATGATTTCAAGGGGAAAATAAATCCATAGAACCAAGGCATTCCAACCTTTAATAAATAAATATTATCTCACTCATCCCCAATAAATTTTATTTAGAAATTAACCATTTTTATTCTCATATTGAATTAATAATTTTATTATGTATATTTTTTCATAAAAAATTATACTATAATTTATCTTCTAACAATAGCTTAGAATCAAACATAATCATGCTTTTAACATTACTTCAATATTTCATCACTTTCAAGGAATAATAGGTTTCAATTTACATGCCTTTTATTTTAAACGTATCATTATAATGGTGAATTTATATTATTATAAAATTTTAATAGAATTAAACATGAGAAATAAAACAACAACCATAAAAATTAGACATCACACTATTTAGAAAATAAAGAGGGAACATGAACAAACATAAATCATATGTGATCACAATAATCTAATTCAAATTTGTTATTCTTTTATTTTCTAGTTATTATATTTATTTAGGCTTATTAGATCATGAACCAAGGATTAAATAATGATACAATAACACTTGAACATTAATAAAAGAATAAGTAACATATCCCCTATCTTGATTACAAGTTCAATGTTCTCCAAGAAAAAATTAACAATCAAGTATTAAACACCAATAAAGGAAACCCCATAAAAACCTAATCACAACAAGAAATCACTAGGTATTTCTTGATTTATATCCCAAAACAAAGGAATATTTTTTTAAAAAAATTCCAAAAATAATAATAATACAAGGAACAAAGATGAGGGGAGGAGAGAGATCAACTTGATGCATGAGACTTTGATCTAGATGAACCAAAGGTTTAGACTCTCAGGGATGTGGCTGGAGAGTGGAGAGAGGTCAAGGGGTCATCTAGGTTTTGAGAGAAGAATATGGAAAATTTAAAAAAAGGGCATCTAATCCTATACATATATTGGAGGGTTGAAAATAATATTCTATGGCCTAATGATCTCCCTCTATGTCATAGTGCCTCCAGACATAGTGAAGATATGGAATTCAGGTATTTGAAACCCTGATTTCCATGAATTTTATGACCCACATTGAATTACCTAGTCCAAAACTATTATTTAGGCTACAAAAATGTGGAATAAACTAAGAAATTTTGGTCTGCCACATTGAATATGACAACATATAGACCTTACCTACTCACTTTTTTCCCTTCATTTGCGCTTCGCTTGACTTTGATATATTGCATACCGCACCCAGTCTTCCATGACATAGGGTGAAATATTTATCCATTTTCACATTCTTTAAAATATATTATAACCTAAAACTCCCCAAATACTATCCCTATGGTGTGATGGTATCCAAATTTCTGATTTCAAATAGGTGGACACTCTGTAAAATGGATTCTGAAATGACCACCATGTCCATTTCACTCACCACGGTGCACCTAACACCATACCTCAAATTTTAAAACTCTCACTCACACAATAGAGATAAAAATGGAGAAAATAAAGATCAATTATATGGTGTGGTGATCCAAAAAATGGTCAAAACCCTTATCTAGCCTTTTAAGTTCCTCCGAACTTCCTCTGGGCACCTCCAAGCCCCAGGAAAACATAAAGGAAGGGGTTTGAAAAATAGGGACTGTACATTATATACCCATAAAATAATTCTAAACCAATAGAATTTAAAAAAAACTTAGGAAATAAATAAAAGGGGTATAAACAACAACCCCATTGGATAACTTTTAAGGATCCAACTTGAATAAAACACAACCAATACAATTGAACAAAAGTGAGTAGAAAAATAAAACGTCAATAACCATCTCATAAGGAAAGAAAAATTCTTACAAGAATCTAAAAAAAGGTCAAACAAAGTATATTAAAAAGGATAAACCATCAAACAAATTGGGATATTGAGCTCACATTTTCAATTCCTTCTCCCAAGTGATCAATTCCATTCCACCGTTCCACCATAAGACATAAACTAAAAGAATGACATGCCAGTGTGACACCTTTTACCAACAGTCTTGGATCTCAACAAACCATTCCTCAAAGGTTGTACCATCTTCAATATCCACATCACCCCAATAAATGACATGTTAATAATCATGAATATACAAGTGAGGATTTAACACATGGAGTAAATAATGAATCCATATCTTATGTGGGGGAAGCAGTAACCAATACACTATAGCTTCAACACATGTTAACAACTCAAAATGGTCTAATAAATTGGGGATAAATATTACTCCCATGACCAAACCTTCACTAACCATGAAAGAGATACTCCTTTAAGAACCTATGATCTCCAACATTTAACTCTAGAGGCCTTCTTCTATGATTAAAATAATATTTCTAATGATCCCCCACCGCTATCATTCACTAATGAATCACCTATAACTTATATACCATGTTCGACACTAATTTTGGTCCAAGAATATCCAACTCTATAACCTTAGTCTAGCACAATATATATAAACAATTTCATCCATAAAATGATTATAATGGAGCCATAAAAATAGCAGTGTGATAACTATTATTTTAATAAAAATCCAACAAGTGTAAATGCCTCACCAACAAAAATCCAAAATCTAGAATGCATGCAAGTAACATGTCTTCCAAAGTCTAGATAGTCAGCTCTATCAGAAAATTTTTATGTAGATGAAAATAGTGTTAAGGAATAATTGAGAGACAATAGAATGATAGATACCTCTCTATAATTTAGAGTTAAAATAGTGATCTTGATCAGAATTGATCATTTTTATAACCCCATGAAGCCTCAACATCTTCTTAAGGTACTTCCTTGATAAAACTTTTGATGAGATCGACTAATTAATTGATAAGAATTGAATCAACTTAGAAAAGTGGTCTATAATCACCCATATATAATTATAACCACCTTGATCTCTAAGAAAACTAGTGATGAATTCCATAGATATTTCCTCCCACATCAACTAGGGAATATCAAGCTACTGAAGTAAACTAAAAAAACGTGATACTTAGCCTTCACCCTCTAAAAAACTAAACACCAAGACATGAACTTTCTAACTAACCTATTTACACCAGATCAAAAAAACCAGCCTCATAGAGCATGATACATCTTTGATACACTAGGATGTACCACTAAGGGTAAACCATGGAACTCATGGATAACCACATTATGCATCCCCAAAGGAACAAAAATAATTCCTTGAAAAAACACTTGATAATGACCATCCTCATATCATCCCTCAAGAGGATCACTATAGACAACTAGATCACACCAAACCTCAACATCAAAATCCCATAGCTGGGACTCCTCCACCTACAATACCAAATATGATTACACCACTATTTGATAAATACATACTTGACTATCAACTACTACCATACCAAGGTGCATCATAACTAACTCTTCCATCACCCTACAAGATTATCTCGACTCATTCATAACACCACCATGTGACTTCTTGCTTAAGGAATAAAATAAAAAATTCTCTTTACTAGGTGTATAGGAAAAATTAATGTTGTAATATTTTAATAATTACATCCACTGCTGTTTTCGTAATTTCAAGTCACACTCATAGAATCTATTATGATCCATAGAGACCAAATTTTTTTTACTGATAAGATAGTTCTACCACAACTTTAGAGAAAATAGTACTAAAACAAGATCATGATTATGGGTGATATAGTTACATTCATGGGGCTGTAAATTCTAGGACCCATAAGTGATAATTTACCTCTTCTGCATTAGAACACAACCCAATACAATACATGAAGTTTTTAAATAAAACTCAAACGCAACCCCCTCTTTTGGAAACTGAAATACAGGATCACTGACCAGATTCTTCTTCAAATAATTGAAAGAATCCTAATACTAATTATTCTGATTCAATTCATGATCCTTTATAGTCAAGGATTTCATAAGATTTGTGATCTAATAAAATTTGAGTACAAACCTACTATAATTTATATCAAGACAAATGAAACTTCAAACCTATATAATATTATTGGGGGTTACCCAATAAACAACTACTTAAATATTCAAAGGATCCATGAATAATCCCCACTGATATAATATATGTCCTAATAAATGGACCTCATAGTCCCATAAATCAAACTTCAAAAATATATCGAATATCTAATGAAAATGAATAACTCCCAAAATAGATCATAGATGCTTTATGTGAACCTATTAAAACTCAGAGAACATAGGGATATATTTGATAAAGACCATAATGAACCAGTATAAAAACTCACAAAACACTGCATTAATTAGTTCCATAAACACAATTTAAGCATTATAACTCTAAATGACATCACAAAAAATTTATAATGCTCATAATGATATCTAAAAGTAGTCTATGGGATATCCTCATACTTCACTCGATTATTATGATATCAAGATTATAGATTAATCTTCAAGAACTACCTAGATTCCTTTAATTTATCAAATATATTTTCAATCCAAGGGAGTGGATATTGGATCTTCCCAATCACATGATTTGATATATGATAATCGACACGCAAACACAGACTACCACATGCCTTTTTCAAAAATATAACTGACGTATCCCACAATGATGCACTAAGTCGAATAAATCCTCACCATATAAGATCATTAACATGAATCTATTGTTCATGTAACTATTAAGGGTCCATCTATGTAGAGTCATTGATATAGGAGAAACACTAGGTTATAACTCTACCCTAAAATTGATCGCTCATCAAGGGGTAACATCACAATATCTTCTATAAAGATGTCAAAGTACTCTTTTACACCCTAGTAAACACCACCAGTTTATCCTCCACACAACTTAACATTATATGGACCATCAAAGAAGATAGAGACTTAACACATCTCTAACCCATTTTAGGGTATTTTTCACTAATAAACATCTTCTGATCTCCATCAATCTCATATAATATAATGCACCACCTAGATCAATTCACAATAACATGAACTAAATATAACCAACCCATACCGAGTATGATGTTTTTTAGACATATCCATAAATTTAAGAAGTCTACCTAAGATCTGTGCTACCCTAGGACCAACTCACAATCTCTAAATTTATTAGACAAGCTATCTTGACATCCAACTAGCATAGTCAATAACCAGGGCACTGCAAGCCTCTCCACCTCAAGTACCAATGCACATACTAGGGTAGGTTAAATAAAGTAGTGTGTTTCTATTGAATCAAAAATATCATAAAGGAAGTATAAAACATGAAGATAATACCTCACACAACTTTGGGTTCACATAGTGATAGTAGTTCTAGAGAATGAATCAATCCACAATATGCTCTATGGACTCTCTAACCTTGATGCATACCATATCCATGGATTAAATATGATTTATATCCCTAAGGAAAATGGATATCATGGGGATATAATATACTTGGTCTATCCACTCTTTATAGATTATAAACCAAAACACACTATTTCTACTGCTACCTCAATGTAAAATACTACACGGGATGGGCCTGGAATGAGAAACTATCCATATATTAACTATTAATTAAGGTTATACACTCTCTATTCTAATTTATATGACCATCACATGCATGAGAAATCATACTCGACCTATTGGCTGGGGTCCAAGAACTTATAGCTCTAGTGAAATGGGCTGAAGAAAGATGAAAGTTTCTCCCTTTTGGCTCAAACCTCTTTTGACCAAGCAAATAATAAATCATGGTCACAACTATACTCTATTAAGAGTCATAATATCTCATCTCTCATGATGATCTAGTCCTAGAAAATGTTCCATCGATGACCTCTACCTTCACCAAAACCTCAAGATACAACTTCAACATAAATTAGGTGACCTGACATTAGTAATTTAGACATAAATCCTATAGATACACTATTTTTCCTTGTAATACTTTGAAGTATTTCTATATATATTTTCATAGCCAATCGTTGAGACAACATGAAATTCCGAGGTCCGGTGTGACCGAAATTAATTTTATAAAAATATTAAATATATTTTATATTACATTATCAAAATTTATTAAATAAAATGGGATAAATCTTAAAGATAATATTAGATCATAAATCCAAGACCACATTTGAGACCAGAATGCTATTTTTACCCTAGGCATGACCTAAAATAGGTCGATACGGGGTGTTCAGATAAAAGTGGTCGTGAGTGGGTGTGTTGAGTTAAATAGATAATTAAATTTATTTATTTAATTTAATTATCCTAAAGAAAAATCCATTTAAATATTACATTATGGAAGGATTAAAAAGGTTATCTTCATAACCCTGGGATCGTTGAGAGGTGTTATTCCACCCTCTCATTGGAGAATCATAATCAGATGACAATGAGAGTCCATATCGAGGAAGATCGAGACACTGCAAATGAAATGACTCCAATTCTTCATTATTGAATGCATTCTTCATCGAAGAACAATACAAAAAAGTTAGGAATCATAAATTTGTATATTATTCCCCTATTGATTAAATTATTTGAGCATGATTATCCTATTCCTTGATCTGCATAAATTGAAATACTTTGCATTCACCCATGTACATATTTTTATTGATTGCTTAGTGTTTTTCACCCCTGGGCATCCTAATCTATATTTGTTGTCCAAGAAATATTGGATAATGATCTCTTAACATCTGTTTATTATTATTTTATCCCACCTTTCTCTGTGTTAGTCATCATTGGACCATGGGGCCACAATTCAACATTGCTGGGCGGGACCGAGTGTGATCATACCCTCGAATACATGGTTGATTCACATATGAAAAATAGAATGATGAATCAGGGATGGATTCATAGGATTTGTGGGATTTAGGTAATATATTTTTTGAAATGTAATCCTAATTGGATATTATAGGTGAAAGGATATGCACGTGGTGCATGCGGGAAACAATAGACCAAAAAAAAAATCTGTTTCCAACCAATGAATGGCTGGAAATGATGATTGTGGGATTATCCTTCAATTTTTAGGAGGCTTGGAAGTGAGATCTGAAGTATCATAGGTGGGATCTGGAATCATGGAAGTGGATATGAGAATATGGGAGAAAAACAAATACACTTTTTGTAGTTTGTAAGAACACACAATGTGTTCCACGAGTATCTGTGGTGCTAGGGTTTCCCTGGATTTAAAAGTATTACACATCATGTGGGACCCCCAAACGCCCTATGACCCGATGCTGGAAACCCGACATGTACTTAGGAAGTACATGGACATGGGAACATCTAGAAACATGCTATGTATGGAAGTACATTGACATGAGAAAGCCTATATAGACATGACTAAGAGCATGACCAGGGCCTCGAGTGGCTTAGACATGACGTATAGTCCCCTTACATGCTATGTAGGGCTGTATAGGAAGTGAGCTATGTACTGGTAGGGAAACAACCAGGCGATGGAGTGGGAACACATTCCGTGTGGTTCCCCTTACATGTCGTATTCCCCTTCTTTCCTTGTGAGTAAACTTTAACCTCTCATATCTTCTTTGTTTGGACTCAGATTTGAGCCCGTGAGTAGCCCATCCTAAGTGTTTTTCCACATAAAACACAATGGTGGATTTTGTAGTATATTTTGAGAGATAATGTGAGATGTTATAAGTGTGATGCTTATTTAGGCTATGATTAATGATGGAATTGATTAGGAAGGACCATCAGAGAGATCAAAGTGACACCCTCCTACTAGGCAGGGTATGAGTCCTTGACTGAATACTAGAGTGGAACCCTTAATCTGGGTTGATCATGTTTTCTATACATACTACTAGAGTGGAATCCTCCAGTTGGGCTGGACATGGTGTAACTCCCCGACCCCAGTTACCCAAAGTAGGTGAATTATTACATAACATTGACATGATAAAAAAACATCAAGTCTCAAAAGACCGATTAGTTTAGTAGCCTTGGAAATAATAGATACATCCATAAGTCTTAAATTACATCATAAAGTCAAAAAGTACAACAACATAGTCTCCATAGTCCACAATAATATCCCCTCAGACTTTCCCTATAGGTTAGTTATAAAATATTTCTTCACATCCTGGGAAAAATAAAACATAGAAAGGGGTGAGCTCAGATGCTCAGTAAGGATAACAATATAGCGGAAACTTTTATAAATAAGAATAAACATTTAAGGCAGTGTATAACTAAAACAAAATCCTTTTAAACTTAAAATTCAGAATAATATGGAAAAATAAAATGAAATAATTCCATTTAATTATTCACATGGATATTCTACTAGTTGAATAATCACATTAAATATCAATAACCACTTTCATAATGATAGAATGCATAATTCCAGACTTTCATAAGCACATAGTCAAGGCCTTATGCCAAGACTAAAAATAAGATTTTTTCAAGGAATTTCCAAGACACTAGTTTCTCTCATGAGACCTACCGATGCATCGAGGAGCTATAGCGGGCTCCACCTGTCACTTACTAAGTCCAATTCATTCCTCATATGAACAGGTTTAAACATAACATAAACATTTGTATTAAAACTAGCATAATAAATGTCAATAATTTCTCCATAAACCATGAATGGTATAAAAATAACACATCCATAGTCAAACATATCACAAAACCTTCAATAAAACATGGAATTTTCTTATTATAATAAATCAACTTCAAATAAGCTTAAAATCCATCAAAGGATGTTGACATAGATGAAATCAAAACTATTTGAGAGAAATATCTATTTTTTGAAATCATTTAAACGTCACATAATTATAAAATAAAAAATTTACTTTGAAAATATTATTATAATCTTGTAAGGGAAGCTTTGATGATTTTATAATGGTAGAAAATAGCTGCACCCGCCGTATAAGTTAAAAAAAGACATTCTTACCTTAATTTTATCGAAAAGGTTAAAAAGGACCTTGTTTGGAAAACGACGAAAATATTCCTTTATAAACATATTATAAAAAGTAAATCAAGGGTATAAATTACTTTAACCCATAGTCTATAAAATATTAAGAATGTTTTGAAATACATTTTTAAGAAACATGGATGTGGATGACAAAGATGTCCCAGTAGATAATTACATATAAACAACATCGGATAATGAAGAGATTGTGAAATAAACCCTCAACCTGTATTTTTCCTTGGTCAGGTAAGGTTAACCCCTTTTATAATGGTGAAATAATTATTATTAAATTATACAAGAATAATACACATTAATATGATATTATATATGATCTTTTAACATTTCTTTTTTAATAATATCTTAGTATTATCATCGTTTCGGGTGTTAACAGATTCATTTTCCTTTATATTCTTTGTTATGTGAGTCAAATTTTTTATGGATGGGATGTATCTTATTAATATCCAGAATGATATAAAGTATTTAAACATTATTTTTAATCATTAAATGAAAAATAGTCTTGAATGGATACGATGGGGAATGAATCTTATCACGTTCGTGGAGACGGTAATCCGTATGTATGCACGAGAGGCAATATCATTATTTTGATATTAAAATAATATATAATTGGATGGTATATCATATATACAGAATCATTATCATGTTCTATTTATTATTTAAATCAATTACACATCATTATTATACCCATCCAAATAATAATGTATTGAATAACAATTACACCACGACGTGGAGACGGTAAGCCGTACGTACGCACGTATGGTGACATGTCATTCAAGGGATGGATAGAATAATGAATTTTTACCATATTTATAATAACATCACAGTATATAGAAGATACTGGATTTATTATTTTAGAATGGAAACAACAAAGAAAGAGGAATTGGAAGAAGAAAGGAACCTGAAAGAGGTGATGAAATATCTACCTCTTCTTTGGGTTCTTCCTTTTGATTTGATCAAAAGGGCTCCTTAGATTGGATTTATGACTAAAGTAAGTCCTCTAGGATTAAGGGAGTACATATAAGAGGGTATTTGGGCAGGGGTTGGCCGAACAAAATGGCTTTGAAGGTGTGAATTAGAGAGAAGGTGGAGTGCCCTTTTATAAGAGGGGTGAGGGGAACCTTAGAAAAAACTTAAAATATTATTTTATAATAAATTCATATTCGGTTTATAATGGATAAAAAGTGAATTATTTAGAGTATAGGGTAGATATGGGTATAAATACTCTCAACCAATAGGTTTTAGACAAGTTTGGGTCACTATATTAACTTTATCTTTTAGATTTAACTCTTAGTTAAATAGTTTGACATTTACCATGTCTCTTTGTATTTTTATATGATATGGTTCATAAAATTACTATAAACTATCAATAGAACCCCAATTGGTTCATTAATGTCATATATATTATTATATAAGTCTTTTTTCTGGACATTAGATTTTTAGGACCATTATATCAATTAATTATATAATATTTGTTTTAAAAACTATTTTATGTCAGTTTTGACACAATTTGGTATTTGTTTTTTTTTTGTGAAAATCATAACAACATTATTACTTCGAAAAAAATTCATATAACCAACCCTAACATGTCATATTAACCTATAAAATTAGTTTAATTCATAAAAAGTCTCAAATTACATTTATTTGGATATTTATAATATCAATTATTTTAATATTTCATTAATTAGGTAATTACTGCATCATCATTGTGTCATAAATAAATTAAATTATTTAATGTATAAAAAAGATAAATAAAATAAAATTATCTAGGAAATATTTTTATCTTTCTAATTAATATTTATATTTGAATTTATCTTATGTATAACCCTATATTAAAAATGTTTTAGTTATTAAACTTTGATTTTAACTATTTTAACTCTTCTTTAAATAAAATAATAATAATTGTCCTAATCTAATCCAAGTGGACCTAAAGGATCATATTTTATTCCTAAGGTTGTTTTTGGTCGAATTAAACTTATCCAATCGAATTAGGACACGTTTTAGGGTAATAATAATATCATTTTTACCCTTAATTACCCTATTTACTTTTAACCGTGGTAAATAAAAGCAAAAAAGTTACTATTTACCAAATATTATTTTCATCTTATTGAACCAAATTTTACTTACTGATATAAACCGTGTCTCTCATATTTTTTAAATTAAACTCACAAAAGTGGTAAAATTAAGTTTTATGTAAATTTGCAAATGCTCCTAGGAGTTGGGTAAAAGACGGTGAAAAGTTCTATAAAATTTTTATATATCTAAAATTATTATAAATAGACTCCAATTAATTAAATTGAACTTATATAGGTATTATGTATCTATTTTTTCCTAAAATAAATTTAAATAAAATAAATAATTATTTAAATAAAAATTTGGTTTTTAAACTATAACTCAGTGTTTTTCACTATTCATCAAAAATTGAATGTTTTCCGAAAAATACAAAAAATTCACCCTAGGATAATTTCGATATTACGAATCCAAAAATGATGTCCATTTTGAAATATAAAATTTATAAAATTTAAAAAAGTGGTTATTACTATTCATAGTGGCTAGTTTACTTTTTTGTGGTGTGTTAGAACTCAGAGTTGCGTACAACCCACGCTATTGTATTATTCAAAGAGAAGCGTTCCATGGAAGCTTGGGGTGTTAAATTTTCTCCTCCTTCAATAAATTTCATCCCCGCAATTTTAAATTGTTCTTCAAAAATAAAAGGTTGAAAATAGAAAATACCTTTGTGGAAAACCCACATCGGAAATAAGGTTAATAAAATTTAGTTTTAATAAGAGGGAAAGGGAAATGAGAAAGTCACCACCAAATTAGGGTTTTGAATAGGAGAAAATTGGTGGCAATTATAGACATATAATTAGAAGAAAAAAATAAATATTTATAGGGAGTGATTGAGGTCATCAATCACAAACAAGTGTAAAATTGAGGGCCTCAAAGCCATCAATCTCTGATGATTAAAAATATCATCAGTTCAACAAAATATAAGGTATAGGATAACACATTTTTGGTTTTAATATCACTTCCCTAAAGTTTAAGAATTGATTTATTCATAGAATAAAAGATATATATATATATATATACTTTACAAGTAGAGTTTCATCCTTCAACTAATTTCTATCACGAACTCATCTTTCACTCCAAAAGATAGTAGAACCCAAAAAAATATAATATTTATACTAATCTTATAAGGTTCCAAATATTAACACATACCATTTAATTGAAGAAAAATATTTTTTAATAACCAGGGACTTCCTGTAGGATAGTGGTAGGTAATAAAGGACTTTCGCACTATGTTTGTGGGTTCGATTCCTGTAGTTTTTTCCGACGCGACGGGTTATCGCCCGACCTGCAGGTTTTCCTTTCTCAAAAAAAATCATAAGAAATGTTTTAACCTTAAACAATACTATCCAAAGTTCAAATTAATCCATTACAACATTTATAGTTATCCAAAATACCTCTATCCAGACTCTCTGTAAAAGGTATATAAATTCCAAAATCAATTGTAACATCAGATTCCCCAAACAAAGTAAAGTTTCTCTTATTGTCACATACTGAAAATATGATTACCTTAGTCATATTAAAACCTTAATGAAAACAATAAGTACTGCAATACAATCCTTATATATATCAAATTATTCTTATAACCAGAACACAATCCTTGAGTCCAAAAAAACACAAATACATTAATCATTCCACTTCAACTGTAGTAAAAACATAAGATTGGCCTTGATCCCTTGACCCTTTCTAAGGTAAGTTTCCTTGGTGATTATGGAATTAATTTGCATAATGCCCCATTTATCTACAATTGTAGCATTCAACATTTACATCCTCTTTATTCCCCTTGCAATCACGAGCTTGGTGTCCTTTTTCACCACACTTGTAAGAAAATCCCATTCCTTTTAAGCAAGTACCGGGGTGTTTTTTCCCACAATTATCACATAATGGAAAATCCTTCTTTCCCATTTCCCATTTATCTGTCTCTTGCTCCACCATTCTATTCTTCTCTTTCTTTACTTTATTGTCATAAGATTTATAGAATTAATTTTCTGTTTTGATAGCACACGAGACTATATATTCATACGATGAGAAGGATTGTGATACTAATTATTGACGGAGAAATGGTTTTAACCCATCAAAGAAATGGTCAATATTACTTCTTGGGTTACATATATAATCTGCAACATGCCTTTCTAACCTTGTAAAGTTAGCTTCATACTTTGCAACATTCTCATTTGCCTTTTACCTCAGACTCAGAAATTGTCTTTCCATATCCACTTGATGGTCATGAGGAAAGTATTTTTATAAGAAAATTTCTTTAAAATCCCTCCATTACATATTTGATACTTCCTCATCTTCCTTTGTGTTTTGAATCAATGACCACTATTGATCAGCATCTCCAGTGAGGCGGTAAACTGCCATGGAAACTTTTTCCCTTTCGCTACTCCCCAAGGCATGGAATATTTTCTTTAAGGAATTTATCCATTGCTCAGCTACTATTAGATTTGTACCCCCATTGAATGTTGGTGGTTATTGCCTCATGAAGTGATCTAAAATTGATCCTCCACACTGAAGATTAGGGTGCTTCATATGGGTAAGGTTATTATTCATAACCTGAGTGAGTTGTCCCAGTATGGTGATTAGCTGATTAGCACCAGTTGCATCACCAGCTCCACTATAATTATCTTGAGTAGGAGGTAAATAAATACATGGAGTGCGTGCATTGATATTGTTTCCATTACTTCCACTAGGTGCTATTTCTAAACAATGGCATAATCTAGATTAGTTTATGAATCAAAATACATAATTCCAAACTTGTAAAACACTTAACATAAATTGAACAATTTATAGATATAATCCATAATCATAAAAATGTTTTCTTTGAGGAATTATATACTCATAAACACTTCATAATGGTTTGTAAATAAAATGAGAATTATCCTAAGCATATCCCCGGGAGTGTCGTAACCAATAGTGTAGCAAGGCCCGTTGTCGTGCACCAGTTCTCGTTTGAGTCTAGCTCAAAGCGGTGTTTTTTGGGTTTTACCCCTAGGTACATATGTACCAGAGCCGCCTCTACCTGATTGTATCTAGATAGGGATTTATTTTCTTAGAAAACTCACAAAATCTCTACAATACCAAAATTCAAGGAAGTTCTTTTATACTAATCCTCAAAGTCTATCTTAGGGATATGTGCTCTAATCAGAGTTTACCTAAATCTAGTTTCCAAGGTTTGTACTAAACTTCCTCTGATACCAACTGTAATTTCTTGACCCCAGTTACCCAGAGTCAGTGCATTATTACATAACATTGGCATGGTCACAAAAGATCAAGTCTTAAAATACCGATTAGTTTAGTAGCCTTGGAAACACTAGATACATTCATAAGTCTTACATTACATCATAAAGTAAAAAACAACAACAACATAGTCTTCATATTCCACACTCATATCCCCTCATACTATCCCTACAGGTCAGTCCTAAAATACTTCTTCACATCCTGGGAAAAATAAAACATAGAAAGGGGTGATCTCAGATGCTCAGTAAGGACAACAATATAGCAGAAACTTTCATAAATAAGCATAAACATTTAAGGAAATGTATAACTAAAACAAAAGACTTTTAAACTTGAACTTAAAAATAATATGGAAAAATAAAATAAAATAATTCCATTTACTTATTCACATGGATATTTTACCAGTAAAATAATCACATTGAATATTAATAACCACTTTCATAATGATGGAATGCATAATGCCATACTTTCATAACCACATAGTCAAGGCCTTGTGCCAAGACTACAAATAAGATTTTGTCAAGGCCTTGTTTCAAGACACTATTTTGTCTCATGAGACCTACCGATGGATCAAGGAGCTATATAAGGCTCCACCCATCACATACTAAGTCCAATGCATTCCTCATATAAACAGGTTTAAACATAACATAAACATTTGTATTAAAATAGAAAATGAAATGTCAATAATTTCTCTATAAACCATGAATGGTATAAAAAAAACACATACACAATCAAACATATCACAAAACCTTCAATACAATATGGAAGTTTTGTATCATAATAAATCAACTTCAAATAAGCTTAAAATCCATCAAAGGATGTTGACATAGATGAAATCAAAACTATTTGAGACAAATATCTCTTTTTTTGAAATTATTTAAAAGTCACATAATTATAAAATAAAACATTTAATTTGAAAATATTATTATAATCTTGTAAGGGAATCTTAGATGATTTTATAACATCAAAAAATAGCCGCACTCACCGTATAAGTTAAAAAAAGACATTCTTACCTTAATTTTTTCAAAAAGGTTAAAAAGGACATTGTTTGGGAAACGATGGAAAGATTCCATTATAAACATCTTATAAAAAGTCAATAAAGGGTATAAATGAATTTAACCCATATTCTATAAAATATTAAGAATGTTTTGAAATACATTTTTTAAGAAACATGGATGTGGATGATAAAGAGGTCCCAGTAGATAATTACATATAAACAACCTCAGATAATGAAGAGATTGTGAAATAAACCCTTACCTTGTACTTTTCCTTGGCTGAGGGTAGGTTAACCTCCTGTATAATGGTGAAATAATTGTTATTAAATTATACAAGAATCATATACATTAATATGATATAATATATGATCTTTTAACATTGCTTTGTTAATAATATCTTAGTATTATCATCGTTTCGGGTGTTAACAGATTCATTTTCATTTATATTATTTGTTATGTGAGTCATATTTTTTATGTATGGGATGTATATTATTCATATTCAGAATGATATAAATTCTTTAAACTTTATTTTTAATCATCAAATGAAAATTAGTCTTGAATGGATACGATGGGGAATGAATCTCATCATGTTCGTGGAGACGGTAATCCGTACGTATGTACGAGAGACAATATCATTCATTTGATATTAAAATAATATATAATTGGATGGTATATCATATATAAAGAATCATTATCATGTTATATTTATTATTTACATCAATTACACATCATTATTATACACATCCAAATAATAATGTATTGAATAACAATTACACCACGACGTGGAGACGGTAAGCCGTACGTATGCACGTATGGTGCCATGTCATTCAAGGGATGGATAGAACAATGAATTTGGTAATAAAATATTTATAATAACATAACAGTATATAGAATATACTTTAGGTATTATTTTATAATGGAAACAAAAAATAAAGATGATGTGGAAGAAGAAAGGAACTTGAAAGAGGTGATGAAATATTTACCTCTTCTTCGGGTTCTTCCTTTTGATTTGATCAAAAAGGCTCCTTAGATTGGATTTATGACTAAAGTAAGTCCTATAGGATGAAGGTAGTATAGTTGATAGGGTATTTGGGCAGGGGTTGGACGAGCCAAATGGATTTTAAGGTGTGAATTAGAGATAAGGGGGAGTTCCCTTTTATAAGAGGGGCGAGTGACACCTTAGAAAAAACTTAAAATATTATTTTATAATAAATTTATATTCGGTTTATAATGGATCCAAAGTGACTTATTTCGAGGATAGAGTAGGTATGGGTTTAAATCCTCTCAACCAATAGGTTTTAGACAAGTTTGGGTCACTATATTAACTTTATATTTTAGATTTAACTCTTAGTTAAATAGTTTGACATTTACCACGTCTCTTTGTATTTTTATATTATATGGGTAATAAACTTACTATAAACTGCCAATCGAACCCCAATTGATTCATTAATGTCATATATATTATTATATAAGTATTTTTAATTAACCTTAGATTTTTAGGACCATTATATAAATTAATAATATAATATTTTTTTTAAAAACTATTTTATGTCAATTTTGACACTATTTGGTCTTTTTTTTTGTTAAAATCATAACAACATTATTACTTCGAAAAAAATTCATCTAACCAACCCTAACATGTCATATTAAACTATAAAATTATTGTAATTCAGAAAAAGTGTCAAATTATATTTATTTGGATATTTATAATATCAATTATTTTAATATTCTATTAATTAGGTAATTACTGCATCATCATTGTGTCATAAATAAATTAAATTATTTAATGTCTAAAAAATATAAATAAAATACCATTATGTATGAAATATTTTTATATTTCTAATGAATATTTATAGTTGAATTTATCTTATGTATAACCCTATATTAAAAATGTTTTAGTTATTAAACATTGATTTTAACTATTTTAACTCTTCTTTAAATAAAATAATAATAAATATCCTAATCTAATAAAAGTGGACCTAAAGGATCATATTTTATTACTAAGGGTTTTTTGGGTCTAATTAAACTTATACAATATAATTAGGACATGTTTTAGGGTAATAATAATATCATTTTTACCCTTAATTACCCTATTTACTTTTAACCGTGGTAAATAAAAGTAAAAAAGTTACTATTCACAAAAATATTATTTTCATCTTATTGAACCAAAATTTAATTACTGATATCAATCGTGTCTCTCAGATTTTTTAAATTCAACTCATAGAAGCCATAAAATTATGTTTTATGTAAATTTGCAAATGCTCCTAGGAGGTGGGTAAAAGACGGTAAAAAGTTCTATAAAATTTTTATATATCTAAAATTATTATAAATTGAATCCAATGAATTACATTGAACTTATATAGGTATTATGTATCTATTTTTACCTAAAATAAATTTAAATAAAATAAATAATTATTTAAATAAAAATTAGGTTTTTAAACTATAACTTAGTGTTTTTCACTATTCATCAAAAATTGAAAGTTTTTAGAAAAATACAAAAAATTCACCCTAGGCTAATTTCGATATTCTGAATCCAAAAATGAAGTCCATTTTGAAAGATAAAATTTATAAAATTTTAAAAAGTGGGTGTTACTATTCATAACGGCAAGTTTGCTTTTTTTGGTGTGTTAGAACTCAGAGTTGCGTACAACACACACTATTATATTATTCAAAGAGAAGCGTACCATGGAATCTTGTGGTGTTACACATGGTTCCTCTATTGAATATTTAGTGGAACCATCTTACAAAGTTAGGGAATGGGTCCTCGACCATCTGAGTGTAACCCTCCTATTGTACTAGAGCATAGATCCTCTAACTATTCACCGAGTGGCACCATCCTATGGTATTAGGGTATGGGTCCTTGAATAATAGAGTGGAACCATATTGATAGATAGGGAATGGGTCCTCTATCTTCTATCAGAGCGGCACCCTCCTTTAGTATCAAGGCGTGGGTTTTTGACTACTAGAGTGACACCCTTCAGCTAAGCTAGGCATGGGTACTCTATAGACAATTGAGTGGGAACTTCTACAGAGTCAGGGCATGGGTCCTCAACTATCAGAGTGGAACTTTACTTTCAGAATAGGGAATAGGTATTCCATCTATCTACTATGTGGCACCCTCCTATTTTACTCAGGCATGGGTACTCTACCTAGAGATTGCAGCCCCTCGATTGTGTGACATAGTGGCGAGGTGTGGCTTGAATTGGATGTTTCTACCAGACAGATGTGTGAGATGTTGGGAATTATTGATGGAATCTTGGAATCTATGACACTCTTTTTATGGGTTGGGATATGAGATGGAGATCCCCTCATCTCTCATTTTTGTTTCTTTGGTTTGAGCATATATATATATATATATATATCTATATATATCTGTATCCATATCGTTGGATTTTGTACTCTCTTGATTTAGTTTGAGATGTCTTTTGTCTATTCTTATCATGTATCTTACTTCTCCCTCTTCATATTTTTGGGTTTCCTACTAGATATGTATATACTCACCCCTGTATGAGATTTTCTTGCACGTGTCATATCTTATGCAGATGACGAACATGTCAGTGATGACTATATAGAAGCATAGGGATACCAAGTGCATTCGGACCACATATGGTGGTCAGAGCTTGGAGATCAGGATCTATTCTATCTCAATATTTTAATTTCTAGTTTTTTCAAGTTGGGACATATTTCTCATTGGGAATGTATTTTTCCCCTTCACTTTTCAATTTGCACTTTCATACTCTTGCACACCCTAGAGGTTTTAATATGCATGGTTATTCTATAGATATTGCATCATTTTATTATTATTACTCTGAACTTTTGCATTAAGATGGTTGTGTGTGTTTGTATAGGTACATCAGAAAAATGCCTCCTATTTAGGTTATACATTTCATCACTTGTCACCACCCCTAGCCTACAAAGGTGGGCTTGGGGTAGTTGTAGCCCGAGACCCATTGGGTTGGGTTGTGAAATATTTGTATTAGAGTAGTTAATTCCTTAGGATAGAGTTTTAATTAGTCCCCTTATGAAGATTTGGTTGGGATTTAATGAAAAAAATTTCAAAGTGTTTCAAGTGAATCTTTCAGGCCAGGGAATCCAGTGTTGGTGCGGTGTCTGACATACCCATTCACTAGGACCTTGACTACCTATTTGTCAACTTGGAATTCCAATACATTGGTTTTAGGGATTAATGTTATGTTCATCATATAGGATTGAGCCTTTTATTTTCCTTCTTGAGACAACTCTCCATTGTATATATATATATTCTCATTTGAACATTGTATTTCTTAATAATTTTCAGGATGCCTCCATGATAATAGCCAGCCAAGTTACTAGTTCTGGATTATGATGACGATATGATGAGTGATGAGGCCTCAGTTCAGGGTCTATCCTAATAGATTATTTCTCTAAGTGGATACGTGGTAACACCCCCATCTATTGATCATTAGATCATGCTATCATAGCAGGTTGAGGATACACATATGATTAGTACATTCCATACGTTCCAATTCTAGAGGCCGTTGAGGTTCCACGATGAGCCAGATCCACAAGTAGTAAAGGATTGGATAGATTCAATGATCAACATATTTAATATTATCTAAACACCAACGGATCAGGTGGTTGTGATGATAATTTTCCTTTTCCATGGAGTAGCTGGGCACTAGTCGAGTCTTGTTACATAGATCCATTATGAGTTGACACTCCTGTATCCTGACTTCCAGTAGCTATTTCTTGAGGAGTACTACCCCTCCCACTTACACTTAGTTTGGTTCAGGAGCTTCTAGAGTTGTATTAGGGAGAGAGGGAATTTTCAGAGTATGCTTCAAGATTCACATACCTTACATGTTACTCCCTTTATATGATCCACGATGGATACTTTCAAGTATGAAATTTTGAGCAGGGACTCCATAGAGATATCCATGCTAGTGTGGTACCCTTGTTCATTGAAACCTATACTAGGGTATTGGAGAGGGTGTTGGTGATGGAGAGCTTCCTCTCAAAGGGGTTCCAAGTAGCTAGAAATAGAAGTGGGTGTTATAGAGATGATTCTTATATAGTATCAAGTAGACACCGGTCGATAGGATCTTGGCACAAGATATCTTCCAAGGATCACACTCAGGCATGTGGTTACATGACACAGAGAAAACACAAATTTCTAGGTTATCCTAGAGTGGGGAGGTTCTATGCATGTTATAGGAGAGGTCACATGGTGCATGAATGATTGAACATAAATACTAAGGAGAATAGGAAGATGGTGGATGTACCACCACAGAATAGGCAACTCCATGATCAAGGATCTCCTAGGTGAGGCTAGGGAGGCCCCCAAGGAGGTGGAGCACCAAGAGGAGGAGTTGTGGGTGGTAGATGATGCTATGAGATCCTTCCACTACCACTACAATGTGGCGCACTCCAGGATCAGGGAGCTAGTGGCTGGAGAAGTAGATAGCTGCAGGATATGGGGGTGTAGTATCCAGTAACACACAATATGATTAGAGGTGTGATATGTATTTATTATACTCTTTCCTTAGTTTTATTAGACACATGTGCAAGTCATTCCTCAATATCTTTACTCTGGGTGTGATAGATGAAGTTCCTTATTGAGTCCTTATCCCATAAGCTCTTTCTTGGGGTTCCTATGGGGAACACTGATTCTATATATTTTATTTTTCAACAATGAGAGCTATAACTTGGTGAAGAGAGGTTCTCATAGGACCTTTTGGCTGTCATGATGGAACCCTATGACTTCATCTTGGGTATGGAATGGTTATCCATTGTCCAATACTAGATTGAATATCACTTTAGATGATTCATATTCCTTGTCACTAATGGGAAGATATTATCCTTTGTGGGTGAGAGAGATCTCATTGCGGGATGAGTGGGTTTTTCAAGTAGGAGGATGCAACCCATCACCCCCCAGTCAGAGAGTGTATCCCTTGGCATAACAAACTATTCAGGCATTGGGATTCCTTTAGTTGTGGAGTATTTTATGGACTTATTCCCCGAGTATGTTCTAGGACTACCTCTGAGGAAGAAGATGGAGTTTTGTATCGACTTACATATTGATACTACTCTGATATCTTATGTGGCATATCAGATGGCCCCTACAAAGATTTATGAGATGTGGTTGTAGTTGGATGACCTTCCAGAGAAGGGTTTTATCAGACCTTTTGTGTCCCCATAGGTAGATATAATGTTTTTTCATGAAAAATGATGATGGTATCTTATGGATTTTCCTGGATTATCATCACTTGAACCAAGACATGATAAATAAAAAGTACCCATTTCCAAGGATTCAGGACCCCTTTGATAAGTTATGAGGCACAAGATGGTTCTCGAAGATCAATCTCTGGTCTGGATACCACCAGTTGAGAGTTCATGAGGCTAATATTCTAAAGCTGGTATTCTAATGTCACTATGGAAACTATGAGTTCCTAGTGATGGCCTTTGGTGTGATGAATTCCCCCAATGTTTTTGTGGATTTGATGAACTAGATCTTCCAACCGTACTTGGAATATTTTTTTATTGTGTTCATTGATGACATATTCATATAATCTATGTTATAGGAGGAGTATTCATATCACTAGATTATGGTCTTAGATTTTATTCTAGAGCACCAAATTTATGGAAATCTCTTGAATTTATAGTTCTGGATTCATGAGGTTCACTTATTGGGGCATGTCATTTCTGAGCATAGATTAGTTGTGGACCCGGTGAAGATTGATGTAATGATTTATTGGGAGGATTCCAAGAGTGTGTTAGAGGTGTGTAGTTTTCTTGACTTGGTGGGGTAATACTAGAGGTTTGTGGAATAATTATCCATGATTTTATCCCCATTTACCACCCTGACATAGAAAAGGTATTCATTTACCAAGACTGAGTACTTCCAGAGAGCCTTCGAGGAGTTGAGGATGAGGCTGATGAGTGCTACTGTTTTAAGACTAATGGTAGAGAAAATATAGTATGTAGTGTATTATTATGCCTCGGGAGATAGGAATGGCTACGTGTTGATGCAGAGGTAGGAATTTATCACATATGGGTTGATGAAATTGATACCCCACAAGTATAACTACGTGATTCATGAGATAGAGATGACAATGGAAGTCTTTGATCTATGTATGTGAAGGAACTATCTTCTGAGAGAACATTTCATGGTTTACTCCAACCACTAGAGTCTCAATTATGTCTTCACATAAAGATACTTTAACTTGAGACAAAGACACTGGTTGAAGTTACTATCGGACCATGACTTCGAGATAGTATATACTTAGAAAAAGGGGAATTTGGTAGCAAATTACCTTAGAAAGAAGTCCAAGACTCATTTGGTGTAGGAGGAATCTAAGCAACTAGCTTCCTTACAGTTGACCCTAGCTGAGAAGGGAGATTCATATTTTCTTCAGTTGATGGTGTTGAATCCTCTACTTCTCAAATGTGTGTGAGAGTATTTTTTGGGAGAAATCGACTATGAGGTCTTGCATAAAAAAATGTATTCAAGAGATTCACCTGATGGATTTTCTGAAGGATAGATTCATGTCATAATTTTATAGGGATGGATGGTGGTCCCACTCATGATGCGGGAGTAGGTTATGAAAGAGTTTCACACATCTCCTTTGTCTATACATCTCGGTGTGGGGAATATGTATAGATACCTTCAACAGAAATTTTGGCGGGCTGACATGAGATGGAGCATGGATGAGTTCACTTCATAGTGCCTCACATGTCAGTAGGTGAAGGCTGAGCACCAAGTTCTGGTTGGTCTATTTTAGCCCCTTGAGATCTCAAAGTGGAAATGGGATGACATATCCATAGACTTTGTTATAGGGATTACACAGATATTGAAATTCCATGAAACCATTTGGGTTATGGTTGACTGACTCATGAAGTCACCGCACTTTCTTTATATCGGATAACATAGTTTGGTTGAGAGTTTGGGGTAGTTGTAGGTATGGGATATTTTTCTCCTTCATGGGGTGCCCTCAACTATTATCTCTAACTATGATGTGTGTTTCATGTCACAGTTGTGGATATGACTACAGGAGGAATTCCTAACCTAGATGAGGATGAGTATAACCTTTCAACCCAGGAAGGTGGGAAAACTGAGCACACTATCTAGATATTAGAGGATATTTTAAGGGCTTTAATGTTGGACTTTGGATGAATCTGGGAGGATCACTTTCCACTGGTATAGTTTTCATACAATAATAGATACCACTATAATATTGGCATGGTAACTTTTTAGGACCTGTATGAGAGACCCTATAGGTCACCATTGTGTTGGATAGAGATCAGAGAGACATCTCTTGTGGGTCCAAGGATGGTGCATGTGACAACAGAGATGGTCTAGGTCATCTATGAGCAGATGAGGACATCCCAAAGTATGCATAAATCTTATGAAGATCAATGTCATAGGTCCTTGGAGTTCTAACAGGGAGACCACATTTTCCTAAGAGTCTACCTATAATGAGGATTGAAGAGATTCATTTAAGAGACAAGCTATCCTTGAGGTTCATCAGTCCATTCAGGATCTTGTAGAGAGTTAGTGATGTGGTTTACTGCCTCACCCTACCCCCTCAGTTGGAGTGGGTGCATGAAGTCTTCCATGTTTCATAGCTAAGCAGATATGTTCATAACCCCATACACATAATTGATTGAGGTGAGATGGACATTGAGGATGGATCCACCTTTATAGATCACCAAGTGGAGATTGAGGATCAGTATGAGAGGACCCTGTGTGGATGGACCATCCCCCTAGTTCATGTGCTATGGCAGCATGAGAGTATTTAGGAGAGATCTTGGAAGTGGGAGATTCAAATTCAGGCTCAATATACTGATATTTTTGTATAGTTTTTATTTTCAGATACAAAAATATTAAAGGATGGAATGATGCAGAGATCCTATTTTTTTCTTATAAGACATTGAAATATTTATAGATATATTTTCAAAGCCAAGTGTTCAGACAATGTGTGGTTTCGAGGCCCAAGGTGTCTGTAATTAATTTTATAAAAATATTAAATATATTTTATATTATACACACATAGTTTTTTAAATAAAATGAGATAAATATTAAATGGAATCTTAGATAAAAAATCCAAGACCATAGCTGATTCTGAAATGTTATTTTTACCCTAGGTGCAAAGTAAAATAGGTTAGTGTGGGGTGTTTGGATAAAAGCGGCCTTGGGTGGGTGCATTGAGTTGAATAAATAATTAAATCTATTTATTTAATTTAATTAAACTAAACCTAATTACCTTTAAATATTTTGTTATGGATGGATTTTTAGGGTTAGTCACATAAAACTAGGATCATTGAGAGGCATTCTTCCACCCACTCATTGGAGAATCAAAATCAGATGATGATGAGACATCGAATCAAGGTAGATTGAGATGCTATAGATGTAATGGATCCTCTTCTTCAGTGGAATATGTGGTCTTCATTGATGAATTATTCAAAACTAAGTCGGACTCATAAATTTATGGATTATTCCCCTATTTATTAAAATATTTTATCATGATCATCCTATTACTTGATCCGTGTTAATTATAAAACTTTGTATGTAACCATGTATAAATTTTAATTGATTATTCAATGTTTCTCACCATAAGGAATCCCAATCTATACCCATTGGCCAAGAAACCTTAGACAATGATCATTACACACCTATTTATTATGCTTTTCTCACCCCATTCTTCATGTTAGTTATCTTTGGACCATGGGGTCACGATTCAACATTTTCAGGAGGGACCGAGCATGATCGGACCCCTGAATCCTTCGAGGATTCACATGTAAAAAATGGAACAAGAATTAGGGATGGATTTAAAGGATTTTCAGGTTGCATGTGATTGATTTTTTTTAAATGGAATCTAAATCAGAGATAGAGGGAGACATGATACATGCATTGTGCATTTGGGAAATGATAGGCCAAATGAAAATCCATTTACAACCAATGAATAGCTAGAAATGAAAATCATGGGCTTCTACTTTGATTTCAGGAGGCCTGGAGGTGACATCCAAAGCATTAGAGGATTGATCTGGAATCATGGAAGCAAATATGATAATCTAGGAGAAACACGACTACAAGCCATGTAGTTCAAAAAAAAACATGGTGTGTTCCATGAGAATCCACAATGCTAATGTTTCTATATATTTATAAGTATAAAACACCGTGTGGGACCCCTATATGCCATATGACCTAGTGCTAGCAACCCAAAATGTACTTCAGGATTATAAAGACATGGGAACGACCGTGAAAACATCATGTATAAAAGTACAAGGACATGTGCATGCCTACTAGAACATAGCTGGGAGCACAGGAATGATTCCAAGTGGTTCAGATATGCCGTGTAGTCCCCTTAAAATTCATGTAGGGATACATGGGTAGAAAGATTTGTACTTTAAGGTACATAACTAGGTGATAAAGTGGGACCACATTCCATGTGGGTCCCCTTACACACTATGTACCCCTTATTTCCTTTTGAGGAAACTTCAATGTCTCATATCTTCTTCATTTGGGCTTGTATTTTGGCCTGTGAGTAGCCTATCCTAAGTGTTTATCATTGTGGAGTGCGATGGTGGACTCTGTAGTGGATTTTGAAATATGATGTGATATGTTCTGGGCATGACACATATTTAGTCAACGCTCGACAACAAAAGTGATCATGCATGACCATTAGAGATATCAGAGTGGTACCCTATTGCTAGGGAGGGCATGGGTCCTCGATCTACTACTAGAGTGGCACCCTCCATCTAAGATGGGTATGAGTCCTCTATAGACTACCAGAGTGGAACCCTCTTACTAGACTAGGAAATGGTCCTCTATCAACTATTGAGCAGAACCCTCCTACCGAGTCAGAACATGGGTCCTAGAATATTTAAGTGGATCCCTCCTATTGTACTAGGGCACGAGTCCTATACCTATTCACCTAGTGGAACTCTACTATGGTATCAAGGCATGGGTTATCAACTACTAGTGTGTAACCCTCCTGCTGGATAGGGAATGAGACCTCTATATGTTATCCTAGAGGCATAATCATACAATATTAGTCTATGGGTCCTTGACTACTAGAGTGGAACCCTCCAGTTGGGCTGGGCATGGGTCCTCAACAAACTATTGAGTAGCACCCTCTTGAGAAGTCATGGCATGGGTCCTCGACCATCAGAGTAGCACCCACCTTCCAGAAAAAGGCATGGGTCCTTTAGCTATATTCTAAGTGGAACCCTTCTATTGTTATAGGGAATGGGTTCTCTACCTAGATATTGTGGCCCCTCGACTATGTGATATAATGGTGAGGTGTGTCTTGACTTGGATGTTTCTGCAATAGATACACAAGATGCTGTTCATCATTCATAGACTCTTGGAACTGATGACACTCTTTTATTGGGTTGGGATATGAGATGAAGATCCCTTTATATATCTTTTGGGTTTCTTTGGTTTGAGTACACACACACACAAACACACACACACACAAACATATATATCTGTATCCATGTAATTGGATTTTGTACTCTCTTACTTTTGGTTGAGTTATCTTCTGTCTATTACTATCGCGTCTCTTATTATTCCCCTTCAACTTTTGAGGCATCCTACCAGGTATGTATATACTTACCTATACATGGTATTTTCATTCATGTGTCATGTATTATATAGATAAAATATAGGTTAGTGGTGACTACATAGGATCATAGGGATACTGGGTGCATTTGGACCACATATGTTGGTTAGAGCTTAAAGATCAAAAGCTGGGACCTCTTAGAATTTTACTTTCTAGAGGTTGGGACATATTTCAGGTTGGGAATGTATTTTCCCCTTTACTTTTCAGTTTTCACTACCGCAATCTTGTACACCCTATAGGCTTTCACATGTATTTTTATTCTATAGATATTTCATCTTTTTATTATTATCCCTATGCACTTATGCATTGAGATGGGAGGGTGTGTGAATATAGGTACATTAAGAAAAGTCCTCCCATTTATGATATGCCTTTTGATGCTTATCTTCACCCCTTGTCCTATAGAGGCATCCTTGGGGTAGTTTTAGATCAATCCCCATTGGGCTAGGTCATGAAAAATCCTTATTAAAATGACTCATCCTAGCCTAATTATCTAGAATAAGGCCTGAATCATAACATAAGATATTATTATATTAGAAACCAAGATACCACACACTAGAAATCCCATCACGAATCGTAGAAATATACTACTGGAAGGACACATTTGTAGTCAAATAAATAAACTCAGTCTGAAATTGATGTCAAAACGTTTCCCATGAAACAACTGACTCCCATGATCCATTAGGAACAAAATCCACCACTTTCAAGATGACTCACATGACATAATCATAACTAATAAAACCTAGTGGTACTTCTGATAATGAATAAAAATAAAGGATATCTCCACCAATCTTCCATATTATGATCTAAAATAGATCCCTCATACATTTGAAGGCCCTGTAACTAAAAATATCATAGTGTTATTCTATAATTGTTTTCATTATTGACCTATAATCTTTAGTGATCCATTAGAACATCTTACTAAATGTATTTGTTAATAAAAAAATAGGGACATCGACCTAGATCCATATGTACAAAATAATATATGTTTGGGACTCCTAAACCCAGATTATAAAAAATTTATGGTTAATTAATTAATTCATTTTAACCTATTTTCCCACAGTCTACCCAATTCAAACTTAGGCACAGAAAATCATGATTCATGATCCTTATATAGGTTCCTACCCTATAAGATGCATCAACTCTCTTAATATGTTTGGTAAACTTGAAATTCCTTACATTGGATCATAGGAGGGCCTAAATACCCATGTATTAGCTAGCATTCCTTGTTTACATCATGTTATAAGTTAGAAGACATAGTTTCCCTACCAACCCATGTAATCCTAATCGGTTCTTATTTGAAATATTTGTCCTTTCTCTCAAAAAACACATTTTATACCACTTTTTCATGATTCCTTACCTCCAAAGGTACTCCTCCTAGGTCAGTAGTGAAGGGAAAGAGATAATGACAACCGAATCCCACCTCCAATAGTCTATATTTTGGATACCAACACCTAGGGTATATAAACCAAACATATGAGATTCATTACCCTCATATATAAATTTAAAGACTAAGATATAATGTGAGAAAACTCCAAACAACACCATGAATGAATAAATTAGTAATCCCAATACATAATGTAATGTTATACATAATTTAAAAAACTAAAAGTTACAAAATAAATCCTTAGAAGTGACCAAAATGATCGAAAATATCCTGGAAAACTTTTCGATCTAGTAATTCCCAACTCATTTACCAAATATATCCTATAGACCTAATAAATTATTTATATACATAGGGTGAGCATAACATGTATACTTAATAGGACCATCACCAAAACCTATCATGAAAAATGTGAAATAATCATACTAAATCCCAATAAAGAAATAAATGAAACCAACTCATCACATAAACACATAAATAATATTTCCCATACTCACCACAACTCACTCAATAAATAACAAATATAGGTATATCATTTTATATAAAAATAATATACATAAATAGAGGTACACTGCTTCCATTTCCCCACTTTTTTTTCACTCTCATGCCTAAACAGTTGATTCCCTATGATCATACCTTCTATATTGTTAGGTCGGAAAGACTATAGCGATAACACAAGGGGGGGGGGTGGATTGTGTCCTTTTCAAAATTTTACAATTCTGTTGATTCACACAAACATAAGATAATAATTGGCAGTGTTTATATAACAGAGTATATGCAGCAGATATGAACAGAGAATAAATCACAATGATTTATAGTGGTTTCTGTCACAAAATATCCCCTAGTCCACTCCACCAATCACTCTCTCTACAGGATTGGTTAATTTAACTAGTAAGGTCCTTATATTATAAGATTGTTCCACAACTGAGTGTAGGAAGTTGTCACCCTTACAAATAAAGGCATATAAAACAGAGCCTTCTGGTTCTTTTATAGGGAACCAATAAAACCAAATCTTAGTGCGAGAATTTGACACTCTACCATGACTAAATACAAGCAGCTGAAACTCAAGATAGACAAGATGTAGTTCGATGAGAAAGAGACATAGCTCGCAGTTGCAGCAACACACAACTGACATAATATGGATATTTGTCTTCAAAAGAATAATAATATTGAAATATATTTGATGAGATCCAGTTTCACAAGAGATATTTTATTTTAAGAACATAAACAAAAACAGAGCATCGTTTTTCTATATTTGAATATGTATATCTCCAAAATTTAGTCCTTGTTTCTGAGATGCTTGATTGCTGTAGAATTGTAAAAAAAAATTTATAGGAAAAATTAAATGAATAATATTTACACAGATATCCGAGAAGTATTCATAGATCTAGGGGTTTTTCAGATGATACTCAGAGAGATATATAATTATAAATATCCATCACGGTTTCAGATTCGCAAAATATTCTTGATAAAACGAGTGAATTCAAATTCAAAAAATATATCTCAAAGTAGTCGTAACTTCCTTTAAGAATAGGAATAAAAATATCTGTTGTAAATATCTCTTTAAATCATTTAAAATGAGCATTTAATAAGTCTAATTCAAGATTTAAAATGCCCTAACATTCCACAAAGACTTTTTCAAAAATTTCTAATAAATACATAAATTCAAATTTCTGGCATTGAAAAGTCAAACGTAAGGTTCCTTCAAAAAACAAAAAAATAACAAACGTAGGGTTCAACTTCATAACATAGGGTTGATGATCCATACGTTTATCCATGTTATCATAGATATCTGAACATAACATTGATTATCCATATGTTTACTTTTCCCAAATGTAAGGTTGAAAACATAAGGTTGATTTCAAAAGTAAGGTTGATGATCCATACATTTGTAAAGTTCCATACTTACGTAGGGTTATTTAACCATAATTTTTCTTTCTGACAAACATAAGGTTCTTATACAAATGTAATGTTCCTTAACTATACGTTTCTTTAAATGTAAGGTTTATTAACCATACACATTGATCCTTCAGCATAAACATAAGTTTTGTTCCATATGTTACTCTCTTTGACATTTTGAATGAATAGTATTTCCAATAAATGACAAGCAGTGAATAGTGTTTCTAGAATACGCTTAAGAAAATTCCAAACACTTTAACAAATATTTCCCGAAAATAAACAGTTGAGTATTATTTCAAGATAAGAATTCTAAAGAATATAAATTTCCTGAAATATACTCAAAATAAAAACATTAGTAAAACAAATAAGGGTATTTGTGAGCATCAAAATCAATAATATTTATAGATTATTATTAAGACAATACATTCCCAACACATATATCATTCATAGTATCATGAAATTATATCATAGACATTCTGTATCCTATTTATCCTTACACATTATCACCATCATCACACTTCAGTAGTAATTGAGCAGTGTTATGGAAGCCACTACACCCTATGTAACATAAATTAAACCTCAATACATCATAATCCATCCATCAACACCCATAAGAATCCATATCCACCAAAATCATATACAATAATATTCTATACCATAATCCATTACAACCACACATAAATGTATAGTAACACTAATATCCATCATATCCTATGTAGTAATTCACCCTATACCATTATCTAATATAGCCCAATATATTCCTAAACATAAACTATAGTTAAAGAGAAAGCATAAGATAGGGAAAAGTCAGCCATCCATTCCCTCATCATCTTGAATATTGAGGAAAACACCTCATAAAATATTTGGGTGTCGTTTTACCTATAAACTTGGGTGTTAAAGAATATAAATTAATAAAATATAATAATATTAAATATAATCCATACTAAGGGAAACTAATAATTCTTATAATCATCTGCAACTATCACTGTACAAGACACTTGAAGTCTATAGCTAAGGTCTAAATCTTAAATATGCACACAAGCATCAAAGTTCAATCTTAATTAATTAATTAGCTGTTAATTAGAATTATTCCATATTAATTTCCAATATTAACACTTTAATATTCTAAGATAAGTTCCTATGGAACCATAACCCTACTTATTCTCAAGTATACTAACATCATTTATAAACATCAAGAATCAACCTCATTATTTTAATTAATTCATTTACATTCCATAATTTTCTTATTATTCTAGGAATCATCCTAAGCTACCAAAATAAAGATGCACTTTTCATGTATAGATTTAACTCACATCAAGAAGTTAGAGTACCATAATAAATAATAATCCAATAATTATCTATCAAACAAGAATCAAGTAGAAAACAATGATAAATCATATCTCTTAATTCATCTAGACCACCCAAGTGTCATTCCCGACACCATTACATATATTACAATCAATCCCACCATCATTGACATCAACCAAAACTATATCCTTAGGCCTAAATCCCATTACTCATAAATATTTACAACCTTTCAAGGTTCACAATCAAATAATCACAATAATTATCTAATATCCTAGAGCATTCACATAATGAAATAAAGATATTTTCATCCCATGATCTCAAGAAGAAACTAAGGCCAAAGATAAGGGGATTAATTAGGGCCTAGTAACAATTATCAAAACATGGATAAGTGATTATAGTCCTTTACTAAGATAAACCATGCAAGAAATATGAAAAATCATAAACTAAAATTAAGAAATAATGTAAATAATCCATACTGTTTACTAAATAAGCTTATTCTATAAAGTTTATCTTCATTAAATGCATTTAATAAATATTAGAAGAGTTAAAGAAAAAATACTCCCACCTTTAGTGGTATTCAAATATCTATTTGAATATCTTATCATATGAGAGGGTTACTTCTACACCTATGGTGTGACGATACCTCACTTTATTAAGGATGAAGAAGATAAGATCTTTGGGTTACATAAATTTCTGTCCTAGTATCTATTAAGATCAACCATTTATACCATCACATAGAAGAAAACATTATAAATACATCAAGTATTCTACTAGATAGTTCATTAATCAACTCATGTATTTCAATACATGAGTTAATGATTCATAAAGTTTAAACGTTCATCATATGAATGAAACTACTCTCATATGTTTAATCTAATGAAAAAATATTTTAATGATAGGCAATGTGGATGATTGACAATGAATCCATGGGAGGAATGAAAGGATACAACCCATGCATGAAAATCATAATTTTCATTAAATATAATATAACATATATATCATATACATATATGGATTTAGGGAATATCTTATTCAATCCCTCACTTGCATTAAACCTTAAAGACTTTGTGCCATTCCACCATTTATATGATATCATATAGAATTACTTATCAAATAATATCCAAAACTCCTTTAAGATATATTACAAAACATTTTTGGAAAACTATAATTAATTACACAATGAATCACATCATAATTAATACCTTGTGAATACCTATCCAAAACACTTTATAATTAACTCTAAAATACTTTTAGAGTATCTATCTAAGTAAAAATCAATACCCATTCATTCAACCACAAAGTGTGACACCATGGGAATTTATATCACTGGAAAAAAATATAAATATTTGGATTCATAATTTTTAGAAAATAGTAGCCTCTAGAAAATAATCAGTGCTACTGAATTTATAAGGGGACCTAGTGTGATCTCTATCAAACACAAGTATCTTTATACCTATGGGCACCAATCTGATTCATAGGAAAACATTAATTCTCATATTTTCCATTTGTTCAAGTTATTGAGTGACCATGGGACATGATGTATGTCAATCCCATACAAGCTACTCATCTGCTCTTGATTCTAAAAATATAGAATGAATTATTCAGTGAATACATCACATATCATTCACCCTTCTGGATACGCACATCACATATCCCTTATCTAGATAGATATTTAATATCTTGGTGTAGCCTCACACTTCCATAGTTTATCTCAATCAAGAGTCCATATGTCATAATCATTATATGAGAGGAAAAATTCTATCTTGTTTAAGCTCCAACTGTAGTGACCCGAAAATTTATAAATGAAATTCCTTTTTTAAATGAGAAAATTCATTATTAAGTAATGTAGTTATAGACAACACATACTCTAATTTGGTTATTTTGGAAAAATAATCCTATCAGATTTAAAAGAATGTTAATAATTATAACCAATGATAATATATCTATTAAAAAGTGATTGTATTAGTATTATATATAAATGGTTATGATAAAGTCCAATTGACACAGACGGAAGAAGCGATGACCATGACCAATAGGATCATACCCTATTAATCCCATTTACCGGAGCTTCTGAGGGAGATATAATCTATGATATTTTCCCCTAATCAATCCCAATTATATATTTAAAAAAAAATCATGATTGAAACCATTTATGGGAGAATTTAAATCTCATTGAGATCACAACCCAAACCACGTTCACCGAACCACCCCATGAAAATCTCACCATCGCACACCTTACCCTTAAGGAATTCATTGGTGTAATAAAGGGATATGTATCTAGACCCTAAAAATTTGATTTTTTTATTTTTTATTTTTAATAAAATAATGATTATATTCATCCCTTTTTAATATTACTTTTTAAATTATTAAATAATGAGTTTGATAAAAATTAGATTTTGATACGATAAAACACAAATTATGTTTTTGGGAAATATATAGTATCAATCAAGAAATTATTTTTGATGAATTCAATAAAATTTTAAATAACTTATATTTAAATAAAATATTATTATTAAATAATATTTATTAAATATAAATGATAATATAATTTTACAAAGTTAAAAACAATTTTTATAAGGGTCAGAAAAATGATTATTGTTAAAAAAATAGTATTTTTTAATAAATGGGTATTTTGATTTAAAAGAAAAAATTATCATATTTAGAGAATTATTTTGATAAAATAAATATTATTTTTTAAATCATCATTTCAAAATTATCCAATGGTGAATTGTTTATAATTTTTTTGATATTGTCATCTTTTTGGGTAAACGTTAAATATAGTATAAATATACGGTATATATTATGAAATCATAATGACCCAAAAGTATTGTAGTATATGAAATAAAAGGTATATATGACCAAATACATATTTCCCATTTAAATTAACGTTTTTAAGTTTATTTTATTAATTTTATAAACTCTTAATGAATCCTCCAAAACATATATTATATTTCAAGGTTTTAAAATGAATTTTTTATAAACATGACTCACTTCCACATCACCAAGGGTATTATTTTAATGGTTCTATTTATTATAATTATAAAATAATTAAAATAAATTATCTTTGTTAGAAAACATAGAAAAAACCATGGTAAGGTTTGTGGTTTTGATTAATTTATCATATAGAATCCAAAACCTATGTTTGGAAATTAATAAATAACTCCCCTCTATTTTTCTATATAAACCCACCATCCTCCCATTATTCTTCAATAAAACCCTTATAGAATGTAATTACTCTGAATTTCCCTCTCTATATCCCTCAAAAGTTTCTACCAAGCTCTTAAGAAGCTCCTATTAATCTTTTAGGAGCATCCTCTCAAGGTAAGGGATCCTCTATTTCTCCTCTTTATTCAAGAACCTTCTTTGTATTATTCCCTTTAATTTCCAATTACCCATGTGGGGTTATGTTATTAAGTACTTATATTACTATAATTAACATTTTAAATTGATTATATACCCATTTAACTCTCATTAATCCCTTCTATGAATCATTACGTACCGCCATTATGCTGTTGAAATCATCCTGTATTTTTTCATGCCAAAAAATTGTGTAGTGAATACGCATCCCCATTTCCACTCAAGGGTATTCAAATAGATGTACCTATAATTCATTTATTGGGGGAATTCCATTTATTTATCTCACAATCCTTAATCATGGGATTAAAAGTGATGAAAGTAATTCTTATTTTGTACGATCTATGTGTCACGCTTATGAATGTACATGATATGAAAGTGACGAGCGGTCTCAAAATTATATAGCCCTATAATGAATTGGGTAATGTTTTTGTCTCATGAGATTCCCTGTATGGTTAATGAGAGGTTATTCTCTGAACATTATGTTATTTTTTCTTAGTGGTTAGCCTTGACTCATACCTATTTCATGTTTTATGTTATTTCCACATTCCTTTGTTTCCTTTATGCTATCATGTATATCATGAATGAATGTTCAAGATTATGATTTGAACCCCTATAATATTACCTTGATATAACTCTTTTATCACATGTACTACTTTAACTTATTCTATGTTTTTTTTATTCCATTACTGGGCTTTATAGATCACCCCTTTCTTATGTACATCCCCAGGTTATTTCTGTGTAGATTTAGAAGAATGATGAAATTTTCGAATCATGTTAAGGAAGTTTTCAATTATGTCGTTATATTCCTATTTCAAGTTATTATTCTATATACCTAATTTCCCAATGAAACTGGGCTTCATGATCTTTTGGAATTGTATTATTCTTACATTTATTTAGTAAATCATAAAATAAAGTATATTGAAGACATGAGTTTCCATAGCTAGTATATAAGAAAAGTATAGTTATTTTTGGGAGTAAGATTAGAAAAATCTAGTGAAATATTTAAGGATAAAAAATAATATAGTAAAAAATTCCTAAAATTTGGTAAAGTATATAGTAAGTGGTTTCCAAGAAGATACATCCATATCTAGATACTACAATTAGATGTGGCTCTGGTACATATGTACATAGGGGTAATAATTTAAAAAAGGGTGCATTGAGATAGACTTGATCATCACCTGGTGCATGAAAATAGGCCTTTATTCACACCTGTCTTGACACTCCTAGGTGATATGATTTTGTAAATTTATAAGCTCCTTATGAACCATAATTAAGGGAACAAAAATTCCTATAAGATTTTATATTAAAAAATATATCATAGAAAAACTTAGATTGAAACCTAAAAATTCATTGGATAAAGAATATATGTCATGTATGAGTTATACCATTAATTTTAATGGTTTCTTATTTATATATTTAATAGTTTAATAATTATAATCCCTATTTTCCTTTATTTTTATTCAATGGATGGGAATAATATGAATTGATTCAACAATTAATGTGAAAAAAATGTCATGACTGCCCAAATGAAATCTACAACCTGATGGGAGTAGCAATCATGAAATTCATGAAAATAATTTATCAATTGAATCAAGTTTTGAATTGAAACTAGAATCTGTAGGAATACCCAAATCCCCCAAATAAAGAGCATGTTGTAATTGTGTTCTTTATGCAACAAATTCCTTTTACTTTTAGTGGATCTTATGATCCCTTAATTGTATATAAATGGATAAATTCAATTGAAAATATCTTTTCCATCCTTCAATTATCTAACAAAGAGAAGGTCGTGATGGTTTTTTACTGTATGGAGGGAGAATATGATCAATGGTGAATTTTGGTAAAAACATATAAAGCCTGGGGAGGATATTACATCAATATATTGGAAGGAATTATGGATTTTTTTTGATAAATATTATATATGCAATATCCGTCTAAAAATAGTGAGGGGCTTCCTTAGCTTCAAGAAAAAGGATGAAGAATCCATCAGGACATATAAGGAAAAGTTCAAAATAATTTCATGATTTTTCTATAACTTTTTCATTCCCCCTAAAAGTAAATTTGACCACTTCTTTTTTGGGTTAAATATGAATCATGAAAATCTTTATCCATTCAATACTTTGATAGCTATGAGAAAATTTTATGATGTACCCTCAATGTTTAAATTTATATCGGTGAATATCAAGGGTCTATTGGGACTAGAGACAAGAATTGGATAATGAATTTTAATTCTATAGGTGATATGAAAAAATATCATGGTGTTAAGAAATCGAATCACCCCACTTGTCAAAATTGTAGGAAGAAGAATCCCATAAATTTACTAAATGGGATAAGGAAATTATTTATGTTTGGTTAGGAGGAAAACCTAAATATTGATTATTGATGGGAGAAACCCACTAATCTGACAGAATAAAGGAATAATCTAGTCAAAACTTAGCCTATATTCCAATGTTTCAACTACAAGGAGTAGGGAAACTGTGAATCACTGCCCTAATCAAAGGGTTATTGAAGATAACTGACAAAAAACATCCTAATCCTAGAGATAAAGGGAGAAAATATTCCATCACAACTGCTGAGGTGGATCCTGACAATGAAGTGGTTACATGTATTCTAGTTAATCATTCAAGGATAGTGAATGTACTATTTGATTTTGGTTTTACACATTATTTTTCATCACACAAGTTATTTAGAATTATTAAAAATCCACCTCAAAACTTGGAAGTCGAGTTATTAGTGAAGATAAAAAATCAGTGATTTGTTTATTCCCAAGCATATAACTCATCCCTTGTTCATATTTTTCGGATGAATTTCTGATAAAACCTTATGATACTCCCCTTAGTAGAATTTGATGAAATTATTAGTATGGATTTAATTTCTTTATATAGATCCAACAAAAATTTCCTAAATAATGAAATCATTTTCCATATCGCAAATCTTCCTCAGATTATATACATATGTAAGGAGGAGGATGAATCTTTTTTGGTACCAACTTCTCAAGAATATATATTATTGAATTTAGAGAATGCATATCTTTCTTAAATTATTGAGGCTAAAGAAAAGATCAGCCTTGATGACATTCCCATTATGATGTTATTCACTAATGTGTTTTCTGAATAATTTCTCATCCTTCCTCATAGCCTTAAGGTTGATTTATTAATCAAGATCATACCTGGAGCTTTTCTAAAATCCAATACACTATATATAATGTCCATGGTTGAAATTGAGGATATGAAGAAACAATTATAGGATAATATGGATAGAGGGTTTATATTACCAAGTGCTTCACCATGGGATGCATTGGTCCTCTTCATCAAGAAAAAGGATGGTTCAATGCTCCCCTTCATTGATTATCATGATCTCAATATTACCATGATAATGAATAAGTATCCTATTCCACAGATTTATGTTTTATCAGATATGTGGAGCCTAATACTTCTCTAAGGTGGATCTTTGATCAAGATATTAAAAAGTAAAGGTGAAGAAGGAGGATATTCTTAAGACTGCTTTTCATACAAGGTACATACACTATGTTTTTGTAGTGTTTTCATTTGGACTAACTAATTATCTAATAATACTCATGGAATTAATGAAAATATTCTTTATGTATTACCTAAAAAAATTTGTGGTAGTATTTATAAATGATATTATTATATACTCTAAAATTAAGGAGGAACACAAGGAGTATTTAAATATTGTACTAAAGACCTTTAAAATGAAAATTTTATATACAAATTATAGTAAATGTGAGTTGTGGTAAGATTAAGTAACTTTCATGGGGAATGTTATCACCAAAAAATTGATATCTATGGATCCTTAAAAAACTGATGCAATTAAAGGATGGCCAAGACCAATATATATGATAGAAATCCAAAGTTTCCTTGGATACTACTGTTGATTTTTGAGAAACTTATAATGATTTTCAATCCCACTAACCAAGCTAAGTTGGAATGGAGTCAATATTATCTACACTGATGAATGAGAATAAAGCTTTAAAGATATGAAGAAGAGTCCAATCACTGCACCTATGATCACATTACCCACCAATGGGGAAGAATTTTTGATCTAAAATGATGATTCCAAAAGAGATTAGGGTGTGTACTCATGTAATATGAAAAGTTTATAGCCTATTACTTTTTCCAATTTAAGATTCATGAGAAAAACTACTTAAATCATGATCTAGAATTGTCTATAGTGATCTTCACATTGAAAATTTGGAAAAATTATCTATACAGAGAGATGTGTGAAATATATATAGATTATAAAACCCCATGTATATATTTACACAAAAGGATATTAATATATGCTAATATATATGGTTAGATACGATATAGGATTATGTTTTTTTAATCCATTACCATATTGGGAAGGAAAACAAAGTGACAGATGCTCTGAGAAGAATGAATCCTGCAACCCTATCCATGATGAGGATTGAAATGGATCCAATCTTCTTGGAAATGAAAATAATGAATATAGAAATAATAAACGTATCTTCTTCCTAAATTTCTCAAATAACCACTCAACCATATATGATTTAGGGGATCAGGGAGTACCAAAAGGATGAAGAGTTACTAAAAAACAAGTTAGTGGATATTATAGTGTTCAAATTTATTGAAGATAAAGCTATAAGGTTTGTAACTCAAATATGTGTCCATAAAAACCAAAATTGAAGAGGTAAATTCTGAATGATACACATAACTCATCCTTCTCTATTCATCAGTGAATCACTAAGATGTATAAAAATATAAATAAAAAATTCTCATGGGATAACATGAAGAGGGATATTACCAATACTACAAAACATGCCTTTAATAGCACTATAAATGACCTTTATTAGTGCTAGAAAATCACTGACTATGTGAGTGATGTTAAAATAACATGACTTTTATCAGAGATTTTATTTAGCAAAACTAAAGGAACCATTTATTAGTTCTTTTAGAAGTGCTGATAAATGTTTCCTTTGTCATAACTTTTAAAAGTGATGATAAATTTCCATACTAAAGTATGCTGTTATAGTACACTGCAACACCATCGCTATGTGATGTAACAACACAATAAATTATCGAAAACACACTAGAAACACACTGGATATCAACAAAAACAATTCCCAATACAGAATTTAAATGAACAAAATTTACAACAAAAATACCAAAAAAAATATATTATAGACATTTAAAACATTGGTTTATAGAATTAAATAATTAAAAATTATTACATACATTAAAAAACAATCCTAAATATCAATGTTACCATGATTTCCATTGACTTTCTTTGTCTAAATTCCAACAATGCATGATTAGTTTCGAGCAAACCACCTCAACTCAAAAAAAAAATAATCCACCTATATAAGAAAAACAACTATTATTAGTAATACTAAAAATAAATAAATTAAACATAAATATTAAATAATACATTAATTATAAAGATAATGATTTTACTATTTAAATATCAAGATTACCTCTATGATTGAGCAATGAAGGGAACTTGAAGGAAAGTGATAAATATCAACACTATAGGAGTAAAAGGTTTTATGGGAGAAGAAGTTTATGAAAGTTTTTTTGTAGAAAGGGATGAAAGATGGATAGAGTACCCCAACCCAAATAAAAGAATCCACCTATATAAGAAAACAATTATTATGTGAGTAATACTAAAAATAAATAAACTAAACATACATATGGAACAATAAATTAATTCTATGGACAATGATTTTACTGTGAAAACATCAAGATTACCTCTATAATTGAGCAGAGGAAACATTGTTTCTCTTTCTTAAAAGGTAGTGTAGGTAACTTGAAAGAAAGTGATAAATGAAATAATATAAGGGTGAAAATGTTTTAAGGGAGAATGAGCATGGAAGTTGGACAGAGCACCCCAAATCAAACAAAAGAATGCACCTGTATAAGAAAACAATTATTATGTGAGTAATACTAAAAATAAATAAATTAAACATAAATACAAAACAATACATTAATTATATGTAAAATGATTTCACTGTGAAAACAACAAGATTACCTCTGTGATTGAGAAGAGACAACATCATTTCTCTTCTTGCAAAGGCATGACACATTGACATAAATCTTCTAAAATAAATTAAATCTACATGGAATAATGAAAATTAAATCAACATTATATTATATAATTTTTCAGTAAAATAGAGAAATTATATTATAACATTACCTTTTCATCCATCCAAAGGGTTTCCTTCATTATAGTTTGTTCTTCTGAGGGATTGGTAACATCATCATGTGCATAATACATTATCTGTATGAGTAGTCAAACATTTAATTTGGATTATGTTAATGTAATAGAGAATATATAATATTATGAGGAAAAACATAATATATTAAAAAACACTTTTACCTTCTCATTGAACTCTATTTATTTTTTTAAAGGTTTCAAGGATTTGGTTCCTCTTTTGAGAATCCAAATCCCCTCTTTGTGGTCCCCTATAACATACAAGACATTGTCTACATTGGGAATGGTATGAACTAATTGTGATGTCCCAATGAAAGGGTCATCCTCGATTGAATTTTAATCTGACTCAACATTTTTTTTAGTTTCTAGTAGGACAATCGATGAATTCCTATTTATTGGATTAGAGACATAAAATACTTTCACTGCTTGTGATTCCATTATGAACGGCTCTTCCCTTTCCCCTTCTACACTAAAATTAGCCTTCATAAATCCCATTTCATAAACTTTCACTCTATTGATATTTTCAACCCATTTTAAATAGAAAAGAGACACTTGAAATGTTGTATAATCCAACTCATATATCTTTTCATTAATGCCAAAATATGACATATTTTCATAAATTGGATTTCTATCCTTGGAACCAGATATGTGCATCACTTCAGCCACAAGCATAAAACCACTGTTTTTCATCTTACTGAAGTCATCATGTCCTTTTTTATAGAACATATAACCATTGATTACAAAACTAGTGTAAGATATAACATTTTCATTCAGTCCTCTGGCTATCCATTGAATTCGTTCAACAAATGAATTCGTATTTTTAGATAAATTATTATAAATTTTATCTCTAAACCATCCTATAAACTATTGATTATGTGTATTTGATATCTATACTTCATCCCTTGATGTATTTAAATATCTAAGAATTTATTTATGGGCTTCAATGTATGGATCAATATATTCATTATTATGTAATCTGTAAAGATGTGATTGTTCCCACTATGTCAAGGTAATTATAACAACATCTCTTTTGGAAATACCTTCTCCCATAAGGTGTTTGCTATGGAGATACTTTGGGTGACCGATGATTTCAACATATGATAGGTAATTGGTACATAATTCAATATATTTTTCAAAAATATATTATTCTGCAATAAAACCTTCTGGATGACTTCAATTCCTGACATACCCTGTAATGACCCGAACTTTTGAATAATATTTTTTTCCTGATTTTGTGTGTTATTTTATTTTATACTCAGAAAAACTATATCCTTTAATTAATTAAGTGAGTATAATTAAAATGAGACTATTGGGTTTTGACTATTATATGACCATTGGTTAATATGACCATTGAAAAATATAATCATAATGTTATGATTATTTTTTATAAATACAAATGATCATGGTTAATTGATACAGAAAGAAGAGTCGATGACCTCATTCAGTAGACTCTGGTCGTACGAAGCCCATTTTTCGGAGCTTGGGGAGAAGGTAGCATCACTGGTCTTTACTCTGGACCAAGCCCAAGCCAAAATCTGACATGTTAAACTTGAACAGAATCACTTATGGGAGAAGTTCAAGATGATAGAAATCACTACTTGGGAAATGTTGTCTGAGTCGCACCGAGATTCTATCACCATTTCACACCTTAATCTTAGGTCCTATGCAGGTGTTATAAGGGGCTATGTAATGAGGCCTTAGTTACTTTGTGTAATCCATTTTTATAAATAAATTTTTATTTCTTATTATGGTAAAATTTGTGAATTTCGAATGTCAAAATAAATATAGGATGAATTTATGGAAGTTCCATATTATTGATGAATATTTGAAAAAAGGTATTTTAAAATATTTTTTATACATTAAATAATTAATAATGTGAAATGATTTTCAAAAAATGGTCTTCTACAGTTGTGATCAGTAAGAAATTTATATTCTAATAAGATCAACTTAATTTTTGGTGAATAATAAATTATGAATAGTAATATTACTCTTATGAATAGTAATGTGACCAATGGAATAGTAACATCACTTAAGAAAGTATAAATATAATTCAGGAATCTTGTTTGGTAATGTGATATTATAGCATAAGTAAATAACTGTTTCAGAAATTATTAGTTAAGTATTAATATTTTTTTTCAGGTAAATAGTGTTTTTACTTAAAAATTAAATATCTCATAATTAGAAAATTATTTTCATAAAATGGTATTTATTTTTGAATTCAGAACATCCATATTAGGTTAGGGTGAATTTATGATATTTTTATAAAATGTTTTGTTTTTCGGTGAATAGTAAAAATACAGTTTTGAGCTTCAGTGTGTTTAATGACATAATTAATGATCTAATAATGATGTAATAATTCTGTTCACCTTTTTTATAGTAAGATATGTTATAAGGTGACCCAAGTGGCCAATACCATTGGAAAATACCATGGGCAAGCCCATGGTTTTGCTAATACCACTAATGTGGCATCCCTTGGAAATTAATAAAATATTCCCACATTTTTTCTATAAATACCAACCCATTCCTTCATTTATTTCATTCCAAATTCCTCCTCAACAAAGATATGGTCTTTTTACCTCCCAAAGAGTCCTATAAAGGCGTCCTCAATCCCCCCAAGGTCCCAAAATTTGAGTTTTTTAAGTTACTCTTCAAGGTAAGGGAACCTTTCACCCTCCTCTTTTAGTCATGACTTCCTTTATGTTATGTATTCTAGTTTACATTTTATTATGTGAGGGTATGTTCTTATATATCCTTATTTCTGTCCATTTTATTTCAAAATTATGAGATACCCTTTATGCTCTCATCAACTGATTTTATTAATTTTTAAGTGACGCTGTTAGGCTATTGAATTTTTGTAAAAGAAATCACATCTCTTTTCTTTCAAGTTTCCTTTTCATGTGGTATGTCATTCAAAAATCCATAATATAATCTTATATACAATGTATTATATCCCTATATGGTATTATGAGTTATTTAAGAGTATTTAACCCTTGTAACCTCTCTTTTTAATGTTTTCTAAAACCATGTTGTATAGCCGTTATGCTGCAGAATTTTCGTCTCAAAATCTCTCTCTTTTTCTCAAGAAATTATCTCATTTGATTTATTTGAATACCCAAACATATTTAATTTACATAGGTATTCACCAATACATAAAAATTATATATTTTATTCTATAATTTACATACATAAAATTCTTATTCCCTTTCCATGGGTTATAAATGACATAATGATCTTGTTTTTAAGCACTTTTTAAAACGTCATGATTTTGATATGAAACCCATTTATTTTATTCTATTTGGCTTATTTATGAAATTTATGATTATAATATATGTGGATAAAATTAAAATAAATACATATTAAGGGTGTGACTTGATAGTGCTCCAATGCACTGGGTAAAGAATTTAATCTCCAGATATGAAAAGTTTTACGATACCTTAGTGAATAACCTCAGTAATTTTTATGACACCTTGGAGACAGACCTTGGTGATATGTTCATGAATGTATAAATTAATAATTGTAGACACATTTTCAAGTTATTTTTCAAGTTATTATTATTATGATATGCCTCTTTATCTCAATGTTCTTATTGATATCTCTCAAGTTCACATGTAAACTGTTTCACTTGCTTTCCTTACTGGGCCTTCTGCTCACCCTTTCCATTGATGTATGTCTCCAGGTTATGAGATGAAATAATTGTACTTAAGATGAACTTTTAAAAAATATTTTAAATGGAATTAAAATAATGTTTTATATTTTCATGTTTTATGTTCCTGATTTCCAAGACACTAGACTTTAAAGATCCTATGTTTATAAAATGTAATGAAAAGTTATGTAATAAAAAGGTGGGATGCCATATACCCTTTCAAAATATTCATATACCATTAAATGGGGAACATCCATATGTAATGGATAGGACCACATAGTTTAACTTCTATGACAAAGTGAACCATTATATAAAATAATTATAGTGGGAATAACATCTCTAATTCACATAATATGACTGCAATCTCTTTATTTATGATGGGAAAATTTTCCGAGTCTAAAAATTTACTGCATATATATTTGAAAAAGAAGCAGAGTATGGTTAATGTATGTTGTGATTTTTTCGGCATAATTCAACAAAAATCATCAAACATTAAATCTTGAATCAAAACATGAAAATCATGTAATTTTTGTCCTTGTAACTTCAAATTAGTCATTGACATGAAATTATTGATATTTTATGAATACCCCTATGGAACTTTTAGAATAGTAAGGAAGAGGAAAAATTGAATTTTTTCCTGTATGGATAGAGTATAAGATTATGGAGGAATAAAACTCCATATTTTACCCTTCACCAGTGCCAACTCTTTCCTTATCCCCATTTAAATCAAATCTAACCTAGCCATGATTCCATATTTCATTTTTCTATGAACATTTAGTAACGTTCCAATAACACTATCAAATACATGTTTTTCTACATGAATGTCATCAAGAAAATGTCTGACATATAAAAAATTCCAATATGGAAATTCAAAGAAAATTTATCACTTCTTCCAACCAGATTTTTTAAGGTTTTTCAAAAATGGTTTGCAAAAAATAGTGTCAATATTTTTTACTTTTTGTACAGTTGATCACCCATTGCTGGAGATGGTGTTGTTCCTTGTTTGATATTCCAATCGAATTCTTTAATCCAAGATCGATATTTATGTCATTAAGGTAAAAATTTATAATTTCCTAAAAACACAGTCTTTAAGGAATGTTTCAACTGAACTAAGTATGTATTTTTTTCACAAATGGGACACCCCAACATTCCTTTAATTCTATAGCCTGATAAATTTCCATAAGCTGGGAAGTCATTTATCATTCTATAAAACATGGAACTCAATGTGAATTATTCACTTCTTTGAGCATTATACATTGTAATACCTATATCCCACATCAATTTTAGATCTTCGATCAATGGATCCAAATAGACATCAATATCATTACCGGGTTACTTTGGTCCAAATATAAGCAGAGACAACATAATGTATTTTCACTTCATGCATAATAATGGCCACAAGTTGTAATTTACCAACATGATGGGCCATGTAATATTATTACTACTCTATACACCAAAATTACTTATTCCATCTGTAGAAAACACAAGTTGAAATTTTCTTAGCTTATCTCCAAATTTAGGAAACTCGTAATCAATTTTTTTCCACTGAGGAGAATCTGCTGGATGGTGTAGGTTCCCTTCTTTAATTCTTGTATCTACATTAAATGTTAATTTTATTGTGGTTTACTTACATCCATATAGTCTTCTAAACTATGGAATGTTAGGAAAGTACCCTACAAATTTCTAAGGAATTGATTCATTTTTCTTGTATCGATTTGCGCCACACATAGGGAATTTTATGAGTGATTCATGGTCTTTGTAAAACAATATGAAATAATTTTCAAAAGAATGTATTTTTAGAGATCATTCCCATAAAATGTAACATTATTTTTGCATCATATGTTTTTCATGGTATTTTATTTTCTTTTAGTAGCATATCTTTCAGAAGACCAAACAATTTTGTAAACCTGGTGTCACTCCATCCGCTACCAGATTTCAAATTATATAACTTCAATACAACTGAAAATGTTTTGTATTTAGTACAACTGGTATAAAATGGTTTCTTGGAATATCTATTTAAATCCTCAAACAACTTTTTTCAATCACGAAGGTCATCTTCAATTTCCATTGTCATTTCTTCCATGCGATCTCTATCATATTTTACAAAGGTATTCATATCAAATGATTCATAAACCATAGTATCATCCCAATCGATCTCGACATTCAGTTTTTACTCATGTATAGTTAAAAATTTATAGCTTTGATCTATTATGTGACAAATTAAATGTTCTTACAACTCTTCTGAACTATTTTTTCTTGAATAACAACAAAATAAAAACATACATAGGATTTAAGAAGGGCCGTTTGCGTGCTCTCTTGCAAACTTAATGAACTATTTAACTCCATATTCATATTCATTTGTCAAACGATTAGAGTGCATCCATTTTCGGTTCATATCCATTCTATTGGGTTTATAAAAGATTAATTTTATACAATATATAAAAAAATACACATAAGATATTCATTATTAAATGTTAAAGTAATAGACAATTCTAATAAGGGAAATATGGATCATTTCTACTAGAATATCTGACCACCTAGATATTCCAAATCCTACAATAAGTGTTGTTGGGATTTAAAAAATTAGAGGGAGATAAAGGCAGATAATAAATGATATTATCACTAAAATTTATAGGTGTAAACCAGAAGATGGATAGTGAAATGAACCTAGCCTGAATTACCAAAACAACACTAGGTCAGATCATATTATGACCTCTAACACACCTCAGAGTCACTAAAGGATGTTTTAAACTTTGGGTGAAAAATACCATAAATGGGAGGTATTCCCCCCCCCCCCCCCCCAAATAGAAATAATTAGTACCAGAGGTTGAACAAAATTTTAGCATGACCCTTGGGGTCAATGGACAGGCATACCAAAAATCATCATTACCCAATATAGGAATACCTATTAGACAAAAAACTATGTAAATAAATGATGCAATAGCTATATATACACACATACATGTCAAACCAGTATAAAAACTCACTAATAGTCTATAAAAAATATCAAATAGATAAAAACCTGATATTCAAACATAACAAAAACTATAAAGTCACCATAATGATTCAAAAAGTGAAGGATTGATGTGATAAAACCTCATGTACTTAACTGGGGATGACCCCTTTTAATCCACTCCATAAAAAAACTAAGGACCATAGTGAATTATAAGAGGAACTAGATCCTATGATACATATAACTAATAGAGGAATGTATATCACTCCACAAACTTGGTTCTTAAAAAATAGCATCTGAAGCTGCATGTCTACTAAGGTGTGTTTGAAAGGTTTCATCATATATATAATTATTACGGAACCACCAATGTGCCTCAAATAAGTAGTAAATAAACAAGAATATACATGAAAATTAACCTTGTACTTAGTTGGGGTGGTAAGGGTGGGGGGGGGGGGGGGGTTGGGCTGTGGTCGTGAGGTCAAGTCCCCAGGCCAGTGATTTACCTATATTTTATTTTTCGCATTGTGTGCCGCTTTCACAGTTGTACTCAATTTTGAAAAAATAATATACATGAAAATTTCTACAAATTTATATACATATATGAAAAAATAATTTAGTAATGAGATATAAAACATAGTAGTAAAAAAACTATGAGTAAATCTAGGGTTCAGTGTCAGATATAAACAAAAAATCATACATCAGTAGTCAATACAAACAACGAACCACAAATCTTCCCTAAACAATGGATCACAAAAAATCGTAAACAACAGATCATGAAAAAATCATAGAAGAAGAAATCAAAAAAGAAAAAAAATACATAAAGAAAATATGAAGGCCTAACTCTCTATGTTGAAGAAAATATAAGACCCTCTTCCTAACTAAAATCAAACACCGGATTTTGGATGAGATGTTGGAGAAATTATAGGCAGTCGAGTGGTGTGATTTGAACTTCAATTCACCAAGGAGGTGTGCCAACAGTGAGTGGTGTCCATAGAAAGATTCTATATCGTGATGAGTTTGCAAATGGTCAGGGTTTTTAAAATAGAACGGGACACTTTTATCAGTGCGTACAAATAAGTGCTGATAAAGAGCCATTTTATCAATACTTATTACTTAAGTGCTGATAAAGATAGGTCTTTATCAGTGTTAAAAAAAACTGATAAAATAAATATTTATTAGCTCTAAAGTTAGAGCATTGGTAAATATTAATTTTATCAGCGATTTGTTTAGTGCTGATAAAGCCTATCTTTATTAGCGCTAAAAAAGCGTTGATAAAGATGATTTTATCAGCTCTTATTAGTGAAACACTAATAAAGGATTTATAATTATAATTATAAATAAAAAATTGAAATATTTATATATACTTAATAAATATATATAAATATAAATATAGTACATTTATTCATTTTTAAATATATTTATTTTAATTTTATAATTAATTATTTATAATTATAGAAATATTTTTAAAAAATAATATTTATATCATTATATATATATATAATTATACATATATATATTTAATAAATATATGTAAATATAAATATAGTAAATATATTCATAATTTAAGTAAATTTATTATAAATTTAATAATTATTTAAATATATATAATTATTTATTTATATTTATATAAATACTTTTAAAAAATATTTATTTATTTATAATTATAAATATATAAATGTATAAATATAGAAAATGTACATTTATAAATATATTTATTTATAAATATTTTTTTACAAATATATTTTAACATTATTAAAGAATATCTAGTCTTAAGTGCATGCATATATGTTAAAAATGAGTGAAATTAAATAAATTAAGAATAATTACACTTTAACAATATTGAAAAAATAGATAAGTTTTGCATGTGTGCATTGTAATATATAAAAATGCATTAATTACATATAAATGAAATCAATATAACACACATTTGATCTATATCAAATTGAAAAATCAAATGACATTCAATTATATGCCGAGTACTATTTAATTAGTCAATATTTTTAATTCATATTAATTTTGAATTATAAACCATTATTTAATAAATATATGAATATTTAATGTAAATCGCATAAATATTTTTTAATATATAAATCATATTTATATACATTAATATATATCTATATATTGAATATGTACAATTTAATAACATCAATAATTATAATTATCTATTTAATAAAATGTTTAATATCTAATAATGTATAATCAATCTATTTATTTTTATCAATATTTATTTAATTAATAAAATTTGTATTTTTTTTAATAAAGGAATTTTTTATTTTTAATTTATTTAATTATTTCATTTTGTTTATTTAGACCTTTATCAGTACTAAAAATACACTGATGAAATAAATATTTATCAGCACTAAAAATAAAGTGCTGATAAAGGATACCCTTTATCAGTGCTAAAAAAAGCACTGATAAAAGGTTAAATTTATTAGTGCTTTCTTTGGAATTGATAAATATTCCATTTATCAACGTTTTTTAGCACTGATAAATACCAATTCTATTAAAGTCTTGTTTTGTAGTAGCGTGTATAGTTTGTATCTCGATGCTTGTTATGCCAAGAATTCAATGAAAAATGAAAAAAGTCTAAGGGGATAATGAAACCATTTCCTATACTAGTATGTAAATGGGTAAACATAACCATGGATTTCATCATAGGATTTCCCAAGACACCTAAAGGAAATAATTCCATCTGGGTGGTAGTTGATCACCTTACTAAGTTAGTTCATTTCATTGCAATCAATGAATATTTATATCTTGACTAACTCACCAATATATACATAAGGGAAGTGGTAAGACTATATAGAGTTCAATTCTATATTATATCTGATCGAGATTAAAGGTTTACCTCAGGGTTTTGGATAAGTCTTCAACACACATTGGATATATAATTAATATTTAACACTAATTATCTCCCTCATATGGATGGACAGTCTAAAATAACCATTCAAACTCTGGATGATATTCTAACATAATGTTCAATGGATTTCAAAGGATTTTGGGGTAAAAAAATTCCCCTAATAGAGTTCTCATATAACATCAGTTTCCATTATAGCATTCAAAATAGAACCTTATAAAGCTTTATATGGGAATAGGTGTTAGAATCTAACATGATGGGATGGATTTAGAGAGAGGAAATTTATGGGACTTGGTCTTATATAATAAATTATAGAAAAATGTCAAACCATTCAACATCATATTAAATATTCACAAAGTCGATAGAAAATTTATGTAGACAATCATCAATGAGACTGGGAGTTTGAGGTTATAGATAAAGTGTTGCTTTATATATCATCATGGAAGAAATTCATGAGGTTTGGGAAGAAGGGAAATTTTAGTCCTAGATACATCATCCCCTTTAAGATCCTTGATCACATTGGAGTGATGACCTATTTACTGGAAATCCCATGTAACCTATCTTAAGTACATGATGTGTTCTATGTATCCCTATTAAGGAAGTACATACCAGAACCCTCACATTAATTCAATCCAAAGTTGGTACCATTGGATAATGATCTTTTATATGAAGAGTAGATGGTGAATATCATAGATCGTAGAGACAAGGTTCTATTAAAGAATACAACTCACCTGGTCAAAGTGGTATGGAAGAACCAAAATTTTGATGAAGTGATAAGGGAATTAAATGAGTTAATGAAACAGAAGTACCCTCATCTAATTTTGTGTATGGAATAATTTTTTTGAGGGAAAAATTTCTAAATGTGGGAATAATTTAATAGCCCAAACATTTATAAATGAATTTCCCTTTTTAAATGATTAAATGAATTATTAATTAATGTAGTTATAGAACACACACGCTACTTTGGTTATTTTGGAACATTATATCTTGTAATATTTAAAATAATGTTAAGAATAATAACCATTGATAATATATCTATTGAACATTTATTGTATTAGTAGTATATATAATAGGTTATGATAATGTTCAATTGACATAAACAAAAGAAGTGATGGCTGCGACCAATAGGATTATACCCTATGAATCCCATTTATTAGAGATTTTTAGGGAGATAAAATCACTTGGATTTTCCCTTGATCAATCCCAAGCCAATATTCAAAAACTAAATCATGAGTGAAACCATTTGTGGGAGAAGTTCAGGATCATCGACATCACTCCCCAAACCATGTTCGCCAAACCAACCCATGAAAATCCCACCATTACACACATTACCCTTTGGGAATTCTATGGTGTGATAAAGGGATATGTTTGAAGACTATAACAATATGAATATATATATATATATATATTATTTTTAATAAAACAACAATTATATTTATGCATTTATAATATTACTTATTAAATGATTAAATAATGAGTTTGATAAAAATTATATTTTGATACGACATAACACAAATTGTATTTTTGGGAAATATATAGTTTCAATCAAGATAATATTTTTTAATGAATTAATTTTTTTTTAAATATATGATATTTTAATAAAATATTATAATTAAATAATATTTATTAAATATAAATCGTAATATAATTTTTTGGATTCAAAAACAATTTTTTCAAGAGTCAGAAAAACTGTTACTGTAAAAAAACCAGCATTTTTTAATAAATGGGTCTTTTGATTTAAAAGTGTATATTATAATATTTATATAATTAATTTTATAAAATAAATATCATTTTTTAATTAACCACATCAAAATTATCCAGTGGTGATTTTTTCATAATTTTATCAGACAGTCGAATTTTTGGTTAAACATTAAATACGGTATAAATATATGGTATTATTATGACATCATAATGACCCAAAAGTGATGTAATATATTCCATAAAATGCATAAAAAACCAAATAAATTTTTAAACTTTAAAATAATGCGTTTTTAGGTTATTTTATTAATTTTATAAACCCTTAATGAATCCTACAAAACTTATATTATATTTTAAGGTTCTAAAATCAATTCTTTATAAAGATTACTCACTTCCACATCACCAAAGATATTATTTTAAAAAGTTAAGTTCTTAGCCTTATAAAATAATTATAACCACTTATATTTTTGAAAAACCATTGTGAAAAACCATGGTAAGTTCTGTGGTTTTTATTACTTTATCATATAGAGTCCAAAACCTAAGTTTAGAAATTAATAAAGATCTCCCCTATATTTTTCTATATAAACCCACCCATACTCTCATTACTCTTCACTCAAAACCCTTTTATAATGAAATTAATATGAATTTACCTCTATATATCCCTCCTAAGTTTTCCCCAATCTCTAAATAATCTTCCCCAAGCTTTTAGAAACATCCTCTCAAGGTAAGGGATCCTCTCTTTCTCCTATTTATTCAAGTACCTTATTTGTATTATTCCATTTAATTTCCAATTTTTTATGTTTGGTTATATTATTACATACCACTATTACTTTAATTATTATTTCAAAGTTATTAGAGACTCCTTTAACTCTCATAAATATCTTCTATTAATCTTTACATCCAGCCGTTATGCTGTAGAAATCATCCTATGATTTTTCATGCCAAAAAATTATGTACTAAATACCCATACCCATTTCCATTCAAGGGTATTCAAATAGATGTACATATATTTAATTTATTGGGTAATTCTATGTTTTTGTCTAAAATTTCTCAATATTGGTATTTAAAGTTATGAAATACATCCTTATAATGTACGATATATGTATCATGCTTATGCATGTATATGATATGAAAGTGATGGGTGGGACCAAAATTATATATCCTTCCAATGCATTGGGTAATGTTTTCATCTCATGAGATTCCATGTATGGTGAATATGATGTTATCCTAATCACATTATGTTATGTTTTCTTGGTGATTATCATTGACTTATGCTTTTCATGTTTTATGTTATTTCCACATCCCCATGTTTCCTTTATGCTATCATGTTATATCATGCCTCATTTTTCAAGATTATGAATATCATCACTCTTATGTTAACTTGATATTCCTTTTGGATCAAATTTACTACTTTAAATTATGCTATGATTTGTTTATTCCCTTACTAGGATATATATGCCGCCCCTTTCTTATGTACGTCCTTAATTTATCACGTAAAGTTTTAGATTAATGATGAAATTTTAGGAGCTTGTTAAGGAAGTTTTCAATAATTTCATTATATTAATTTTTCAAGGTATTATGATATGTACCTAATTTCCCAAAGTCACTAGGATTCATGATCTTTTGGGATTGTATTATGTGTATCTTTATGTATTAAATCATGAAATAAAGTTTTTTAAAGATATGGTTGTCATACCAACCGATGACATGATCAACAACATAGGCAACCACCACATTTTATCTAAATAAATATGTAAACTTTTTTAAGTAGGGGATCAATTTTTGAAGGTTCTCTTACTAGGTTTCTCACCAAAATCAAGTAGTGGGGACTCATATATGATCTATACACCCCTAGTATACCGAAAACATCTATATGACCCTCCATATGTTATACTTAGTGGGTCATCCAGTGCACACAAAGAATATTATTCTTTGTTTTATGAAATATGACCATATTCCATATCTCTATACAAGAACCATAATCATTTTAACCATAAGATTTCATTAAAACTTATAATACTCCATGAAAAAATCAGTCAGGGATAACTCAAAGGCACACTTTGAGAGGTTAGTCATTATTATACTTCATGAAATGTATATCTATATATAAATTTTTGTATAAAATGTAAAATAATTCTCAAATGTATATTGAATTTTAATATGATACATTATATACTCTTAAACCATTTTAAAAATATTTAACAATCCTATAATAATCATTATTTTATTACATCATATACAATAAAATTCTATATCAAATTTATCTTTAATTCAATTTATAGGTTTTTGTAACTCATTACATCCATATATAATTCCTACCACATCTCTATATAACTATATGATAAAACCATTCCACTAACTCTTTAGTGAGAAAAATCTATGTAGTAAGTTAAATTTGAACAATAGTGATATTTTGGAATCATACTCCTAACGTTCAACTCTTTAAAAATATTCAAACTTATTAACTTCATAACATAAAATGTTATAATGTTAGCTTCCATTGTCTACTTATAACTATTTCTAAGTACATCATCATCATCCTTAGAACAATTTCCATCAACATTTTTCCTTGAAAATTTTCAAATAATGTAAGTTTTTCCATCAAGAGTAATTCACCTTTTTTATTGGTATAATCCTATAAGAAATATAAATGTTCACTTATTCATGATGACTAAATGTGACTCTTTACATTTTTATTTATAATCACATATCCTAAAATCCTTAGGATATTAAGTGAAAAATATTTAATATTATAATTTTTACATACTTTATTTGTTAAAATCGAACTTCACTAATTCTAAAAATACCCCCACTATCTTCTTAGAAACTATATTCTTATCAAAATATCATGATAATATATATAAACCCTATTTTTTTTACAAAAAAAATTATTTCCTATTATTAATAATATTTAACAAATAAATTATTATCTCTATATTCTATATGGTATTCTATATGTTGGTATTATTTATTTTTTAAAGAAGAATATTTTTTAAAATACACCACTAATGGGTAGGAATCACATTCCATTATATTTTAACAAACAACCGAACATACCCTTTAACTTGGATAAATAGTTTTATCCATATCTTCTCCTCAAAACATGTTATAGAATATTGATGAATAATAAACCATGTATATACAATCAATCATCTCAATTTTACTCACAAACAACTATTTTTCATGGGACCACTTCTCTTTTCATATAAGATAATTGGGATGAATATACACATCCTTTATATAGATTCATCTAAGCTTGATAAGTTCATTTTTATTCAAATTATCGATGCAAAAAAATTTGTTTTATAAATTTAATGAGAATTATAAGCTCTATCAGTTATTACTTTGATTTTTAACACTTTTATATCTATAACACTTGAAAAATACACTTTCAGTATCATATAACTTTCAAAATTAAAGAATTAATTCCTATAACATCCATACCTAACATCGACATTCCATGGAATTTTCTAAACTCATTCAATTTTTTATAATAATCCCATCAAATGGAATTATCACTCATACTTATTAAAAACCCTAGGTTTCAATGACATTAACTATATTCTTGAAGAAACATTTTTAAAATTATCAACATAATTTTCTTCTTTCATATTTAATTTTTACCCATATGAACTGTTTATACAGTATAATAATTCATACATCATATGCCAAGTTCATATATTCTAAATATTTTGAGAATATAGGGTAATTTTTATTGAATTTATTCAAATTTATGGAACATTTAAATAGATATAAATAAGATAAATTCACTAACCAAAATAAGAAAATTTTAGTCTCCCTTAAAGCATGTTATAAAATTTAAAAAATCAAAAAACATGTGTATTAAAAATACCCATATCATTTAAACATTTTTTTTATATAATATTATCATGATTCAAATGATTTAATACACATATTATTAAAATTTCACTTAATATTGAAGCATCAAATTTATTAATGTATAAATTCCTTTGCTCCTTTACTTCAAGATCCAATCTTCAATTTTTTTTTATTTCAAACCTTCTTTATATTTAGAACGCACATTCAATATCATATATATTCTAGAACCAATAAAGCTTTAAGAAAATATTTAATCACATTGATATATAAACTTATTAAATCATATTTAATATCATTTATCATAACCAATAATATTGAGTATATGAGACTAAAACTCCTTAAATTAATTACATACCCAATCATATTGATTATATGCATGTAGACTAAAATTCATTTGGTCAATTTGAATTTACTAATTTTGAAACCTTGAGTGAATCATCATATACTTCCATAAATATCTATATTCATATGTTAAAAAATTACAACACTTGATTACTAATGAATAAGATTTTTTTTAACACATAAAATATTTCCTCAAGAACTTTTCTTAAATGAGTATTCGCACTTAATAACTTTTTCTTAAGTTAAGAGTCTTGATTAATAACTTTTATTAAGTTACTAGTCTTAGAAGTAACTTACATTAAGCTTCACCTTCCAAGGATTAATCTCAAGTCCAATGTAGATGATGATGATTTCATTTATCTATAATGTAATATTTTATACGATGTGTATCATTTTTATTAACCATATAATAAGTACTTTTATTAAATAGGATCCCACAAAAATGATGATTTTTTTTTAAAATTTATCATATCTATTAGTGGTAAAAGATACATATTTCACTAATCACTCAGATTATTTCATGTTTCTCTTACCACTTATCTATTTAGGTAGGGAATCATCCTAATCACAATAGTTGTGAATCTTGAATAGTTGAGAAAACAACTCTTTTTCCAATCCATCATATGGATGAACCCAATTCTATTCCCCAATTAACATAATACTATTAGGGTCTCTAGGCTAGTGTAATCTAAAATAAGCTCTAATAAAAAAATAATGAAGGAAATTATAGGTACACACAGTTTTAGCATGACCCACGCAAGGATGAATTAGAGTTACATATCCTTATTTTCATTATAAAATATAATTATGGAGAACCCATATTTAGTATAACCTACCTGATTGGATGATTCTTGATAAGTTATGTTTTTGAAGGAATCTCACACTTAGTATTTAAAGTGGATTTAATCTCATCATTTTATCTTATATTATTCCTTTTTATGTATGTATGTTTTAGTGATTTAGTTTAGAATCATATTACATCCACCAAACCAAAATGTTCAAACCATATTGATGTGAGAAAATTTACATAACCCAAAAGTTTATGTTACTCACCTAAAAATTAATGTCAAGTATATCCATATATATCTAAATGAATAATATTTATAAGGTATATAAAATATTCATGTAAAGGCATATAGTTATATTAAATTGAAAATATCCACATGAGTAATCATTTAGTGATAGATAACTAACCCGATTCACTATTTTATACAAGGCATAAGAATATAGGTCGAAAGGTAGTATGATATTAAGTCCCTATATCTAGGGATACTTTACTCAAGATAAAATCCAATTCATTATGACTCTACAACATAATATACATAAACTATATTCATCAACTCAATTAAATTTCATAACTTCAATTAAAAAATTAGGTAAATATAAATGAAAAACTAAATTCATTTTCATATCTAGCATGTAATGTAAGGATCCATATTTTAAAATAAGTTTAGCATTTAAACTAAATAATACATGATTCATAATATGAATAGTTTATTACTATGTATAAAATAGGGAATAACCTTTAAATAAATGATTAATTAAAATATTTTGAATATAAACCCTTTATATTAATTCCAATATAAACTCTTTTATATTCATAACTATATGATTTTTCATAAATATATGATATTTTCATGAATTATAAATAATTTATAATCCAATTTCTATTATATAAAACTTTTACATAATCAAAATATCATATACCTAATATTATTTAAACCATGATCAAATCAATCATCAAAACATTTTTAATGTGGATTAAATAATATCCCAAATAACGCCCTTTAATTTCATCAATTAAATTTAAATAATTCATAAATAAAATATAAAAAATTTATATTTTATCCTTATTTATGTGATTTTTAAACACTTTATAAATTAATCTTATGATTTCTAAATAAACACTTTTATTTATAGATTAAAAGACTTGGAATATAATTTATTTAGAAGGTTTTTTAAATAGTAACTCTTAATATTAAATGAATATTTTAATAATAATTGTTTAAAAACATTTACTAATTAATCATAAACTTTCTATAATTAATTAATTAATTTATAAATTTCTTATAAATGAAATATTCTAAAATTACATTTTATCTTGATTTATAAACATTTTATAAACCATCAAAACCTTTTTAAAAATTTAAAAATATTTTTTGAATCTTTTATATTTACCCTTATGCATAATATATATTTTGTGTAAGGCTAAAATTCCTATACCCTTATTTAGAAACTCTGTATAAGAGTAACCTTTAAGAATATGATTTCATGTAAAGTTAAGTTTTATATTACATTTACTTGAACTTCTTCACATATAGGTACTCATTGAACCGCCTTTATGTGAACACTTCCCATAAGGGTAGGTTCTAGAATAACTTTACATGAAACCTTAACATAAAGTTATATACCAAGTTACCTTTACATGAACCCCTCATATAAAGGTAAATCTCATATTTCCTTTAAAAAACCTGAATAAAAAAAGGTAATCCCATTGGTTACCTTTACATATGATGGATACATAAAGGTAAACCCTTGATTACCTTTACACAACTAGACTCTATAAAGGTAACACATCAGTTACCTTTACATAGCTCAGTAAATTAAAGGTAAACCAATTTAAATAGAAAACAAAAACATAATGCTATGTTTTCTCTTTTGTTTTTTATTTCATGCTTGATTTAGGATTGCTCTTATACCACTGAAGGGATTTGTTATGGTTTAATAAAACATATTAGAACCTATGAAAGTGATTTTTTTCCTTTCCCAAGGTCACCCATGAAAGAAAAATGAAAAAACATGTATAAATTAAAATGAATAAATACTATAAATCATTAATAACTTTCATCAAAGAAGCTTATGTTATTGACTTGATCTTCATTAAATATATTTTATGAAGATCACATGAGTTGAAGACAAAATCTTTCCACCACTAGAGGCATCCATAGATTGATCTAAAAGTTTATTTGTATGATTGGGATTATACCACACCCATTGTGCTCTAGAACTTCATTGTCTTAAGGATAAAGAATGTGAGAGCTTTAGGTTATAGAGATGTTTGATCTAGTATCCATCAAGAACACTCACCTACACCATTATATAATAATAGGACTTATAATATCCCTTGAGGATTATCCTTGATAGTGAATTAATTAACTCATGCATTTAGAAGCATGAGTTTATAATTCAACCAGTTTAAAAATTCATCATATGAATGAAACCACTCTCACATGTTTCATCTTATGAAATATATATTTTAACGATAGCCATTATGTATGATTTATGATAAAGTATTATAAGGCATGAAATGGTACACCCCATACATGAAAATCATAATTTTCATGAAATATAATATAACTTATATGTATATCATATACATATAAGGCTTTATGATATTTATCCTTAAATTAAACCAAGGAATTATGGACTTTAATAAACAAAGATAGGATCGATCATCCCCCAATAAATTATTTTTTGAAAATAACCATTTTAATTATCATCTTGAATTGACTAGTTTATTATGTATAGTTAAAAAAAACCTATAATTTATCAACTACCAATAACATGATATTAACATAAACATTCCTTTATCACCACTTAAACATTTTATCACTTTCAAGGAAGAATATTTATCAATTTACATGCCTATTTTTTAATCATATCATTATAAATTCATCCTTACATTTTTATCAAATTTAAAGTGAATTAACCATTTGAAACACAAAAATAACCATAATAATAAGATAACACACTATATATCAAATCAAGAGGCAATATAAAAAGAGTAAATCACATTAAATCACAAAAACATAATTCCAACTTTTTATTTATCTATTTTATATTCATTATCTTTGTTTAGGTTGATTCCATCATTACATAAGGATTAAATAATGATATGATCACACTTACACATAAATAAAATTATAAGTAATAGATCCCCTAACTTGATTAGAATTTCAACATTCTTTGAGTAAGAATAAATGACCAAGGATCAACCCTATCATGGTCTGTTACTTCATGGACCATTACTTTGATATTTTTGGTTTCTGAGGTGTTTTAGAAGAGAATTGGGGATGTTATGTGAAGGTTGGATCCACAACAGAACTGCATCAGGCATTTTACACTATAAAGGGGGTTTATAGTGTAAATGTGTGGTTTATAGAATGTGTAGACGACCGGTTTATGGACTGTGTTCAGGGGAGGAGTATCCATGAAATGGTTTTACACTGTCAAAGTGAAATTTACAACATAAGTAAATTATGGATGAGAAACTTTTAAAATCAGTGGAGCTTCTAAAGTTTTGGAGTTTTCACCATACAATGGTTCTACAACATAAGTTTTGTGATGCTAGTGGGTTTTACACTATAAATGTAGGATTTACATCATAAATATGGAATATCACAAGTTTTTTATAAGTTTTCTTTTGGAAATATCCACTATCATTTTTTGGTGAACACTAGACTCCAAAGGATGATCTTCTAGCTTGCCTACCTATTGTTTTGATCATTGGTTCTGGTGGTTTCATTTTAGTGACTTATGATGAGTTTTTCTCTAATTCCCACAATTTTACATCTATTATTATTATGGGGGATTCAGTTAAATGATGTTTCGTTTATTTAAGGTTATTTGGGGTTGTGTTTTGATGATCCATTGATGTGATATATGTTGACTTGTGGTTTCTATTGTGTGATTATGGTTTCTAGAATAATTCTTCTTCACCCTTTGGTGTAGAGTGAGATCAGAAATCTCTCTTTGAAGTAGCGGATCCTCATAATCTCATTTTTATATGCTATATGTGGGGATTTAATGTTGTTTATTTAATTTTGATGGATATTAAGGGTCAAAATAATAAAATAATAAATTAGAATAATTGAAATTGATGGAGATGGGGAGTTATCACATGTTTTGTCTGCTTTGAAATTAGCGATGATGTGTTTATGCCTTATATTACCAATACTAAAAATAACAGCTGTTGGGAGCCCTATTTGTGATTTTTTCTCACTATCTATATTTTTATATTTTTAAATGAAACTTTTAAAGGCTAAGTGTGGACCTTAACACAATTCCAAGAAAATAAAAACCATCAAGGAAATACAACATCACAACCATCCCACTTTAGAATTCAAAGAGAGAAAAAACCACGCAACATACTAAGTTTTTTAAAATTCAACTTTCAAAATCCAAAAAAACATTATAAATAATCTTGGACCAAAAAACAACTGAAAAATGTTCCCACTAAAGAATGTATATATGGTTAAATATTTTTTTCTCAAGGAAAATTTGTTTGTGTGATAATACCCATGCTAATAAAGAAGTAATGTGATGAAATCCATTGAATGAATTGTGAAAGATAGAATGTGTTTTTATTATGAGTGGTTTATTTTTTATGTTTCCTTATGTGTTATATTATGTTGTGAGGTAGTGGTAGTGACTCTATGGGTTGTGTGATGTACATGGTATGTTTTGAGTGGTTAGTTGGTATGGATACAATGTGGGAAGTTGTACGATGGTGATGATGTGAGGTGTTGTTGTACCAAGTGGCGACATGAAATTGGGATCTAATAAGTGGTGTAGTGTGCAGTAGTTGTGTTAAATAGTGGTGTGATGCATAGTAGTTGTGGTTTATAGTGGTTGTGATGCATAGTGGTTATGATGCATAATAATTGTAGTGTGTGATGGGTGTGGCTGTGAAACGGTTGTGATGTATGGTTGTTTTGGTGAGATGGTTTGGATGGTGTGGTGCGATGATGATGGTTGATGTGAGTCGGGCTAGTTGTTATGTGGAATGTTTGTGTTAGTTTCCCAGTTATCCATGGAATAACTAGTAATGTGGTAAATGAACATGAACATGATGAAAATTGATATACTGTAATGGATTAAATGAATTGAATAAACAAATGGGAAGTGTAATTGTGAATGAAAGATAATGAAAATTTTTATATATGGAATGTTTTGAAACCTATAATTAAAAGTGTAAATGTGTTTTAGTGACTCATTTTTTTCCTTATAAGAATTTGGAATATATTAAGGAATATTTTTGGAGCGATTCACTGAGACGGTGTGAGATTCTGAGGCCCGATGAGCCCAGATTTGATATTTTAAAAGTATTAAATATATTAATATTAGGTATGCATAGTTTTCCTAAAAAATAGAACAAATCACAAGAAGATTCTTAGATTAGAAATATGAGACCACACTTCAGTATGGAATGTTAGTTTTACCCTAGGCGCGACCTAAGGTCGACATCATATGTCTATTTAAGGCATTCGTTGGCAGTGCATTTAATTAAAATAAATAAATATATTTTTTATTTTGTTTTAAATACCCATAACCTAAGATCCTATATATAATTGTTACTCTATCAATCCAGCAGGGTTAGCTGCATAAATTTGGGAGCTTTGAGAGGATCCTATGAAATTATTCGTTGGTGGATCAAGATCGGATGATGAACAATGATCGAATCATGGTGGATTGAGAGGTAGAAAATTCAATTAGAATTATACTTCACTAATGAATGAATTCTTCACCGATGATCGATCCAAATAAAGTTAGGACTTTTCAATTTTGTATTTTTTCCTTTCTATTAAAATATTAAGCATTTATATTTTATCTTCTTTTTATTCTACAATCACATGTTCTTCGCATGAGTCCCATAGATGAATTAAATTATTTAATTCAATTTATTCTTTTTTTCCATGATCTCAGCCTAGATATACCATTTATATGATATTTGGAATAGATAAATTGTCTAACAATTGTTAAACCTTCGTTCTTGTGATTTTACCTGGTTGTTCTTTAAATTCTTCATCATTGGACTATAGGGTCACGATTCAATATTACCGGGGTGGGTTTGAGCATGATCTAACCCTTAGATTTGTGATTTTTATGTGTATGATGAATATAAAAATGTTTTGAAGATGTATTGGGATGGATATTGGGTAATATTTCATATATATGGGATCTATGAGTGGTGATGGTTGACAGAACGTGCACATAACGTTTTGTGTTTTTTTGAGTGGGCGATCAGAATCTGATTTCCATCCACCTTAGGTTCGGAATTGATGGAAAAAGGCCTTGCACTTTAGTTCGAATGGTCAATGGGTGAATAAAGTGGAAGATAGTGAGGATCCAAAAATCCTATAAATATTATAGAGTTTCTATAAAAACGTATAATACACGCCATGTAGTTCATAAGAACACATGACGTGTAACTACTTTTTTTAGAGGCTAGGGTTTTGAGTGGATTTAAGGATCACACACCATGTGGCCGAGACCACTCTTTGTGCGACCCTCCCTAGGTGGCCAAACTATTTTCTAGCTAGCACACACCCAAGACCAAATGTGGGAGGACATGCCATGTACTCTGGGAGTAAATGGGCATAGTCCAGTACACAATCATGAACTAGAATACACAAACATAGCTAGGATCACACGGACATGCCCTAAGTGGATGAGACACGTCATGTACTATGAAATGGATTCAAAGACATGTTTATAGGAGAAATAATCTAGGTTATGAGGTGGGGAAACTTTCCATGTGGACCCCTTACACGTTGTATACTTCCATACAGAACTTCATCCTCTCATATATCCTTGGTTTAGACTTGGATTTTGGCACAGGAGTAGCCTATCATAAGTGTTTTTCTACATAGAACATTGTAGTGGACTTTGTTGTGGAATAAGAGATGTGATGCAACTTTTTCTGAGAATGAAGCTTCTTTAGGTGATGTTTGATGATGGAATTGATTAGGATAGGATCATTGGAGAGATACCGAGTGTAGTACTCCCATATCACACTAGGGAATAAGTTCCCCATACTATCATAGATATTTGAGGGTCAGTACTTCCTTGTTTCTCTAGGGAACACGTTATCTATACTCTTTATATAGATATATATGTAACTCCCCTACAATATGTGTGGGTCTTCTATATATGGAGTGACAAGCCCCTTTTTTCAAGCTCTGGTGGGGTACGGGTCCTCCATTGGAGCTGTGGATCTCTCGGGTTTAGAGTGTAGTAGTGAGAAGTAGACCGATCCCCACATATTTTGATGTGGTTACATGGAATGCATGGTTTTGAGTTGTGTCCACCTCAATCTGTAGAGTGTAGCAGTGAGGTGAATGCCCCTCCATACCGATTCTTGTATGGTTTTTCATGATGATGGGCATCAGAGATGGAACTTTGGAGCTGTAGGCTGACTCATCATTCTTTTCTAGGATATATAGATGGAGATCCCCTTTCTATCTCGTTTGGTATTTTTTTCTTCATATATGGGAATTTATGGTTATTGTCTCAGTTTCTTATTAACATTCCTTCATTGTTTTGAGATGACTATTGTTGTATCTATCCATCTTTCCCTATTTGGTTTTTAGGACACCCCTATGAGTATGTATATAATCACCCCTATATAGGATTTTACCACATTTTTTATATCTTATGTTGACAATTAATATATTAGCACTGGCTTTGGGGAAGCATAGTGATACCTAGGTGCATTGAATGTGTATGGTGATTGGAGCTTGGAGATCTATAGTCGAGATCTCCCAGCTTTCTTATTTTTCCAGTTTTATTAGTTTGGTACCTATTTTCTGGTTGGTCATGTATTTTAACTCTTCTTGGTTATTATTATACTATTGTACTATGATGTATTCCCTAGAGGTTATTTCATGCATGGTTTTTTACTCTAGATGTTACTATATTTTATATTTCTCTATACTATTGCATAGATATGGATGGGTGTGTGCATTTAGTACACTAGGAAAAGGCCTACCATTTTATATTATGCCTTTTTAATGCCTGTCACCAACCCTTGGCCTATTGGAGTCGGGATAGGGGTTTTGGGTATGAACCTTCCACCAACCAAGTGGGACCCAATGTGTTGGGTCATTAAAGATTGGTATTAGAGCAGTTTATTCCTTGAGATTGTGTTTAGAGTTATCCCCTTATGAGGATTGGTTGGTATTTAGGGAAACAATATCAAATTGTATTGAGTATGGATTTTTTTCTAGGGAATGCATTGTTGGTGCGACGACTAATATATCCATTCACCAGAATTTTGACTACCTACTTGATGACTCGACATACCGAGACATTGATTTTAGGGAAAAAAATGGTTCAAATATCATATAGTATGGAGTCCTTTGAATATCCTTCTTATGTAAGCTCCCCAAAAAATATCTTTGACCATGGTACATCTTGATATATTTTAAGATGAATCCAAGATGAAATAATGATAGGAATTTGAGGTAGTGTTGTGATGATGATGGGTTGAGAGATGAGTCCCTGATTTAGGGACCCTTTCATGAAGTGTTACCTCCAGGAAGGTACCAAGTAATGCTACAACCCATTGAATACTGTATGGACCCACCTTTAGCGGTCCAAGTGGATGATCATCCATATGTTGAGAATTTTATGTCTTTCCCATAACAAGATGATGGTACAAACAATCTTAGTACGCTATATGAGTTCCAACAATAGTGACCAATGAGGTTTCATGTTGAGGTAGACCCTCATGGTAGTGGTTTGGGTTTTCTAGCTTGCAGAACTTGATAGATCAGAAAGTTTCATTGGTGATCAATATTCTTCATGAGTAGTGTTGTCTTATGAGGTATTAGTGAATGTTTCACTAGTGCTAGATATGCATCATGGGCCCCTAAGATAGAGATTTAACAAACTTGATAGTGATACATATACACCTTATTATGTGGTATGGGACTATAATGACCTTGTGGTGATAGATTTCTTCTTGGATATGAACCCTATTGATGGTGGTTTGAGCAGTGAGGCTTCCATGGGGTGATGCTGGTGTTGATAGAGCCATATATTGGTGGTGTTTGACGTGAATTCAGGAATAAAAGGAATAGGTTCACTTACCACACCAATAAACATCCTTGAGACGTGATTAAAACCATTCAAGAAAGTAAGTTCCTCCCAAATAATATAGTTTTGGGGTGTTTTAGATGAATTCCTTCGACTTTTATATTTGAGGTCATATAGATGTAAAATGGTATCCAAGAAGGCCTTGGTTAAATTGGATTGGAATTAAATGAGAAATATGGATTTAAGAAGTAGAGGCTTGTGACCCTAAGACTTCAGGTGTGATCGAGGTATGATCAATGTATTTTCTTCTCTAGTTGTAGTTTTAGTATGCATACTCAGGAACATTTTCATGGATGTATCCCCTGTTTAAGGCCTAATAACACAAGTGGAGTCTTTTAGATTGAACCTCATGCCTAAAGGATTCTATATAGAGGATAATAGGTTATGAACTTCTATTGGAAGTGTGACCTGACTCTGGGAGGATTGAGGGTCTTGCATGGAATCTTTCCATAGTCGGTGGTGAGGCCCTACGATGTTTTCCTTAGTATGGGTTGGTTTCCTACTGTCCATTCCTATATGACTCTCAATAGAGCAGGTTACAATGTACCTGATGTGGTGGCACCAAATTTTCATTATTGGGTGAAAAGGAATCCTAGGAAGAGTATGAAGATATCATGAGTAGGATGATACATATGATCATTTATCAATTGTCTAGTATGACCCTTGGAGTAGCAGCTTCCATGATCTTTCAATTTCCTACAATAGTGGAGGACTTTATGGATATTTTCCTCAAGGATTTTCTGAGACTACCTCTAATTAGGGAGATGTAATTATATATAGACTTCCACTAGGGATGTCCTGGTATATGTGTTAGCATATTATATTACCTTGTGTATGTAACACCCGAGACTTTTATGAGAAATATTTTGTTTTTATATAAATCATCAAATGAATCTTTCACTACACACAACACTAGCTTGACTTTCTTTACACACAATCGTGACCTTCCTCGATAGCTTGCATCGTACGCAATACCGAGTTTCACTAAACAATGATATGCTATTAAAATATTATTAAAACTAGCCATTATGAATAGTAATACCCACTTTTTGAAATTTTGTAAATTTTATTTTCCAAAATGGACATCATTTTTGGATTTGGAATATCGAAATTAGCCTAGGGTAAAATTTTGGTATTTTTTTGAAAACTTTCAATTTTTGATGAATAGTGAAAACACTGGGTTACTATTTAAAAACCGACTTTTTATTTAAATAATTATTTATTTTATTTAACTTTATTTTAGGTCTAAATTGATACATAAAACCTATATAATTTCAATGTAATTAATTGGAGTCATTTTATAATAATTTTAGATATATAAAAATTTTATCGAACTTTTCACCGTCTTTTACCCACCTCCTAGGAGAATTTGCAAATTTACATAAAACTTAATTTTACCGCTTCTGTGAGTGAAATTTTGAAAATCTGATAGACACGGTTAATATCAAGGACTAAAATGTGGTTCAATGAGATGAAAATAATTTTTGGTGAATAGTAACTTTTTACTTTTTTTTACCACGGTTAAAAGTAAATAGGGTAATTAAGGGTAGAAATGATATTATTATTACCCTAACACATGTCCAAATTCTATTAGATAAGTGTAATTATACCAAAAACAACCTTAGGAATAAAATATGACCATTTAGGCCCACATGGATTAGATTAGGACATTTAATATTAATTTATTTAAAGAAGGGTTAAAATAGTTAAAATCAAAGTTTAATAAGTAAATAATTTTTAATATAGGGTTATACATAATATAAATTAGACTATAAATATTCATTAGAAATATAAAAGGAGTTCCTACATAATGGTATTTTATTTGTAATTTTTAGACATTAAATAATTTAATTTATGTATGACACAATGATGATGCAGTAATTATCTTTTTAATGAAATATTGACATAATTAATGTTATAAATACCCAAATAAATGTAGTTTGAGACTTTTTTATGAATTCAAATAATTTTATAGGTTAATATTATATATTATTACTGATTTAATTAACTTTTTTCGAACTAATATTTCAGTTATGATTTTCACAAAAATCAATTACCAAATAGTGTCAAAATTGACATAAAATAGTTTTTAAAACAAATATTATATTATTAATTGTTATTTTATTCCAAAAAATCTAATTTTAGCCCAAATGACTTAGATAAGGTTATATATATTAATAATAATCAACTTGGGGTTCTTTTGGCTTGTTATAGTAAGTTTATTAACCTTATAGTGTAAGAAAACAAAAAGACACGGTAAAAGTTAAATTATCTAACTTAAAGTTAAATCTAAATGATATGGTTAAAATAGAAATCTAAACTTGTATAAATTCTATTGGATGAGAGGATTTAGACCCATCCCCACCTTTGCTTCTAAATAAATCAATTTGGAGCTATTAAAAATCGAATATGACATTACAATAAAATAATATTTTTTGTTTTTCCAAAGGTGCCCTTCTCCTCCCTTATAAAAGGGCACCTCCTCCCTCTCTTCCTCACAACACTTTGAGCCTTCAAGCTCGTCCAAACCCTGCCAAATTATATTCTCTACTTCCCTATAAATATCCTAGAGGTCCTGGTCTTCTTCAAAGACCATTTTAGTTCCCTAAGAGGAGGTCTCAAAGAGGCACTTCAAAGAAGAGGTAATGTCCGTTACCGATTCTTTCAACTTTATTTCTTCTTACACTTCTTCTTCTTTAGTTGTTTCATTATGAGGTAATAACATCAGTATCAATCATATAATGATATGTTATTATAATTATGAAACAATCCTATTTCACCATCTATCCATCCTACGGAAAACAAAATCACCGCGCGTGCGTACGTACGGAATACTGTCTCCACGTCGTGGTGTAATCTATTTTCCATCACCACCTTACTTGGATGGGTATAATGGTGTAAATAATAACTATATATGATTATTTTAAATTTATATTTATTCTTAAATAGTATACATACACTCCAATACAATTCCACGATCATGGGAACAATATCATCGCCCGTGCGTACGTACGGAATACCGTCTCCACGATGTGATGCGACTTGTTCTACATGATTTTCATTGAATAATGATTACATAAATGAATTGAGTGAATAAATATGATATTTATTACACTAATACCATTCTGGAAATGAGGTATCTATAACCTAATAATAATAATAATAATTTATTCTACAAAACACACATAAGAACAAAAAGCAATAAACACTCGAATAACAAGTAACAATGAAATATTACTAATAAGAATCTAAGAATATGACCATATATGATATCATAAAAAATAAATATGATTATATAATAAGTCAATGACATTATTTAAATCATTATACAGGAGGTTTAGACACTTACGAAGAAAATCGTACCTAAGGTAAGGGAAAATATCACAATCTCATTTTTATCCGAGATTGTTTATACTTTGGTATTTATTGGGGTGTATTTTATCATCCACATCCATGTTTCCTCAATATGTAATATTATTTTTATCCACCTACAATTTTTTAAATCCAATGTTACCCTTCGATGAGTTTTTAGTAAAAGATATGAAAGGAATCTTTTGTCGTTTTTTGTACGAGGTACTTTTTGACTTTTCCGACAAAAGTATGAGAAGAATGTTTTTTTAACTTATACGACCTGAATGGATTTTTAAAACATTATTTCCAAGAATATTCATTTACAAGTTTTCAAGTTTATTTTTAATCAACTTCTTTTAGTTTAAAATTGTATGACTTGTTAAGAAAGGAAAAATGTTTTTGAAGTAGAAAGGATATTTTCCTCAAGAATGGAGTTCAAGTGTTTTATCAAAATTATTTTCCATCTAAGATAATATAGGGTTCTGTTTCTATCCCTATTATTAAATTGATTTGATTATGTTGTGATGGAATTATTTTTATGAATTCCTTTATCTTATATGAATTGTTTTATGATGTCATGTTGTTTAAGAATCCTATTTTTATTACATGGGTTATGCAATGATGTATGATTTATGATTTTGTGGAACACATAAGAATGGTATCATTATGAGATTGGTGGGACCTATATCTCCCTCCAATGCATTGGGTAATGATTTATATCTCATGAGATAGACATGGCTGGAACGGAAGGTTAATCTGATTCAGTGAAACAGGACTGAAATGAGGAGTGAACTCGGTTCAGAAATGGACTTTGTCCGCTAAGATAGTTTTGGAAATGAGTCTTGACTACTAAGAAATGATTCTCTATGATTATGTGTGTATGCCACAAAGTTTCATTTTTTAATTTATGATTATTGGGATTACATTTCACTTCTATTATTTATCCCATGATATGAAATTATGATTTCTTTTGCAGGTTATGATTTCCAAAATGTTATATTCTTATAAATATGATGTGATTGATTTTTCATTTGTTTAACCTTACTGACCATTTGAGGTCACCCTTTTGTATGTTTTCTTTCCCCTAGGCCAGGATGAAGGTTATTAAGTAGGAAATTCCAAAAGGGACTCTAGATATGATGAAATAAATGAGAGACAATGTAGATGCTTTATGAACTAGTTGTTTATGTTTCCCAGTTTCTAAAGACACTATACCTATACGATCCTTTCATGGTTTTGTTATATGTTGTAATAAGTGTGCTTAAATTATGAAGTAATAACAATGTATGTAAAGTATGGGTCGTTATAGTTGGTATCAGAGGAAAGGTATAGTCAACCTTTGGAAACTAGGATGTGAAAGCCTTAGTAAGAACCCTAAGGATAAGTCTAAGCATAGAACACAATCTTAGTGTTTTAGAAATGGCCATGAACAACCTATGATAAGACCTTAAGTGTGAAATTTTATTCTTGATTATGTGGTTTTCCTATTATAATTAGTGTTGCTCACACTATTCTTCTTGGTTTTAGTAAATGGCTGGAACTCGAAGGAACCGTGTTAATGAGGAATGCGACGGGAAATGCAATGATTATCCCCCTGAGCAACCAAACGTTATGGGAGCTAGAATGAAAAATCTTGTAGCCATGATAACACAAATTTCTCAAGCTATGAATCATGCAGGACTTCCAAACGAGAAAATGAAGGAGCAACATTCTGTTTAATCCTTCATGAGGCAACATCCACCCTCATTTAGCGGGTATACCGATCCATTAGTGGATGAACAATGGATCAGTACTATTGAAAAGATATTTTTAGTTCTTCAATGTTCTGAACATGATAAAGTCATCTTAACAGTTTATCGTTTGGAAGGTGATGCTGATGAATGGTGGAATCTAATTAAGAATATGAGGCAAAGGGATGAAATTGAGTCCATGGAATGGGATGAGTTCCAGAACTTATTTTTCAATAATTAATTCCCTCGTATTATTTGAACAAAGATAGAGACATAGTTTCTTGAACTGAAGGAAATGGATGATGAATCTGTTGGTACCTATGAAGAAAATTTTACAAGACTTGCAAGGTACACTTCCAGAATTATTATCCAACCTGAGAGTAAGATCGATCAATTCTTTAGTGGCTTAAAACCAAGTCTTCGAAGGGCGTTAGCCATAAGGGACTTCAATAGCTATGAGGAAATTTTTCGATGTGCTCTCAAGGTTGATATGGAGATTGGTGTAACCCATCAGTCACATGGGTTTGATAAGAAGAAGAAAATGGAATTCAAAGGAAAATCTAAAGGCCACACTGAAAAAAAGATGAGTTTTCCCTTATGCTCAAAGTGTGGAAAGAAACATGGAGGAAATTGTCTTAAGGGGAAAAGCAAATTTTATAAGTGTGGAAAAGAAGGTCATCGGGAAATTGAATGTCGAAATAATGTAAAGAAGATGTCTAATGATGCAAACAAAGGAAGGTATACATAGAATGAACCTACTACACTTCAATGTTTCAAGTGCAAGGAGATGGGGCATTATGCCAATCAATGCCCAAATCCAAGGGTTGATGATGATGATCGACGTCAACAAACTCTTAAGGCCAAAGACAAAGGAAAGTAACATGCAATTACTATCGGCGATGTGGAGTATGACAACAAAGTGGTGAGAGGTACACTTACCATCCACTCTAAAGTAGAAAATGTTAAATTTGATTCTGGATCCACCCAATCTTTTATTTCTAAATAATTTTCTAAGGGTATCGCCATATTACCTCAACAATTAGATGTTGAGTTGGCTGTGACAACTCCTAATGACACAACAATCACATCAAAAGTTTATAATTCTTCTCCGATTGAATTTTGTGGGAAAGTGCTTCCTGCAAATCTTGTGATCCTTCCTAGAGTGGAATTTGATGTGATTTTTGGCATGGATTGGCTTTCTATATATGGAGATCATATCAATTGCCAAAGAAAAGAAGTCACATTTCATATTCCAGATCAATCTATGATCTTCTATCGATGCAAGGATGAAAATAACATTCCAGTGGAAATTTCTTCCATCTTATGGGTCTTGATTCCACTAAATGAAGGTTATTTATCTCAAATGGTTGGAGAGAAACTCACGATTAAGAATATGTCCATTGTACGGGAGTTTGACGATGTCTTTCCGGAGGAATTTCATAGTCTTCCACCAAAGCGTGAAGTTGAGTTTTCAATAGAGCTCATACCGGGTGCTTTTACTATTTCAAAGACACCTTATAGAATGACCCCAATTGAGTTGCAGGAATTGAAGAAGCAACTCCAAGAGAATCTTGATAAGGGATTCATACGACCTAGTGTGTCACCTTGGGGAGCACCTGTTCTGTTTGTTAAGAAGAAAGATGGATCAATGAGACTCTGCATTGATTATCGAGAACTTAACAAGATCACGATCAAGAACAAATATCCTCTCCCACGCATTGATGACTTATTTGACCAACTACATGGAGATCAATAATTTTCCAAGATTGATCTTCATTCAAGGTATCATCAATTAAGGGTCAAAAGGGAGGATATACCAAAGACGGATTTTCGTACATGGTATGGACACTATGAATTTATTGTGATGCCATTTTGTTTTACTAATGCCCCTGCTATCTTCATGGATCTGATGAATAGAGTCTTTAGAGACTATCTTGATCAGTTTGTGGTAGTCTTTATAGATGATATTCTTGTATATTCAAAGAGCAAGGAAGAACATGAATATCACTTAAGAATTATATTGAAGACCCTGAGAAAGTAGAAGCTTTATGCCAAATTTACCAAGTGTGATTTTTGGCTTCAAAAATTTGTATTTTTGGGTCACATAATCTCAAAAGAGGGGATATTTATGGATCTAGCAAAAACAGAGGTTATCGAAAGATGGTCGAGACCAACAACAGTAACTGAGATCCGAAGTTTTCTTGGTTTGGCTGGATATTATCAACGTTTTGTGAAATATTTTTCATGATTATCTAATCCACTCACCAAGTTGACTCGGAAAGGAGTTAATTTTGTTTGGACGGAGGAATGTGAAGAAAATTTCAAGGAGTTGAAAAGAAGGTTATCCAGTGCACCTGTACTCACACTTCCTTGTAGTGGAGAAAGGTTTGTGATCTACAATGATGCATCCAAGAAGGGGATGGGGTGTGTTCTTATGCAAAATGATATGGTGATAGCTTATGCCTCACAACAGTTGAAAATCCATGAGCAAAATTACCCAACTCATGATTTGGAGTTAGCTGCGGTAATATTTGCATTAAAGATTTGGAGGCATTATCTTTATGGAGAAAGGTGTGATATTTATACTGATCATAAAAGTTTAAAGTTTATTTTCACACAAAAGGAGCTGAATATGTGCCAAAGAAGATGGTTGGAGCTGATTAAGGATTACGACTGCTCAATTCATTACTACCTTGGGAAAGAAAACAAGGTGGCAGATGCATTAAGTCGACAAGACCATGCTAGCTTATCCATGATGAGGATCACAAAAGATCCAATATTTTTGGATTTACAAAGGATGGATCTTGGAATTATAATGGAAGGGGAAAAATCATATCTTTCTCAAATTAATGTTCCACCATCTATACATGTGAAGATTAAATAGGCACAGAAAGAATATGTAGAGTTACAAAAGAAGGTGAGAAATGTTCTTGAAATCAACCTTGATTGTGATGGGATAATAAAGTTCAGGAATCGAGTTTGTGTTCCTCCCATCCCAGAATTAAAGAAGGAGATGCTGGATGAAGCTCACAGTTCTTCATTTTCTATTCATCCTGGAAGCACAAAGATGTATAGGGACCTGAAAGAGTACTTCTGGTGGGATGGCATGAAAAGAGATGTTGCTGAATATGCCTCTCAATGCTTGGTTTGTCAGCAAGTTAAAGCTGAGAGACAGAAGTCTAAGGAGATGTTACAACCATTACCCATACCCGAATGGAAATGGGAAAACATCACTATGGACTTTTTCACCGGACTTCCTAAAACATCCAAAGGCAATAATGCTATCTGGGTCATAGTTTATCGTCTTACAAAGTCTGCACACTTCATTACTATTAGAGAGGATTTATCTCTCGATCATCTTGCCAGGATATATGTAAAGGAAGTGGTAAGATTTCATGGAGTAACACTTTCTATTATATCTGATCGGGATCTGAGGTTTACCTCAAAGTTTTGGCGAAGTCTTCAACATACTCTGGATACAAAGATGAGTTTCAGCACTGCTTATCATCCTCAGATAGACGGTCAGTCTGAGAGAAAAATTTAAACTCTAGAAGATATGTTGAGAGCTTGCTCTATGGATTTCAAAGGTGGTTGGGATCGACACCTACCTTTGGTAGAATTTTATTATAATAATATCTTTTACTCCAGTATTCAGATGGATCCTTCTGAAGCACTCTATGGAAAGAAATGCAGGAGTCCAACTTGCTGGGATGAAGTTGGGGAAATAAATCTATTAGGACCTGATCTTGTTGATGAGATGGAAGAAAAGTTTAGATCTATTCAACATCACATTAGAGCTGCTCAGAGTCGACAAAAAATTTATGCCGACAACCGAAGAAAAGACCTAGAGTTTGAGGTGGGTGATAAAGTGTTCTTACGAATATCTTCTTGGAAGTGAGTAATGAGATTTGGAAAGAAGAGAAAGCTGAGCCCTAGGTATATCGGTCCTTTAAAAATACTGGATCGTGTTGGGAAGGTAGCTTACCGATTGGAGCTTCCACCAAATCTCTCCCAAGTTCATAATGTGTTCCATGTATCTCTCCTGAGAAAGTACATACCTGATCCTTCACATGTACTCAGCTCAGAAGTTGTACCACTGGAGCAAGATCTTTCTTATGAAGAACAGCTGATAGAGATTCTGGATCATAGCAAAAAAGTCCTACAGAACAAGACCACTCTCTTGGTGAAAGTTTTATGGAGGAACCACCAATTAGAAGAAGCTACATGGGAGCTTGATGATATGATGAGGGATAGGTATCCTCATCTGTTTGTTACAAAGTGAGGAATTTCGAGGGCGAAATTCATTTTAAGGGGGGTAGAATGTAACACCCGAGACTTTTATGAGAAATATTTTGTTTTTATATAAATAATCAAAAGAATATTTCACTACACACAACACTAGCTTGACTTTCTTTACACACAATCGCGACCTTCCTCGATAGCTTGCGTCGTACACAATATCGAGTTTCACTAAACAACGATATGCTATTAAAATATTATTAAAACTAGCCGTTATGAATAGTAATACCCACTTTTTAAAAATTTGTAAATTTTATTTTCCAAAATGGACATCATTTTTGGATTCGGAATATCGAAATTAGCCTAGGGTGAAATTTTGGTATTTTTCTGAAAACTTTCAATTTTTGATGAATAGTGAAAACACTGGGTTACTATTTAAAAACCAACTTTTTATTTAAATAATTATTTATTTTATTTAAATTTATTTTAGGTCAAAATTGATACATAATACCTATATAAGTTCAATGCAATTCATTGGAGTCATTTTATAATAATTTTAGATATATAAAAATTTTATCGAACTTTTCACCGTCTTTTACCCACCTCCTAGGAGAATTTGAAAATTTACATAAAACTTAATTTTACCGCTTCTGTGATTGGAATTTTGAAAATATGAGAGACACGGTTAATATCAAGGACTAAAATGTGGTTCAATGAGATGAAAATAATTTTTGGTGAATAGTAACTTTTTACTTTTTTTTACCACGGCTAAAAGTAAATAGGGTAATTAAGGGTAAAAATGATATTATTATTAACCTAACACATGTACTAATTCTATTGGATAAGTGTAATTCAACCAAAAAAAACCTTAGGAATAAAATATGATGATTTAGGCCCACACGGATTAGATTAGGACATTTAATATTAATTTATTTAAAGAAGGGTTAAAATAGTTAAAATCAATGTTTAATAAGTAAATATTTTTTAATATAGGGTTATACATAAGATAAATTAGACTATAAATATTCATTAGAAATATAAAAGGATTTCATACATAAGGGTATTTTATTTTCAATTTTTAGACATTAAATAATTTAATTTATGTATGACACAATGATGATGCAGTAATTATCTTATTAATGAAATATTGACATAATTGATGTTATAAATACCCAAATAAATGTAATTTGAGACTTTTTATGAATTCCAATAATTTTATAGGTTAATATTACATATTAGTACTGATTTAATTAACTTTTCTCGAACTAATCTTTCTGTTATGATTTTCACAAAAAGAAATTACCAAATAGTGTCAAAATTGACATAAAATAGTTTTTAAAACAAATATTATATTATTAATTGTTATTTTATTCCTAAAAATCTAAGGTTCGGCCAAATGACTTATATAAGGTTATATATATTAATAATAAACAAATTGGGGTTCTTTTGGCTTGTTATAGTAAGTTTATTAACCTTATAGTGTAAGAAAACAAGAAGACACGGTAAAAGTTAAATTATCTAACTTAAAGTTAAATCTAAATGATAAGGTTAAAATAGAAACCTAAACTTGTCTAAATTATATTATATGAGAGTATTTAGACCCATCCTTACCTTATTTTCTAAATAAATCAATTTGGATCTATTAAAAACCAAATATGACTTTATAATAAAATAATATTTTTAGTTTTTCCAAAGGTGCCCCTCTCCTCCTTTATAAAAGGGCACCTCCTCCCTCTCTTCCTCACACCACTTTGAGCCTTCAAGCTCGGCCAACCCCTACCAAATTCTCTTCTCCACTTCCCTAGAAACATCCTATAGGTCCTGGTCTTCTTAAAAGACCAATTTGAGTTCCCTAAGAGGAGGTCTCAAAGAGGCGCTTCAAAGAAGAGGTAATGTCCGTTACCGATTCATTCAACTTTATTTCTTCTTCCACTACTTCTTATTTAGTTGTTTCATTATTAAGTAATAACATAAGTATCACTCATATACTAATATGTTATTATAATTATGAAACAACCCTATTTCACCATCTATCCATCCTACGGAAAACGAAATCACCGCGCGTGCGTACGTACGGAATACCGTCTCCATGCCATGGTGTAATCTATTTTCCACCACCACCTTATTTGGATGGGTATAATGGTGTAAATAATAACTATATATGATTATTGTAAAGTTATATTGATTCTTAAATAGTATACATACACTCCAATACAATTCCATGATCATGGGAATGATATCATCGCTCATGCGTACGTACGGAATACCGTCTCCACGATGTGATGCGACTTGTTCTACATGATTTTCATTGCATAATGATTACATAAATGAATTGAGTGAATAAATATTATATGTATTACACTAATAACATTCTGGAAATGAGGTATCTATAACCTAAAAAGAATAATAAGATTTTATTCGACAAAACACACATAAGAACAAAAAGCAATAAACACCCGAATAACAAGTAACATTGAAATATTACTAATAAGAAGCTACGAATATGACCATATATGATATCATAAAAATAAGTATGATTTTGTAATAAGTCAATGACATTATTTAAATCATTATATAGGAAGTTCGGACTCTTACGAAGCAAATTGGACCTAAGGTAAGGGAAAATATCACAATCTCATTTTTATTCGAGATTGTTTATACTTTGGTATTTACTGGGGTGTATTTTATCATCCAGATCCATGTTTCCTCAATATGTAATATTATTTCCATCCACCTACAATTTTTTAAATCCAATTTTACCCTTCGGTGAGTTTTTAGTAAAATATATGAAAGGAATCTTTTGTCGTTTTTCATACGAGGTACTTTTTGACTTTTCTGACAAAAGTACGAGAAGAATGTTTTTTAACTTATACGAAATGAATGTATTTTTAAAACATTATTTCCAAGAAGATTCCTTTACAAGTTTTCAAGTTTATTTTTAATAAAATTCTTTTAGTTTAAAATTGTATGACATGTTAAGAAAGGAAAAATGTTTTTGAAGTAGAAAAGATATTTTCCTCAAGAATGGAGTTCAAGTGTTTTATCAAAATTATTTTCCATATAAGATAATATAGGGTTCTGTTTCTATCCCTATTATTACATTGATTTGATTATGTTGTGATGGAATTATTTTTATGAATTCCTTTATCTTATATGAATTGTTTTATGATGTCACGATGTTTAAGAATCCCATTTTTATTACATGGGTTATGCAATGATGTATGATTTATGATTTTGTGGCACACATAATAATGGTATCATTATGAGATGGGTGTTATCTATATCTCCCTCCAATTCATTGTGTAATGATTTATATATCATGAGATAGACATGGCTGGAACGACAGGTTAATCCGGTTTAGTGAAATAGGACTGAAACGAGGAGTGAACTCGGTTCAAAAATGGACTTTGTCTGCTAAGATAGTCTTGGAAATGAGTCTTGAATACTAATAAATGATTCTCTATGATTATGTGTATATGACACAAAGTTTCATGTTTTAAGTTATGAATATTGGGATTACATTTCAATTCTATGATTTATCCCATGATATGAAATTATGATTACTTTTGCAGGTTAAGATTTCCAAAATGTTATGTTCTTATGAATATTATGTGATTGATTTTTCTTTTTTTTACCCTTAATGAGAATTTGATATCACCCTTTTGTATGTTTTATTTCCCCCATGTCAGGAAAAAGGTTATTAAGTAGGATATTCTAAAAGGGACTCTAGATATGATGAAATAAATGGGAGACAATGTATATGCTTTATGAACCAGTTGTTTATGTTTCCCAGTTTCTAAAGACACTATACCTATATGGTCCTTTCATGGTTTTGTTATATGTTGTAATAAGTGTGCTTAAATTCTGAAGTAATAACAATTTATGTAATGTATGGGTCGTTATAGTGTAGCTCTAGGAGTTGAGGGTGAATTTGGAGGACCTTTATGAGAAGGGAATTATTAGACCTAGCTTTCCCCCTATGCAGAACTAGTTTTTGTGTGTGAAAAAGGTGGATGGAAGATTGATTGTTTGTACTGATTATTATCGCTTGAACCAGGTGAAGATAAAGAACAATTACCCCTTTAAAAGTATTGATGACCTCTTTGATCAGTTGCGAGGTGCAAGTTGGTTCTCAAAGATTGATATGAGGTTTGGATACCACCAAATGAGGGTTTATAAGGTTGATATTATAAATATGTAATTTTGATGTTTCTATGGACACTATGATTTCCTATTGATTCCTTTAGTTTAAATTATCCCACCACTATGTTTATGGATTTTAAGAACTGGATGTTTCAACCATACTTGGACCAATATGTGGTTTTCATCGTTGATGAAAAACTCATTTACTCTACACTAGAAAAGGATCATGTAGAGAACTTGATCATGATCCTAGAATTACTTTTGTGAAAACATATTTATGGTAAGATCTGGAAGTTACAGATTTGGATCCAAGAGGTTCAATTTTTGGGGTATATCATTTCTGAGTATGTTTTAGCTATGGACCCTATGAAGATCGATGCAGTTATTTATTGGGATCCTCCCAAGAGCCTAATATCAGTGAATATATTTCTTAGTTGGGGGGGGGGGTAATATAAGAGATTTATGAAAGAATTGTTTAGAGTATAACCCACTTTGGGAAAACTAACATGTAAAGGGAATCCATTTACCTAGACCAATAAGTTTTAGGGAGCCTTCAAGTATTTTAGGATGAGGTTAACCAGTGTTCCTATGTTGAGGCTACTGAAGGAGGTCATGGAGAACATATCATTTTGTGAGGAATCTGGAGATGGGATTGGTTGAATGTTGATGAAAAAGTATAAAATGATCATATCTGGGTTGAGGTAGTTGGTACCTCATGAGAATAAATACATGAATCATGATATGGAGTTAGTAGATGTAGTCTTTGATCTGAAGATATGAAGGAATTATCTTCTTGGTGAGTGATTTTTTATTTAATCAAACAACTAGAGTCTTAGGTATATATTCACTCAAAGAGATATTAATCTGATATAGATGTTTTGGTTATAGTTTCCATAGGACTATGAATTTTAAATAATCTATACTCATAGAAAGGAAAATTTGTTGGAAGAATCCCTTAGTAGGAAGTCCCGTTCATGCCTGGTGAAGGAGGCATATGAGAAGTTAGCATCTTTAAATCTGACCCTGGTAGAGGAGAGGGGTAAAAATTATCTTCCATTAATATTTTTTACTCCTACACTTCTTTATCATGTGAAGTATCCTAATTTGGAATACAATAACTTTGAGGTTCTTCGTGACTAGACATCCTCAATGGATGCTCTTGATGGACTCTCTAAAAGAGGAGAGCATATCATCCTTTTCGAAGGAAAGATGGTGGTTCCAATCTTGATGTGAGAGGAGGTGATGAGGTAGTTTCATAATTCCCCTTGGATATAAATACCAGTGTGGAAAATATGTACAAGGACCTTTAATGGTAGTTTTGGTGGACTGGTATAAGGTGGAGAATCACCAAGTTCATCTCTTGGTGTCTCATATGTCAGTAGTTGAAGGTTGAGCATCAGGTTCTATCAGGTTTGATATAGAAACTTAATATCCTAAAGTGTAAATGGGATAACTTATCGATGGAATTTGTGACATGGATTCTGTGGACAATGTGAGGCCATGATTCCATTTGGGTGATAGTTGAATGACTTACCAAGTCAGATCACTTCTTTACTATTAGGGAGCAGAGTTCAGTGGATATTTTGGGGTAGTTTTATGTGTGAGAGATCATCGAAATCCATGGGGGTAACCTTGATGATTATATCTAACCATGATGTGTGATTTAAATCATAGTTGTGAAGAGGACAATATGAGGCATTTAGGACCCAGTTGAGGATGAGTATAGCATTTCAACCCTAGACAGATGGTAAGATCAATAAGAATATCCATATGTTGAAGGATATCCTGAGGAATTTCATGTTAGAATTCATCCAAAGTTGGAAGGATAGCTTTACATTGTTAAAGTTTTCTTATAATAATACATATCACTTTACTATCGACATGACACCTTTTGAGTCCCTGTACAGGAGACCCTACAAGTCACCCTTATAGTGGATTAAGATTGGTGATACATATATTGTTTGGCCAAAGATGGTATAGGCAATAATATAGAGGGTTTAGGTGATCCATGACCATATAAGGACATATCAGATATGATTTAAATCTTATGAGAATTAACATCATAGGCCTTTGACGTTTTAGCGGGGAGACCATGTTTTCCTGAGAGTCTCCCCATGATGAATATTGTGGAGGTTTTTCCAGGTAGGTAAGCTATCCCCAAGGTTTATTGGGCTGTTCAATATCCTAAGGAGGGTTGGTGAGGTTGTTTACATCATAGAATTACCCCCGTGGTTAGAGCAAGTTCATGACCTCTTCTACGTGTCATAGATAAGAAGATACATGCATGGTCCTATGCATGTTATTTACTAGGGAGAGTAGGAAATTGATGATGGCACCACCTTCATAGAGTACCCAGTGTATATTGAGTATCTACAGGAGAGGATCCTATGAGGATGGACCATTCCCTTGATTTGTGTATTATGGAATAACATGTACATGCAGAAGAGATCCTCAGAGTGAGAGAGCCAGATGTGGGTGTGGTATCCCCACCCTTTTGTTTAGCTTATGCTTTTCAGGGTGAAAATCCTTAAAGGAGGGTAGAATATAGTGGCTCAATTTTTCCCTTGTAAGACTTTGGAATATATTAAGGAATATTTTAGGATCCAGGCATTGAGACGACATGAGATTCCAAAACCCGGTGAGCCTAGGATTGATATTATAAAAATATTAAATATATTAATACTACACAAGCTTATTTTCTATAAAAAGTGAAATAAATACTGAGTGGATCATTGAATTGGAAATATAAGACCATGGTTGAGTTTGGAATATTAGGTTTACCCTAGTAACTACCCAAGGTTGGTTTTCATTGGATATTAGGTTGAGGAAGTCATTGGAAGTGCATTTAATTAAAATAATAATTAAATTTATTTATTTTATTTTAAATTCCCATGAACTAAAATCCTATATAAAATTATTTCTATAGTAATTCTCTAGTGTTACCCATATAACCTTGGTAGTTTTTAGAGGATCCGATGATATTCTTCATTTGAGGATCGAGATCAGATGACAAACAAAAATTAGATCGTGGTGGATTGAAAGGAAGTGAACGTAGTGGAAATTATCCTTCACTAGAGAATGTTTTCTTCAAAAAAAATAAATCCCAATAAAGGTAGGAATCTTTAATTATGGATTTCTCCCTTTTGATTAAAATATTAAGAATGGATATTTTATTTGTTTTTATTCCATGATTGCATGTTATTCGCATGATCCCCATAGATAAATTAAATTTTTTAATTAAATTTATTCTTATTTTTCCATGATCTCACCCTAGATATATTTTTTATATGATCATTGGTAGAGATCTCTTGGAAAATGATGGTCACACCATCATTCTTTTGATTTTCCCCCACCCGTTCACCACATTCTTCTTATTTGTACCATGGGGTCATGATTCAACATTACTAGGGTGGGTTTGAGTGCGATCGAACCTATGAATTCATGGTGGTTATGTTAATGATGAAAAAAAGTGTGATTTTTTGGATGGATCAGGATAGATATCAAGTGATATTTCATGGATATATGATCCAAGAGTGGGAATGGGTGATAGAAAATGCATGAGATGTATGGGTGATTAGAATTTGATTTCCAGCCACTGGAGTGTCGGAATATTTAGATAGAGGCTTTTCCCTTCATTTTTGGGTGGTCAAAGGGTGAAAAAAGAGGTAGAAAGAATAGATCTATAAAATTGTTGAATATTTTGGAGTTTCTATGAAAAACCTAAATACACTCCTTGTTGTTTGAAAGAACACACACTGTGTACCTCCTTTTCCACAATAGCTAGGGTTTCAGGAAGAGTTAAGGATCACAATCCATGTTTCTAGATCCATATTACATGTGACCCTCCCCATGTGGAAAATAATCATACCAGCTAGCATATTCCCAGGACCCCATGTGGCATGACATTCCATGTAATATGGGAGTACACGAGAATGAGCTGATACATGGGAACAAACCGACATACACGAGCATGAACAGGAGCATATAGGAACACCCCGAGTGGCTGAGACACACCATGTATAACCCATACACACCATGTAATATGAAATGGATTTTAGTCCATGTCTAGAGGAGAACACAGATAGGATATGAGGCAGTTCCACATTCTATGTGGATCCCTTACACAGTGTGTACTTACCTCCAGAACATTTTCATCTCATATATCCTTCATTTGGACTTAAATTTTGGCCGACAAGTATCCTATCCTAATTTTTTTCATATATAAAGTGATGGTGGAATTTATTGTGGAATATGTGATATGATGAGAGGTGTTCAAGGTGTGATTATTCTTTAGGTTATTCTTTATGATGTAAGTGATTAGTAAAGGATCATCAGATAGATTCCAGAGTCAGTTCTCCCCTATCACACTTGGGCATAGGTTCTATATACTGTCAGAGATATTTTGGGGTCATTACTCCCCTCTTGTACTAGGGAGTAGGTTCTCCATAATATTTATATAGATAGAGATAGTACCCCCTACACTAGGCCTGATTTTTCCATATATAGATCAGTACCCCCCATCTTCAAGTCTAGTAGGGTGTGTGTCCTCCATGAGAGTTGTGGTTCCCTTGGATATGGAGGGAAGTAACAAGGATTTCCCCCTACCCACATATTTTGGTGAGGTTACATGGAATTCATGGTTCATAGTTTTGTCTCCCTTAGGTCGCAGAGTGTAGTAGCGAGGTGCTAGACCCTCCACATAGAATATTTTATGGTTGTACATGATGTTGGACATCAGAGATGGTCCTTTAGATATTTAAGATAACTCATCATTCTTAGATAGGTTGTGGAGATAGTGATCCCCTTTATCTCTCTTTTGGAATTCTTGTTGATCATATCTGGGTATTTATGGTTACTGTCTCAGTTTATGATTGACATGATTTTTTTGGGTTGAGATGACTATTATTATATCTCTATATCTGTCCCTCTTCAATTTTCAAATCATCCTATTGGGTATGTATATACTCACCCTTGCATGGGATTTTACCGCTTGTGTCATGTCTTATGAAGATGAAGTATATATCGACAATGAATTTGGTAGAGTATAGTGATATCTAGGTGCATTGACTATGTATGGTGGTCGGGGCTTGGATATTAGGAGATAAGCTCTTTCATATTTATTCTTTTTATAGTTTTGTCAGGTTGTGACCTCTTTTCTATTTGGGAATGTATTTTACCCCATTTTGGTTTTGATTATACTTTCATACTGTGATGTATTCCCTATATGTTATTTCATGCATGGGTTTTACTCTATATGTTACTATATTTTATATTCCTCTACACTATTTCATGGAGATGGATGGGTGTTTCCATACATATAAATTAGAAAAATTCCTCCCATTTTATATTATTCCTTCTCAGTGATTATCTTTATCCCCTGAGCTATTTGAGGTGGGCTAGGGGTTGTGGCGGCCTGGTGTTCCATTGGCTAGGTGAGACCCGATGGGTTGGGTCGTTACATGTGTGTTCTTGTGTGGTGGTTATATGGTTTGTTACATTATTGGTGGTAGTAGTTGTGGCAGTTTATGTGTGGTATGGTGGTGGTGATGTGGTGTGCACTGGTGTAGTTTATGTGAACCCATAGGTTGGGTATTTTTTTCTATCTATATATCATGTATTTTATGTTATTTCTATATGCACCCCACCCAATTTGGATAACCTCACTAATGCTCATAAGTTATGGGTTCTATGTATTTTCCTCAATATCCAGGATGGTGGTGACTACCCCCTATTACCCTCTCTTCCTTCAGTAGTGATGTCCCAAGTGTCTTTATATTATGTGTGTTGTGATGGCCCATGTGTTTTTGGGAAAGTTGGGATGTGATAAGGCTATTATGAAATATGGTACATGATGGGGGTTATGCATGGTAGGGGGAGGGAATGAGGTTGATTTCCTTCACATTCGTGATAACCTAATTCCATGGTTATATAATGGGATGTGATGGCTCATGTGTGTTTGGGTGAGATGTAGTGTGTTGATTCCTGATGCTAGTACAAGATGTTAAACCTTGTGAGGGTGGAGTATGTAGGGATGCATCCTGAAGAAAATCATAGAAGGACCAAGTTTCTTTAGGTGAGATGTGATATAATGTGGTTATTATGTGACATGTATGAAAGGGATGGGAGAAAAATATGTTTGATGATGGGGTGTGAGGAAAAAAATCAATGGGGTAAGTGATAGGAGGGTGCCTTGATTTTTTATGATCTTGATGCTCTATTACTACATTGGATTCATGATTTGGTGAGTGATCCATAGTTAGACCATTATTGGTAAGTTGGATTATTTAGGTGCTTATTGATCCTATTGTTTATTCACTGGCGCATTAGTATACTCTTTTCACACGTTCACTTGAGACCTTGGTTATGTCCCTACTAAGTGTACTTGTATGATCACCCTAGATATATAAACTAGTTTTATGGTTTTAGGAGGACTTTCAAGACTAATCTAGATATTTCTAGCTTGGGGTTTGAGATGTTGTTGAGTTATTGTCATAGATTTGTATTTTGGTACATTGGAGACTTTTATTTATATTGGTTTATATTTTTTCATACATCTAGGATGGTTTTTGGTTTACATTTATATATTTGGGATGGATTTTCTTGGTGGTTACTTAACCTATCTTTGGATCCTATAGTTTATAGAGGGTAATGTCTCCCATATGTGAGATTTTTATACTCTTGGTTCTTGTCCCCATCCTAAGGACTACTGGAGGTGGGACTTAGGGATCATTATCTCTCTTCCTTCATTGGAAACCCCAGAGGGGTATCTTTAGAGGGAGGGGGTCATGATAGAGTGGTATCAGAGGTTTTTGTTGATAGATAGGATGGATTTGTAGTTAGGTACTATGAGGTTTTCATGGTTTGGTTGGTAAATAGTTATAGTTGATCTTGGCACAAGACATAGGCCACGAATTATGGCTAGGAAATGAGATTTTAGGTCCCCCATGATCCAATTCATAGACTTTGATCTTACTGAATGACCAATTGGGGTGGACCTATTTATAGGGTAGATACCTAGGAGGGTTAGATGCATCATGATTGATTTTATTTGTTTCTGAATTAGGTAATTGTGGGATATTAACATTAATAAATTTATATTATTTGATAAAATTCCATGTTATTTGGATTACAATGTTCTTATTTATTTTCAAGAATGAATCCTGGGTATCATCTATAAATAGCTTAAAAAGTTTAGGTTCAACAATATAATATGTTTAATCAACATAGGGTTGAACTAAATAAGGAGGAAGAGGTTTGGAAGTAGGATTTGAGTTCTTTTCAAGAGTAGAGTTTGGGAAATTATTTGGGGAGCATATTATATATAGAGATGGAGCACTAGCCGGAGGATCTCAAGATCACTTTGGTATGATCTATGTATGAGTTGAATTTGGGGTACAATTGGTAGTTAATAAGTTTCAAGGAGTTTCATTTCAATGTTGGACACTATTTCTTGATGACCATAAGGAGGCATACGTGTTGTGGAAGAAATTTTAGGAGTTCTATTTGGAGTTATTATCATTAATGATGAGGGAATGCAAGAGGAAGGAGATTCCCCCCCCCTCAGTATGGGATCTTGAGTGTGCGGGTTTTTAAGATCAGGTTTAAGGACCTCCTACACTTTTCTCTAGATATTTTTCCATATTATAAGTCCAAAGTGAGGCATATAGAGGAGGATTTGTACCCAGTGATAAGGTATGCAATCATTCCATCTATGATCTCTATATATATAGAGGTTTATAAGAATGTAGAGGTAATTAAGTATATGTTTTCTCTAAAATGTGAACCTTGAGAGCGTGACCATTACAGAATCTCAAGGAGTAGAGTTTCAGAAAGTTGAATGTGGGTGTTTAGGCAATTAGGGTTCTGGCTAGTGGGGAACATACCATGGTAGACCACTTTCCATCCTTCTAGGGTAGATATCTTTTTATCAACTAGAAGAGCCCTTTTATTTTCATTCTATGTCTATGGGGGACATGATCATCACCAGTATTAGTTTCCAACCACTTTGGGAGGCCAGTACTAGGTGGGTGTTCATGCCCTTTTTCGACAACAACAACAGTTTCAGTAGGAGGGACCACAGACACTTGTTCAACAGTTGAGAGTAGGTGAAGTTGGTAGAGGGTAACCTCATGATAGACCCTATCTATAGGGAAATAGAATATATCATGACCATGGAGGATGGAAGTAGAGAGGAATAGGATATGTGCATGGTTAGATTCACGTGTTAGAGGTAGCTGCACCAGCAAAGCTGGGGTAGTTCAAGGCATGATCAATTTATCATATAATATTGTTTGTGATTTATTTAATTCAAGATCCTCATAATAATTTTTCTCTCCTTCGTTATTCTATGCCTTGGGAATGGATGTGGAGAAACTTCTAGTACCCCTAGCATTATCTACATTGATTGTAGGTCAAGATGCTTTGTTTGATGTGTTCTAGGGTGTATACTGGCGGTGGGGGAGCACCAGTAAGTGGGAGGATTTTATTATTGTTATAGGTATATCCATAAAATGTTATCCTAAAAATGTATTGGACAATTTCCATGCATGAAATAATTAACTGCTTCTATAGTAATGTTTAATTCTCTGATTTGGAGGGCCAGTGAGTGGAGTTCATTCGAGAGAGAGGTAATTTGATGGGTGGTAGGAAAGTAGAGCCTCTATTGTATCAGTTGTTGAAGCTATTAGTAGAATATCAGGTATATATTCTTCCTTGGTCTATGTAGGAGTCCCTAACTATTTTATCAAATGTGTTTATGGAGATACCCCCTCAATGCAATATCAACTTTGGGATAGAGTTGCAGCTGAAAATGTCTCTGATTTTGATAGATACCTATCGAATGGAACTAATAGAGCTATGATATTTGATGTTGGAGGTGGATGATTTGATTTAGATAGGTTTTATCCAACCTAGTGTGTCTCCTTGAGATGCTGCGGTGTTGTTCACCAAGAGGGAATATTGTGGTATGAGGTTGTGTGTGGAATACCAGAGGTTAAATCAGGTAATGCTCAAGAAACATTACCCTCTTTCAAGAATTGATGATATGTTTGGGTAGTTGAGGGGTGATAATTATTTTTTTAGATTGATCTCTAGTCTAGATATCACCATTAGAGGGTAAAGGATGAGGATACCCCAAAGTCTGCCTCTAGGTGCTGGTATTGGCACTTTGATTTTTTAGTCATGTCATTTGATGTTACAAATGCACCAGTTATGTTTATAGGGATTATAAACTCCATGTTTTTTAAGTCCTATATTGGTTCATCATTATATTAATCAATGATATATTGATATACTCAAGGTTATAGGGGGAGGATGCCGAGCATATCAAAGCTGTATTGAAGGTCCTTCAACACCAACGACTCTATTGAGGGTTTTCCAAGTGAAAGTTATGGATGCAAGAGGTACATTTCCTTAGGCATTTAGTGTGTTAGTACAGTGTGTAAGTATACCTATCTAAGGATGATGCAGTTTTTTCTTGGGAATCACCTAGGAACATGGTATAGGTTTGTAGTTTTCTTTGTCTCATAGGTTATTATTGGAGGTTTGTGCCTAATTTATCTCGATCTGTGACCCAACTAACCATGTTTACCTAGAAGGACTAGTATTTTTTGACTGATAAATGTTAGAAAATGCTTGGTTATTTGAAAGGAAATTTGTTTAGTTCTCTAGTGTTTCAGTTTCCTGAGGAGGGTGTGTTTTTTGAGCTTTTTTATGACACATATCATCAGGGTTTGGTATGTATATTGATGCACCATAAAAAAGTGATCTATTATAGGTCTAGTAATTTAAATAACCACAAGGATAACTATACCACCCATGATTTGGAGCTATTAGTAGTTGTGTTTTCATTAAAGTTGTGGTGGAATTACCTCATTAGTGAGAACTTTGTGGTTTTCATGGACTACAAGATCCTAAAATATGTTTTCTCTCATTGAGAGCTGTATATACGCTAGTAGTGGTGGATGAAGTTTCTTCAAGATTATGATTTTAAGATATCTTAAACTCTGAGAAAGTGGAATTTTATTTCTAATTCCTTTAGTTAAATGTTACAAGGTGATGTGGTTCAAGAGTCTACCGATGATTGGAAAGGGTTGTGAGAGATTACAGTGATGCGTCTTGACGTGGGGAAAAGAAGTGGACGGGTTTGTCTTTGTTAGATGACTATTTACTTTTTATTGATGGGTTATGTGGAAGAGTTTTAGTGTGGATACATAGAGGTAGAGGTTATTCATGACCATGTTTTCTATAGTGATTACCTTGAAGGATATTTAGAGGATAGTCAGAACTGGGTGTTGTTTCAAGGTAGGTTATTTTTTCCATAGAAAATATACAAGAGAGTTTTCTATGAGTTTCATAGACCACATTTAATGGTACATCCTAGTATGAAAAAGATGTATGATGTCTTTAGGAGACATCTTTATTGGATAGGGATGGAATTATCAATGGTAGAGTTTGTGGAAAGGTGTTTGGATTTTTAGTAGGTGAAAGAAAAGCAGTGTGTTTTTAAAGTTTTATTACAGTCCTTAGATGTTCCCGAGTGAAAATGGGATGAAATATTGATGGATTTTATCACCAGGTTACCCCAAAATCAGGGAGGATGTGATTCAATTTGAGTGATTGTAGAATGGATGAATCAAATCATTTTTTGGTGATCTATGAGTTGTGAACCATAGATGATTTGGCAAGGCATTATGTGGGTGTTGTGGTTATGCTTCATGTGGTACTGAGGAATACCATATCTTACTAGGATCCTTGATTTAACTTGGGGTTTTTAGGGTATTATATAATTATTTTGGCTCCCAGTGTTTCCTTAGAACTACTTTCCATCCTCAGACAGATGGGTAGATGGAGTAGACCATACAAACACCAGAGGTTGTGTTGTAAGAATATATCCTAGAATTTGATGAATTGTGGGTAAGGAACCTACCTTTGGTAAAGTTTACATACAAATGAAAATTACTAATCTATTGGCATGTATCTATTTTAGGTACTATATGGATCTCTATTTCATTCTCCATTGTGTTGGAATAAGGTTGGAGAAACCACAGTTCTTAGTCCTTATGTGGTGCAGAGTATGATCAAGAAGGTCCAATTGGTTCGAGAGAGGGTGTGGGAAGCACATGACTTTCAGATGGCCTATGATGATCATAGGAATAGGCCCTTGGAGTTTTAATTGGGATATATAGTGTTCTTGAGAGCCTCCCTATGATGTGGGTAGTAGAGGTTTAGTATGGGGAGTTAGCTTTCTCTCTATTTTATTGGGCCCTTTGAGGAATTGGCATGCGTTGGTGTATTGGTTGGAATTTTTTTCATGGATGAGAAGGATCCATGATGTATTTTATATGTCCCATCTTTATTGGTATATTCATGATGACTCCCACATCATTGACTAGGGAGAATTGGGTATCTATAAAGATTTTATATTAATGAAGCATCCAATAGAGATATAGGATAATCAAGAGTGATTTCTTTTTGGATGAACCCTTTCCTTGGTTTGAGTGTTGTGGAGGAAATGTAGCCTAAAATATAGTACTTGGGAGAAAGAGACACAAATGAGTTCCCTTTACCCAGAGTTTCTTTGAGTTTTTTCACTACTCTGTTTTTTTGGATGATGTAATGTTTGGATCTTTATATTATATGGGATGTGTTATTTCCTTATTTTTGTGATGTTTGGAAAATATTATGACATATGAAAATGTGAAACCTAATTTCTAATCATGATGTGTTATATATTTACATGATTAAAACTATAGGAGCGAGTCAGTTCCACACAAAGTAGATAATATATTGACATAGAAGATAAAATTTCTTGATTTATATGCTTGGAATAGTGTTGTATGTTGGTTTTTGTAGTGGTTTATTTGGGATGCATGGAGGTCAAGATAGTTATGCAGTTAGTTTTGTGGAAAATGATGTAGTTTTTGCTGGTATCAGATATGTGGTGTTGTGTATGGTGATATGTAGTGATATAGTCGTGTAAGATTTTTTTGTGGGTACCTCAGTTGGGTGTTTTTGGATGATGGTAGCATTGACCCGTAATGAGAACCTCGAGAGGTATATCACAAGGTTATTGTTTAGAACCCTTTCTTTTATTTAGGTTTTGTTTTGATTCTCAAGGATGATAATCATTTGAGAGGTATCTAATGTATCAGTCCATGCCTTCTTGGACTATTAATTTTCTAGTTTGAGAATTATAGACATTTCATAGGAGGATCAAGGAGGTTCCTTAGGGGTTGGAGTTGTAGCAGAACTGTAGTAGGCATTTTACACTATAAAATAGGCGTTTACGATGTGAATGTGTGGTTGAAAAATTGTGTGGATGAATGATTTATGTATTGTGTTCGGTGGATGAGTATCCATGAAATGAGTTTACACCATTAAAGTAGAATTTATTATGCAAGTAAATTCTAGTCAAGGTTCCTTGATAATTGGTGGAACTTACAAAGTTTTAGGGTTTACACTATAAAATGTTTTTATGGTATAATTTTTGCAAAGCCCATGGGTTTTATACTGTAAATTTAGAATTTACACCATAAATATGGTGGATCCTAGTTTGTTTATAAGTTTTATTTATACTGATTCTCTTATTATTTAGTCATATTATTTATCATTTTGTGGATAACCCTATATGTCAAAGTTTGATCTTCTATATTTCCTCCCAAATGTTTTGATCATCATTTCGAGTATAATTCATAGTGAGTTTTTACACAATCTCCATCATCTTCTATCCATTATTCTTCTAGGGGATTCACTATGGTGATGTTTCTTTGGTTTGGAAAGATTTTGGGTTACATTTTTATGATACTTTGATGTGGTATAGGTTGATCCGTGGTTTCCTTTGTGAGGTTATGGTTTCTAGGATGATTCTTCTTCTCCCCATGGTGGATAGTGAGATCATAAATCTCTCTTTGAGGTAAGGGATCCTCAATATATCCATTTTTACATGATTTTTATGGTGATTTCATGGTTTTTATTTCATTTGGGTGGATATTAAGGTTTGACATAATAAAATAATAAATTGTAATAAATAAAATTGATAGGGATGGGGAGTTATCACATGTTTTGGATTATTTGATATTGTTTTTGATGTGTTTATGCCTAATATTTCCAATAATGAAAATAAAATCTATTGGGAGCCTTGTTTGAACTATAGATGATATGTGTTGATACCCTTGATATGTTTTTGTTTTATCAGACACTAAATAATAGGATAAAGAATGTATATATAGCTATATAATTGGATGCCCATGAAAATATGATTTTTGTGATAATACCCATGCTCATAAAGAACTAATTTGATGAAATAACTTGAATGAATTATGGAATCTAGAATGTATTTATATTGTGTATAGTTGTTTTTTTATTTTTCCTTGTGTGTTATAGGCTTTTGTGAGGTAGTGGAGGTGATCAACTAGGCTGTGTGATATGTACGGGTTGTGATGCGGTGGTTGGTTGGCATGGATGCGATGTGGGTAGTTGTGTGGGGGTGATGATGTGAGGTGGTGTTTTATGGTGTGGTGGTATGTAATGAGGTTATAGTACATGATGCGATGTGAAGTAGTTGTGTTTTTTAGATGTTATGATGAGTAGTTGTTGCGATGCGTGGTAGTTGTGGTGTGCAGTGGTTTTGATGTAAAGTAGTTGTGGTGTGTGGTGTTTGTGGCTGTACGACGATTTTGATTTATAGTTGTTATGATGAGATGGTTTTCCTGGCATGGAATGATGATGATGGTTGATGTGAGTTAGGATAACTGCAAAGCGACATGTTTGTGTTATTTTCCCAGTTATCCATGGAATAACTTGCAATGTGGTAAATGAACATGAACATGCTGAAAATTGATATGTGGAAATGACATAAATGAATTTAATAAATAAATTGGTTATGTAATTGTGAATGAATTGGATTATAAATTAAAGTTAGTGAAAATTTTTAGATCTTAAAAGTGGTGAAACTTTTAATTGAAAATAGATATATGTGGCTTTGTATGGTGGTTGTGTGTTTTGTTGCATTAGTGGTGGTAGTGGTTGTGACGGTTGATGTGTGGTATGGTGGTGGTGATGTGGTGTGAACTAGTGCAGTTGATATGAACCCATATATTGGGTATTTTGTGCTATCTATATATCATGTATTTTATGTTATTTCTATATGTGTCCACCTGAGTTGGATAACATTACCAACACTTAGAGGTTCTGGGTTTTGGGTGTTTTCACCAATATATATGATGGTAGTGATATAAGTGGATGGCTACGCAACCCTTCTTTTAGCAGTGATAGACCAGGTGTCTTTAGGTGAGGTGTGTTGTGATGGATTAGTTGTTTTCAGGTGATATGTGATGTGATGAGTAAAGTGACCTAGGCTTAACATACATGGATATTACATTATTTTATATGAATATTCAGAACATTACAAAAATACATGCCCAAGGACCGTAATAGTTTAGTGTCTTTGGAAACTTGGAACCAAATATTCTAACTCAGTGAAAGATCTTCACTGTTTCCCACAAAGATATCCCCCTTTAGTACTCCTACTTAATATCGTTCTTCATAACATGGGAAAGGAAACATAAGGAATGAGTGAGCTTAGATGATTAGTAAGGGTAAACAAAGGAAATACATAAGTATAACATGATCATAAGTGTTTTAGAACATGAGAATGACATTCGAAGACCATACTCTGCATATCAAAGATCATATACATGAGTCATGGAATAAATATTTTCAATTAATAAGACATGAATCAAAATGGAATCAAGAGCACAATCCATAATACTATCACATAGGAATAAAAGATAGATTTTTTGGCAGACACAAAAGTATATAAAATGATTTCCATAGTAGTAAATGAATTGCTTCCAAGACCATATTAATAGTATTATTTCACTATTCATACCATCTTGGTAGTCATGGTTCACTCCCATGACCATCATAGTAGTCAAAGTTCACTTCCAAGACCATATTAGCGGTCAGAGTCCTTTACCAAACTAATTTCACTCCTCGTTCCATCCATTCCTATCTCATGAGATATAAATATTTACCCAATTAATTGGAATTAAATATATGTCCCACCCATATCATAATGAAATCATACATGAATGTTCCAAAATATCAAAAACAATCATATCATAACTCATAAAATGAAATAGGTATAATAAATATGTCATCATATCATAACCTATGGAAAATAGACATGTTTCATATTCATTTTATCAAATAATAACTCATGAGAAGAAGCGGGTTTCATAAGAATATAACTCATTAAATATAAATGAGTTTTATAAAGATATAACACATGAAATAGAAATGTGTTTCATAAAAATCATGCCATAAAAACATAAACCATTCAGAGAAAGAATATGAATGGAACCCTTGGATCATATCCCCATAAATTTCATGAGTAACACCAACATATTTTATTTAGATGGAAAATAATTTTGAAATATATTTTAAAAACATTTCTTGAGGAAAATACCTTTTCTTCTTTGAAAAATTCTTTTTAAACATAAATCATTTTTAAAACCATTTTCTTTTTAAATAAATGTGAAAAATTATTAAGGGTTCTATAAAACATTTTGAAAATATTTTAATTTGAAAATTTATAAATTATGATTGAAAATATTTTTGAAAACCTCTTTCTTTGAAAACTTATAAAGAATTATTGATTTTTTTTTGAAATAATTTTTATTTGAAAATAATTTTATAAATTACAAATAATGTTTGAAAATATTTTGAAAACCTTTATCTTTGAAAATAACCTTTTGAAAACATATAAAGTAAGCTTTAAAAATCATTTGAAACAATTTTTAAACATAATTTTTTTTGAAAACCTTTTTCTTTGAAAGCAATTTAAAATAAAAAAATTTCCAGAATATTAGGAAATAATTTTCTTTAAAGATAACCCTGTAAACTTATAAAGTAAGATTCAAGGAAATTATGGTCATAATGGTGTGTAAGTTTATATATACTGAACATTCCTTTTTCACCTTAAAAAGTTTAAAAAAGTACCTTGAACGGAAAATGAAAAGAAGATTAATTTTAAAAATATTTGTTAAAAAGGTAAAATATGGGTAAAAAGGTTCTTTAAAAATCATAGTATAATAGTCAGTAATTTTTGAAAACATTTTTATAAAACATTGTTTTGAAAGAACACAAATTTCTAACTGAAAGGAGAAACAAAGTTGGATTTTCATAAAAACATTTTATTAATTATCTTAAGTACCAAAGAGTGGGAAAATGGTTCCAATACATGAAGATTTCATGAAAAACAATAGGGTATTAAAATTCATGAGTTTTATTTAGATATGGATCATAATATTTCATCAATATAAGAATAATTATAAACAATCCTGATAAATAATGATATTTTTTCAATAAACTCTTACCATTTGGTAACATCGAATCATACTCCAAATGTAAGAAAATGAAATTAAATGAAGCTTATAATATAATAAAAATAAATATGTTCATGGTATAACATGTAAAATATCATTATATACAACTCATAAAAGAATATAGGTGCATAACAAAACATGTGCCTCTAAGAAGGAAAATTGAGGAAAAACTACCCTACAGATTCGGTAAAATTTGAACCGTAAAACCCCATAAAATAGAGGTCATAAAATGGATTTTAAAATAACTATAAATTTAAGTATAAGAATCAAATAATACATCCATGGAAATTATACACACAACATATAATAAAATATTATGTGAACATGACTTGCATCTTATGGAAAATAAAAGTGAGACGAGAAAACCCTTACCTTAAGTTTTGACTTTCTTCATTCACCTTAAAATATCTTGTATAACATCTATAAGTTTATTATTAATATATCAAAAAAATATATTATTATATATAATACCATATATTATTTTGTTATGGATTTATATTACCAATTTATTAAGAATTCTAGGTTAATGTTACGTTCTGGGTATTATCTACTTTGTTTTTTGTATATGTTTTGGCTTGTTATTCTTAATCCACTTACATAGATCATGATTTAATTATTTAAAGAATATAAATAATGATATAAGTATCATATATATTAAGTATATATGTATTTATAATAATATAAAAAATATATAAATATGAAATGGAGTACACTGTTCATGGAGATGGTAGGCCGTACGTATGCATGAATGTTGTTTCCGTTTAATTATATTTTTGAAAGAAAGAAAGTAAATGACATATATGTATATATATATATATATTATAATTTAAATATAATTATTATTTCATATATATCATATAATTTTACTAAACACATCTTTAATACATTCCATGTAAAGTGTGAACGGATCACATTGCTTTGAAAAGGCGGTAATCCACACGTCCATAAACGAAGTTATCATATTTACAAAAAATAAAAAACACTAAGGTATGTTTTATATAGTAATTAAGTAATATTAAATAAATAATATATATAATATATATAATATAAAAATACAGTTTCCCTCATAATTACCAACCATGAGAGGTGGTAAAGGAAAAACAAACAACATTGTTTCGTGATGCGGTAGTTTTCCGTACATAAGAAATATAAATTTGTTACCCATTAGATGGAAGTGTGTATAAGTGTAGGTTAAAAACTTATAATAAAAAAATTTAATAATATTTATGATATTTAGGGTTTTATATAATTATATAATAATAATATTTAATGGGGTGTAGAATGAAAATAAAACAAAGGATCTTGAGGAAGGATATTACATCTTCTTTGGGTAACTCCTATTGGTTTGCACAAAAAGACTTCCTTGGATAGATTTATTCCCAAAAGGATGATTCTAGGATTAATGGAGGGATTTTTGGAGATTATTAGAGAAAATTCTGGGTGAAAAAATGGCTTGATAGTTGTGAATAAGTGGTAGGGGTGGGTTCTTTTTTATATTGGAGGAGGAGTGACATTCTTGTAAATTTTTGAAAAGGGAGTTCCACCAACGTGTTTACCATGTATAGTGGATCCAATAATGGTAAAAATTATAGAAAATGTAGTATAGACTCGAAATATGAACATAAAATGGTTTGTGTACTAGTTTATAGGTTATTTTGGGCCTTAAGTTTAAGGTTTAGTCATTTTAAGCTAATTTTTCTCTTAATCATTGTAATTAATTTTAATCATTTTCACTTATATTTTTGGTAAAAAATAAGTTGAACTTATTATACATTATTAATTTTTATTATTAAAAATATGGAATCCATTTTTCTAAATTACAATCACAAAATTGGTAGAAATTAATTTAAAATTAATTACACCGACGAGATGACAAATCGGTTTTTTAATGTAAAAATGTTCAAAAGTTTTCTAAATATTTATATCCAATTTCAATTTGAAATTGATTACAATTACCTAAAATGGATTAATTGAAGTAAAATTTGTCTAATTAAAATTTAAAACCAAACTAAAATATAATTTAACTATATAAATACGTTATACAAAAAAGTAGTTTTGAATTAAAATTCAGTGTTTTCATTATTCATCAAAAAATGAAACTTCTCAAAAAAATACCAAAAATTCACCCAAAGTAAATTTTGATATTAAAATTATAAAAATTATTATTTTTAAAAATAACTCTTTAAAATTTTAAAAAATCATATTTAAAACGATTTTAACATTAAAAGGTGGTAAAATTACATTTTAGAAAAATACATCTTTTTATTTATAAAATTGGATATATTCTTATCTTATACCTATCAAATATATTAGATGATTATAAAAAATATTTATTTAATATAAAATATATAAATTTAATTTTAATAATTAATCACAATTTGTTTTTTTAATTTATTAAGATAAAATTGTGTTTGTACATATAAAAATAGTTTTCTTAGAAAAGTAATTTCTTTATTTTCAAATAGTTATTTCATTCACTTATAATAATTTATAACAAAAGGATTCATTTTATATACATGTATAAACAATATTTTTAAAATTTAGTGAATATTATTCATGTCTTTCATTCCAATATCTAGGTGGTATCTATAATAATATTATAATAATAATTTTAATAATATATTATAGTTTGATAAAACTCAGAATTGTGTGTTATGAAATATATCAAAGGGAATCAGTATTGTGTATAATAAAATAAAAAATAGTGTTTCATGTACCAAAATATAATCTAAGTGTTTTTTGTGGTGCAATATTAACTTGGTGTTATGTACTATGCAAGCCAGACTTAGTGTGTTTATATAAAAAAAGCTATATTTAGTGTTGCTTGAAATGAAAAATATCAAAAAGTTTAAATTAATTTGAAAAAAATAATTCAAAAAAAATTGAGGTGTTACATTATACCCCACTTAAAATGAATTTATACCTCGAAATTCATTTGGGTTATCAAAGGTTTAATACTTGAAAGTCCCATTAATAAAAACCCACATTGTAAAAATGAATACTAAAACTTCCTTTAAAAAAAGGAATGTTGGAAATATAACGATTAACCAAAGTAACACATAAATAGGTTTCCACATAGAAGAACATAGGTAGGAAGTGAAAACATGGATGTGGAACAATAGAATAAATAATCATAGAGATTGATAAAGATCAGTAATCATAAGAAAATAGGTGATCTAGAGAAAGTTAACAATCACAAAACCCTAAACTAAATAAGCGTTAAAGAGGTCATTAATATCATACAAAATGGTGATAACAAGACAAAATTTTATTTCAATATCCTTTTCATAAAGCTGAATAATTTTCATGAGAAGATATAATTACTTGATTTCAGCATAATCTCACTCTTTGTTATGCCCTGATCAATTTCCACTTCATCTCTTATTCCAAGTAATAAAGGTGAATTTTTCCTTCCTGAGGTACTATCAAATCATTAGGTAGAATGATAAATTATTCCATATGTCTTTAGTTAATATCATGGAAAAAAGTTAGAAAACTTTATACAATATGAATAAATCATCAATGATAGCATAGACCACAAATCCTTATTGAAAACATGCATGTTTACTTATTCCAAATTTTATTAGATATATTTCTTAAATCCAAAAAAGTTTTGTGAACTTCATCAATGATAGCATAAACCACTTGTAAAAAATTCCTTAATTAGTTCCAAGGTAATTAGTACCATCCAATTTACTTATTCATATCCAAAATATCTTTATCTAAAAAAAATTATCTTGACATAAGGATTATATTAAGGGTTATATTTCCCTTAATAATTTGTTTTCCATGAACATCACCTTTCCATTAAATCACTTTTCTAGTCCATCAAAACCATTCACTATATTCCTGTAAATCCTGAGCAAAAAAACACAAATTTAAAAATACTTATATATTTCACCATTCATATAACATAATTCTTGAATACAAATGCATAAAAACTTTTATTATTCCACTTCATCTTTAAGACATAAGAAGGATACCTCATACTCTTACTTAATACCTCTTTCATTTCACATTTCATATATAATCTCATGATAACCAGCAATATAACCATTATTCATACCACCTTGCTGATTCTCTTCATGAGATTTCCACTCAGGACATCAATTTTCATAATGACCATTCATTCCACACTTACAAAATTTAACCTTTGATGTTATCTTTGGGAGCCCAATATTTCTATATATTGTGTTAACCGAACTCTTCATTTTTTCCTTTGTAGTTACTTACTTTGTGCCCTTCTTTTCTATAGTAAAAAAATCTCCCTTTTACTTTGATACATTCACTTGGGTATTTCTTCCCACATTATTGACATGTAGGAAACCTAATATTATTTCCTCAGGGGTCTCTATTACCAGAATTATCAAAAAATTATTTCCCTGTCTTCTTTGGTGAGTTTGAGATTTGGTTCAGGTATATGTTGCCATGTTTCATGAAAAATGACTAATCATGATCACAAAATCCTTAAAAAAGTGCATAAATGGTTTTTTATATCGATTTTTATGCCTTTTCACGTCGGTTATTAAGAGACGTTATTAGAGGAGACATAGTAAATAACATTTTCACATCAGTTAACTAAAACTGAGGTTATAAAATAATATTTTCAATTGGGTTTTCATGTTAGTTATTCTATAACTGACATGGAAAAATATTTTTCAAGTTGTTTATCCAATAACTGGTGTGATTTTTTTTAAAAAAATTGTACATTGATTCATCCCCAACCACAACAGTATCCAGAGAATAGAAGAAAAGGCAGAAATAAAACCAGCAAAAGACACATACAATTGAAATTTCAAATAAAATAAAAATCAATAAAACCTATAAAATGATTTCCCATTCAATTTTTAAATGTCTCTACTCTTCTACAGTATATGACCATGAATTATAAAGAAGATAAAAAAATAATATAGAAATAATTTGACTTGAATTTTCAATAAAACATATTAAATTTTATAGAAAGATTTATAAATAAATGAAAACTTATGAAACTTTGTAACTATCCCAGTTGAAATCACTTTATACATGAATCTTAAAACATAATATACAAATTCCATTCCTCCTTATTGTTAATGAAACTGTTTCAAAGATATTTTCATTAAAAATAATATTTTTAATTAATATATCCAAAATTTTGTAATTGTAAATGAAAATTCACCTTATCATATTTAAATTTGATATTGTTGCTCTTATTTCTTGTCATATCTCTAAAATATTCCACAAACTATTTGAAAATAATATGAACATAATAAATTATATTCATTATAATATAAAAAATTATTAAAATAAGAAAACTTATATGATCAATAAATTCTTAAAATTTTCTCACTTCACTATAGATAGAGCATAGCCTATACAATGTCTTTTATCTTGGACAAAAAGCACCCAAAATATAATGAACAATGATCTAAAATAAAATTTAATATGATTTTTAATATGTTAAGTGATATATAAAACTTTGTGAGAAAAAATATTTCATACCTTTCAAGATTTAAAAACATCCAATACTGAATTATGACATTCTTCTGAAATCTTTCAGCTATATAAATTGTTCCTTAAACAGTTGTCATTTTTAAAAATATAAGAAAAATAAACTGTGGGTCCATAAATCCATATACATCTATCTTTTCATGATTTTTATAAATTTTATTTAGATACCTAATAAAAATAAAAAATAATCATAAATTTTTAATAAATTAAAGGAACATTTTTTTAATCAACATACATGGAAATTTTTTTCATTGTGTTAGATGCCCAAATGATCTCCAGCTACAAGATCCATGATATCATTTTTCAAAAGCCCAAAATTCATTGTACACCCATAAAAAACAATATCAATTTGGATGTCATATACTCCCAATAAAAAATTTGAGTATGTTGACAATCAATCAAGACTAGTAGAATTTGTATTTGATGTCATGACACTTTGATTTTTTTATAGACCGTATAATATTTATTTAACTTTAAAGTATTCCTGTAAAAAATTACAGAAATATATAAACCTTAAAATGAGAAAAAATATTTACTAATAAAATGATATTAAATATAACATATATACATAACTCTATGGTAATATGTTAAAGTAGTCTTGATGGACAAACTAAAAAATGACCGATACATTGTCTAACTGTACTCATCTCATATGTAGGACATGGTATTTTTGATGATCTATCTACAATATCCTATACAGTGACCCTATGACTATCTATCTCAATCTGGTGATGATTAATGGAATCATTGATATAATATATCATTCCATATGCAACAAAATGATGAGTATCATCAACATATAACTCATAGAAACTTGGAAGCTATGGAGGAGGGGGTGTTGGGGTAGAATAAGAAGAAGTGGGGTCTAGAAACATGGATGCGTGAGTAGGATAAAGAGGAGTGGGATCTTTCGGTGGATGTGGAGGAGTCGGATCGGTAGGCCAAAACTATACTTGCATGTCTGAAAACATCACCTATATCAAAGCTCTGATCCTATCCTCTATTGTCACTTGAATATCCTCAACTTTAGCTTCCAAAGATTCTAATTTTTAAACATTCTCTTTGAAGAAGCTTCCAAACATGGAAACACTTTTCTTACCAATACAGCAACTGGGTATCCTCATACATGACCCATGCGTTCAGTCTTTCCCAATGCTATAGCTAAAATATCTTATCTACCCTTAGAAATAAAGATCCCCTATGTGCTATACTCCTTAATAGAATCCTGTATGGAATATTTGAAAAAATCTATAATAAATAAAAATATACAAAGAGTTTATTTAACTTTAATAAATAAATAAACATATTATAATCTTATCATCTATAACTCTTGAATATTTCGTAAGATATTTTACTTTTTTTTATCATCCTAGCCCTCTTCCATTTTTCATGTCTAGCAGGGGGAGGGGGAGGGGAAACCTCTGCAGATCTTGATGACTCGACTCTCAGCTTTTGAAGTTTTCCTTCTATCAAGTTTTCTTCCAATAACGTATACCCTCCCCAAGATAACATATGAGGGTATAAATTTCTAGATTGAATCTCATGATGATATCTACTTAATTTAGGTAAATTATGAATTAATAATAAAGAGATCATTAACATGATCATTAATATAAAAAAACATCTAAAAAGGTAACATTTCACTTACTAAAAACTATTCTTATTTTCTACTTTCAGAATTTTTTTCCATGAATCTTCATCTATAAATGGATATATATCACATGTATTTTCATGATATCTATTCCCAAAAATGAACTGTGATGTGAGGGATGATTTAAAATCCATCCATATCCTATAATCCATTGATAAACATTTCCTCTTGACTCCTCTAGTGTCAGGTAAATCATATGTCATCTGATAAGAAGGAGAAAAACATATATTACTATAAAATTTTTAAGATAAGTAAAATAATAATAAACAAGATTACCAAAATAGTCTCACACAATAGTGATAATGTCACTTTGTCAACACTTCATCAATTATCAAACAAAATACTAAATTATCTTTTAGCCTCTACTGATACAAAAGACTTAAATTGTTTTGAATTTGGAACTCTTGGAATATCATTATCATCAAAGTATATTGGTATCCTCTCTTCTTGCCTATGAGAAATTGATAATTTTGGTAAATGTGTGGTGCCACATTTACCAACCCTCAAACTATTTTTTACCTCTATGGAAGTAGATGTCTCAGGTAAAGAAGGATAAGGAGGCTCATCAATAAGATCGTGTGTAAGTTCCTCCCCATAGGTATGAGTATGATCATCTCCAGAAATATGCGGTGGATTAGGGGATTGATCTATCATAATCCTACAAATCAAAGAAACATCAATTAGTACAAAAATATACAAATCCAAAAATTACATACATATATAAATAAAAAATTAACAATTATCAAACAAATAGAAAATTAAACTAAACATAACACATTTTTATTCATATTTATTATATTTAACTAAAATTATAACAATATTAATGAGATATAAAATGACATAAATGAATGAAAACTATAAAATATTAATGAGAGATGAAATTTCATAGTAAAAATTCACCAACCTAATAAATTAATTTTACAAAAAAAAATAATTCTTTTATAATATACTCTTATACAATATATATTTTTTTATTTAAAATATTAAATTAATTTTTTTTTTCAAAAAAATCAATTAATAGATAAGTTACTTAATGGTAAACATGGAAAACTAGACAAAAATAAAGTAATATAAACAAAAAATTTAACTTATTAGTTATAATACATGTTTTAATAAAGAAAATCACATTAAAATATATAACTTATGAAATTTTAAAAAGTAAACCATAATTAAACATATGTTACATGTAATATTAGGAATGTAAAAAAGATTGTTTTCCCAAATTTCTTTATCATGATAGTTCTATATATCACAAACCATATCTTTGACGTTTTCATCAATATAATTTTTTAATCATTCCATGGATGTAGGTTTCTCACATAAATCAACATCTTCTTCAAGTTTATCCTCACCAACATACTGTTTTTTTCCTTGTAAAACAATTGCCCACTGCATATTGGATTGATCAAGAACATAGAAAATTAGTTTTTCATGTGTTTCCATGATAGAAGGATCATTTTTATATTCCAATCTATTAATATTAATTAGTTTCATTCTAAATTAATCGTGTCAGACACTATATTACCGATAAACCATTTACACTCAAACATTGAAACTTGAAATTTAATGTAATCAACCTTTAATATCACTTCAATGACTCCATAATATGTGGTTGATACAAATATTGGGTTTTTTTCTTTGGCACTTGAAAAATGCATTGCTTCTGCAAACACTGACGCACTGCTATTATGAACTACACTTCTTTTTTCCTGATATTTCATTTGAAAAGTATAGCCATTAATGTCATACCCAGACCATGTTATTAAATTTAAAATTGGACTACCCATTAACCATCTCAATGATTCTGATGCATCTGGTCGCACAATCTCTTCAAACCATGGAAAAAAGTTTTTTTATGCTCATTAAAATTCCACATATCTTTCTTCTTTGGATAACTTTGTTTCAACTCATTAATATGAAATGTTATATATGGTTGAGCGTCATCTATATTATTAAAGATGTATAACTTTACCTTATTTATCTTTTCACCTATCAATGATTTTATTTTCAAGCCATGAATCCCCTTTCTCCCATAATTAACTCATTCATGGTGAGATATAGGAAAACTGATGTGCTCCACATCAAAAAAATATCTTCTACAAAACTATGAAACCTCCTCAGAAATATACTTCTCAACAATGGATGCTTCAGGTCAATATAGATTATTAACATACCCCTTAAATATCTTCATATATTTTTAAAAAGGATACACTCAATATATATATATATATATATATATGTCCACAAAGCTTTATTCCTCACACCAAATGAACAATTAAATTCACTATGATATCAAAAAAGACCGAGTAAAATATATTTTTAATTGACTTTGTTCTAAAAAATATTCAAAGCATTCAAATAAATAACCTTATTAAAAATTTAATTAAAGAAATAACACACAATTTAATGATAGTCATTATTTCATGGGTGGGAAATATTACATGCAATGATTCTACTAGGAGCTATTGCATCATGATGTGATAGTCATGAGATTTCATACTTGTCAACATAAAATCATTTAAAGGAATTTTTTTTACGTTTGAAGAATAACCATGTGGCACTTTGATATCATGAATATATTGAAAAAAATCTAGTTTTCTCCCTCTTGGATAAGTTATGACAAGCTGGGGGTAAGAATGTTTTCCTTCCATCAGGAGTGGGATCCAACTCTAAACATATTCCCATTGAGAGTAAATCCATTCTTGCATTCAACCCATCTTTAGTCTTTCCTTTAATATCTGAAAATGTTATAATGAAACTTTCATATATATTCTTCTCCACATGTATGAAATAAATGTTATTTTTCACCTCATGATATCTCCAATATGGTAGCTCAAAAAATATTGATATTTTCTTATAAATATTTATATCATTTCCAAATTTATGTGTCTTTCCGAATGTCATGTCAATGTTTTTCACCCTATCCAAATACTAATTAGCAGATAAAGGTTTTTGAGTAATATAAAATTAATGTGATCCATTGAAATAATTTTTTAATATTCTATAAGATTTATACATAGGAATTTTTTTTGATGAACCATGTATACTATTTTTCTTCCATGATACAGTTGATAATATGAAGTCTATTGTTCACAAATTGGACAAGATTTATGACCCTTAACACTTTATCTAGACAAATTTTTATATGCTGGGAAGTAATTTATATTGAACATAATCATTACATGTAGTTGAAAATATTCCATTTTATAAGAATCATACAAACTTATAACTTTCTCCCATAATAGTTTCAAATCATCAATTAATGGTGACAAGAAAACGTCAATATCATTTCCTGGCTATTTTGTTCCACAGATCATTAAACTCAACATGACATATTTTCACTTCATAAAAATTTTAGGAGATATGTTTTAAATTACCAATAAAATAGGCCATGACCTATGTGTGCTACTAATGTTTCGATATAGATTCATTCCATATATGTAAAATCGAAGTATGAGATTTCTAACTTCATTTACGAATGTAGGAAATTAGTGAATAATTTTATTCCACTGTGGAAAATCAGCTGGATAATATATTTTTCCATCACATATATGCTTATAATCATTCCATATTAACCTTTTTTCATCATGTGAATTAGAAAATAAATATATCAAATGAGTAATTATAGGAAGACACCAAAATTATTTGGTAGGGGTCTCTGAAACTTCTAAATCAACCTGTGTTTTTTCTTTTAACTTATACCGTGATGTCCCAAATTTAGGACACACTGACATAAATTCATATTCTTTCCTATATGAAAAACATTAATTCAGTTATACATGTATTTCTTGTACCCCAATACCACCGGGAACAATATTTTCTTGGCCTTATAATGTGAATCTATAATATCATTGTCTTTAGGAAGAATGTCTTTCAACAATTTTAGAACATCTATAAAACTCTTGTCACTCCATCCATGTTTCACCTCCAGGTTTATCAATCTTAAAACTGTTGATAAACGTTTATATTCCGTACAACCCAGATACAATGGTTTTTCAGAATTAACATATAAATTCTCAATTTTTGGTTCTTTATCAATTTCCTCTACTTCAATATCATGAATCATTTCATCAATTTTATCAGATTTATCCTCTTGCAAAGAACCATCATCAATAGATCTAAAATTCTACCCAGTTTTACCATACCAAATCCAAGGGTTGTAACTCAAATTAAAACCATGAAAAATTAAATGATATTTGATCTCTTTACTTTTCAACTTCTTCAAATTTAAACATTTCATACATGGATAGAAAAACATGTCATTGTTTGGAACATTTCATTTAGAAAATTCCAAAAAAGCATTGAAACCTTCCCCATATTCAGTACAGATTTGAGGTACATTAATCCAACTTCGATTCATTATCTATAACAAATATAAAAAATAAATATAAAAAAGGTAGTAATTTAAAAAATATTGAGATTATAAATGACATTGAAAAATATAGAAAAATGAAAATGGAAACATTAAAAGGATAGTAGAAAATTTTGATGAGAAAATTCCTTCATGCGAAATGAATTAAAAAATAGATTTGTTAAAAAAATGTCTCAAGTAAAAATAAATGAATATAATCTTATGAAATTATTAAAAAATATATACAACTATATCCATAAAACAATATCCATAAAAAATATATAGAATGAGAATACCTAATTCATAGTTTATTATTTAAAAAAATAAAAAATTTATTCTATATTATAATTAATAATATAATCTAATCATAAATTTATTCTTAGTTTAAAAAAATGTCACATTAAACCATGCTTCATGGGACTTAATATAGTACATAGTATTCCTTAACAGGGTACTCGGTTGGTCTGCTACTTTAAAAAGTATACCCTTCAACCATTTAACCCCCTTTTAACACCCCAGAGTACCATTAAAAATGTTTTTCACTACTGATTACTAATTTCAAACTCCCAAATAGTTTTTAACAAAAAATATCTTTCTATTCTACAATACACACATTCCATATTTTAAACAAAACATCTATTAGAAAAACCATTTCAAAACCTATCTCATGATGTGAAATAACATGAAAAATAATTTTTCAAATATCCCATGCGCCAAATTTATCAGAACTGAAATGAACCAACTATGATATCAATACCCAATTAATTTAAAACCCAAATCATTGACCAAAATGATAATGTAGAAACACACAACATCCACCTATCTTATCTTTTGAATAATACTCCTTAGCATGAAATATTCTATAAAATAATTTTAAAGTAATAATAATAAGGAAAAATATATTGAATGAGAACAACTAATTCATAATATAAATAAATTTAAGAATAACTGATTAACACATTATAAAACACATTGAAAACTTCAAGAGAAGTAGTTGGAGATGAGAAGATATATAATCAAATACAAAAAGATGATTATGAAAAAACCTGAATGTATGAAGATGATAATGTGAGAATGAATAACACCTCATTAAACAATCATTGGCCAGAGATTTCAAGCCAAACATTGATGAAAAAGAGAGAAAATAAAATGTTTGAGGCTTACTTCAGATCTTTCTTTGATGGATAACATGAGGACAACAAAAAATAAGGCTTAATTAAGATCATAATGTGAGGTTGGACCACTAGACCGAAGAAACCAGTGACTTAGGGCTTGGGAGAGAGCGAAGCGAGACTTACAGAAGGATAATAGAAGACCACGTAATGAACCCGCACTCAATTCATAAAATTCTAAATGATTTTGTATGTCAGTTATATTATAACTGATATGAAAATTGGATATTCTCCCCTCTTTCACATCATTTATAATATAACCGACGTAAAAAATCGATCTTTCACATTAGTTAAATTAAAGAATCGATGTGAGAGAGTGGTGAATATTCATTTTTCACATCGGTTTTATGAAAATGGACATGAAAAATTCCCTTTTCACTCCGGTAAATGAAAAACTGATGTAAAAAATTAATATTCCTAGATGTTCATGTCAGTTATAAATAAGCGATGTGAAAATTACGATGTAATAAACCATTTTTATACTAGTTTTACCTCTAGTGATCATCCCATTTTACTTCTCATCAGTAAATTTTCCATCACATTTAACTTTAACCTAGTTCCTTTTGGTTTCCACCAATGACAAAAACCATAAATCGCAGTGTGAGAAACACTACTGGAAATTAAGGGTATACCAATGGTTCAAAATCGTTGGTATAGGGTGGAGAACCGTTGGTATAAATTATACCAACAGTTTTAGAAACCGTAGCCCTATAAGTTGTGACAATAGACATATACCAACGGTTTGAGATAAACTATTGGTATATGTGAAAAAATATACTCTATACCAACGATTTTATAAAACCGTTGGCATAGAATTATTATACAACACATATGCCAATGATTTCAAAACCATTTTCATATCTTTTTTAGTCTTCAATTCTCCCCTATACCAATGGTTTGAACCATTGGTAAAAAAATACATACAGAACCTATACCAACGGTTTTAAACCGTTGGTATAGGATTTGTTGTACAATTCACACAGTAGCCTGCTCTGTGTGCTGCTGTGTGAATTGTATAGAATACATACAATACAATAAATAACATGGATACATAATTAAAAACTGTAATTATAAGGATACATAATTTAATAATCAATTATGAATACAATACATTAAAAACTGAAAACGTAATTATATGTGATACAGAATTAAGAATACATACAAAATTTCATTTTTTATAACACATACATGATTAAATTCAGAAATTAGAACCTAATAACCCAAAATAAGGAAATGAATAAATGAATTCAACCAAACACAAATATAATGTCATGGTTTGGGGAAGGTTTCTTTGAACTTAGTGATGATGATAATGGGTGTGTATCAATGAGCTAGTGTGACTTAGGGAATATAGTTGTCCTTGGCGTATTAAATTTCATGTGTTTTAGAATAGGGGTAAGAGTTCCTCACATGAGAAGTGGATTGTGTGAGGCTGGACCATGTATCATTGTGCTAAAGTATCAACACAATCCGAATACATTTGGTCGATTTTCCGTATGCCAGTTGTTTTTACTTAAAATAATGTTCATTTTAAACAAAAGAGAGCCTGTTAGAGTGATACCGGACACACCATACCTCGGATTGAGCTGGGGCTGACTCATACACTTCACATATGACACATGGATCATTTTCCTAAAGTATCAATACTATATGAATGCGTTTGGTTGGTTTTCTGTATGCCAGTTGTTGTTTTCACTTAAAATGTTGTCCATTTCAAATAAAAGTGAGACACTTTGAGTGGTACCGGCCACACTGGGCCTCATATTGGGGCTCGGTTGACTCATGAACATCATAAACGACCCATGTATTGTTGTTCTAATGTATCAACCCAATCTGAATACGTTTGGTCAGTTTTCTATATATCAGTTGTTTTTATTAAAAACAGTGTCCATTTTAAACAAAAGAGAGACACTTAGAGTGATACCTGCCACACCGTGCCTCAAATTGAAGAGGGGTTGAATCGTACACGTCACAAGTGACCAATGGATCATTTTCCTAATGTATCAACACAATCTGAATGCATTTGGTTGGTTTTTCATATGCCAGTTGTTGTTTTCATTTAAAATGTTGATCATTTCAAATAAAGGTGAGACACTTTGAGTTGGACCAGCCACACCATTCCACATATTGAGGCGGGGTTGACTCGTACACATCAAAAATGACTCATGGATCGTTTTACTAATGTATCAACATAATCTGAATACGTTTGGTCTATTTTCCATATGCCAGTTGTTGTTTTCACTTAAAATGATGTCCATTTTAAACAAAAGAGAGACATTTAGAGTTGTATAGGCCACACCATGCCTCTGATTGATGCGGGGTTGACTCTTAAACATAAAAAATGTACCATGTATCGTTTTCATAAAGTATCAACACAATCTGAATGTGTTTGGTTGGTTTTCTGTATGCCATTTGTTGTTTTCACTTAAAATGTTGTCCATTTCAAATAAAAGTGAGACACTTCAAGTGGTACCAGCCACACCGCACCTCAGATTGATGCGGGGTTGAGTTTTACATGTCACATATGACCAATGGATCGTTTTACTGAAGTATCAACACAATCTAAATAAATTTGGTTTTCGTATGCCAATTGTTTTTACTTAAAACAATGTCCATTTTAAACAAAAGCGAGACACTTTGAGTGATACCGTCCACAACATGCCTTGTATTGAGGCAATATTGACTAATTAACATCACATATGACTCATGGATAGTTTTCCTAAAGTTTCAACACAATCTGAATGCGTTTGGTCAGTTTTTCATATGCCAGTTGTTGTTTTCACTTAAAATGATGTCCATTTTAAACAAAAGAGAGACATTTAGAGTGTTACTGGCCACACCATGCCTCTTATTGATGCGGGGTTGACTCATACATGTCAAAAATGTCCCATGGATAGTTTTCCTAAAGTATAAACACAATCCGAATGTGTTTGGTTGTTTTTCCGTATGCTAGTTGTTGTTTTCACTTAAAATGATGTCCATTTTAAACAAAAGAGAGACATTTAGAGTGGTACCGGCCACACCACATCTCGGATTATTGAAGGTTTTACACACATCAAAAATGTCCCATGGATCATTTTCATAAAGTATCAACACAATACGAATACACTTGGTCAGTTTTCTGTTTGCCAGTTGTTTTTACTTAATACATTGTCCATTTTAAACAAAAGAGAGACACTTAGAGTGGTACCGGAAACATTGTGCCTTAGATTTATGTGGGGTTGACTCATACACATCAAAAATTTCCCATGGATCGCTTCCCTAATGTATCAACACAATCCAAATGCGTTTTTTTGGTTTTTCGTATGCCAGTTGTTGTTTTCATTTAAAATGTTGACCATTTCAAATAAAGGAAAGACACTTTGATTGGTACCAGCCACATCATGCTTCAGATTGAGGCGGGGTTGAATCGTACTCATCAAAAATAACTCATGGATTTTTTCCCTAAAGTATCAACAGAATCCGAATATGTTTGGTCCGTTTTCCGTATTCCAGTTGTTGTTTTCACTTAAAATGATGTCTATTTTAAACAAAAGAGAGACATTTATAGTGGTATCGGCCACAACGTGCCTCAGATTGATGCAGGTTTGAATCTTTCACGTCAAAAATGTCCCATGGATTGTTTTCCTAAAGTATCAACACAATCAGAATGCTTTTGGTTGGTTTTCTATATGTCAATTGTTGTTTTCACTTAAAATGTTGTCCATTTCAAATAAAAGTGAGACACTTTGAGTTGTACCGGCCACACCGTGCCTCATATTGATTCAGGGTTGAGTCGTACACATCACATATAAACAATAGATCGTTTTCCTAAAGTATCAACAAAATAAGAATACATTTTGTTTCCGTATTCTAGTTGTTTTAACTTAAAACTGTGTCCATTTTAAACAAAAGAGAGACACTTTGAGTGATATCGGCCTCACCGTGCCTTAGATTGAGGTGCGGTGGACTCATACATGTCAAATATGACTCATGGATCATTTTCATAAAGCATAAACACAATCCTAATGCGTTTGGTCAGTTTTCTGTATGCCAATTGTTGTTTTCACTTAAAATGATGTCCATTTTAAACAAAAGAGAGACATTTAGAGTGGTACTAGCCACACCATGCCTCATATTGATCTAGGGTTGATTCATAAACATAAAAAATGTCCCATGGATCGTTTTTCTAAAGTATCAACACAATCCAAATGTGTTTGGTTGGTTTTCCATATTCCAGTTGTTGTTTTCACTTAAAATGATGTCCATTTTAAACAAAAGAGAGACATTTAGAGTGGTACCAACCACACCGCGCCTCAGATTGATTCATGGTTGACTCTTACACATCAAAAATGTACCATTTATCGTTTTTCTAAAGTATCAACACAATCCGAATACGTTTGGTCGGGTTTCCATATGCCAGTTGTTTTTACTTAAAACATTGTCCATTTTAAACAAAAGAGAGACACTTATAGTAGTACTGTCCACACCGTGCCTCAGATTGATGTAGGGTTGACTCATACATGTCAAAAATGTCCCATGGATCTCTCTACTAAAGTATCAACACAATCCGAATGTGTTTGGTCTGTTTTCTGTATGCCAGTTGTTGTTTTCATTTAAAATGAAGATCATTTCAAATAAAGGTGAGACACTTTGAGTGGTACCGGACACACCACGCCCCAGATTGAGGCAGAGTTGACTTGTACACATCAAAAATGACTCATGGATCATTGTACTAAGCTATCAACAGAATCTGAATATGTTTGGTTCATTTTTCGTATGCCAGTTTTGTTTTCACTTAAAATGATGTCCATTTTAAACAAAAGAGAGAAATTTAGTGTGGTACCAACCACACCGTGCCTTAGATTGATGCAGGGTTTACTGGTATACATCCAAAATGTCCCATGGATCGTTTTCCAAAAGTATCAACACAATCATAATGCATTTGGTTGGTTTTCTATATGCCAGTTGTTGTTTTCACTTAAAATGCTGTCCATTTCAAATAAAAGTGAGACACTTTGAGTGGTACCGGCCACACCGCACCTCAGATTGACGTGGGGTTGAGTTTTACATGTCATATATGACCAATGAATCATTTTCCTAAAATATAAACACAATCCGAATGCGTTTGGTCGATTTTCCGTATTCCAGTTAGGCAAATTGTGCAACAACAGTGATAATATCTTATACTAAAACTATAGATATTGTGCATGATGTGCATCCCATGGTGCATGGTTAGGGAAAATCATGAACATTGATTCTAATATATATCCCTATATGGTTGGTATATACCTTGTGGGATGGAATTAAATTTTTTACTAACCATGAGGCATAGTGTTTTTCTATGCCGACCGGGGTTCCGAGCTCCGAACAAGCCCCATAAGCCCCATAAACCATTATAACATCATTAGGCTTCCATATTTTTTCAAAAATAAAGAGTTATAATGAATTTATAAATATCCATACTATAGTGAAAAACCAGGTTCTTATAGTCTTCCCATTTAAAGGAACTCATCCTGAAGTTCACCTTCAATGGGTGGTAAAAATTTATTTGAGAACAATTATGCCTGGGGGGTTTTCCGGGGTCCAGGGGGGCTGTTGGGGGTGGGGATGTATGGGGGGCTGTCCGAGGTCTAGGGAGGAGGGTGGGGGGGCTGTCCGGGGTCCAGGGAGGAGGGTGGGGGGCTGTCCGGGGGCTGTCTGGGGTCCAGGGTGGAGGGTGGGGGGGGGGGGGGGGCTGTTAGGGGGCTGTCCGGGGTTCAGGGCAGAGGGTGGGGGTGCTGTTCGGGGAGCTCTCCAAGGGGCTGTCCGGGGGGCAGTTTTGGGGGCTGTCCGGGTTCCAGGGAGGAGGGTGGGGGGGGGGAGGGGCTATGATGGGTGTGTGCAAGGTGTGCTAGGCTTTGAATTAGAAAGACACATCCATATTAAATCAAAAATCAAATGTCATAAATATCAGTAAAAAATGTAATGGATCAATTTGCCCCTGATCACCATCACCATCACCACTGTCATCATCAACCTCATCCTCACCGCCATCTCTGTCCTTGTCATCATCCTCGTCATCATCCCCATGCTCATCCTTGGCCCCATCCTCACCCTCTTCCTCATCCTCATCCTCACCCTCGCCCTCACCTTCATCCTCGCCCTTGATCTCGGCATCATCATCATCCCCAACATCTTCCTCTTCATCATCCTTGTCATCACCAGGAACGTCATCATCTCTAATGCCACTAGAACTTCCACCTGGTGCATTGGATAATGCACCCATCGATGACATATATGTCTGACAAACCGTGCTGGCCTCTGGTGGAAGTGATGAGGATAAAGCTTTGATCAGTTTCATAAATTCTTTCTCTGTCATTTGAAACTGTTCTTCTAACTCTGTGACCCTTTTATCAGAATTTCTTGCATGCTCCTTGACCTTTTCCAACTCGATGGTACTAGAATGGATACCTGAAGAGGACCAATACATCATCGGGAATATATTCTTACCAGGTCGATAGTGTACTCGACCAGAGTGATCATCTCCCAAAACCTGATATAAATGATCATGTGGCCCTAAATTGTCAGGATCCTGGGCATTAAGGGCCTCTAAATTAGCCTTTTAAAAATATTAATATATTATTAAATTTAAAAATATATATTAAACTTTGAAATAAACAAATTAAAACTTATAATCTTTTCTTGTGTCGGTTCATTAACCGTAGTTCCATCTTTTTTCCTTCTACTCGAGCGAAAAAATTTTGCTCGAGGGAGACGTCCTTCAATATTCAATTTGTGTTTCTGTAATGACATTGAAATAATATAAAGTACAAGTATAATCATATATTCAATATTCAATAAATCACATAATTTAATTAGGAAATAATAAAAAGGGCAAGTCCTAAATAAAAATTATAAACAACTATATCGTACCAGTTCCTCTCATGATCTAACATAGTAGTGCACCTCAAAGTGTGGAGGCATTGATTTGAATCAATGTTTTTTTTGTTTTTTTCAAAATATTCCTAAATAATTTTTAATAATAAATTAGATAATATTAATGAAAAATATGAAAACTCTCATTTAAATACCTCAAATGGGATTAATACCTTAAATTTGGTAGTCACCCAATGGGTAATCATTTTGCGATATTGCTCTATCGGGCAGTCATCCATGATAGGTACTATCTCAAACTCCATGCCCACTCTATCACACCAACCAACATACAACTCAGGCTTATAAGCTCTCCAAATCTCTCCTAGTTCCTTTAAACGTGCGGGCTGTGCACCCTCACCATCAGGGAAGTTAAACCAAAGTTGACACCCAATAGATTAATTCATATAAATACAAAAAATACTTCATGAAATCCAATAGTTATTTTACCCATATTTTTGACCACGTATTATCCTTGACTTCATGTGGCAGATGTCTCCAAGAGAGAGGGCTAACCAGAATGATGTCGGAGTATTTGGCTAGCGTCGCCAAAAAACCCCGACATTGCTGCCCAGGTTTATTAATCATATGTACATCATCATTGTATTCAACCATCAACTATGTCTAGCGGTTCCATACCATACGCAAGAGAGTACGCCCCCTCCCCCGCCTCCTATCAGTAGATGAATCTATTATTAAAGAAAAAAATATCAGTACAAGTTATAATAAAAATAAATTTTGGTATAAAAAATTGTTAGAGTTATATAAATATATCTGTGGTAGTCGGATCAATGGGAGTAATTGGATGTGAAAAATTGGAAGGAATATCTTGTACAGGTGGAGTGTCCCTGAATGTATGATCCTCAACCACATACTTTGTTGGAGCAGGAGTCGAAGAAGGTGGAAGATAATAGCTTTAAGATAATGAACCAGAAGCAAAAGATGATGTCACAGACGTTTGGCCAACTGGTAGTGTAAACATCAGAGGCCTAAATATCCCGTGTGTCCCTAAACACACACCAGGATCAAAATGGGGTGTTGAAGATATGTCTGTGGTAGGGGTATAGTCCAATTAGGTATGACAAGTGGATCGTCTAACTCTCGCACCATGAGCCCTTGTACCACCGACCTCAGTCCGAGGACCACCAGATGATCGTATAACTCTGACACCACCCCCTCCTACCACCATCCTCTATACTAGGAGAAATACCAGGCTCCTCATTGGATATCTCTCATATAGGGGGTCGATCCTGAAAAATAGTTTAACACAAAAGTAAACACATGATATTATAATTTATTGAAATATATATATTTGAAATAAAATACTCACAACAGGGATGAGTGGAGGAACACCCATCTGTGTCATGCGGCGATTATTTTATGTCATCTTTTTCCACCGCATCTCTTCAAAGGGTGTCATTTCTTACAATGAAAAAAATATATAAGTAATTAAATAAAGATAACTAATGTGTAACCCAAGAAAAAAAATATAGAAAAACCATTCTGGTAAAAAAAAAATAAAGAAACAAAATATTTATGGTGTTTTGAAGGTAAGTACTAGGATACACACTCTGAATGATGTAGGTGAAACATGTATATGAGAACACGACTGCATGATTCTATATATTTCCCACCACAAATTCAGGTTCACAATCAACTCTGACAATTGAGCTATTGGAGTCATCATAAGTAATAAACAGATTTCTTCCAATTGAAGTAGGGATGGTTTCAACTTCATCATCACCATCATCAAAAACATGTCTGGGATTTACTTTAATAATTACACTGAATCTAGGATGACAACGATCTTTGACGTAAAAAACTTGTTTCACCATTGATGCCAATACATATGGTTCATCGGTGGCAAGAGTGCGAGTCATGTCAATAACTCAAAATCCACAATCATTAATAAAGGTGCCTTGCCTTGTCATTGAATCAAACCATTGAAATTTCATCATCGTGACTCAACCATGAGAGTAACAATCCAAAATTATTATTTTCTCCAGGACTCCATAAGAAGTTACATTTCCAAAAAGAGTTATATTATCTGATGAATTGGCATAACAGTCTATTGTGGCAGTTAGCATAACACCATCATGCTATGTTCTCATGTTCCTTGATCGTTCAGTGATAATAAATTTATATCCATTGATCACAAGTGATTTACAAGAACGAACCATGGTATTAGGACTAAAATCCAAAGCTTTTATTTCCTCAGAAATAGAGTCTGTAGGCAAACTCGATACTTGAAATATAAACAAATAGTAAAATTAGTTAAATATTATTTTTATTTAGTTATTACAGAAATATTTTTACCTTCAATTTCAACCAAGTAGAAAACCCTTTGCTATGGAAAGTCTATTTCCTTCACAAATATAAAGAATGATGCTTTCTATATATCAATTCTTTATGTTCCCTGTAGATAAAAATAATAATAGTTTAACAAATATTTAAAATTACAAGAGATAAGATAAGAGATACATGTACAATTTACTTACTTGATATACTCATCGAAAAAATCACAATTGAACAACACTATGCGATGTTCCATCTCTCGCCCTTCAAGGATTAATGTCATTAATGTATATGATCCTGGAATTCCTCCTGTCTGAGGAAGTGATGGAAAACTGGGTTCAATTTTCTCATACTATTCTTTTTCATTTCTCATTGGTCTGTTTATTATCATAGTAAGATCAGACAAATACATTGAGATGAAATCCATACTTATTGAGCCAAGTAACCGTTAAAAATAGAACCTTCAGGATAATTCCTGTTCCGAACATATGATTTCAATGTGTACATGTTTCTTTCAATTGGATACATCCAACGGAAAGCAACAGGTCCTCCAAGAAGTATTTTGGTCAGAATATGGACATTCAGATGAAACATGCATGTAAAAAATGATGGAGGGAATATTTTCTCTAACTCACACAAAATTAATGGTGTCTATACCAATAGTTTTTTCAAGAAGGATTTGGAAAAATTATTTGCATAAAGATCTCTAAACAAATTGCACAACCGAATAACTGAGACTCTTACATTATTGGACAAGAGATGACAGATTTCTATTGGAATTAACTCATGAAGAAGGACGTGATAATCATGAGTCTTCAAAGATTTTAGCTTCAACTCTTTTATATTGACATATTTTGATATATTACTTTAATATCCATTAGAAAATTTAATAGTCTCTAGCAATTCCAGAAATTGATTTTTTTTTCAGAAGGTGTCATCACTTAAGAAGCACATGGAACTTGCCATTTATTTTCACTAATATAGACAGGATGCAATTCTGGTTTGATAACCCAATCTACCAAGTTACGCTGAGATCATAAATCATCTTTTGTCTTCCCCTTGACATTTAGAAGAATCTAAAGAAACATTTCACATATATCCTTTTCAATGTGAATTACGTCTAAGCAATGACGTAACAAGTTGGTTGACCAATATGACAACTCAAAGAATATACTCTTATTCTTACAATTGTAACAAGTATCTTTGGAAACATTTTACCTCTTGATAGATTTCATTACACCCTTCCCAAATGAATAATTGAAATCTTTCAATTCATTAAGCACATCAGTTCCACACATACACTAAGGTGGATCATCAGTCTCCATGGTATTGTCAAATCTTCGATGATTGTTTCTATATGGATGGTTCATTGGAAAGAATCTTCGATGTACCATAAAACTAAAACTATGAAGATATTTTAGTCTTCTTGATCGAGTATTCTTCATAAAAACAGGACATGCCAATTTTCATTTTGTGCTCCATCCAGAAATCATTGTATAAGTAGGAAAATCATTGATCGTCTACATAAGCGCATCACGCATATGAAATATGTCTTTCAAACAAGCATCGTATGTGGGAACACCCACATCCCAAAGAAGTTTCAACACTTTTATTAAAGGTTGAATGTATACATCTATATCATTACCGGGACCAGAAGGGCCAGATATTAGTATACTCAAGAAAGTGTAAGGCTTTTTCATACACAACCACGGGGGAAGGTTGTAAATGAGTATGAAAACTGTCCATGTGCTGTGCGAAGTAAGCATATGACCAAATGGATTAAAACCGTCACATGAAAGACCTAGTCTCACATTATGCACGTCAGCTGAAAATTCAGAATATCGAGCATCAAATCTCAGCCATGAAAATCCATCTGCAGGGTGAACCAACTCTTTATTATTCTTTTTTCTCTTGGTGTCATTCCAACACATTTTTATTGATATTTCGTCAGAAATAAAAATGTTCTGTAATCTGGGGATCAATGGAAAGTGCCACATTACTTTTTGTGGAACATGAGATGGTGTTCCATCATCTTTTGGCTTCCATCGGGAGGTTCCATATTTGATACAATTATTTCTTTCAGCAGTTTCCTCCCAAAATAAGATGCAATCATTCGGGAAAGTATGATTTTTTTTAGAATCCAAGTTCATCAACTAACTTCCATGCCATATAGTGGTTTGAGGGAATATCCGCATCATATGAAAGTAAGTCCTTCAATAATGTAAGAATGTAATCAATTGCTATTTTTGAAATCCCATACATAGTTTTCCCATGAAACAATCAGATTAAAAACTCTAACTTTTTCATTTTACCACATTGCCGATATACTGGAGTCGTCACAACATCATTCAATTTCTTCACCCTATCAACATCATCATTTTCATTGGATGCATCATGTGTGCTTGTATCAAAATATTGTTGGCTGGACATCCTTTCCTTCTCATGATGCCGAATAAATGGAAATCTATCATATATCAAACTCTCCAATTCAGTCCTATCATTTGGATCATCAAAATTGTGAGATTCTATTTTCTCTCCATTGTGATACCACACATAATAGTTTGTTTGGAAACCATATTTGGTTATATGATATATAACTGCTTCACGACTCAACCAAGGTCTTCCAACACAATTAGAACATTGTCAGTGTATGCGACCACTATCTGAAGCCTTGTCAAATGAAAAATCTAAAAAGCTGTTCAAATTATTTTGAACATCGGTTGAAATCTGATCAGTTTCATACATCCAACTTCTATCCATTCTATAAAAAATGGCGATAAGTCATTTCAGATCAATTCAATAATATTGAAGTTCAATCAAAAAAATATTTAGGTAAATGAAAATTGTTTACTTTATATAAAATCATAACTGACACATTACTCTATATGAGAATTATATTAAGAAGCACAACAAAATAAAGTGTATATAAGAAAATAAGATACATAATTTCTAATGCCTATATTCAAGGATTTCCCACTAAGATATTGGAAGTGGATCAAGGAATAAATAATCCTTAAGGGTCTTATTGGGAGTACATGAGTTTTATACTTTAACTTCTTCAAAGAGATCAGGATGAGGAGTAGGATGAGGATCACATAAAAAGTAGTTATGAACTCATCAAGTTTCACCTTAACCATGGATTAAAGGATCCTAGGTTTGGGGCCATAGATCATAAGTTGGTTGGGTGTATTCATTGAATCATGTCCCAATTGATTTTGGAGAGGGACCTTTAATAGTTATAGGTATGGATTTGATTAGAAACACCTATAAAAAGGATATCCAGAAATTGTGATGTCCCAAACCAGGATGCCACTCATTAGTGACCTGAACCCAGATGGCCACATGGCCTCAAGCACATATACCAAAATTCCAAATGTTATTGACTAATATTGAGAGCCTTTGGTGTGTTTGAGGGAGACTATTCCCTCATTACCTAAGTTGCACAATTTTAATATTATCAGTTAAAAAGTGGAAGAAAGATAACAATGGGAAAATATTGGAAATGGATGAAAATAACCAAATTAGTAATACCAAATAATAACAGAATCATAAACCAAATTATGGTAATGTATGTCATGTATCAATAAGAAAAACATAGTTACAACTAGTAGAAAGTAGTACTATACAAGATGCTCAATAAATTCTAAAATTCAACCTAGCTTCTTGATCTACATCCCAATCATCTACTACATGCTCTATCCTATTTCATGTGAGTAGTCATGTATCTGTAAAATGGTGATTCCCCTTATCTAAACATATAATCATGTAGTTTATCTGGGTACCCAATGGAATCTTGAACAATGTGTGAGATACAATTCATGTAGGTGACCACTGAGAGGTCTATAACTATCCAGTCTATTTATATAACATTTTAATATTATGATATGATAAATTAAAGAGACAAATAAAAAATCTAAAAGGGTTTTCTAGGTTAAATCAAAATAGAAAAAAATATACACACATCAAAATAAAAACTTAAAACTGAAATATTAACAATAAAATAGGCCATGAACTATGTGTGATACTAATGTTTCGATATGGATTCATTCCATTTATGTAAAATCCAAGTCTAAGATTTCTAACTTCATTTTTGAATGTAGGAAATTGGTGAAAATTTTTATTCCACTATGGAAAATCAACTGGATAATATATTTTTCCATCACATATATGCTCACCATCATTCCATCTTAACCTTTTTTCATCATGTGAATTAGAAAATAAATATTTCAAATGAGTAATTATAGGAAGATACCAAAATTATTTGGTAGGGGTCTTTGAAACTTCTAAATCAACCTGTGTTTTTTATTTTAACTTATACTGTGCTGTCCCAAATTTAGGACACTCTGACATAAATTCTTATTCTTTCTTATATGGAACACATTCATTCAGTTAGACATGTATTTCTTGTACCCCAATCCCATTGGGAACAATATTTTCTTGGGCTTATAATGTGAATCTAGAATATCATTGTCTTTAGGAAGAATGTCTTTCAAAAATTTTATAACTTCTATAAAACTCTTGTCACTCCATCCATGTTTCACCTCCATGTTTATCAATCTTAAAAATGTTGATAAAATTGTATATTCCGTACAACCCAGATACAATGGTTTTTCAGAATCATCATAAAAAATGCTCAATTTTTGGTTGTTTCTCAATTTCATCTACTTCAATATCATGAATCATTTCATCAATTTCATCAGATTTATCATCTTGCAAAGAACCATCATCAATAGATCTAAAATTCCACCCAGTTTCACTATGCCAAATCCAAGGGTTGTAACTCAAATTAAAACCATGAAAAATTAAATGATATTGGATATATTTAATTTTCAACTTCTTAAAATTTAAACATTTCATACATGGATAGAAAAACATGTCATTGTTTGGAACATTTCATTTAGAAAATTCCAAAAAATCATTGACACCTTCCCCATATTCAGTACCTATTTGAGGTGCATTAATACAACTTTGATTCATTATCTATAACAAATATAAAAAATAAATATAAAAAAGGTAGTAATTTATAAAATATTGAGATTATAAATGAAATTGAAAAATATAGAAAACTGATAATGGAAACATTAAAAGGATAGTAGAAAATTTTGATGAGAAAATTCCTTCATGCAAAATGAATTAAAAAATAGATTTGTTTAAAAACTGTATAAAGTAAAAATAAATGAATATAATCTTATGAAATTATTAAAAAATATATACAACTATATCTATAAAACAATATCCATAAAAAATATATAGAATGAGAATACCTAATTCATAGTTGATTATTTATAAAAAATAAAAAATTTATTCTATATTATAATTAATAATATAATCTAATCATAAATTGAGTCTTAGTTTAAAAAAAATTTCACATTAAACCATGCTTAATGGGACTTCATATGGTACATATTATTCTTTAACAGGGTACCCGGTTGGTCTGCTACTTTAAGAAGTAGACCCTTCAAACATTTAACCCCTTTTTAACACCCAGAGTACCATTAAAATGGTTTTCACTACTGATTAATAATTTCAAACTCCCAAATAGTTTTTAACAAAAAATATCATTCTATTCTAAAATACACACATTCCATCTTTTAAACAAAGCATCTATTAGAAAAACCATTTCAAAAACTATCTCATGATGTGAAATAACATGAAAAATAATTTTTCAAATCTCCAATGTGCGAACTTTATCATAAATGAAATGAACCAACTATGATATCAGTACCCAATTAATTTAAAACCCAAATAATCGAACAAAATGATAATGTAGAAACACACAACATCTACCTATATTATCTTTTGAATAATACTCTTTAGCATGACATATTCTATAAAATAATTTTTAATTAATCATAAAAAGGAAAAATATATTGAATGAGAACAACTAATTCATAATATAAATAAATTCAGGAATAACTGATTAACACATTATAAAAGACATTAAAAACTTCAGGAGAACTTGTTGGAGATGAGAAGATCTATAATCAAATGCACAAAGATGATTCTGAAAAGACCTGAATGTATGAATATGATAATGTGAGAATGAATAACATCTGATTAAACAATCATTGGCGAGATATTCCAAGCCAAATAATGACGAAAAAGAGAGAAACTAAATTTTTTTAGGCTTACTTCAGATCTATATTTTATGCATAACATGAGTACAAAAAAACCTAAGGCTTAATTAAGATCGTAATGTGAGTTTGGACCACCTGATCGAAGAAAGCAGTGACTTAGGGATTAGGAGAGAGAGAAGCAAGACTTGTGGTAGGATAATATAAGACCACGTAATGAACCCACTCTCAATTCATATATTTTTAAGTGATTTTGTATGTTAGTTATATTATAACTGATATGAAAATTGTATATTCTCCAATCTTTCACGTCAGTTATAATATAACCAACGTAAAAAATCGATCTTTCACATTAGTTAAATTAAAGAACCGATGTGAAAGAGTGGTGAATATCCATTTTCACCTCAGTTTTATGAAAATGGACATGAAAAATGCCCTTTTCACACCGGTAAATGGAAAAATGTTGTAAAAATTAATATTCCTAGATGTTCATGTCAGTTATAAATAACCGATGTGAAAATTACGACGTAATAAAACATTTTTCTACTAGTGTTACATCTAGTGATCATTCCATTTAACTGCTCATCCTTAAAATTTCCATCACATTCAACTTTAACCTAGTTCCTTTTGGTTTCCACCAATGACTAAAACCATAAATCATAGTGTGAGAAACACTACTGGAAATTAAAGGTATACCAACGGTTCAAAACTATTGGTATAGGGTGGAGAACCATTGGTCTAAGTTATACCAATGGTTTTAGAAACCGTAGCCCAGTAAGCCGTGACAATAGACATATACCAATGGTTTGGGATAAACCGTTGGTATATGTGAAAAAATCTACTCTATACCAACAATTTTATAAAACCGTTGGCATGGATTTCTTATACAACACATATACCAATGGTTTCAAAACCATTGGAATATCTTTTTTAGTCTTCCATTATTCTCTATACCAATGCTTTAAACCGTTGGTAGAAAAATACATACAGAACCTATACCAACGGTTTTAAACCATTGGTATAGGATTTGTTGTACAATTCACACAGAATCCTGCTCTCTATGCTGCTGTGTGAATTGTATAGAATACATACACTATAATTAATAATAAGGATACATAATTAAAAACTATAATTAGAAGGATACATAATTTAATAATAAATTATGAATACAATACATTAAAAACCGAAGATGTAATTATATGTGAAATAGAATTAAGAATACATACAAAATTGATTTTTTATAACACATTCATGATTGAATTCAGAAATTAGAACCTAATAACCCAAAATAAGGAAATTACTATATGAATTCAACCAAACACAAATATAATGTCATGGTTTGGGGAAGGTTTCTTTGAAATTAGCGATGATGATAATGGGCGTGTATTAATGATCTTGTGTGACTTAGAGAATATAGTTGTCCTTGGTGTATTAAATGTCATGTATTTTAGAATAGGGGTAGGAGTTCCTCACATGAGAAGTGGATTGTGTGAGGCTGGGCCATGGATCGTTGTGCTAAAGTATCAACACAATCCGAACATGTTTGGTTGGTTTTCTGTATGCCAATTGTTTTTACTTAAAATGATGTTCATTTTAAACAAAAGAGAGACAATTAGAGTGATACCGGACACACCATGCCTCAGATTGAGGTGAGGTTGACTCCTACACATCACATATGACCCATGTATCATTTTCCTAAAGTATCAATACTATTTGAATGTGTTTGGTTGGTTTTCTATATGCCAGTTGTTGTTTTCACTTAAAATGTTGTCCATTTCAAATAAAAGTGAGACACTTTGAGTGGTACCGGCCCCACTGGGCCTCATATTGAGGCTCGTTTGACTCATGTATATCATAAATGATGCATGGATTTTTTTTCTAATGTATCAAAACAATACTAATATGTTTGGTCAGTTTTGCACATGTCAGTTGTTTTTACTTAAAACAGTGTCCATTTTAAACAAAAGAGAGACACTTAGAGTGCCACCGGACACACCGTTCCTCATATTGAAGCAGGGTTGACTCATAGACGTCACAAATGATCAATGCATCGTTTTCATAATGTAGCAACAGAATATGAATGCATTTGGTCAGTTTTCCATATGCCAATTGTTTTTTTTCATTTAAAATGTTGATCATTTCAAATAAAGGTGAGACAATTTGAGTGGTACCGGACACAATGTGCCTCAGATTTATGCAGGGTTGACTCGTACACATCAAAAATGATTCATGGATAGTTGTACTAATGTATCAGCAGAATTCAAATACGTTTTTTCCATTTTTCGTATCCCAGTTGTTGTTTTCACTTAAAATGATGTCCATTTTAAACAAAAGAGAGACATTTAGAGTGGTATCGGCCACACCATGACTCTGATTGATGCGAGGTTGAATTTTACACGTCATAAATGTCCCATGGATCATTTTACTAAAGTATCAACACAATTTGAATGCATTTGGTTGGTTTTCCGTATGCCATTTGTTGTTTTCACTTAAAATGTTGTCCATTTCAAATAAAAGTGAAACTTTGAGTGGTATCAGCCACACCACACCTCATATTGATGCGGGGTTGAGTCTTACATTCCACATATGACCAATGGATCATTTTACTAAAGTATAAAAACAATCCAAATACGTTTGTTTTTCATGTGCCAGTTGTTTTTACTAAAAATAGTGTCCATTTTAAACAAAAGAGAGATACTTTGAGTGATAACAGCCACACCATGCCTCAGATTAAGGTGGGGTTGACTCATAAACATCACATATGACTCATGAATCATTTTCCTAAAGTGTCAACACAATCCAAATACATTTGGTTGGTATTCCGTATGCCAGTTGTTGATTTCACTTAAAACGATGTCCATTTTAAACAAAAGAGAGACATTTAGAGTGGTACCGGCCATACCGTGCCTCTGATTGATGCGGGGTTGATGCGTACACGTCAAAAATTTCCAATGGATAGTTTTCATAAAGTATAAACACAATCTGAATGTGTTTTGTTGGTTTTCCATATGCCAGTTAATGTTTTCACTTAAAATGATGTCCATTTTTAAAAAAAGAGAGACATTTAGAGTGGTACCGGCCACACCGCGCCTCGGATTAATACAGGGTTGACTCCTACATGTCAAAAATGTCCCATGGATCATTTTTCTAAAGTATCAACACAATAAAAATACACTTGGTCGTTTTTCCGTATGCCAATTTTTTTACTTAAAACATTGTCCATTTTAAAAAAAAGAGAGACACATAGAGTGGTACCCGCCACACCGTGCCTTATATTGATGTGGTGTTAAATCGTAAATGTCAAGAATTTCCCATGGATCGTTTTAATAAAGTATCAACACAATACAAATGTGTTTGTTTGGTTTTCCGTATGCCAATTGTTGTTTTCATTTAATATAAAGGTGAGACACTTTGAGTGGTACCAGCCACATCGCGCCATGGATTGAGGCAGGGTTGAATCGTACACATAAAAAATGACTCATGTATTTTTTTCCTAAAGTATAAACAGAATCCGAATACGTTTGGTCCATTTTCCTTATGCCAGTTGTTGTTTTCACTTAAAATGATGTCCATTTTAAACAAACGAGAGACATTTAGAGTGGTATCGGCCACACCGTGCCTCAGATTGATGTGGATTTGACTGTTACACGTCAAAAATTTCTAATGGATTGTTTTCCCAAAGTATCATTAAAATTTGAATGCATTTGGTTGGTTTTCTGTATGTCAGTTGTTGTTTTCACTTAAAATGTTGTCCATTTCAAATGAAAGGGACAAACTTTGAGTTGTACCGGCCAAACCGCACCTCGTATTGATTCAGGATTTAGTTTTAAACATTATATATGACCAATGGATCATTTTACTAAAGTATCAACACAATAAGAATACGTTTGTTTTCCGTATTCCTGTTGTTTTTATTTAAAACAATGTCCATTTTAAACAAAAGAGAGACACTTTGAGTGATACCAGCCACACCATGCCTCAGATTGAGGCGGGGTTGACTCGTACATGTCACATATAACTCATGGATTTTTTTAATAAAGTGTAAACAAAATAATAATGCGTTTGGTCAGTTTTCCGTATGCCAGTTGTTGTTTTCACTTAAAATAATGTCCATTTTAAACAAAAAAGAGACATTTAGAGTGGTACCGGCCACACCATGCCTAAGATTGATGCAGGGCTGAATCATACATGTCAAAAATGTCCCATGTATATTTTTACTAAAGTATAAACACAATCCAAATGCGTTGGTAGGTTTTCTATATGCCAGTTGTTGTTTTCATTTAAAATGATGTCCATTTTAAACAAAAGAGAGACATTTAGAGTGGTACCGGCCACACCGCACCTCAGATTGACGTGGGGTTGACTCTTACATGTCACAAATTTTCCATGGATTATTTTCCTAAAGTATCAACACAATCCGAATACGTTTTTCGGTTTTTCGTATGCTAGTTGTTTTTACTTTAAACATTGTCCATTTTAAACAAAAGAGAGACACTTATAGTGGTACTGGCCACACCATGCCTCAGATTGCTTTAGGGTTGACTCGTACATGTCAAAAATGTCCCATGTATTGTTATCTTAAAGTATCAACACAATCCCAATGCGTTTGGTTAGTTTTCGGTATGCCGGTTGTTGTTTTCATTTAAAATGTTGATCATTTCAAATAAAGGTGAGACACTTTGATTGGTAACGGCCACACTGCGTATCATATTGAGGCAGGGTTGACTCTTACACATCAAAAATGACTCATGGATCATTTTCTTAAATTATCCACAGAATCCGAATATGTTTGATCCATTTGTCGTATGCCAGTTGTTGTTTTCACTTAAAATGATGTCCATTTTAAACAAAAGAGAGACATTTAGTGTGGTACCATCCACACCGTGCCTCAGATTTATGCGGGGTTGACTTGTACACATCAAAAAATTTCCCATGGATCGTTTTATAAAATTAGCAACATAATTAGAATGCGTTTGGTTTGTTTTCTATATGCCAGTTGTTGTTTTCACTTAAAATGTTGTCCGTTTCAAATAAAAGTGAGAAACTTTGAGTGGTACTGGCCACACTGTGCCTCAGATTGATATGAGGTTGAATTTTACACATCACATATGACCAATGGATTGTTTTCCTAAAGTATAAATACAATCTGAATGCATTTGGTTGGTTTTCTGTATTCTAGTTAGGAAAATTGTGCAACAACGGTGATAATATCTTATACTAAAACTATAGACATTGTGCATGATGTGAATCCACTGGTGCATGGTTAGGTAAAATCATGCTAATTGATTCTAATATATATCCCTATATGGTTGGTAAATACCTTGTGGGATGGAATTAAATTTTTTATTAACTGTGAGGCATAGTGTTTTTCTACGCTGACCAGGGTTCCGAGCTCTGAAGAAGCCCCAGAAGCCCCATAAACTATTATAACATCATTAGGCTTCCATATTTGGTAAAAAATAAAGAGTTATACTGAATTAAAAAATTTCCATACTAGAGTGAAAAACAGGTTATTATAGTCTTTCCATTTAAAGGACCTCATCATGAAGTTCACCTTCAATGGGTGGTAAAAATTTATTTGAGAACAATTCTGTTAGGGGGGTTGTCCAGGGTTTAGGGGGGCTGTTGGGGCGGCTGTCTGGGGAACTGTCCGGGGGGCTGTCTGGGTGGCTGTACGAGGTCCAGGAAGGAGGGTGGGGGGGTTGTCCGGGGTCCAGGGAGGAGGGTGGGGGGTGTTCGGGGTCCAGGGCGGAGGGTGGGGGGGGGGGGGGGCTGTCCGGGGGGCTATTAGGGGGGCTGTCCAGGGTTCAGGGCAGAGGGTGGGGGTGCTATCTTGGGAGCTCTCTGAGGGGCTGTCTGGGGTCCAGGGAGGAGGGTGGGGGGGGGGGGAGGGGCTGTGATGGGTGTGTGCAAGGTGTGCTAGGCTTTGAAGTAGAATGACACATCCATATTAAATCAAAAATCAAATGTCATAAATAATAGTAAAAAATGTAATGGATCAATCTGCCCTTGATCACCATCACCATCACCACTATCATCATCAGCCTCATCCTCACCACCATCTTTCTCCTCGTCTTCGTCCTTGTCATCGTCCCCATGCTCATCCTTGGCCCCATCCTCGCCCTCGTCTTCATCCTCATCCTTTCCCTCGCCCTCACCTTCATTCTTGCCCTCGATCTTAGCATCATCATCATCCAAAAAATCTTCCACTTCATTATTCTCATCATCACCAGGAATGTCATCATCTTGACCGACACTAGAACTACAACCTGGTGCATTGGATAATGCACCCATCGATGACATATATGTCTGAAAATCAGTGCTAGCCTCTGGTAGAAGTGATGAAGATAAATCTTTGATCAGTTTCATAAATTCTTTCTCCCTTGTTTGAAACTATTCTTCCAACTCTGTGACCCTTTTATTAGACTATCTTGCATACTCCTTGATCTATTCCAACTCAGTGGTACTAGAATGGATACCTGGAGAGGACCAATACCTCATCGAGACTATATTCTTACCAGGCCGACAACGTACTCGACCAGAGTGCTCATCTCCCAAAACCTGATATAAATAATCGTGTGACCCTAAATTGTCAGGATCCTGGGAATCAAGGGCCTCTAAAGCAGCCTGTTAAAAATATTAATATATTATTAAATTTAAAAATAGATATTAAAATTTTAAATAAACAAATTAAAACTTACAATCTTTTCTTGTGTCGGTTCATTAACCGCAGTTCCATATTTTTTCCTTCTACTTGAGCAAAACAATTTTTCTCGAGGGAGACGTCCTTCAATATTCAATTTGTGCTTCTGTAATGAAATTGAAATGATATAAAGTGAAAGTATAATCATATATTAAATATTAAATAAATCACATAATTTTAGTAGGAAACAATTAAAAGGGCATGTCCTAAAGAAAAATTATAAACAACTATATCGTACCAGTGCCTCTCATGATCTGACATAGTAGTGCACCCCAAAGTGTGGAGGTATTACTTTGAATCAATGTTTTTTTTGTTTTTTTAGAAGATTCCAAAATAATGTTTAATAATAAATAATATAATATTAATTCAAAATATGAAAACTATCATTTAAATACCTAAAATGGGATTAATACCTTAAATTTGACAGTCACCCAATGGGTAATCATTTGGCGTTATTGCTCTATAAGATAGTCATCCAGGATAGGTATTGTCTCCAACTCCGTGCCCACTCTATCACACCATCCAACATACAACTCATACTTATAAGCTCTCTAAATCTCTTATAGCTCCTTTAAATGTGCTGTTCCTGCACCCTCACCATCAGGGAAGTTAAACCGAAGCTGACACCCAATAGATTAATTCATATAAATACAAAAGAATACTACATTAAATCCAATAGATTTTTTACCAATATTTGTGCCCACGCATTATCCTTGACTTCGTGTGGCAGATGTCTCCAAGAGAGAGGGCTGACCGGAATGATGTCAGAGTATTTGGCTAGCGTCGCCAAAAAACCCCGACATTACTACCCAGGTTTATCAATCATCTATCCATCATCATTGTATTCAACCATCAACTATGTCTGGCAGTTCTATACTGCACGCAAGTGAGTACTCCTTCTACCCTACCTCCTATCAGTAGATGAATCTATTATTAAAGAAAAAAATATTAGTACAAGTTATAATAAAAATAAATTTTGGTATAAATTTTTTTTAGAGTTATATAAATATACCTGTGGTAGTCAGATAAATGGGTGTCACTGGATGTGCAGAAGTTGAAGGAATATCATGTACAAGTGGAGTGTCCCTCAATGTATTCTCCTCAACCACATACTGTGTTGGAGCAGGTGTCGAAGAAGGTGGAATATAATAGCTCGGAGATAATGAACCAGAAGTAAAAGATGATGGCACAGACATCTGGCCAACTAGTACTATAAAAATCCGAGGCCTAAATATCTTGCGTGTCCCTAAATACACACCAAGGTAAAAATGGGGCATATAATATTCGTCTGTGGTAGGGGTATAGTCCAATCGAGTATAACCAGTGGATTGTCAAACTCTCGCACCATGAGCCCTTGTACTACCAGCCTCAGTACCGGGACCACCATATGATCGTCTAACTCTGACACCACCCCCCTCCTACCACCAAACTCTGTACTAGGAGGAATATCGGGCTCCTCGTTGGATATCTCTCATATAGGGGGTCGATCCTGAAAAAAAGTTTAACACAAAAGTAAACACATGATATTATAAGTTATTGAAATATATATATTTGAAATAAAATACTAACAATAGGGATGAGTGGAGGAACACCCATCTGTGTCATGCGACGATTATTTTCTGTCATCTTTTTCTGCCGTATCTCTTCAACATGTTTCATTTACTAAAATGAAAACAAATATGGAAGTAATTAAAAAAAGATAACTAATGTGTAACCTAAAAAAAATATATAGAAAAACCATTCTAGTACAAAAAACATAAAGAAACAAAATATTTCTGGTGGTTTGAAGGTAAGTACTAGGATACACACTCTGAATGATGTAGGTGAAACATGTAGGTGATAACACGATTGAATGATTCTATATATTTCCCACCAAAACTTCAGGTTCACAATAAACTCTAAAAGTTGAGCTATTGGAGTCATCATAAGTAATAAACAGATTTCTTCCAATTTCAGTAGGGATGGTGTCAACTTCATCATCACCATCATCGAAAACATATCTAGGATTTACTTAAATAATTACAATGAATTTAGGATGACGATGATCTTTGACATAAAAAACTTGTTTCACCATTGACGCCAATACATATGGTTCATTAGTGGAAAGAGTGAGAGTCATGTCAATAACTTGAAATTCACAATCATCAATAAAGGCTCCTTGCCTCGTCATTGAATCAAACCATTGACATTTCATCATCGTGACTCCACCATGCGAGTAATAATCCAAAATTATTATTTTCTCCATGACTCCATAATAAGCTACATTTTCAGAAAGAGGTCTATTATCTGATGAATTGGCATAACAGTATGTTATGGAAGTTAGAATAACACCATCATGCTGTGTTCTCATGTTCCTTGCTCGTTCAGTGATAATAAATTTATATCCATTTATCATAAGTGATTTACAAGAACGAACCATGGTATTAGGACTAGAAGACAAAACTCTTATTTCCTCAGAAATAGAGTCTATAGGCAAACTCGATACCTAAAATATAAACAAATAGTAAACTTAATTAAATATTATTTTTATTTAGTTATTACATAAATATTTTTACCTTCAATTTCAACCAAGAAGAAAACCCTTTGCTTTGAAAAGTCTCTTTCCTTCTCAAATATAAAGAATGATGCTTTCTATATATCAATTATTTATGTTCCCTGTAGATAAAAATAATAATAGTTTAAAAAATATTTAAAATTAAAAGAGATAAGATAAGAGATAAATGTACAATTTACTTACTTGATACACTCATCGAACAAATCACAATTGAACAACACTGTGTGATGTTCCATCTCTCACTCTTCAAGGATTAATTTCGTCAATGTATATGATCCCTGAATTCCTCATGTCTGAGGAAGTGATGGAAAACTGGGTTCAATTTTCTCATACTATTCTTATTCATTTCTCATTGGTCTATTTATTCTTGTAGTAAGATCAGACAAATACATTGAGCTGAAATCCATACATTCTTGAGCCAAGTAACCGTTCACAATAGAACCTTCTGGATAGTTCCTGTTCTGAACATATGATTTCAATGTGTACATGTTTCTCTTAGTTGGATACATCCAACGGAAAGAAACAGGTCCTCCAAGAATTATTTCAGTCAGAAGATGGATAGTCAGATGCAATATTCATGTAACAAATGATGGAGGGAATATTTTATCTAACTCACACAAAATTAATGGTGTCTCTCCCAACAGTTTTTGCAAGAAGGATTTGGAAAAATTCTTAGCACAAAGATCTCTAAACAAATAGCACAACCAAATAATTGAGACTCTTACATTATTGGACAAGAGATGACAAATTTCTATTGGAATCAACTCATGTAAAAGGATGTGATAATCACAAGTCTTCAAAGATTTTAGCTTCAACTCTTTTCTCTTGACCCATTTTGATATATTACGTGAATATTCATAGGAAACTTTAATAGTCTCTAGCACTTCCAGAAATTGATTTTTTTCAACTGGTGTCATCACTTAAGAAGCACATGGAACTTTCCATTTATTTTCACTGATACAGACAGGGTGCAATTCTGGTCTGATCCCCCAACCTACCAAGTCACGCCGAGATCATAAATCATCTTTTGTCTTCCTCTTGAAATTTAGAAGAATCTAAAGAAACTTTTCACATATATTCTTTTCAATGTGCATTACGTCTAAGCAATGACGTAACAAGTTGGTGACCAATACGACAACTCAAAGAATATAATATTTTTCTTCCAATTGTAATAGGTATCATTGGAAACATTTTACCTATTTCTAGATTTCATTACACCCTTCCAAAATGAATAACTGAAATATTTCAATTCATTAAGCATGTCAGTTCCATACATACACTGTGGTGGATCGTCAGTCTCCATGTTATTGTCAAATCTTCGACGATTGTTTCTATATAGATGGTTCATTGGAAAGAATCTTCGATGTTCCATAAAACTAAAACTATGACGATATTTAAGTCTTCTTGATCAAGTATTCTTCATACAAACAGGGCATGAAAATTTTCCTTTTGTGCTCCATCCAGAAATCATTGAATAAGTAGGAAAATAATTGATCATCCACATAAGTGCAGCACACATCTGAAATATGTCTTTTGAACATGCATCATATGTGGGCACACCCATATCCCAAAGAATTTTCAACTCTTTTATTGAAGGTTTCATGTATACATCTATATCATTAGCGGGACCAGAAGAGCCAGATATCAGTATAATCAAGAAAGTGCAAGGCTTTTTCATACACAAAAATGGGGGAAGGTTATAAATGAGTATAAAAACTAGCCATGTGCTGTTCGAAGTAAGCATCTGCCCAAATGAATTAAAACCATCACATGAATGACCCAATCTCACATTACGCACATCAGCTGAAAATTCAGGATATCGAGCATCAAATCTCTGCCATGAAAATCCATCTACAGGGTGAACCAACTATTTATTATTCTTTTTTCTCTGGGTGTCATGCCATCTCATTTTTACTGATATTTCATCAGACATGAAAAGGTTCTGTAATATGGGGATCAATGGAAAGTGCCACATTACTTTTTATAGCACATGAGATGGTGTTCCATAATCTTTTGGCTTCCATCGGGAGGTTCCACATTTGATACAATTATTTCTTTCAGTAGTTTCCACCCAAAATAATCTACAATCATTAGAGCAAGCATGATTTTTTTGAGAATCCAAGTTCATTAACTAACATACATGCCATATAGTGGTTTGAGGGAATATCTACATCATCTGGATGTAAGTCCTTAAAGAAGGTAAGACTGTAATTGATTGCAGTATTTGAAATCCCATACATAGTTTTCTCATGAAGCAATCAGATTAAAAATTCCAAAATTTTCATTTTACCACATTGCCGATATACTGGAGTCGTCGTAGCATCATTCAATTTTTTCACCCTATCAACATCATCATTTTCATTGGATGCATCATGTGTGCTTGTATCAAAATATTGTTGGCTGGACATCCTTTCCTTCTCATGATTCTGAATAAATAGAAACCGATCATATATCAAACTCACTAATTCAGTCCTATCATTTTGATCATCAAAATTTTGAGATTCCATTTTCTTTCCATTGTGATACCACACATAATAGTTTTTTTGGAAACCATATTTGGTTATATGATAGCTAACTACTTCACGACTCAACCAAGGTATTCCAAAAAAATTAAAACATTTTCAGTGTATGCGACCACTATCTGAAGCCTTATAAAATTAAAAATCTAAAAATATGTTCAAATTATTTTGAAAATCGGTTGAAATATGATCAGTTTAATACATCCAACTTCTATCCATTCTGTAAAAAAAATTCAATAAGTCATTTCAAAGAAATTCAATAATATTGAAGTTCAATCAAAAAAATATTTAGGTAAATGACAATTGTTTACTTTATATAAAATCATAACTGACACATTACTCTATATGATAATTATATTAAGAAACAAAACAAAATACAGTGTATATAAGAAAATAAGATACAAAATTTCTAATGCCTATATTCATGGATTACCTAGTAAGATATTGGAAGTGGATCAAGGAATACATAATACTTAAGGGTCATGTTGGGAGTACATGAGTTTTATACTTTAATATCTTCAGGGGATCAGGATGAGGAGTAGGATGAGGATCACATCAAAAGTAGTTATGACCTCATCAAGTCTCACCTTAACCATGGATTAAAGGATCCTATGTTTGGGGCCATAGATCATAGGTTGGTAGGGTGTATTCATTCAATCATGAACAAATTTATTTTATAGAGGGACCTTCAATAGTTATAGGTATGGATTTGATTAGAAACACTTATAAAAAGGATATCCAGAAATTGTGACATCCCAAACTAGGATGCCACTCATTAGTGACCTAAACCCAAATGGCCACATGGCCTCAAGCACATCTACCAAAATTCCAAATGTTATTGACTAATAGTGAGAGCCTTTGTTGTGTTTGGGGGAGACTATTCCCTCATTACCTAAGTTGCACAATTTTAATATTATTAGTTAAAAAGTGGAAGAAATATAACAATGGGAAAATATTGGAAATGGATGAAAATAACCAAATCAGTAATACCAACTAATAAAAGAATCATAAACCAAATTATGGTAATGTATGTCATGTATCAAGAAGAAAAACATAGTTACAACTAGTAGGAAGTAGTACTATACAAGAGGCTCAATAAATTCTAAAATTCGACCTAGCTTCTTGAGCTACAACCCAATAATCTCCTACATGCTCCATCCTATGACATGTGAGTAGTCAGGAATCTATAAAATGGTGATTCCCCTTATCTAAACATATAATCATGTATTTTATCTGGGTACCCAATGGCATCTCGAACAATGTGTGAGATACAATTCATGTAGGTGACCACCGAGAGGTCTATAACTATCCAGTCTATTTATATAAAATTTTAATATAATGATATGATAAATTAAAGCGACAACTAAAAAATTTTAAAGGGTTTTCTATGGTTATGAAGAAAAATAAAAAATGGTTTTATGTGAATTAGTTTCACGAAGAAGGAATAAGTACTACATGGGAGAAGGAGAGGTCCCACTGAGAGTTCCCTTTGTAGATATTTTTTTCATAAAGAACATTGGATTGTATGGTTAAGTATTTCTTATTTCTTCTGTGAAAAATAATTAGGGGCCACATAATATTTTGAAAAGTTAAAGAAGATAATTCATATGTTCTATTGTACAAAGGATAAGTGAACATTGTGTCATTTTATATATATAAATATTTTTATAGAAACATGATACATACTTGTTATATAACACACATAGTGTACAAAAATGAATGTGAATAAGATATTCACGTTTGACATGATCTTAATGTAAGGAATGAATTTCATTAAATACTATGAATAAATATTACAAAAAATTTCTTATGAGTTCATATATATGAAGCTATATTATTTGGAGCATTAAGATTAAAAAAATAACTATGAATTTTTAAAATTAGAACACAAGAAAGAGACCATGCCCTTATAAATTTATATGTGTAATGAAAACATTAATTGTACAATGTGTACATTGATGTAGTGATTTGAGTACACAATTCGTGAAGGGAGAAGTGAATCATAAAATTTTCAAAATCCCTAGAAATAGGGAAAAATGACGTGATCTTTATAAATAGTGAAATAAATGGAGAAATGTTGAGAATAAAAAGGACATCCTTCACTAATATGAGAAGAGGTTGAAGGAGTCTAACCTGAATGGGGGAGTTGCAGCTGATCGGATGGAAGAGGTTCACCTGGGCGGGCATTTCTAGGAGTTGGGGGAATGTAATTCTGGAAATCTGGTGCTTCTAGGAGTCGGGGTTCTGTTTTAGTGAATTTGGGTGGAGGCTTTTCCCAACAGTGTTTAAAAAACGTTGGTAAAAGCATGGATTTGCCAATGGTTTCTTCAAACAATTAGGAAACCCTTCCCTAACCACACATTTACCAATGTTTTATTAAAACCATTGGTAATGGACACCTATAACAATGGTTCTTTTGAACCGTTGGTATAAAAGTGTTGGGAAAGATATCCTTTCCAGTAGTGAAACATCTATCATGAAAAAACTCATAATCATGAAAAATTACTTATAGGATGTCTAAATCATGACACCTACTTATTTTATATATGAAACATTCACTTTATCCTAGGTTATTAAAAGTCTTATTTTATTTAAATCTTTCATGATGGTTCTTAAAGAGTTTATGAATTCCCAAAGCATATCCTCTGTGAGTGTCAAACTAGGTGTGCAACAAGGCCCGTTGTCGTGCACTATTTCTCGACTAAGTCTAGCTCCATATAGTGTTTTAGAGGTTGTTACCCCTATATACATCTTTGAGAGAGTCACATCCACTTTTAATATCCAATCATGGATATATTTCTAGGAAACTACGCACTCATTCCTTTACCAAAATTCCTGGAAATTTTCCTAAATATTGATTCATCCTTAGGGACATCCCTAGACATATCCAAAGAAATATCCCTAGGGATCTCACTAAATTTTTCTCATCCTAGTTTCCAAAGGTTTACTAAAAATTTAATTTGATACTAACAATAGAGAACCAGGATTAATATACATGGACATTACAACATTTTAGATAAATATTCAGCACATTATAAAAATACATGCCTGAGGACTGTAATAGTTTATTAAATTTGGAAACTTGGAACAAAATATTCTAACTTAGTGAAATATCATTGATTTTTCCCACAAATATCTTCCCCTTTATTAATTCTACTTAAAAACTTTATTCATAACATGGGGAAAGGAAACATAATAAAGGGGTGATCTTAGATGCCCAATATGGGTAAACAAAGGATATACATAAGCATAACATGAGAATAATGGTTTGAGAATATTAGAATGACATTTGAAGACCATACCCTACATATCAAATATCATATACATGAGTCATGGAATAAATATTGGCAGTTCATAAGACATGAATCATAAGGGAATTAAGAGTATAATCCATGAGACTATAACATAGGAATACTATATAGAATTTTAGGTGGACACATAACCATATAAAATTATTTCCATAGTAGTCAAGGAATCACTACCAAGTCTATCTTAGTAGTATGAGTTCACTCTCCATACCATCTTGGTAGTCATGGTTCACTCCAACAACCATTATAGCAGTCAGGGTTCACCCCCAAGACCATCTTAGTGGACAAAGTCCTTTATTGAACCGAGCTTACTTCCAATTCCATCCATGTCTATCTCATGAGATGTAAATATTTTCCCAATGCATTTAAGAGAGATATAGGTCCCACCCATCTCATAATGAAATCATACATGCATGGGCCACAAGATCATAAAAAATTATATCATAACTCATGAAATGAAATGGGGATCATAAACATCCAATCATATCATAACATATGGAAAATAAATAGGTTTCATAATCATTTAATAATATAATAACCCATTCTAAGAAGCAAGTTTCATAAGCATATAACCAGTAAAAGAGAAACAGGTTTCATAAACTTATAACCCATGAAAGAAAAATGAGTTTCATAAAAATCATTCCATCAAAACATAAACCTTTCAGAGAAATAATATGAATGGAACCCTTGGATCATATCCCCAGAAAAGTCATGATTAACACTAATGGATGTCATCTTATATGGAAAATAATTTTGAAATATATTTTAAAAAAAATTATTGATGAAAATACTTTTTCTTCTTTGAAAAATTATTTTTAAAACATAAAACCTCTTGAAAACCATTTTCTTTGAAAATAAATGTGAAAACTGATAAAGGGAGACAATTTTTTTTAAAACATTATTCCTTGAAAACTTATAATTTAAGATTTAAATTTTTTTTGAAAACCTATTTCATTGAAAACTTATAAATAATTATTGAAAATATTTTAAAAATTTTTTCTTTGAAAATAAATTGAAAATTTATAAAGATTTGTTAAAAACCTTTTGAAAACCTTTTTCTTTGAAAATAATTTGAAACATTATAAACAATTCTTGAAAATATTTTGAAAACATTTTTCTTTGAAAATAACCTTTTGAAAACATATAAATGAATCTTCAAAAATAATTTAGAACACATTTTAAACATAAATCATTTTTGAAAATATTTTTCTTTGAAAACCACTTTAAAATCAATTTTTTTTGATAATATTAGGAAAAAAGTTTCTTTAAAAATAACATTTTAAACTTAGAAAATTAAGATATAAGGAAATTATGATTATGATAGCGGGTAAGTCTATACATGAAAAACATTCCTTTTACACATTAAAAAGTTTATAAAAGTGAATTGATCATAAAATGATGAGTAGAATACTTTTAAAACCATTTTTTAAAAGGTAAAACATGGGTAAAAATTTAATTTAAACATAATAGGATAATATTAAGACATTTTTTAAAACATTTTTAGAAACCATATTTTTGAAAGAACATAGATTTTTAACCGAAAAGAGAAACAAAGTCAAATTGTCATAATTTTTTTTCTTAATTATCTTATATAAAAAAGAGTGGGAAAATGGTAAAAATACATAAAATTGTCACTAATAACCATATGTGATTAAAATTCATGAGTTTTATTAAGATATGGATTATAATATTTCATCAATATAAGCATAATCACAAAAACTCACAATAAATGATGAGATTGTTGCAATAAACTCTTACCACTTGGAAACATTGAATCATACTCCCCATGTAAGAAAATAAAATTACATAAAGCTTATAATATCATGAAAATAATAATATTCATGATATAACATGTCAAATTTAATTATATACACCTTATAAAATAATATAGGTTCATAACAAAATATGTGCCTCTAAGAAGGAAAATTGAGGCAAAATTACCAGACTAATTTGGTAAATTTTGAACAATAAAACCTCATAAAATAGAGGTAATATAATGGAAATTTAATTTACCATAAATTTAAGTATAATAATAAAATATTACATTAATTGGAATTATACACATGAAATATAAGAAAATATGAGGTGAACATGGATTGTGTCTCACAAAAAATAAAAGTGAGATGAGAAAACCCTTACCTTAAGTCTTGACTTTTTTTGTACACATCCAAACCTCATGTATAATAAATATAAGTTTATTATAAATATACCATATAACCGTATTATTATATATAATACCATATATTATTTTTTAGTGAATTTATATTATCCTTTTATTAATAACTTCAGGTTAATGTTAAGTTCTCGGTAATATATGCTTTGTTTTTCATATATGTTTTGGCCTGTCATTCTTGATCCTCTTACTTAGATCATGGTTTAATTATTTATAGAATGTAAATAATGATATATGTATAATATATATTCATTATATATTTATTTATAATAATATATAAAATATATAAATATTCAATGGAATACACCATTCTTAGAGACGATAGGTCATACGTACGCATGAATGATGTTTACATTTAATTATCTTTTTTAAAGAAAGAAACTAATTGTAATGTATATATATATATATATATTATAATTTAAGTATCATTATTATTTCATATATATAAAATAATTTTACTAAAACCATCTTTAATATGTTTCATGTAAAGTGTGAATGAATGACATCACATTGAGGAGGCGGTAGTCCACACGTTTACAAATGAAGTTATCATATTTTAAAAAATTAAATCATAAACATATGTTTTATATAATAATTAAACAATAATAACACATCATAAATATAATATATATCATATAAAAATATATTTTACATCATAATTCCCAACCATGAGAGGTGGTAAAGGAAAAATAAACATCGTTTCGTGAGGCGGTAGTTCACTGTACACAAGAATGGTAAGTTATTTACCCATTATATGGAACTATGTGTAATTATAGATTGAACACATAGAATAAAAAAATTCATAATATTTAGGATATTCAGGTTATTATATAATAATATAATAATAAAGTTTTAGGGGGTTTACAAAGAAAATTAAACAATGGAGCTTGAGGAAGGATGTTTCATCTTCTTTGGGTAACTCCTCTGGGTTTGCAATAAAGGATTAATTTTTTGGATTTATTATCAAAGGGAGGATTATAGGATTAATGTAGGGATGTTGGGAGATTATTTTATTATATTTTGGGTGATAAAAATGTCTTTATAGGTGTGAATAAATTAGAGGGGTGAGTGCTTTTTTATAGTGGAGGAGGAGTGACATTCTTGTAAATTTTTGGAAAGAGAATTCCATCTATGTTTTTCCTAGATAAAGTGTATCCAATAATGGTAAAAATTAAATAAAAGGGGGTATATTATAGAAATATGAATATAAAATGTATTTTGAACAATTTTATATTCTATTTTGGGCCTTAAGTTTAAGGTTTAGTCTATTATTAAGCTAAATTTTCTCTTAATCGTTGTAATTAATTTTAATAACTTTCACTACTATTTTTCATAAAAAACTAATATTAAGACATTATACATTATAAATTATGTTTTTTACCAATATTTTATCCATTTTTTGAAATTAAAATAATATAAGTGGAAGAAATTAATTAAAAATTTTATTCCACAGACTGGATGACAAAGCGGGGTTTTAAAGTAAAAATGCTCAAAAGTTTGCGAAGTTTTTATATCAAATTTCAATTTGAAATTGATTACAATGATATAAATTGGATTAATTTATGTAAAATTTAACTTATTAAATTTTAAAACCAAACCAAAATATAATTTAACTATATAAATAAATTAGATAAAAAACAATTCTGAATTAAAATTTAGTGTTTTCACTATTCATCAAAAAATGAAATTTCTCAGAAAAATAAAAAAATTCACCCAAATTAATTTTTAAATTATTATTCCAAAAATAAAGTTTATTTTTTTAAATAAAATTTTAAAATTTTCAAAAATTATATTTATAATGGGTTCTCTATTAAAATAATGTAAAATTTCTTTTTAGAAAAATACATATTTTTATTCATAAAATTGGATATTTTCTTATCTTATACCTATAAAGTCTATTGGATGATTATAAAAAATATTTATTGAATATAAAATATATAAATTTAATTTAATTTATTAATAAAAAGTGGTTTTTTTTTAATTTTTTAAGATAAAATTGTGTTTGTACACAGAAAAATAATTTTCTTAGAAAAGTAATTTTTATTTATTTTTGAATAGTTATTTCATTTAGAAATAATAATTTATAACCAAAGGATTAATTTTATATATATGTATAAATCATATTTTTAAAATTTATTTAATCTTATTTGTAACTTCCATTCCAATTGCTAGGTGGTAGCTATAATATTTTTTTAATAATAATATTAATAGTATATTGTATTTTAGTAAAACTCAACCATGCATGTTATGAAAGCTATCGAAGGGAATCATTATTTTGTGTAATACAATAAAAATATAGTGTTTCATGTATCTCAAGATAATATAAGTGTTTCACATGGTGAAATATTAACTTGGTGTTTCATATAACGCAAGCCACACTTAGTGCTTTCGTATAACAAAAGTTATATTCATTGTTGCGTGAAATAAACAATATAAAGAAGATTAAATTAATTTTAAAAAAATAATTCACAAAATCTTAGGGAGTTATAATGAGGCTATTATTAGATATAGTATATGGTGGGGGGAATTCATGGAAGTAGGAGAGAAAGAGATTGATTTCCTTCATGTTCATGATACCATACTACCCTGGTAATATGATGAGATGTGATGTGCAGGTGTCTTTGAGTGAGATGTAGTGTGGCAATACCTGATGATATCATAAGATGATAAACATTTCAAGGTTGGGGTATCTAGTTATGTGTCCTGACCCACATCAAATATGGGCTGGGTATATTTAGGTGAGATTTCATGTGACGTGGTTGTGATGTGACATGTACATAGGGGATGTGAACACATGATGTTTGACGTTGGGGTGTGAGAGTGGAAAATAACTGGGGAAGCAGAAGTGAGGCACCTTTATTGGTTGTGATCTTGATTATATATTACTATATTTAATGAATGATTTTTTGAGTGACCCATGGTGCGGCTGGGGTTGATTAGTTGGCCTGTTTGGGTGCTTGTTGGTTATTCAATTTATTCACTGGTGAATTAGCACGCTCTTTTCCCATATGCACTTGAGAACTTGGTTATGTCCCTACTAAGCATACTTTTATGGTCAACCTATATATATAAACCATTTTTAACGTTTTTTAGGAGGAATTTGGAGATCAATCTGGATATTTCTAGCTTAGGTTTAGAGTTTTTGTCAAGTCACTACCGTATACTTTTATTTTGGAACATTGAAGACTTTTATTTGTATTAGTTTATGTTTGTTCATGCATGTGAGATGGTTTTTGGTTTACCTTTGCATATTTATACTGAAGTTTCTTGTTGGTTTCTTATACTATCTACCCATCCTATAGTTTATATAGGGTAAAAAATTTAATATGTCTGATTTTTATACCCTCAGTACTTGTATCCAACCTAGGGAACACTGGAGGTGGGAATCGAGGGTCATTATATCTCTTCCTTAATTTATGGAAAAGAAAGTACATATTTTTTGGTAGGGGGTTGTGAAAAACCCCCACCAAAGTAAACACCACTAAAACCTAATAAAAACAATCCATTATTAGATATTTCTCTTTTTCCAAACCAAAATAGAAGAAAAATTTCAAAAAAAAAACTTCAGAAAAGAATAATAATAGTGGGAATAAAGACAAGGAGAGAAGATAGAGAACCTTGATGCATGAGTCTTTGATCTGGATGAACCAAAGGTTTAAAATATCAATTATATAACTATAAAGTGGTAAGATGTTAAGGTATCAACTAATATTTTGGGGAAAAGTATGAAAAATCACTCTGAGGGTAGTTGACCCTCTATTTAAAGTGTGACTTAAAAAATCCTCCTCCATTGTGTAGTTAACTCTTTCCACACTATAGTTCCTATGATCAAATACTAGATCTTGAATTTAAGCATCTAAAACCTTGATTTCCAAACATTTTAAAACTCATGTCAAACCCCATAACCATCACCATTCATTGGGATACAACATGGGGGAATCCTCTGAGCCATTTCAGTCTTCCATGCCAAAGACTATGGAATTAAGACCTTCCTTGCTCACTATTTCCCCCAATATAACAATCCAATCATCTCCACCACAATTAATTCCATGATAAGACTTCCACAACATAACAATAAATTATTATCCATTTTCACCTTCCCTTAATTCTCTAAGAACTATGAATTCCCCCAAGCCTATTCCTATGGTGTGGTGGTCTCCACACTGATCATTTCACATAGGTGGGCACTCCACATGTAATGGCCTCCGATATGTCCAATATGGATGTTCTCTATCCATGGTGCACCCAAAACCATGCCCTGAAATATAAAACACTCACCCTCACATGTGAAAGATAAAAATGGATAACACTACACCCATTGCTATGGCATGGTGATCCTATAAATGGATAAAACCCATCTCCATCCTCTAAAATTTATATTGACACCCCCAAGACCCGAGAAAAAAATTAAGGGGTTCATAAAATTGGGCCCTTATAATTGAATTCATAAATATAAAACATTAATATAAAAGTTTAACCATAAGAAAATCCTCCCCCCAATTCCCCTAAAAAGATATACAATACACCTCCTTTTTTTTGAAACATACCATGAGTCAAATAATAAATGTAATAAATGTTTTCATCCAAATTATCCCTAATTTTTTTCATGGATGATAAGATAATATTTGAAATAATTAATTAATTAAAGCTCATGGCCTTGATATTTAATAGGTGCATGAGTCATGAAAGTAAATGCAATGAATAATTCAATCTCATATCCATTTTTATTTCTTTTTTATGAGAAAAATATGATATGAATGAATAAAAAATGAGTATACCAACTCATGAATTTTCTCTATACACTTCCCATAATAGCGACACACACATAACACACCCAAAAATGAGATACTTTCCAAAGAAAACACATAAAAAACCCTTCCTCTATGTGACATCTAAGGCCCAATTCATTGATAAGTAACCAGTCCAATGGGCTACAATGCCTTAAGAGATCCTCCCCATATTTTAGAGACTGCTGACTAGTAGCAAGGGTGTGTGGTGGTATAGTGGGAAGATAATTACCCCTATATCAAATTGAAACATTGTACAAATAAATTAAACATAGTATAACAAGATAATAAATAAAATACACATAAATCAGTAAAAAATACTATATAAAGGTGATTTTATGGTTATAAAAAATATAAAAAAAGCATGTCATGGAATAAATCATACAAGTAACATTGGAATAATAAAAATATAATAGAATACCAAAAACCACTACGATCCATGAACATATTGATTCTAGCTTAGTCCTCTACTCCCATGATCCAACCTAAGATAGAATCAAGTGTCCACAATAGGGAAATTTACCTTATCATTTCTTTCATCCATGAAATTTTCCAAAGTACCAAGTGGTGACCTGAATAGGGTGTGAGTAAAAATCAGTAGGCCACCACCAATGGTGTCTATGAAAATATAGTATGTGAATATAAAATGTAATATTGTACATATATAATAAATTAAATAAGTGAAGTAAAATAAACTATGTTAAGCTCAGGCTCCTCCTGGGATACCCGGCTGACCCTACCCACTTTGGCCTAAGTTGGATGTCTTTGATCATGTGTACTTTTAATTGGTTAAGGAACCTAAGGTTGGTATCCAAAGAATACAAGAATAAATAACCATAGGGAATCCACTGAACTATTATAATCATTCCAACATAATACACCCATTTTAAATCCAAGTAAGTTTCAAGGAATTATTTATTACTTCGGTTTTTGAGCCAACTCAAAGTGATAAATTCATAAAGGATATATCTTGGATTTTTAGTGGAATACATGAGATAAACCTTGGGAATTATAATCCTAGGATTCTCTAAACAAAAAAAGGAATTATGTCATTGTATTTCGATGTAGGTCTCGATTGGAATCTAAGGGGTTAAACCAAGACATTCCTTATTCAAGGAAATAGATCCAATATTAGAAGATCACCAAAATCTTTCTAGTTTTTTTAGAGATCCAGATGAATCAGTGACATCTATCCATGTAATTCATGAGAGTAATAAGTTAACCAAATCCATAATGGGTTAACTACATGGAATTTTCATCAATGAATCATGTGTAATCCAATGAGTTCTCTCAATGAATTCTAAGATATAATTAAAGAATTTGTCAAGTCATGCCACACCTTTTATGGTATGGGAAAGATTATATAAATAAAAAACTAAGGCATCTAAGGTAAATAGTCATAAGTGAAAATTGTGGAATTAATATCACGGCTATAATAAAAAATAAACCAAAATGGTTTTTTCTTCTAACATTTTTTTCTTAAAATACCAAAGTCCATCCTAATAATTTCTTTTAAAAGGTGACCCCTAAACATATCTTGAAGGGATGATGTAATTGCATCAAAGGGAGAGTGGGGATTTTGTAAAGGAAAATACAAATACTGCCTAAAGAGTATTTTGGTTAAATTTAAAGTATGTTTGAAATTAACATTAATCCAAATTCACCATAAGGGGTGTTTTTGGTTGAGGTTGTAAACCAATAATGGTGTTTAAGAGTCCCATAAAAAATATATGTTGGGTTTTATGTGCTAAATTAAAGAAATATAAATTATAAGGGAGATGATAAAAAATACTGGTGCTGGGAACAAAGAAATAATTTATAAATAGTGCGAATTTTAGGTAAAAGTGTATAGGAAACCCACCTAGGTCCCCTCGAAGAATCGTCATCTTGTATTAGCCACATATTTGAGATTAAATAGAAGATATTAGAAAACCGAAAAAATACCTGAAAATAAGAAATTTTATGTCACAAGGAAATAACACCAATGTCTGTGAAGAAAACAAATAAAAGAGGTAATATGAGTGAAACCCTTACTGAGGGTGTTACGATGCAATAGATGGAAGAGGAAACATAGGTTGGATGAGGGCGATCCATCCAAACCATGATGATAAGAGAGGGAGAGATTATAGAGGTATTTTATGTGAAAATAAAGGGAAAGGAGAGGAAAATTATATTTAAGGGGTTAGAAGGGAAAAAGGTAAATTTACCCACTTTTTAATAGGGTTTATGGTTTGGATATATAGTTGGATAAACTATGTGCCAACCACGTGTACCTACTATCCAAGTACCTGTATAGATAATTTCCTCAAGTACCCGTATAATGTTCTTAGACTAGACATCAGTCTTTGGGTGATATGCTGTACTCAAGAGTACTTGCGAACCAAATGCACTATATAACCCTTTCTATAACTATAGGGTAAATCTAGTGTCCCTATATGATACAAAGGTATGTGTAATCTCATGAATATGTATTACCTATAAGATATATAATTTCAAAATATCTTCCACTAACAAGGTCTCTCGGATAGGAAAAAAATGGGTGACCTTTGTTAGCCTTTCCAAAATCACCCACATAGTGTCACTACTTCCGGGTGACTTCAATAACCCCATTATAAAGTCCATAGTAACATCATCCCATTTTCCCTATAGGGTAGGTAATTAATTCAAAATGCTAGTTGGCCACTGATGTTCAACGTTCACCTACTAAAAGGTGTAAAACTGAGTGAAAAAGCCCTATTTTCCTTTTTCATCTCGGACCACCAGTATTGGAGGGAAAAATCATGATACATTTTTGTTATCTTGGGAAGAACTAATCATTTAGAAGAATGATATTCATACATCAATTTCTCTTTCATTACTATAGGAACCCAAATATGCCCATGGAAATATAGTATCTCATCTATATTGATAACCCAACTAGGTGATGAATCCTCACTATAGATACTATCCCTTAAGGACAAGCCTTTAGGACCAGAAATCTATCTCCTCTTTATTCTATTAGAAAGTGATGGAACCATTGATACATCAATGAGGATAGATTTCCCTAGAAACTCTTTAACATAAAGGTGCATCTCAGTAAAAAGATACATCAGCTGCTACTCACTAGTAGCTTCCTGAACAACTTAATTCCGAGTCTTTTAGATTATATTATTAACAAAAACATTACCATTACCTATAATATATTCAATATCAATGTAAAAGGACTATAAATACTCAAACCATATCAAATACTTGAGGTTTAGGTCCCACTAAGAGAATATATACTTGATTATTTTATAGTCTGTGTATAGCATGAACTGTTTTCCCCTGAGGTAATGTCTCCAGTGATGCAGAGTATGAATGATAGATACTAAATCATGGTCATAATTAGGTAATTGTTCTCATGAGACCTCAAATATAGAGACACATATTAAAAAACTTTCCACCCTTTCATCAAAAAATCTCCCATCCTGATTTGTGATGTGTCACAATAAAATGTGTACCCTATGATAGGATTTAGAAAAATCCAGATCAACACTAAGGTTAGTCCTCCTATATACTCCTATTTTTTTTCACAATGTCCAGACTATATAAACCTTAAAACCTTCTAGGTAAATCCTATAATTGGAAATAAAATAAGAGAAACGTTGTAAGTAAACCACTAGAGTAACTAACTAATCCCAAGAATGTCCGAATTTTGAAAACATTCTTGGGATGTTCCTAAGAAATAACTACTACCACCTTATATGGATCCACATATACCCCTTATTCTGATATGATGTGTCCTAGAAATTGAATTTTAACACTCCAAAAGATCAAATTTGAGAGTTTATTATAAATTCTATGTTCTCGAAGAGTTGTGAAAATAACCTCTAGATGTCACATGCGCTCCTCCCATGACCCAGAGTACACCAAGATAAAATCAATGAAAATGATTACCGAGGCATCTAGATATAGGTAAAATACCCAATTCATTAAGGCTATAATGATAGCAGGCACATTTTTTATACTTAAAGGCATTACCAAATATTCATATAATCTATACCTACTTCAGAATGCTATATAAGCTATATCCAGGGACCTAACTCTCACACGATGATAGTTTGATATCAAATCAATATTTGATAAGACCTTGTCTCCCATATCTTATCAAAGAGATCATATATACATGATATAGGGTAACAATTATTTACTTTAATATAATTTAACCATTGGTAATCCACACATAATCATAAATTACCATATGAATTCTTGGAGAAAAGTACCACTAAACCCCAAGGATTTATACGAAGTCATATAAACCCTCTAGATTTTATGTCCTACTACTATATCTTAAGTTCTTGGAGCTCTATAATATACATCATATATAAAATAATGGATACCAGTTCTTCTCTTAGTGAAATATCCATAGTAAACTCAACATATCTCACAGGAGGTATCCCAAATACGTTTTTAGGAATTAAATCCAAAAAATGGTCCAAAATTGGAGGAAAGATAGCCTACCATATGGTATAATCATCTAGTAAGAGGCTAATAATATGGACCAGAACTTCACCCTACCCACAATGTACAGGTCCATCATTAACTGCCTGACCATCTTATTTTCCCTTATAAACATAAATACTACTCTTGAGAGAAGATAATTACACTAATCTATGATATTAGTCAATATGATCTTGAAATGGAACTAGACGATCCATCCTAAAAATTAAGTTTGAAGTCTGTAATCTCAAGGATGAAAAGGTCCCAAAGAAAATGGTATCCAGATATCTTGAGGGGACACTCATTGAATTAAAGAATTCCATATTACTATATTTATAGAGGTGTGTAAAGGGATATCACCCCATATAGGTATTCAATTTACAAACCAAGGATTCCAATTATAGTAATATATATGAATTTGTGCGAAGCTACAATGTCAAATAAAGAAAAAAAATAATGTTGATACCACTAAGATCATACCTCACTCTATAGATGACATGAGGGTCTGATCAATAGGTGTAGGATACACTACAAGTAACTTTATAGATCCAAGGCCCTGAGCTACAAACTGACCACCCTAAACTGATCTACTCTATTGGAACTTTGCATCCTATATCCGGCTTCCCTAAACTCAGCCACCTCCTCATCCTAAATCAAAGGTAGTAATATATATTTTTACCTATTGTGGTGATATATATCCCACCCTAGAACTTAAAAACAAGTGAAAATCCACTCTCAATAGGCACTGGTGGAAAGGTCTTATAGAATCTCTATAGCTGACCCATTTTTCCACAAGCCTGACACTATACTAGGTCCCTATCACACCAAGGCTTCATGTGACCTTACCTTACACACTGGTGACATACCACATAACTACCAGTGCATACAACCTAACTTCCAATTTTCTATTTAGAATGCTCATGACGACGCTTACATCCACTAGATGATGGACTACCTACCCTTGAAGTTGAACCACCCAGACTCATACCTTAAACTTGCCTAAGATTTCTCTCAGAGATAAGGGAATGATTCACTATTTCAGATATAGTTTTTAGTCGAAAGGTCCTCACCCGAGGTTAAATGGAATACCTAATTCCATCATCAAAATGTATATTCTTGAACAAATCATCACCCACAAGAGCGCATGCCAAGTGATGGATCTCAGTGAATCAAGATGATAATCCATGACAGATATACTACCCTGATCTAGATGAATGAATTAACTAGCTCAATAAGATATTAAATTCTTTAAGAAAGAGTAACCATAGAAGCTAGTCTAGAATTCCATCTAAAGCATAACCCAATAATTATTTTCTTGATTAAACACATCCCACCATTGCTTTGAAGACCAATAATGAATATAATATATGAGATTCAACCTCCTTTTTGGATGTGTTTCTAAAATCATGAAACTCTTATGTATGGCCTCTATCTAAGGATTTCTAGCTTGGGGACCACCTTTCCCTAATAAAATAGGCGTGGTCTATTACTATAATTCCCTAATCAACTCAGACATTGCCTACAAAGCCCATGGAGATCCCTCTATAGACTTTACTAGGCATAGAAAACCCTCCCTAAGCTAAGCGCTAGTGCCCATTCTAGGAACCACATGTGGTACAACAATAGATTCAATAGGTGGAACTATATGAGGTACCATAGTTGGTTCAATTACCACCACCTCAAGTGTATAGTTTCCACTACATTCTGGGTTCTCAATCCAAGGCCATCATAGAGGAATGTATCTATAATTCCAAGTACACGCCTATGAAAAAGGTGCTGAAAACAGGTAATATTATATATAAGGAAAGTGATAACAGACTCAAGGTATCGATATATACACTACAACCATAAAATATTTAATTTAGGAAATAAAACTAACCCCAAATACCTATTCCTAGGGTCAAGTTAAGGTAATGGTTAAACTATTTATCATAAAGTTTCAGTTATATGGGTTTCCAATCCTTAGTTACAGAGATATAAACATTATAATTTTCAATTGGCATACCATTTAATTGAAAACCATTTCTTTCTAATTTTAGGAGTTTGATTTTAACATGTTGAAACATGTTGATTTAGTTATATGGATTTCCATTCCCAAGTTATAGAGGTATAAACCTTATAAGTTTCAATTGGTTCTCCATTTAACTACAACCAGTTTATGTCTCAGCTTATGTGTCCATGGATTTAAGGCTTTGATCGTATTAAAATTGGTTATGTAAAATTAAATCATTAATATATCTAGGAAAACAACATTTAGGAAGATAAATACACTTTACATAACCAATGTTTTCTAGCATATAATGTTATAAATCAAAATTATAGTAACCAATACATATAAAATAGGTAACAAGAAGTACACATAATTAAATATGCATGCAATGGAATATGAATGAAAAATAAATCTATACATGCCTATGATGATGTATGATCTAATTATACCTTACTATTTCATCCCAAGGGTGAAAATACCATAAAACATAACATCACACAATATGTACATCACCCAATGGTGAAAATAGTACCATTATAACAAGTGAATTCCACAACAACAAGTCCCATCCCTAGAAACTTGGAATTTCCCCCACATGTGGGTTATCTAATTCTAGGAATAATCTCATTACTAATTTTTAACACTTAATATTCTATTTTCTACCAACCCAAAATAGTAAGACAAAGGAAAATATCACTCTAATACCACCTTGTAATGTCTCCAATCTAGTTCACTTATATGTAACTGATTCAGTGGTCCAAAACGCCTCAATCACACCTCCCCTTATTCTAGAGGCTACCGACTAATAGCGAGGGTGTATGGTGGAGCAGTGGGGAGACTATACACCCTATATTAGAGTGAAACATAATAGAAATAAAGGCAACACAATCTAGTCAGATAATAAATAAAACACACATAAAGTAGTAAACAAAACTATATATAGATTATGTCATGGTAATGACAAATTTAAACCAAGTAAGTACTGGAATCAATCATAAATTTATGTAATGGCCCATTGAATCCCATGATCATGATATTTTCTGCTTTCCTACTATCCAATATGATTTCTCTTTCCCTGGGCTCTTTCCCTCAGACATACCCCAGGAAAAGGGCTCATGATGGGAGAGGTATCCACTCCATTGATTCATGATCATCCTCCTTCGATGTGGTATTTCCATAACCCTCTCCACTATAAGGGCCCCACACTCCCACTATCACATCGAATAAACACTGGATCTGATACCATTTGATTCATTTTAAGAGATACAACCCTATCATTAATTATCCATTTATTTTAAAACAACTCATTCAATTTACCAAAACATTAAAAATTCACTTACAAGGATCAACAAGTCAAATGGAAGGTCTCATTGAATAAAGGGAAATTACATATGATAGTAATTTACATTTATAAATCAATCCATTGAGTTTATAAGAAAATCCAAACACTAAAGGTTCTTTGGTTTATTAAACATCCTCCCAAGGGTGGGAAACTCCATTTATGAATATCAATGATGGTCATACAAAAAACATGCCATATTTCAAACATAACCTCAAGTATAAAGAAACACAAATTCAATAGGAAAATTAAGAAATAATGTCTAAAAATTAATTTTTATCTTGAAGATAGCTCACCTCCTCAAGACGAGTTTTATTATTAAATCAGGACATTGTTTATAAAACAATTCATTTGTTTAATTAAGAATCGTATCCAATTTACCAAATGAAATAATTTTAGAAAAATAACATACATGAAAAATCATTAATTAATGGTCTTAAGGAAATTAATTATTGAATAATTAAATTTAAGCAGAAAAGGAATGATAACCTACATCAAGATAAGACCAAGCCAAACCGAACACTTTGACACTTTTCATTTTCAATGGCGAAGATCGCTCCACACTTGCACACAAATAAATTCATATATATATATATACCATTTAATCCAATATAAATATCCACATATACATGAGGAAATATTTACAAGGAATACACACACACACACGTATCAATATATGTGAGTGCAATCCCTCCCGGAGTCGTCAAATGCTCTCAAAACGACGATAGTGGACCGAGATGATCCAAACTGCTTCACCTTCAGTAGATGTTTCTGAAATACACATGAAGGTGTCCCAATATACCCTTTTAATAACCTTGAATATTTGAAGAGTAATCTCATAAAAATTGGGTTTATTTCATTGGTAGGAGAGGGATCTGAGGTGGGGGTCACACGCACCTAGAGAGGGTGGGTGGTGCATCGCACGCCCCCACCTCAGCTCCATCTCTTCTCAACAAAATCCACCCAACTATCATGATATTCCTATTAAAATATTCAAGGTTATGTTAAGGGTATCTAGGGACCCCTTCATGTGTATTCTGACAACCACCACCGAAGGTGAAGCGGTTCATATCATCTCGGTCCATCAACGTTGTTTTGGGAGCATTTGAAGACTCTGGGAGGGCTTTCCCTCACATATATAGGTATATATATATATATATATATATTTATTACTTTTACATAATCCCTCATGGATATGGAAATATTTACATTGGTTTAAGGGTTATATATATATAAAGGAATTAATTTGTGTGAAAGTGTGGAGAGATATTTGCCGTTGAAAATGTCAAGTGCCAAAGTGTTTAGCTTGGACAGGTCTTCTCTTAAGGTAGGATCCCATTCCCTTACCCCTTGAATTTAATTATGCATTAATTAATTGAATTATCACCTTTAATTTATAAATTTTACATGTGTGATAATTTTTATAAAATAATTTCATTTAGTAAATTGGATATGATGCTTAATTGAACAAATTCATTGTTTTATAAACAATTTCATGATTTAATAATAAAACCCCTCCAGCAGAGGTGCACTGTCTTCAAGATAAAAAGTAATGTTTAGAAATTATTTCTTGCTTATCCTATTGTGTTGTTGTTTCTTTATTCTAGAGGTTATGTTTGGAATATGTCATGTTTTGTGTACTACCATCATTGATATTCATAAATGAAGTTTCCCACCCTTGGGAAGATGTTTAATAAACCAAATAACCTTTAGTGTTTTGACTGTCTTATAAACTCAGTGGATTGATTTATAAATAACTAACTGAAAATTAATTTTTTATTAAATAACCAAAACACTTTTAAGGAAAAATTGAGATACCCCAAATCCGAGTTATATGTTCGAGAAACCATAAAACCAAAACCACACTAAAGGAACTACCCCTCCCTAGCCAATACAAAAAGATGAAAAACCATCACCAACACCTAACTATTCAGCAAGCTATCCCATGCATGAATACACGGTACCAGAACCGATGGCGTGACCATACCCTCTATATCAAACAATTCCAAATGGCATGCATAGGTGAAGGTTAAGCTCTGGTCCCCATTTGGAGTGGCCCCTCTAGAATGCTAGCAGAACACCACCTAGAAACCTACAAAAAACATTATCTTCTCCAAAAATACACACATGAACTAACCAACATGCTTCCCAATCACTCAACAGGTTACACACATTTCATCAGAATCATTGAAAGAAAATTTGAGATTACCCGAAACCAGATCCCTAGAAATCATCCAATATATGGAGGGTACCTGGGTGCTTGGGACAAATAATAATAGATTTTCTAGTTCATAATCCAGATGGTCCCAGGTCTATATGTACTCTTCAAGACTGATCTTTCCTTTGTTGAAACTTACAAAAATAATTATATCCTGTTTACAACCGATGAGTATTGTTTCTCATTGAGTGACACATTTAAGGGTCTCCCCATCATCTTAGCTGCCTCATCTTCTGACACATTCAACAATGAAACTTGTTCGACCTCCTCTTCTTCAGAACTTAGTAGTAATTCCAAAGTCTGATTATCCCTAACATCTAATTCTAATTTCATGGAATTTAACTTTTTTTTAGAATGAGTCTCCAAAGGAGGAGGTAATGAGGAGTAATCTTTCCTACTTTTCCTCCTCCTATTGCTTCTGTTACTCCTCAGGCTTTCATCTTCACCAACCAAGAGAGTAAGATCAGTTCCCTTTGTTTCAACCATGTGTTCCCCATCTGCATCAATCAGACTACTGAAATCAGAACACGATCCAACCTCTAAAAGGTCTTCAAAGCTATTGGTCAGCACAATTGGTTTGAGGGGCCCTGAAACAGCACTCCCTGGCCACCCAAAACTAACATGCATGCCCAGTTTCTGCTTCCCTTTACCTGCAACATCCTTACCCGGCCTCAGAACCTCCACATAATGGTCAACCGCCTCATCCAACTCCCACTTGACTTTTGTTCCATAGCAGGTAAACCCCCACCTAATGGATTAGCCACATGAACAGCCTCATACTGAACCAAATCCACCCCCACTCCTATACCCGCAAAAGGAATTGGCTCCTTACCACAAGAAGAATCTGCAAGATCTTACTCCAGCCTGTTAAATACTTATGATACCTTCGGATTAACCACTATTTCCAATGGATTCTCCCCCAAATTTTCACCTTGATTACCCTCCAATGAACCATTTGAATTTTCATTGTTTTGATAAATTTAATGAGTTGTTTTAAAAGAAATGGATAATGCATGATCATGTTGGCTATCTTAAAATAAATCCAATGGTATCAGACCCAGTGTCCATTAAATGTGTTAGCAAAGATGATGGGCCCTTCTAGGGGGGAGGATTATGAAAATACCACATCGAAGGAGGAGGAGAACAAAGCAACCCTTTATATGGTGGTGTGGATACCTCTCCCATAATGAGGCCTTTTCTTGGGGGATGCCTGAGGGAAAAATCCCAAGGAAAGAAAAACTATACAGGCTAGGCCCAAATTATACAATATCATGATCATGGGATGGACTAGTGTAACACCCCATAATGATAAAAGGTTAAATGAAAAAAATGATATGACTCATGTCAACAAGGTGAACCTTCATTTTCAGGAGCCTATCTGATTAGAACTCCACAGTTATACATGATTGTCTTGGAGTAGTGATTTGGATGGGTGACATTCTGGGAAGTTTCCCAAGGTGTGTGTGAGTGAGGAAAATGAACACTAGAAAGGACATGTGTTGGACTATGTGGACTATAATTAGTCATATGACCCGTTTAGACACATGGGTGGGCCCCAGGGTGGGTACCACATGTCTACGGGGCAACTGGCGGTACATGGCGGGCCAGAACCTGTCGGCCATGTTAAGGTGGTGTGTTTGTGCTGTCACTAGGACCCAATTGTTGCATTTGGTATCTGAGGAGGAACCTAGCCTTAAGTGTGATACACTGCCTGGGTTGAGATGTAGGGCCCACAACGAGGACGTTGTACTCTAAAACGGGAAAAATGGTGGTACATGGTGGGTCAGAACTTGTCATCCATGTTAAGTCGGGGTGTCTGTGCTGTCACCAGGACATAGTTGTTACATTTGGTATCAGAGGAGGAACCCAACCTTAAGTGCGATGGACTACCTGGGTTGAGATGTTGGGACCATAATGAGGACGTTGTGCTTTAAAGGGGGGTGAATGTAACACCATAGAATGATAAAGGGTTAAATGACAAAATGATATGACTCATGTCAACAAGGTGCACCTTCCTTTTCAGAAGCCCACCTGATTAGAAATCCATAGTTAATCATGCTTGTCCTAGAGTAGTGATTAGGATGGGTGACATTCTGGGAAGTTTCATAGGGTGTATGTGAGTGAGGACAAAACACACTGGAAAGGACATGTGTTGGCCTATGGGGACTATCATTAGTCAGATGACCCGTTCAGACATGTGGGTGGGCACTAGGGTGGGGACTATGTGTCTGCAGGGCAACTGGTGGTACCTGGCGGGACAAAACCTGTCAGCATGTTAAGGTGGGGTGTTCATGCTGTCGTTGGGACCTAGTTGTTACAACTAGGCTATTACAAATGGTATCAGATTTAGTTTCCATTCGATGTGCCAGTGAGGACGCTGGGCCCATCTAGGGGGAAGATTATGGAAATCAGACATTAAAGGAGGAGGATAAAGAATCACCCCTTTTATAAGGTGGTGTATATAACTCTCCTATAATGAGGCCTTTTCCTAGGGGATTCCGGAGGGCCAAAGCCTAGGTAAATATAAATTGGGAAGGATAGGCCCAAAGTGGACAATATCATGATCATGGGGTGGACTAGGTCGTTAGAAGGTAGCACTAGAATAAGAAAAATAGAACAAAAGTCCCCAAAAAATATGAAGCTCCATGAGCATTCTGATTCCATATCGATCCTCTTCTTCTATGCTTTAACCTAATACATAATAAAGCATAAAAAACATGGTTCTTTACCTTATCCTTTCTTTCATCCATGAAACCTCATAGGGTACCAAGCCACATCCCAAATAGGTTGTGAGTACAACTAAATAGGACACAACTTATAATGTCTATTAAAATCTATTATATAGATATAAAATATAATACTATGTAATTATAATAAATTAAAGTAGTGAAGTACAAGAAACCATGTTAATCTTGGAATACTCATGGGATGATTGACTGGCCCTACCTGCTTTAGCCTATACTAGATTTTTATGATCATGTACAATTTTAATTGGTCAAAGGAACCGAGGTAGGTTTACAAAGAATCCAACAATAAATAACCATATGGAATCCATGTAACTTATCCAAAAATTCCAATATAATACGCACATTTTGAATCCATGGAAATTCCAATGCATTATTTATTACTTATTTTTCAACCCAACTCAAGGTGATCAATACATGAAGGATAACTCTTGTATTTTGAGTAGAGTCCAAGGGATAACCCCTTGGAATTATACACCCATGAGTCTCTAACCAAACCAAGTAAAGATATCCTTTCATTTTAGGGCAGGCCTTGATTGGAATACAAGGGGATAACCTAATGGGTTCTTTTCTTGAGGACATCATGGAGAACCTGGGAGGTCATTTTGAGAATTATAGTTTTTATAAAGATCTATATTAATTTGTGATGTACCTACATGGAATTTATGGGAGTAATACATTGACTAAAATCAAGATGGGTTAACCTCTTTGCATTTGCATCAATGAATCAGGTGGAATCTTATGAGTTCAATTTAGGTATTACAAAAAGGAATCTAAGACTTTATCAAGGAATTCCATAACATTTATGGGGTGAGAAATTTCTATAAATAAACAACCAAGACATCCAAGTGTTATTCCAAAATGATAAAAAATACAAAATAGGGAGGATTGTGGTCTTTTAAAAACACTTGAATATTTTAGAACCAATCCCCCTTTGCAACTGGGAAAGATATGTTGTTTCCTTTTCTTTAATAGAATATTCATCAAAAATTAAAAGAAGAAGACACAATGGGTTTATAGTGTTTTGCGATACAAAGTCCCCCTAGTTCACTCCACCGACACTCTCTCCACGCGTTTGGTGATTTTCACCATCCGATCCTTTTCTAAGGAATATTGATAGTTGTGTATATGTAACTGAAACTTTTTACAACAAATTTTACAAGGATTTAAAATAATACTAATAGAAGCCCTCAAAACACTCAGACCCTAATTTATCATAACCAAAAGAGATTTTATTTGGTTGTAGAAATTATCTATGAAATAATTCAAATACAAATATGAAACTAACAGACATAAATATCTTTAGTGGAATAAATAACTAACTTCAAATCATTATCCTTACCAAGAAACTTTAATATTACTATAGATAACATATTTAGATAACATTACAACCCCAAGAATATCTTTTTTAGCAGTAGTAAAAACACATAGTAGAAACTATAACATATATATATATATAAAGTGTAGTCTTTTAAATCTTTAAAAAACTACAATAGGTGTATCAGAGATAAGAAACAAATTTTTTAGGAGAAAGTATAATTTCTTCTATAAGAAGAGTTATCTAATGTAGTTTTTTGAGAAATAGATTTAGATTTTCTTGAGATTTAGATAAATAATATCATTAGGAAAAGATCTACTACACTATAAATATATCTATTTGAGAATTAAATAAGTAATCTTATTTAATTTTGGAAAAACATATATGAAAATATCTCCAGATAAATCAAGATCTTTAAAATGATCAGTGTGTTTGAAATTTTAATTTTATCACCCATTAAAAATTATAAATTCCCTTATAAATATAAATTAATTAATATATAGTTGAAGATCCTATAAAATATAATTTGAATCAATTTATAGAGATATTTACTACATCCAAATCATATCATAAATCTAAAAAACAATTCAAAATTTAAATCCCATAGATTACTAATTCAATGTGGGGATAACACTATATGCGGATGATTAAAAAAGTATGGTTTCCAAGATTTGGTTGATTCTAAATGCGGAGTTCCATAACGTGGAGTATGATAGAAATGCATGGTTAATTATGTTAGGTACATACAAAATGTGATGTAATAAAACATGAGGTTCCTTAATAAAAGTTATTTTTCCAAAAATAATTCTCTACTCAAACATGGTGTTCTAAATATAGAGTTGGATACCAATTTTTGGTTGCAACATCACTTTTTGAACAGTTATTACAGAAATCTTCAAATTTTCCAGAATACTTTGCAGAATAAAATTTCACCCAAAATTAAAGAGTATTACAGAACTAAGACTTCTAGAATTCTATTAAAATTAAAATAATTATTTAATTAAATACAAACATGAAATTTACTCAAATTAAATTTATCATTAAAACAAATGAGGGTGCCTATGAGAATCAAATTCAATGAAAATGTAATGAGAAATTAATGATAATTTTTTTATGAATATCCATATTACTAAAAATATTCCCCTTTTGATGATCACAAAAAACATTAAATTAAATAAAAAATGGAAAACACAATAGGTTGTAAAGAATATTGTTAAAATAATATTAATAAATCTTATTTGGGAATTTTGCGTTTATCCAGATTTCTCCCCCTTTTTCTGAGATAAAAAAGATAGTATATAAATTGAATAAAATATAGTTAATTTTGTATAGAACTATTTGTAAATGTCATATAAGATAAAAATAAGAGTATTATAAAGTTAAATATGCTTAGAAAATAAATTAACATCACATATAAAACATAAATATAATAAGTAGATAACAAAATAATTTCACTTTTATAAATGATTTTCATATTACAGAGAATTTTAGATCAAGGTAAAATGATTGAGGTTCAGGGCGAGAGACACGATTTAAAATAGTTTGAGATTATTTAGTAGAGGAGAAGGTTGAGATTATTTAGAAGAGGAATTATAGGTTAAATAATCTCTAATATTCTGGTGCAAAACCATCAACTCCTACATCATATCTTTTTCAATTATGTTTCAATATTGTATCCCACTCTCTCAAAAGTTTCCTTAAATCCTAACCCACCTTCAAAACATCAACCAAATTAACCTTGAAAAAATATTTAGTAGTCTTAGAAGACTGAACATAAATCTCCATCATTTAACCTAATTATTTGAGAAAAACTCTGGCTCTTAGGTCTGCTAAATCCATTCTTTCAATTAGTTGTTTATGAATATCAAACAGAGTGAGCATAAATACCCTATCACACTAATTTTTTTTAATATTTTCATCCAATTTTGAAGGATCATAATAGATCATCTCCAACCTTATCCACACATCACAAGACCCTATTTCACTAGATATGGATGCTATTCCTTGATTGGAACTAGATACTCTTACATACTGAAATTGATTTGACAAAAACTTCTTGATATCACTAATACTGAATTTAGAAATTATTTCACCTCTGATATTTCCAACATGTTCAATGATATCCATCTTAAAAGAATCATAATATTTCAAAAATATTGGTATTTAATTTAAATTTTGATATTTATTTGAGGTAGAATCAAATTCTATTTTGGACATAGATTTATTTATTCAGTATTAAACAAACTTCATAAAAATATATGGTTCATTTTTAAGCTATATGACCAGATATTTTAACAAATAAAATATTTAGAAAAGGATTTCAGAAAAATTTTGAGCACAAGATTCAAAATTTGAATCATATTTATATTCTAATGTCACTAACTCAACTCTTACAGAGGGTTATCCAAATTTAACTAATTGATGCAATCAAACTTCCGAACTTCAATATATAGAGAGGATAACTCTCCAAGAACTTTTATAATACCATCATTATATTTAATAGTCATTCACATGGACTTATTAAGGAATTAAACTAATTATAATTCAATAAATTAAGTTATATCATAAATATAAGAACTAACGTTCTCAAAAAAATCATATTATTTTTTTTCAAAACCATAGAATGAGAAGTTTCCTAGATTGGTTATTCCTCCTCTTAAAAAATTTCTCATCTCCTTCTTTAAAAAATAGTGTAGGACCCTATATTTTCTGAGGTCTTTGAATAATCACAACATCACCATTTGCCTTAGTAGAATATTCTTGATAAACTCTGGGAAACTAACGAACTCCCCCAATTATGGTAGGAATGTTTTTATCTCTGACTTGCTACATTCTAGTGCTTTCAGGAACATTTGAACCCCCAATAAGAGAATCTTCTGAATCTGTAGCCACTTGTGGCCAAATAATAGCTTATTCTAGTTGAGATTCGATAATTTACTCTACACCAAGACTTTTAGATCCATATAACTTCAAACTTCTATTCTCCCCCTCAACATGAGCACCTGATGGCTCATCGGCTTCTGTACCAACAAGAATTTTCTTGACCATGGATACACTCCAAATGAATCAACATTTTCTTAGGGTTTGAGAAGATTGAAAATTTATATGATAGAACCATAAACTAGTCCTGGTATCACCAATCACCCCCTTTTATAATTAATAATAGACACCAACCTACCATAGGGATAAAATGACATTCTTTCATCCTTTTGGTAGTAGTGGTTCATATATCTTAACATCTACCAACTTGTATTGAACTTGATATTTCTCATCAAGAGAAACATGATATACATGTTAGAAAAAAGAATTTTCTTAGACCTAAAAATTCTTGGAACAATAGGTGTTACAATTATAACACCCTAATATTTTATAATAATAACATTATGTTCAATAACGTATACAACATGAAACAATGAGCTTAAACTAAGCACGATTTTTTTAAATATGATAGTTATAACCTAGCCATTGAATTGGAAGGTATAAATAGGATTAACCAAATTATGAAATATATATAAAGTAAATACTTAATAAAAATTTATTGATTAATTTTTATAAATGAGAACTAAATTTTTAGTAATCATTTTATGCTTCAAAAATACGTTTTCTCAAAAAATGATTTTCATTATTTTATTGAGAGATAATATTTAAATTATTTTTTGGAACTTTTAGAAATTTTATTTGATAAAAAGGATATATTTTTTGAATTATTCATATCAAAATAATATTATGGTTATTTTTTATATTTTTCTAAAATGTTTGATTTTTTAATGAATAGTGAAAAGATTTAATATTTTTATTGAAAAATATATTTTCTTTTTAAGTATTTACATATTAAAATTATATTTTGAATTATTTTTGAAATATAATATGTTAATTTTTATTAAAAAAATATAATTATTGTATTTTTAATGAATTTTATAATTGAATTTGTTATAAAAATATTTTATGATAATTATTTTGAAAAAATGTTTATCGTTGCATTTTGTATTTTTATGTTTAATTAATTTCTTCTACTTCTATCAAATTAATCTTAAAAAATGGATTACATATTTGGAATTATGAGGTAGATTTGGTAAATATTTCACTTTGACTTTTGTTTATAATTAATAGTACCCATAATAAATTTCATTATCACGGTAACGGTAAAATGGGTTAATTATGGTTAAAAATAATATAAAAAGCTATGAAAATCAACACAAAATATTACTTCATCATGTTGGATGAATTTATTTCTTCCCAAACCATCAAATTATCTAATATATGGAATTTTGGTTTCATTTTCCTGGGATAATTACGTTTATAATATTTAAGTAAAAGATAAACTCAAAAATTACATTCTCTCAACATTAATATCACTTAAATTATTACATAAGGAAAAAATTGTAAAATTTTGTTTCTAAATGGGTATTTTAAATAATTTTTTTATCCTTTATTTATTTATAATTTTTATAAATTAAATAATTACCTTAAATGCTTACACAATCCTAATACAATATTTTTTCAATGAGTAGTAAAATAAAATAAATGATTTTAAAAATATTAAGAGTAATGTAATTTGGAAACATTAGTGTCTCATGAATTTATAAGATAATTATTAGTTATTTTTATATTTTAAAGGATTATTTTTTAATTCCATATTTATCTTTATGTCATTAAAAATCAAATTAATTAAATAGAGTTAAAAATATCATTAATGGTATTTTATAGAAATAATATTTTATTAAATTATTTAAAAATTATAAAAAATATTGAAAGAGGAAAATTAAGATAATATATGGTATACAATTTCATTGTTTTTCCATTTCTGATTCAATTGTTAACTTATAAGTAAAATTATAACCATTTAGGAGTGAAAAAGTTTTTACCATGATTAAGGTTAAAATAGGTTAAACCAAAAGATAATGTTTAAAACTATACATAAGCCTACCCAAATTCTATTGGTTTTTGAGATTAAAACTAAATAATACCTTATATTTAAATATATGTCCATTTGGAAGAAATAGTTTCATAATTACTCTATTATATTTTTATCTTTTAGTAAATTCTAAAAGTGACCGTCACCTTAATTATGAAAGGTAACTTCCTCCCCTCACTTATTCACACATTTTGAGCCATTTATATCGACAAAATCCTTCCAATATACCTTATAAAATTACTTAGGTACATTTTAGAGGTTATTTTATTCCAAAAAGACCAACCCTAGGATCCATAAGAGGATATCTAAAGGAGTTGTTTTAAAGAAAAATTAATCGCCTTATCCGATCACTTTGTTTTTAATCCTTCTTTCACCTATACTAAATCTATTATATTCTTTATAAAATAAAGAATAAGTATTATAAATATTATTAAATGTTATTATGATTTTGAAACCATATTTATTCACCATCTTTACATCAAATGGGAAGTGAAGGTGTCTCTCTTTCATAAGTATATCCTATAATCTCCACGTAACTATACAATTAATTTTCCATAACCATATTTAATGGATGGTTATTATGATGGGTTTAAAATTTATATATTATATTTATAGAATAACTATTCTACTATAATTATAATATCATATCTACCTTCTTACCTTCTAAACCATCATAAAACATTAACATCGCTCATACGTATGTGTGGATTACCACCTCTATAAATTGATGTTATCTTTTTTTTTATGTTCTAATTGGATATATTTAGTAAATATATATGATTTATAATATATAATAATTATTTTTTAAAGACAAATTATTATTTAAATTTATTTTTTTCCATCTTTCTAAAAGTGAAAATAGCGTTCATGAGTACATACGACCTACCGTCTCAATGAATTGTGCAATTCATGTTTCCATATCTAACTTTTATAGATAAATATAAATATGTGTTGAATTAATATATATGGTATATATATCATTTTTAATATTCTTTATATTATGGGGCCATGATTAAATTATAAGGACCAATACAGCTGAACCAAAACATACATGAAAAATAAAGAAAATATCACCAGGAACATTAATTTTAATAAATAATTGTTAATAAATGGGTGATAAAAGGTTATAGTTAAAGATTATATGGTGTGATATATATTAGTATGGTTATATAATATATTTATAACAAACATATTTTCATTATATATGAGGTTCCAACATGTTTGAATAAAGTCAGACCTGAGCTAAGAGATTTTCGTCTCACTTTTATTTCTGTGAGACACATGCCATATTCAACAATTGTTTCTTTTATGTGGTCTTTATAATTACCATGAATTTATTATATAATTATTATTATAAAATTTATTGGGATTTAACTATCCATATAATTTTATTTCATTCAAGGGGCTTATGATTCAAATGTTACCAAAGTGATAAGTGTTTAATGTTACAACCTTATTATGTATCAAGATTTTATATAATTAAGTTTTCTATGATTAAATATTATGATCTATATATCCGGAAACTCATTAATTTTATTATATTATATTTATTTCTTAAAATTAAATGTTTTCATTTCATTTTACCCTTTTTATGTATTCAAGATACCAAAATAATGTTTTTAAGAAAAAAATCGACTTTATCTCTCTCTTCGACCAAAAAACATTCTTCGTCCATATACATTTTTTCTAAAAATGTTTTCAAAAATGTTTTTAATATTCTCAAATTATTTTTTAAATTATTTTTCCCATGTTTTAATTTTTAAAAAATTATTTTAAAGGGATACTATTATCATTTTATGAATAAGGTATTTTTGTATTTTTATCAAAAATGTGAAAGGAATCATTGTTTTAACGTATAAGGCATGAATTTTTTTCAACGTAATTAAAACCCAATGATTTGAAACTTAATTTAAAAGATTAAAAGTTTAATTTCAATGAAATTTTTGTCTTTAATATTTGATAATTTTTTTATATTTTAAAGAATTTATTTCAAATTGAGAAGGGTATTTTCCTCAAGAAAAGTTCCTAGTGATCTTTATAAATCATTTTCTATCTAATAAGAAATTTTTTGATTATATTTATGATTTAGAAGGGATATGATCCAATGATAATATACTTATTATTTATTTAGATGGTATAAGTTTATGAAAATAAGATTTTTGTGAAACCCATTTCTTTTCCATGAGTTTTGCTATGACGAAATGATGAAGTGTTTATGAAACCTATTTATTTTTCACAGGTTATGATATGATGATATGTTTATAAAACCAATTTCATTTATATGGGTTATATTATGATAAATGCTTTATGATCTTTTGGAAAACATTAGTATGATTTACATTATGTTATGGGTGGGATTGTAATTATATATCTCTCCAATGTATTGGGTAAATATTGATATCTCATGAGATAAATATGACTACAATGGGGAGTAAACCTAGTTAATTAAGAGACTCCATCCACTACGATATTATTAGGAGTGAAACTTGAAAACTGTGATGGTTTGGGGATTGAACCCAATCCACTATGATAGTTTTGGTTGTGATTCTTTACTACTATGTAATTATTTTTTATACTTATGTGTATGACACAAACTTATGTCATATACCAATGTTATTATATCATGTATCATTTTATTTTAATCCTTTATGATTCATGTCTTATGAGCTACAAAGTTATATGCGTTGACTCAATATTATTATATTTTATATACATGGTATGTTTTTTAAATTTTATGATCATGTTCTCATACCATTATTCTCATTTATGATCATGCGATCATTAATATATCAATTATTTATCACTACTGATCATATGAGATCACCCTATATTATGTTTCCTTCCCAAGGTTATGAAGAAAGGTATTGGGTATTATTTGTCAAATAATGGTTATAGTTATGAAGAACTTAGTGGGATACGATGTAGATATTTTATGAAGTTATTGTTTATGTGTCCAAGTTTTCAAAGGCACTAGACCTATATTATTCTAGCATAGATCATTATATTTTGTAATGAATATTCATCTATTAAGATTTGATATATATGTATTAAAATATTGGATCACTATAGTTGGTATAGATTAAGGTTTATTTAGCCTTTGGAAACTAGGATGAGAAAAATTTAGTGATAAACATTTGTATAAACCTAAGTATAAGAGAAATTACTAAGTTATGATAAATAATGGAGTGTTTTTTTCCTAGAAAAACATCCCTATCTAGATATTACAAGTGGATACTATTTTTATAGGTTTTTCTTAGGGTAATAACCCTTAAAAGAGTTGGTTGAGTACATCTCATCCATCATTCTTGTGAATGGTGAGGGTTCCCTTACTATTCACATGGTTGGAAACTCTTGAGGGAAATTATTAGGTTAATTCACATTTTCTTTAGAAACCATCATAAAGGATTTAAATAGATAATTATCATTAATGAACTAGGTTAAACCTAATTTTTATTAGATTGAAAAGGATGGTTCCTAATTTAGATGACCTATAAATTATTTTTAATGATTCTTCACTATGACTATTTTTTATCACAATATGATTTTTTTTATTTTAGTTAATGGATGGAATAAGGAGGATTCATGTTAATGATGAAGAACAATGGAATGATTATGCTAATGAGAAATCAAATGATGTATGATCTATAATGTTAAACCATATGATTTTTCCTAATATACCATCCCATTATATGATTAACAAACTCTACCTGGGTGTTTTTCTTAACACACATAATAAGAGAAATAATGTGTTTCATGAAGACCATAGAAGAAATATGTCTCAATTTACCTCATGTTATAAATGATGAAAGAGACACTGAGGAGAATTTCTCAAAGGAACATGATTTTTTTTGTGTTGAAAATAATAGAATAGAGAAACAAATTTTCCAGAAAAAGTGAGGAGTTCAATGGAGAGAAATAAATTTCATCTTATATATCCACTTATAGTTCACTATATTAAATTTGGGGAAGTTATTAATTATCTATGTAAATTACCTCTTTTAAAGGTTAACTCCTAAACCAAGGAAGGAACATTTTTATATCAATAATTTAAGTGAAAAACTTAAAGTATTGATGTATTTGGATTCAATAATTATGTTATAGAATTATTTTTACCAATGATATGTTGGTTATAAGAATCATGAAACATCATTATATTATGGAAGAATATATGTCTTCATGTAGGATTTACTTAAGATTTATGGATACCATCATTATTTTATGAGTATAAGGTTAACCATAACTTCAAATTTCTAGACAACCCTTTTGTGGTTTTTAGTAATGGGATTTTAAGGTGATTAATGATATTTTGGGATAATTTTTATTAGAATAAGGTATATCTAACCCTTAGGTTCATCATGAAGTATTAGTTGAGAAATAATTCCCTTTTCAAAAGTTTAAAGGTATTAATAATCTTCAGGGTATATGTGATTTTGATGAATAAGTTTATTTAAGGATATTTATAATATTTATAAGGATATTATAATAATTATATTAATATATTTTTAGTGAAAATGGTCTAACTGTGACACCCTAAAAGGTTGTGGGGCTTGAAACCACAACTGAAGGGCGATAAGGGAGAACCTCCTACCACTGAATTTTGTGAATTCTTGGTTAGTCTAAAATTTCTTTATAAAATTATGGGACTAATAAATATTAAATTGTTTTTGGGAATATAATAATTATCATTGATATAACTCTGGGATTGAAAATTTATTTGGTAATTAATGTTATTTCATAAGATCACTATTTTAGGGACCTTATTCGATTATGGTAAATAGAAAATTATAAGATTTTCTTTTAGGAATAAATGTTTAATAATATTTTTGATTCATATATTATTTTAATTTGGATTTATGGTGGTTAAATTTATTTATGGAAATTATTATCTTATCTTGGAGAATATATAATTAGGGCACAATATTTTTGGTATGATACATTAAGAGTGATCGATGTTATTTAGAGATAAATTCTAAATTAATCTTTGAAGAATATGTGATAAAATAATTATAATATTTTGTTTTCAATATTATTCCTTAATATTTTTAATATTATCAAGGTTTTTTATTTATTAAATTACCAAAATTGAACTTTGGGTGTTATTGTTAAAGCTTTAAAGGTTAATGTTGTATTTATTCATATGATGAATTATTCATTTTGAGAATTATATTATGATAAAAAATTTCTTTGATTAATATTTAAATATAGGAGGAGTAACTTAAAATACTTTTATGGATTATAAATTTGATTTTAGTTCTTCAGGAATAAAAACATTCACCTAGAATACTTATTGTTTGGGAAAAAAGATGATTTTGTGATGGAAATCAATTAATGGATAAAATAATAATTTTAAAGAAAGAATATTTCCTTATTTTTATTAGTATATATGGTAAAGTAATTCCTTAAAATATTGAAAAATTATCATAAAGAAAATGTTGTCCTATCACTTTTATTTCCAATGAATCAATGGTCTTTTTACCCATCACTGATTTATGGTTTTGTGGTTGTTAACATTCCATAGACCATGTTATCTATCACTCTATATCAGTAATTTGGTGTTAATTTTCTCATCCACATCTATATTATCACATATAAATAATGTTATCCTATTTGGAGCCTAGTTTTTTGTTATTCTATATGACCTTAATATTTCCCTTTACCTCTTTTTTAAGTGGAAGTTTTATTAACCCTTTTTATGATTTGAGTTTTCTATAAAGGAATATTCAAATTTAAAGTCCTTGATTACCAAGAACAAGTTAAAACCATGAGGATGAAATTTATTAAATGGGTTAGAATATAACACCATGATATTTTAGGAAAATATAATTATGTTTTATAGAGTATAATACAAACAACACTGAGCTTAAACAAACCCTGAAATATTATTATTTAAATTTTACCATTATAACCTAACTATTGAATTGGAGGGTATGAATAAGGTTAACTAAATTATAATATATATTTATATATATAATAATTAATCAATAAAAATGTAATGATTAATTCTTATAAATGATCATTGAACTTTTAATAAAGTTATTTTATGTTTTTAGAATATGTTTTCAATAAAAATTATTTTCATTACTTCTTGTTTGAAATTAAAATTAATTTATTTAAAATTTAGATTTTTTTTGACAAAAAGGATATAATTTTTTATTTCATCATATCAACATAATCTTATGATGAATTTTTTTATAATTTTATAAACGGTTTGATTTTTTAATGAATCGTTAAAAATACTATTTTGTATTGAAAAATGTATTTTATTTTTAAGTATTTAAAAAGTAAAATTATATTTTGAATTATTTTTAAAATTTAATTAGTCAATTTTATTAAAAAAATCTAATTATTGTCTTTTTAATGAATTTTATACAAAAACAATTTTATACTTAAAATGATTTTTAAAAAAAATAGTTTTTTTTTGAATTTTGTGTTTTTATGTTAAATTAATTTCTCACACTTATTGGAATTGAATATTTAAAAATGGATTAAGTATCTAGATTCATGAGTTCCAAATTTGACAAATTGGTCAAATTTAATTTTGGTCACAATGAAAAGTATCCATAGTAATTTTTATTGTCACTGTAAAGGTAAAATGGGTTAATTAGGGTTAAAACTAATATAACAAGGTATAAAAATCAATCCAAAACATTAATTTATTATATTTTATGAATTTATATCATCCAAGACCATAAAATTATCAAATATATTTCATTTTAGTGCCATTGTCCAATGATGATTACATTTATAATATTTAAATAAAAAACAAATTAAAAAATGCTATTATATTAAATTTAATATATATTAAATTATTACATAAAGGAAAAAGTGTATAAGTTTGGTTAAAAATATTAATTTTAAATATATTTTTTTATGGTAATTTATTTACAATTTTTTGGAAGGAAATAATCACCTTAAATGCTTACACAACACTAATACAATATTTATTCAATTAAAAAAAACGGTTTTAAAAATATTAAAAGTAATATAATTTGGAAAAATTATTGTGTCCCCTGAATTTTTTAGTTAATTATTACTTATTATGAATGTTATAAATACTTATCTTTTAATTACATTTCTATCTTGATGTCATTAATAGTCAAATTAAATGAATAGTGTCAAAAATGAAATTAAAGATATTTTATGGAAATAATAATATGTTAAATTATTTAAAAATTATAAACAATGTTTAAATAGGGAAATTAGGATAATATATGGTCTAAAATATTATACCTTTTTCCATTTATGATGAAATAGTTACCTTATAAGTAAAATTACATCCCTTTAAGAGTGAGAAAGTTGTTACTATGGTTAAGGTTAGAATGTGTTAAACCAAAATATAAGGTTTAAAACACCACATAAACCTATCCAAATTCTATTTCATGATAGGATTAAAAACTAATAATACATTTTATTTTAATATATTTCTATCTGGAATCATTTTTCTTATGAATTAATTTATTATAATTTAATCTTTTAAGAAATTTTAAAAGTTCCTCTCACCTCAATTATAAAAGGGAACCTCATCCACACACTTATTCACAAATTTTGAGCTATCTAGATCAACCAAACCATGAAAAAATCCCTTTTAAACTTCCTTATTCACATTATATAGGTGATGTTATTACCAAAAGACCGACCCTAGGATCCATAATAAGAGATCTAAAGGAGTTGTTTCAAAGAAGAGGTAATCGCCTTAACTGATCACTTTCTTTTTAATTCTTCTTTTACCTCAAATAAATATATTATAATCCACATAAATTAATGAATTTAGTATACTAAATATAATTAAAGTTTATTATGATTATGAAACTAGCTTTATTCTCCCTATTTCTATCAAATGGGAAGTTAAAGTATCGCTCTTGCGTACATACGACCTACCATCACCACATAGCGATACAATTAATTTTCCATCACCATATTTAATGGATGTTAATTATTATGGGTTTAAAGTGTATATATGATATCTATTAAATCATTATTATTATATAATGAAAATATAATATCTGAATTCTTACCTTTATAACCATGGAAAAATGATAATGACCCTTATGAGTATTTCTGGACTACCACCTCCACAAAGTGATGTGATTATTTTCATTTCCATTATACATTTATAGATTTAATTAATATATATGATATATATGGTATAATAATTATTCTTCAAAGATTAATTTTTATTTAAATTAATTTCATTCCATCTAGAGAAAAGTAAAAAAAGTGTTCATATGTGCATATGGACTACCATATCCAAGAACGATGTAATTCATTTTTCTATCTATAAATTGTATGGATAAATATAAATAAGTATATAATAAATATATATGATATTTTTATAATTATTATTATTCTATAAATGATATTACCATAATAAATATACAAGTAATAAAACTAATGAACCAAAACATACATAAAAAACGAACATGATATCAGAGAAAACAATGATTTTAATAAAGAATTATTAATAAAAGGTGATAAAAGGTTATAAGTAAGTAATAAATGGTATGATTTGTATGATTATGGTTATGTAATATATTTATAATAAATTTATATTCATTATATATGAGGTTACAACATGTATAAAGGAAGTCAGACCTAAGTTAATGGATTTTCATCTCACTTTTATTTCTATGAGATAAATGCCATATTCACCGCTTGTTTCTTTTTTGTGGTGCATATACTACCCATAAATGAATTTTATGATGATTATTATGAAATTTTTGGGTATTTACATATTCATATAATATTATTTCTTTCATGGGTCTTACAATTCAAATTTTACCTAAGTAGTAAGGGTTTTATGTTACATTATCTTTATTTATCATGACTATTTATGATTAAGTTTATGAAGATGATATATTATGATATATCTCTAAAAAAAGTTATTAATTTTATTATAGTATAGTTATTTCTTGAAATTAAATGTTTCCTTTCATTTTCCTATTTTTAATTACTCAAGAGACTAAAAGAACATTTTTAATAAAAAACTATCTTTATCCCTCTCTTCATGCAAAAATCATTTTTTTCCATATCAATGTTTTATAAAAATGTTTTAAGAAATTTTTTTACTACTATCCAATGATTTTTTAAATTAAATTTTAACCATGTTTTAGTTTTTAAAAAATGGTTTAAAAGGAATGTTATTTTTTTCCTAAATGAGGTACTTTTGAATTTTTATTGAAAATGTGAAAGAAATATTGATCTTAACATATATGGAATGCACATAATTTCCCTATATCATGAAAAATAAATGATTTTAAGCCTCCATTATAATTTTACAAGGTTATTTTCAAAGAAAATGTCTTCTATAATATTTGGGAATTGTTTTGATTTTGAATAAGTTATTTCAAATTGAAAAGGGTATTTTCTTCAAAAAATGTTCCAAGTGATATTTTAAAATAATTTTCCATCTATGATGACATATGTTGATGTTACTTATGATTTACTAGGGATATGATCCGATGATACCATACATATTATTTCTCTAGATATTTTATGATTATGATAATAATATGTTTTTGAAACCAGTTTCTTTTCCACATGTTATGCTATGATGAAATGATGAAGTGTTTATGAAACCAGTTTCTTTTCCATAGGTTATTCTACGATGAAATGTTTATGAAACAAATTTAATTTATAAGTGTTATTATTTGATGAATGTTTTTTAATCTTGTGGAACACATATGTATGATTTTCATTATGTGATGGGTGGTCCTAGAATTATATATCCCTCTAATGCGTTGGGTAAATAGTAACATCTCATGAGATAATAGGATTAGAATTGGTAGTGAACCTAGTTCATTAAGGTACTATATCCACTATGATATTATTGGGAGTGAAGCTTTACTATGATAGTTTAGGGATTGAACCCAATCCACAATGATAGATTTGGAAGGGATTCTTGATTACTATAGGAATGATTTTCTATGCTTATGTGTATGCCAAAAACTTATGTTTGATGCCAATGTTATGATATCATAGATAATTTTATTTGATTTGTTTATGATTAATGTCACATTAACTACCAATATTTATTCCATGACTCAATATTATAATCTATGATATTTAAGGTATGATTTTCAAATGTTATTCTCATGTTTTTATAACCTTATGATCATGTTATGCTCAAGTGATCATTTATATCACTTTTTTTACCCTTAATGAGAATATGATATAACATTTTTTTATGTTTCCATTCCCTATTTATTAAGAATGGTATTAAGTATGATATATATAAGTAAGGTACTAGTTATAAAGAACCTAGTGGTAGTTGATGTAGATATTTTATTAACTAGTTGTTTATGTGTCCAAGTTTAAAAGGAACTAGACCTATATTATTTGGGCATTGTTTGTTATTTTATTTAATTAATATTCATCTATTAAGACGTGAAATCAATGTATGAAAAGTTTGGGTTACACTATATGAATAAACTTGACCAACACTTTCTGGACATCTTCTAAATTCTTCACCACTATTTTTCTAACTTGGTTCATTCCAAAATAAAGGAAATGATACACTCAAACTTATAAACTCCATTTAAAATATATCATAGAATAAAATTGAAATTCCCTTCATGATTACACTGAAATAACTGATCTATATCCATTTTGAAAATTGAAAACTCCTTATTTTTCACCTTTGAAGAAACTTAATCCTCACTATCATCAAATGCGAACCAGGTGTTCTTATAAAATTCATTTAGCCCAATTTCTAAAAAATATTCAGAATTTTATCCATTAAAAATGAAATTTGGGACTAAAAATCTTCACACCTAATTCAGTATAAGATTCATCTAAAAAAATCATTCCATGTGGAAAAATGTCCCTTGGAGAACCCGAAGATCAATACTTGAAACTCATTAATTCTTCAGACTACTAGGACTAGCCTCATAAGTCCTCTTATTTTTCTATATAGTAAGAAGTAGTAGAGGGTTTAGAATTAATAAAAACTAGTGTTTTTAGATATTGAGAGTTTGAGAGAACAAAAATAAGAGGGTTAAATGTATTGAGAGAGGGAGATGAGATTAACTCTATTGGTTTTAGGCGACACTTTGTTTTCTTATACTGACTATCCAGTGTAATAATTTTGTATTTTTAATAAATAAAAGTAAAATAAAATAATTTTTAAAAAATATGAAATAAATAGTTATAATTTTTTAAAATATAAAAATATAAGAAAATACTAAACTGAATAGAAATTAAAAAAGAATAAAATATTTAATTAAAATTAAATAAACCTAACCCACCATTAATAAAATATAAACCCACCATGAAAAGTGGTTTTGTGAAAATATTCGCAAGATGATATTCAGTATTAAAAAATTGTAAATAATTATCCCATTTCTAGACATTATCTTTTATAAAGTGATGTCAAATATTAATATACTTAGTTCTAGAATAAATTAAAATATTTTTTTAAAATATTTATAGAAATTTTATTGTTATTTAAAATAGGAACATAGTAAAAATTAAGTCTTTGTTCTAGATGTGTGTGTTTCTTCCATAACACTTACCCATAGAAAATTCCAACATTTTTGTATTATACATTAGAAATTTACTATGTAAATTAATGTTACTTATTACTAGAACATTAAACTAGGAATTTCCCTAAAAGTTTCATTTTTATAAAGTAATCTTTCTATCTAACCTAAAAACTCCAAAATAAGAATTTGAGTATGAAATTAAATTAAAACCGATGTTTTTTGGATAAAGGAAATATAAAGATGCAGTCTTAGTTAAATATCTAGAAATACTTTTAACAAATATTAAATGAGACTCTTTTGGATTTATTTAAAATATTTCACAAAGAAAAATAGAAAACATTATATCTAATCTAATAATAGTAAGATATAATAAACTACCAATCATACCTCTATAAAAATTATTGTCAAATAGTTTATAAAATACATCCAAATCATGTTTTATATTAGTAAAAATAAGATTTATCTATTGATTACTATTTTCAAGACCAAACATTTTCAAAAAATAAATAATGAAATTAATTTAATTTAAAATATTTATAAAATCATTTTTATAGATTTTAAATCTAAGAAAGAAATTTAATTCTCCCATAATACTCATTTCAACTCTCTTTATAAAATTTTTGAAAATTAATTACAATTTTTTTGACTTCTAAAAATAACATAATCTACAAAAATTCAAACTAAAAAATAGTAGATGAATATATTTTCATAACAATATTAAGATTAACCATGCTTATTGAAAAATAAATTTCTAAAATAAAATTACTCAAACTCTCGTACTAATCCTTTTGTTCTTGGTTAAGTCTATAATGTAATTTAGTATGTTTTGAAAAAATTATTAGGTTGATGAGGATTTTCAAAACCTTAGGGTATATTCAACATAATCTTTATTTGTTATATAAAAATTAAAAAATATAGATTTAACATTTATCAGGTATAATTTAGAATTCATATGAGATGAATAGGCTAAAAATACCCTAATAGATTCAATACTAGCAATAGAGAAAAATGTATCCTCATAATATATACCTTCCTTCCTATTATAACCTTAAGAAACTAGACTTACTGTATCCCTATTAATTACACCATTATCATATTTCTTATTCCTAAAAACCCATTTAGTTTCGATTATTGGATTTTATGAAGTTCTATAAACCAATTACCAAAATTTGTTTCTCTTAAACTGATTTATCTCTTATTACATAACTAACATAAAAATATCATGATATAAGGATTATTATATATAATTAAGTTAAAATTTAGATAGAAAGTAAGAAAACTCAACTATGTTTCCAACAATCCTCAGAGTCCTACATTTTAGATCTATATCTCTTATAATAGTGTCTAAAGGATGGTCCTTTAAATCCTATTTTTAGGTAAAAAAATTTCTAGTTTATAAATTTAATTTTCTTTAGAATTGGATTGATCATGATCTAGTTATAGTTTACATTCAAAATTAACATTCTAAGAATAATGCATCGAGTTGTTTATATAATCAATGTCTTCATCTATTTTTATTTTTTTGTGATCAAATGGATCACTCTCATCAAATTTATATGAAAAAATTATTCAATTATTTAAAAATTAGTATTAAACACTCTAAAAGATTTAGAAGGAGAAGAATAATCAAGAAAGATTCCATCATCAACCTTTAGACTAAACATACCAATATTTTACTTAGTATTAAAGATATATATCTAGCATCCCAAAAATTTAAAGTATCTAAATTTAGGTTTTCTATTATTCCATATCTCATAAGGTGTATTTTTAAAAAGTGGTCTTATTAAAACTCTATTCATAATATGTCATTATATACTAACAAATCCTACCAAAAAATAAGTTGGTAAAATATACTTATTCAATATATATCTATCCATTTATTTAATGGTTCTATTTCTTCTTTCAAAATTCCCATTTTATTGAGGTGGTATCAGAGTATAAAAGTAAGTTTAGTACCCATATTTGAGAAAAAATAATTAAATTATTGATTTTCAAATTCTCCTCTATGATCACTTTCCAATAATATTATTTTAAAATATTTTTAATTTTGAACCAACTTATAAAAAATCATAAAAACTAAAAAATATTCACTTCTAAACTTCAAAAAGTAAACCTAAGTAAATATAGAAAAATCATAAAATAAAACATAAGTAAATAATATTCCATCCTATATTTATACTCTAGAAGCTCCCAAAAAATCCATGTGGATAAGTTATAAAGTATTAAATATAGAAAAATTATTTATTGATTTTAAATATGACTTATTCTACTTTCCTATTTGGAGTGCATCACAATGTATTTTTTCATTAAAATTCAGACAAAGAAGATTAAAAAAATAATTTTTTCATAGATAATTTAGATAGAGAAAATATATTTCAATAAATATTATTTCTATTCCATATCAAGGATTAACTTAGTTCATCATTTAAATAGTTCAAATTTTTTTCACACATGAAAATAAGGTCCAAAGTATAAACAATCTCTATTCTAGGTTCTCTAAACTTAATCATTAGATTTTCAAAAATAGAAGAAGAATCATTAGATAAATAAATATAAAAACTATCATCACATAGTTGATAGATACATACAATAATATTCTTAAACCCTTGAACATAGAGAACCTTGTTGATCTAAATTTATTTTGTATCTACAACCGACACAACTCCAATGATCTCCCCTTTATAATTATCACAAAAGGTAACCGAACCTCCATCAACTTTTGATGATGCATAAAAGCTAGAAAGGTCTCCAACCATATAAACTGAATAGACACTATCCATATAAAATATATCATTTTTATTCTTATTTTTTCACCTATACAAATATCAAACTAGAACTTCTTTTGGTACCCAAATGTTTTTGCGTATGATAGTGTCAGCGAGTAATGATTTGGGGAACTAGATCTATTTAATTTTACTAAAAAATATGGAATTTACTATAGAAAAGTATTTAAAAATATAATATTTATTTAAAATAATAATTTTATGATTCATCAAGAAAAAAGTATTAGTACATTGACTCGTAATTACACAATAAAAAGAAGTATCATTAGACATGCTATGGTTTTTTTAAACTAAGAACAAAATAAAATTTGTATAGTTTAAGGTTTTCACCATTACCTATAACTCTATATTTTTATTTCATACAAACATTATTTATAATAATTTTATCTAAATACTATTACCCTATAGTAAAAACACTAAAAACACTTTTAAAAGATTCTAATTTAACAAGTAATTCTTTAATTTTACTTTCATGTTCAGTACAACTTGAAGTAGTTTTGTTTAATTTTTGTTTCAATTATAAGTGTTATTTTAGAATAGTATCATTTTCACTTGGGAAAAAATTATGAATATTATTAATATATTTATAATTTTTCTTCAGATATTCAATTATTTCTTCTACTATAGAATAATCTCCAATAAATTTATCATTAGAGTATTTTTCATAATTTGAACTGAAAAAATAATTTAATATGACTGTACCTCAACATCTTTAGCCATAAAGAACATATTTACTTTTTTATTTGGTTGTTATTGTATAGATTCAAAACTTGAATAACTGTTGGGGTCTTTAGATACACTCTAGGTAGATGTCATATCCTGATTACATTTTCTCTTACACTTAGAATTTATTTGAAGCTTCTTTTCCATCTTATCCATTTTCCTTCTTTTCTCCAGTTGTGGGAAATTAGGATTGATATGAAACAAATATTTTTATTCATAAAATCTAAATTATTTCATACCATGACCACTTTTATTATGATCATTTAAAGTTTTATTAAGACCTTTCTTATTTTTATAAATCTTATTGAATATTTTAGCTAGCTGAGAGAGTTACACCATTAAATTTCAATAACTTTGTTGATCAGAGAATATTACATCCCCTTTTAATTTATTTTAACCTTTGGGAATAGATTATTTGATATATTTGTTTTCCTTTTTGATCAATTTGTGATCAATAGATTCATCTTACTTATTATATTCATAATTCAAAATATTACTAATAAATCCTTTAATTTTTGATTTTTTAATTGGATTTTACTATCTAATTGAAACTAAAATACCATTACATCTAGCAGGTAAAAATATAATAACATTCAAATCCTAATTTGGTACATGAACATGTGTTTTAAGATCAAAAAATCCATTGAATATTTCTATCAATATTCTATTTATCTATGTGATGATTTCACCTTTATACTTTCTAAAAGTATCTAAATTTATTTTAATAGTATTGTATCTCAATTTCCAGAAATTATTAGTCCCTTCATAAGTAATAATGATTGTCTACCAAATTTTATAATCAGTACAACTTTGAAATACGTGGTTGAATTCATCTTTTACAAGTCCTAAAATAATATCATTCATAGATATTGAATTTAGGTCATATTCATCTTCTTTAGTAGCATCCCATTTTTTGGTTCATTTGTGGGAATTTTCTATGGATTTACAGTGTTTAATTAAACTTTTAAACCAATTTTTTTTTCAAATATATAAAAATTCAAAATTTCCATAATCCATAATTTTCAACATTGAAATACAGAACCTGTATCATAGAAAAACTTTCTTTAAGGTTAGAAATTTGTATATTTCTTTACCTATATCTTCAAATCAGGGTTTATAGAAAAAAATAAATCCTTAATAGAGTACTCCTATGATACTAATTGTTGGTATCATGTAGAAACAATAAAAAATATTCAAATATTTCTAGAAATAAATCCTCCCATTTGATACCAATTATTATTCTAGAATAATGATGAAGCCACAAGAGGGGGGGGGGGGGGTAAATTGGGTCCTTAAAAAACACTTGAATATTTTTGAACTGAACCCCATTTGTAATATGGAAATAAATTTTCTCTTTTATTTAATAGAATATGTGGAAGAAATTAAAAGAAGAAGACACATTGGTTTTATAGTGGATTGGGGAAAAATGGTCTCCTAGTCTACTCCACCAACACTCTCTCCACATGCTTGGTTATTTTTACTAAAAGTTACTTTTCTAAGGAATATTGTGTGTTGAGTGAAAGAAAATAAAATTTTTTACAATAGATTTTATAAGGGTTTAAAATAGGACTAATATCACCCTTTAAAATACTTAACACCTAAGTATTAAAAACCAAAAGAGAATATATTTGGTTAGAAAAATTCTATTTGAAATAATTCCAGTGAAAATGATGCAATTGAAAAAAGAATTGATCTTTAGATGAATATTTGGATAAATTTAAAGCACTATCCTTATAAATAATATATAATATTACTACATAGAATATGTTTAGATAACAAAGTAGTAGAAAGAATTTTTTTACATTATCATGATGAACACACAAAAATAACTATAACATGTATGTATTTAAAGTGTAGTCCAAAAAATCTTTAATTAACTATAGTAAATGTATTATAGATAGAAAGATGTAGTTGTAGCAGATTGGATAATCACTTCTATAATAAGAAAAATCCAACATGGTTTTTGAGAAAGATATTTAAAATTTTCTTGATATTTAATCTAGTGAAATCATAGCATAAATCTCCTTAATAATTTAAAATTTAAATCCCATTGAAGTCTAATTCAACATGGGGATAATGCTACATGATGATGATTCCAAAAGTATGGTTACTAGAATTTAGTTGATTCCAAATGTAGAGTTCCAAAACATATAGTATGATACCAATGTTAGATTAATTATTTTATGTATATACTAAACACGATGTACTAAAAAATGATGTTCCTTAACAAAAAGTTAGATTTCTGAACATAATGCTCAAATAAAATATGGGGTTCAAACATGATGTTGGATAACAACATTTTTTTTCAACATAAATTTATGAATAATGATTATAAAATTATTTAAATTGTTAATAATAAACTTTCACACAAAATAGAAGACTATTATATAACAAAGTCCACCCGAATTCCAATAAAATTAAAATAATTATTTAATTAAATATAAACCCTAAATAAAATTAAAGTAACATTATCAGTAAAAAAATTATGTTGTATGTGAGTATTGAAATTAATGATAAATAAATGGAAAATATTTGGATCATTAACCACATTAACAACACAAAGGTAAATATTCACAAGTGAAAAGTAAAGAATTCATGTCATGGTTATAATAAAAATTAAACCATAATGTTTTTTTATAACATTAATTTTTAAAATAAAATTGCCCATACTAATAATTACTTTTAAAAGGTGACCCAAAACTAATCCTATGAGTATGTTTTAATTTCATCAAAGAGTGAGTGGGGTCTTCGTAAAGGATAAGATAAACAAACCCTAAAGGGTGTTTTTCTTAAATTTAAATTATGGTTGATATGGGTGTTAAGACAAAAACAGCTTAAGGAGTGGGTTGAATTGAATTTGTGAACCTCCAATGGTGTTCTAGAGGTTCATAGAAATATAGGTCAGTATTTAGGTGATAAATTAAATAAATATAAATTATAAGTGTCATTATTGGAAATAACTGTGTGCAATGTAATGTAAAAAGTTTATAAATGGAAATATTTTTAGGGAAAAAAATATTAACCACGTAACTAGGGCCCATGGAAGACTTATCATCCATTATTGGCCTAATATTTGATTTAGAATGAAATATATTTAAAAAATTGAAAAAACACTAGAAAATAAGGTATTTTAGGCCGCATTGAGATAAAACCAATGACATTGAAGAGAAAATATAAAAGAGGTAAGAGGAGTAAAAGCCTTACTAAGGGTATTTTGATGCGATAGATTGAATAAAAAATGTAGGCTGGATGTGGGAGATGCACCAAAACCTTTAAGTGAGGAGAGGTAGAGTCTACAGAGGGATGCTATATGAAAATGAATAGAAAGGAGAAGAAAATTATATTTAAGGGGAAATAGGGGAAAAAGGTAAATTTCCCCAATTTCTAACTGGGTGCACCATTTGGTCACATGTTTGGCCAAACCATTTTCCAACTGTGCATAATTACTTTCTTGGAGAACCATACCCCACATGGTTATTCACATGATTAAACAAACCATCTGAAAAATGTTTGAAGTGAACCAAAAATAAATTATAAGACTCACATGATTTACATGCCCTTTTTACATAGTTTTCTAAACTATGATACTACCCTATCTAATCTACACAGATAAGGTTCACAACTAGTAAAAAATATGTGCTAACCGTACACCCCATACAACTTCCCAAAAAATTAGAATTATGGGCCCCAAACCTTCTCAAACACTTCTAAAACCTCCTATAATTACTTGGATACTTCAATTAAGGAAAAAATAATGGAAATCTAACAAAATAAAGGAGTTTGTATCTCAAGGAAAAGTTAGGATCTCACAGCCAAAATCAAACATGAAATAGGTAAACAAATACATTAAGAGTGAAGGTAGGAAAGGATAAATCAGATTGTAATATGGATCAAACCTTTAAAGAAATTCATTTATCTTAATGTCTAAATAAGGGTTTATGTAATGGTTAAGTCTCAAGTTATAATTTTAGGCTATCCAAACAAGTTCCTCATTAATATTTAAAACATTTCATGAACTTCAATGCTTTAAAATAGAAATAATCACACATTTTGGTTTTCACACAAAGTGAAAGCTTCTCTCAATAAGGTGAGGGTATTAGGAAGAAAATGTAAAAAGGGGTTTAAAATACCTTATAATATGGAAAAAATATTTTGGGTTAATGCTTAATGGGTATGGATTTTAAAAATTGGTCAAACTCATAAATTATGTTGAAAATCAAATTCAATGAAATGCTTCTATATCAATAATCATTTAAAAATTACTTTTTTTCAAAAATCAGGACAAATATATAAAAATAAATTCAAGAATGAAAATGATAATTTTTATTCATTTCAACTCAATGTTTCTAAAAAATAAAATAAAACTCCTAAAATAGGTTGACTTACCCTGTACTTAAATTTAACCACCATATATTTCATCTTAATAGATAAAAAAGTATAGGGTAGATAAAACAAAAGCTAAATATAAATAAAACCTAGTTTTTAGTAGACACAACCATTATTTAGGCTTATAGCTACTATATTTTTAAAACCTCTAAGAAGAAAAATCAATATATTTATCAAACTAAAAAATAAATTGAATAAAAAACTAATGAAAAATAAAGGAAATATATTCCTAGGATGAATCCCCCCAATGGGTGTTGTGTTTTTAACTAACTATAACTAGATAATTTCAATATTTTATCCCTTGTTAGAAGGTGGGTGATTTTTATATGATATAAACCACCAAATGTGATTTTCCCAGTGTCCATGAGTAGATACCAAGAACAGATAACCCTAATAGAAAGGAAATATGACCCTTACCCTAGAATGAATACAGAAAAGAGAAATAATAGGAACGGGTAAAGTAAGAAGGGGAGATCCCAATAATCCATTATGAAATCCTCATCTAGTTTATGGGAATGGTATTATTAAGGTGGCAGTTTCATAACTATAAGAAACTTAAGGTATTTTCATTATTTAATTTACACCAATTTGGTAGATCCTTCTTCGAACTCCTCTAGTAAAGGATATAATGGAGCCAAAGCTGAGAAATTTGAATTAATAAATTGGTTATGAAATTAAATAGGTGAAATTTTAAATATTAAAAACTTCAATTTTCACTCAACTCCTTTAATGTGTTTTGTTTTCATTTCAAGGTTGTGAAATGACTTTGGTATGAAGGCATGGAGCTGAGGTAGTGGGTATGTTTCTTTTAGTTCCTAAATATCCAAATTATTTCTTTCTTGACATGTGTGAGGGATCTCTTATACTATTGGTGGTAGAACCAATTCTTCTTCCACACTAGCATAAAATAATAAAACATATCCAGGGAATTCATGTATCTCCTTGGATAAAGGTTCAAATATTTTAAACTTTAATGTTTCATTTTTAAAATATATTACTTTTATCAAAATATTCTCCTCACACCCCAAATCATAAATTCTCCGAATGTTATTAGAATGAAATTCCACTATTTCATCAAAATATAACTCTTATTATTTAAAATCAATTTTAAAATTCAATCAGATAATAATGAACTCAAATTTTTTTCAAAGAATGTCTGGAAATGAAGTTCTATTATTTTTTTTAGTTTTTGAAATTTCGGATTTTTATATTTTTCAGGAAAATAGCGTGTGAAAGAGATTCTCCCCCTAAAAAATGGAACTTTTTTTATAAAATGTATGTGGTCATAATTATATATCAATAATTTTAAACTTGCAATATACTATAGTTGTGTCTCCAGGTCTCTCAAAGAGGCCACTGACAAACACATTTTTAATATTGCCACTATTTATTTAACTAAAATATATTAAAAATGAAAACATAAACATAAATAGCGGGTATTTATAAAATACATGAAAAATATATAAATATATATATAAATGAAAATGAAGACAAAAAATATAAAAATAATAAAGTTAGAATAAAGAAGGAGCTACTGTACTTGGAAGTTCATAATGATGTTAATCATAGTTCTTTAAATTAAAATTCTTATTATTCTATTTAATATAGAGATCAAGGTCTATTACTCTACACCGTACTATTTAAATTTTTATTATTCTATACCAAAACCACTTCATGGGGGAATAATTTCTTCCATATCAATCCCTAAGAAAAATTATACTATTTGAATGACTTAAACATTAAAGGAAATGAAAATATATAAACAAGGAATAAGAAAAAAAAATGAAAGAAATATCATAAATACTACTCATTTCATTTATTTTAACAATCCATGAATTCTTAGAATAAAATAATGAGAGAAAATTAATGTATATGAACTCAAAGCATCACTAATGTTTTCCCAATTAGAGATATGACTGAATGGTCATGAGGGAGGGGGGTGGTGAATTGACGAGTTTTATTTTTTTTAATATAATATTAGAGTTAAATTATTAATATAGATTGAAAATATAAATATAGACACATGAATAATTAGTTTAGATGAATGTGATCCGTCATATAATATTTAATTTTATCTATCCTTAAGAGAAATGAAACCCAATATAATATTGAATTTTATAAGAGTGTCATGATCCAATTTCAGTCTTCCATTTTCTAGTAAAGTCACAACCACCATAAGAAACTGACTTTTAAAGGGTATCCACAACCCATTACAAGATCATTTTCAACCAAGAGGCACAACCCAAAAAACTAACTTTTTATCTTAAAACAACAACCCAAATATAGCTTTAAATAGAGGTAAAACTAAGAAGGTCCTACTTTTGAGTGAAAAAACATAAACCAACAATAATGAATATAGAAATAAACAAGGAAATATAAAACCACATAAAAAAGTGTTAAACCAAGAAATATTTAATGTAGAGGCGACCTTGATCACTTTAGCAATGAGGTTATGAACACTGATGTACACAATACAAAAGTATAGATGATAAACGGATATAAAAATATATATCACTTATGTGTATTGAACATGTCACGTATTCCATGATGCTTAGTCAAAGTATTATTGGGAATCTTAGGGCGAGGATTTGTGATCACTAAAACTAGGGATTCAACCTATCAGAAATTTTTATAGCTTTCTCCACCAGAAGTTATGTTTAGTGTTATTCATAAATAAATATTTAGAACTTCTATTAATTAACTGTCTCCTAATTAAGTAAACTTCACACCCCACTCACCACAAAAATTCATCATTTTCACATATATGAAATGTTAAAAACATTCAAGGAAATAAAATTAAAATCAACATAAGTATATAAAGTAAGAAAGAACAAAAAGTATTAAAATGATTTAGATAATGAGTGATACATTAATGAGATAAAAATTTCTTCCTTATATTCACTAGAATATCAAGAGATTACAAATATATAACTATAGTGAAAGTAATATAACTATGATAGGATCTTATATATTTGTAATAAATACACCTCTTGATATTAAAAACTTAATATCTTCATGCATCATACAAGAATCACAAATAATAATAAATATCTAATCCACTTATATAATAATTTTTATCTAATTAAAAAGTTAAAGTTACTCCCCTAAAAACCCGGCCAACACAAATTGACCACCAGAGTTGGTTCACTAAACTAATAACTCTCCTCTATCACAAAACTTTTATACCTTTGTGACCTCATCATAAATCCATTGGAAGATATAAGCTTTAGATAGTCTTGCTACCCCTAGAGCGATCCTATTTCCACTTTCTTCACATCGAGTCCAACCATTATCTTATGCATAAAATTCCAATAAATATAATTATCATGAATAAAAATTCAATGAATTGAAATAGAATCCACCTCCAAAAAATCTCCCACTTGAATTATTTTTTCAAGGAACCTCTTGCGAATCTCTAAAATTCTATAAAACCATCATTTACATCATGAAGGTTTTCCTCACTGATCTTTTGATCAACCAAGTCGAACTGAGGCATGATGCTTCCTAATACTTTCTTGAACTATTGCCTAGGTAAATATATCCACTGGATTTTGGATTCCCACTTTATTCAATGTCTCTATCTCGTTTTTTCTCTAGTATATTTTTTATGAGATTATTTATAGTTTAATATGTTTTGTTCGATCATGGAATATCAAATTTTTATCCAATTGTATTACACTTTGGCTATCATAGAATAAAAATCCTCTTTCGTGACTTCTACCAAGTTTCTTTAGAAACCATATTAACCAAATTATTTCTTTCTCATATTCTATTTCTATTACATACTCAGATTTAATATTACTAAGATTAATAATCTACTATAATAATGTCATCTTGCTAGACAAGATTCCTATAAGGGTAAAAAAATCCCATTTACTCTTCATAGTGTTTAGATCACCAATGAAATCATCTTCAACATATCCACAAAACGGTTCATTCATTCCAAATAAAGTTTTTGTATTTTCTATTCCTTTCAAATATAAAAAAATCCATTGTATAACTACCTAGTTTACCTTTATTAAATTTGACTTAAATATACTTACAACTCATAATATATAGGAAATTTCCAACTAATTGAAAACAATCATGTTCATTAGACTCCATACCACTGATGAAAACATAAATTTTTCCATGCACTTGGTCTCAAATTATGTTACTAGTTTCTATGCCTTGGATAAATTAGAGTGTCTAATAATAAATATTATGACCAATTTATATATGGTCATCCTAAATTTTTTGATGATCTTCTGGATGTAGTTCCTTTGAGAAAGAACCAACATTTTTTCCCTCCTTTCTATTTCAATCTTCTTCCCCAAAATTTTCTTGTCATTCCCCAAATATTTTATTTAAAATATTTTATCCAACTTAATTTTATCACTTAAATATATTTAATTGACATACCTACTAGGATACTATCATCCATATAAAAATAAATGATTAATATTCCATCATTATAGTGCTTTTGGTAACAATAATGATCAATGTTTCTCTTTTTTAAAACTTCTTACAACATAAAAGAATTTATTTTCTTATTCCATTACCTTAGATTTAACTTTATCCTATAATTTTTTTTTTCAGATTGAAAACCAAATTTTGGTTCTCAACTATTGTGAAACCTAATGGATACCTCATATAAATTTCATCCTCTAAATCTCCATGAAGAAGCCCATATTACATCAATATTTTTTAAGTATATATCTTATGATGCCACCATAATTAATATTTCATAGAATATTAATCATTTAACTACCTATGAGAAAATTTAATATAATTTAAAACATTATTTTTATTGAAATTTCTTTACCACTAGCCGTGATTTATACCTTTTACTTCCATTGGTTTCCTCTTTTATCCAATAAACCCACCTATTTTTCAGTGCTCATTTTTCTTATGGAAATTTAGTCAATTCCTAGGTTCCATTGTATTTCAATGAAGTCATTCATTCATTCATTACTGACTTCCATTAATTTGAGTCACCGAGTGTCACTTATTCTTATAGTAACTTGAGTCCTCCCAAAACTATTAAAAGTAAGAATCTCATGTCAAACCCAAACCTATAAACTATATTTCTAAATATAGTTGATCTCTTAAACTGAGTTATTTATACTTTAATTCTTAGATCATCTCTTCTTTACATTAATTAAACTTCCAGATCATTAACTTATAGTACCCCACACAATCTTCCTTCTTACTTGAACTTTCTAGTATTTCTTCCACTGAACATACCTATATAATTTTGATGCTTTCATCTAGGTTATATATAATTTATAAACTTATGATGATCTTAATTAGATATACTTATACTGAAATAATTTATTTTAAAAAAAAATTCCTTCTCTACCAAGAATCCATCCTTCTATAGAATCTCATCATTAAAGAGAATATCATAAATCATGACGACTTTCCTCCTATCATCATCCCATAGCTGATATCAAAATTTATCATCTCCTCATACAATGAGAATTTTTTTTGGATTTTTCTCTATCTTTATCTCAATATTTGGAATCAATATTCACATATTTCAAACTTCCAAAGACATTAGGATGGATAATTTATTGTCATTTACTGGTCCATAACTCCTTTAGAAGTTCTTTCTAAACTTTTGATGCTATAATTATGTTAATAAGATATGTTGTAGAGTTAATATCCTCATCTCAAATTCCCTCAGACATTCTAGTGCACAACTGGACACTTTAAGACTTCTCTATTATATTATAAATCATTCTTTGGGCCACTCAATTATATTGAGGCGTTTCATGCATTATCATATCTTTATTTATCCCCTTAGTCTTATAGAAATTCAAGAAGTTATATCAAGTGTACACACCACCATTGTTAGTTTGAAATAATTTCAAGATTTGTATGCTTTCTATTTCTACCATGTATATATATTGAATGAAATCTAAAAAAACATTATACATATTATTTAAAAATTAAAACCATACTTTTCTTGTAACATCATTAATAAAAGTTAAGAGGTAGAGTGAACCTATTTGGTACTAGATATAGGTAGGTCCCCAAACATCCAATTACACTATCTCTAAATTCTAAGATATGGGATTTTATCCATATAATTTGAAGGTCACCCTTATCTATTTCCCCCACATATAAATTTCACATTTTTATATTTTTATGTGATCAAGATTCAGTATGAAATTAGATATTAGAACTTTTATATTCGTCTCAGTGAGGTGACCAAGCCTATAATTCCAAAACCCCAGATCCTATGATATAATTCAAAACATTGAAATTGTGTTCATAATTTTTATGAGATAAAGTGTCTCATCCTTTACTCCTCATGAAACCACAATACATCCTCAAGTTACTTTCTAGATTCCATTTTAAAAGCTTGTTCCATATCCCACTTCATCATGTTTTCCTATAGAAATTAAGTTCTTCTATATACCTAGGTATATCTAACTTCATTCATATTTAAAAATTCACCATTATTTATACATATGTCACATATACTTTTTTAATGATCTCTAAACATTCATCATATTATAGGTGAAATTTTCTAAAATTTATAGACACACAATTTTGAATGATTCTTTCTTCTATTGTTTAATGGAATTACATTCCCGAGTCAATCTCCCATGACTCAAAATTTTTACTTCTTTCTATTGGTCTAAAATAATTTGAATTACCAGAAGTTGATTCTCTTCCAATTTTCTCCTTATGACTTTTTTAATTGTTTTTGATCTAGGAAACAAAATTTTTCTTCATTCTATTATTCAAATAGAATTGGAATTACATAAAGTTGATTCTCTTCCAATTTTCTCCTTATGAATTTTGTAATTATTTTTTATGTTTCCTCTTTTACCATAACTATAACTTGTGTGGGAAAGGAAAATCTACTTAATTTTACTATTCCACATGGATTATCTTCTATTCTTTTCTTATGGAAATTCTATTAGAGTGACCACCCTCACTTTCAGTATCAATATCTCTACCATATGATGATTTTACTTGCCTCAAATAAAGTTCTTCATCAAGAATCATATTCTCAATATCGCCAAACACCAATTTTTTTTTGAACTGGAGTTACAAAATGCAATCACCATCACATACCAACTCTTTAGTAGTGTTAGTGGTAATAGGATTTCCCAAACATCATTCATGAATTTAAACTTTACTAATCTAATATATCCTTAGAAAATATTGCAATTGTTCACATGATTTTCCACTGGACTACCTTCCAAAAACCTTAAGTTGAAAAACAAACACATCATGAATACTTTGTTTCATTCCATAGGTTTATCATATATATCTACCAAAACCGTTTTCACTTATGAAATTATCTTCACTTCATGAATGTTAAAGGAAACATTTTGTTCCAATGACATTCTCACCAACACCAGTGCCTTAATATCAAACTATTCCAATTATGCCTTTCCCATATTCTTTAAAAAAAATCTTGTATGTAAAAAATATAGGTCTTTATGAATCATATAGTCCTCCATATGCATTCTTTAGAAGCTAAAATTCATTCCATCAAACTTTTCTACCCATAAAATTCTATCATCTGACACAATATATTCTGATGATGGTATCTCCTAATGAAATCAATATATCATTAAGGAAAGATGGAAACTGATGAAACTTGGATACTAATTGTTGGGAAACTTATGGAGAATACATGTGGTTTATAGGAATAGGGATTTATTCCACTAGAATATTTCACACCTTTAACCACAAGAAGTTAATCACAATTCACAATGGAAAAAAAACCTATAAGAATTCTCTCAACTAAGTGTATCATAAGTAAATTTACTTAACACCCTATTAATATGATTCAGGAAATAATTATTATGTGTATAAGAGAATCATTACAGATTACTTTATATTCATGGGAAGATACATGATATTACAAATAAATTTTATAAAAAAAGTAATCAAACCCAATCAAGATATTAAAACTCTATAATAAATGATCCCCTTGTTCTTCACACCTTAATCTCTTCATAATTCACACATGAATTACATTTAGTTATGAAGCTATTATCCACTTACATACTAAGTGAAAACCAATTAATAAGTAAATAATATTGCCTTGAAATCATGGTCAACACAACCTAACCTCCATGGGTTGGTGTACCAAACTGATAACCCTCATGTATCACTAAAATTCACCACCTTCATCACCTCATCATAAATCCATCATAATATGTGTACATTATATGGTTCAACTTTACCTAGAGATATATTTCTTCCACTTCCTAAACAATTATTATATCTATCATGTGATGAAAATAATTCCAATAAACATAATTCTGAAAAATGAACATCTAGCGGACTAAAATAGACTTCACCTCCAAATAAGTATCTCTTAAATTATTAATGTTTCTATTAATCACAATAAATATATATTTCTCATGTATAATATCTCTAAAAATAATATCTTTTGTACTTTATCTTTTCCAAAGAATCCAGTCATAAATGAAATGATAAAAAACTAATTTAGAGTTGTCGAAAATCTTCATAGTGATTGATATCTTATTTTCGAGATGATGCTTCGTGATTTTTTCTTTAAAAAACGTGTGTGAAATACTAATTTAATCTTTTAATAACTTATATATATATATATATTTAAACAAAAAAAATTAAATGATAAAATATGCATTAAATTATACTCAAGATTATAAAAAATAAATATTTGAATAAAAATAAATAATTAAAATAATTAATTCCATGAAAATTCATAAAAATGAAAAAGTATAATTTTTTAAGGATATAGTTCTATGCAAGGATCAATTTTAATGTAAGGATAATATTTCTATAAAGATCATATTCCATGTAAAGATAATTTTTTCTATAAGGATGAATATATTTAAGGATCACTTTATTTTTCATATGGATGAATCTATATAATGATCATTTTCTTTTTTATAAGGATGTTTATATGTAATCATCAATTTCATCTTGAGGAAAAATTTTGTAAGGATCATGTTTTTTTTGTATGGATAATATTCCACTTCAAGAGGATCAATATATACATAAATATAATTCTATACATTGTAAGGATGATATCAAAACCTTATAAGTATATTACTTTTTTGATAAATATAATTTTTAAAACCATAAGGATCATTATATACTTCATAGGGATGAAGTCCTTTAGCACTTAGAAAGAAAATTAGAAAAAAAATATTTCACTAAAATGATTTGAATGATCTTAAATATGGTTTCCTTTATCATAAAAAAATCATAAGGATTAAAAAATTTGCATCATAAGGATGATTTTAAAATCATTTTCTAATATTTAGAAATTCATAAGATCACTTTCATATAGAATGTAATAAGAATAATAGAATAATAATTAAATGATAAAATATAAGGAACAATTAACTATAAAATAAATAAATAATGAATAAAAAATAAAGGATAAACATATTCAATATAATTCTTTTATTATACAAGTAGAGAAAAATTAAATCAATAAGATCTTTTATTCTTTTCCAAACTCAAGTTAGCGGGAATAAATAAAATGAATAATTTATAATTGTAAAAAAAATAAAATAATGTGTAAAGGATCCACACAATAATATCCTCCTTTATGATAATTAAAAAACTAGGCATCTAAAACATTGAATATTTATCCCCTTATTATAATAATAAAAAATTAAATAATTTAAAATAAAAAAATGAATAAGGAATTAATTACTTAAAATAAGTTTCATCATTATTAAACATAAATAAATCCAAAAAAATAACTCCCCACTTTATAAATACTCAAAAAAGGTTAAACGTTTTTCTATTTTTTTTGTTTAAATAGTTTTAAGAAAACTAACATAAAACATTTCTCCTAAAAATTCATAACACTAAATAAGAAAACATTCTTTAATATGATATATAAAACTGAAATTTCTATAGTTGAAGTAGATTTTAAAAAAATTAATATTGATTTTAAAATATATAATTTCAATATACTCAAATAAAATATAAAGAATAAAAATATCCCTAAAAAATATATTTTTAAATAGATATAAACTAAATTAAAACCATTAAGCATAACTTTAATGAAGATTTTAAATGCATGCTCTGTAAAATAGTGAGAATTATAGAAAATTACTGTTAAAATAAAAAACTAATTATTTAAAGGATCCATGAAAATAGTTTGAGATTCATAAATAATAACCAATTGAAACACTACCTGAATATAACAGATTTAAATCACATTTCCAGCATTCCAAGTTCATATTTAATCTTTCCAAACACAACTAAATCTAAGGGTATAGAGAAAATATCATCTAATTAATCATATATAGAAACTATTCAAAAATATTTATCCTTTTTCTATATGATATCTAGAAAAATGATATATCAATTCAATATGATTAGTTATAGAGTGTTATAAAGGATTCCTGAAAACGAAATATAATAATTAACTTATTAAAATGAATATCAAAATTAGTTAATTTTTTTTGAATCCATAAATAATGAGAAATAAATTTAATAGAGTTAATATATTCTAATTAAATAATAGATATATAAATAAATAATTTTTTCTTTGAGCTCCAAGAAACTAAAATTTTTCTTGAAAAACGACACGTGACACAAGTATTGTTTTCACAAAAATATGAACCATAATAACATTTTAATTTAAATTTTTTTTCTTCTAGGATAAAATAAACTATTATTTAAAAATAATTTCACATATATAAAAATTATTTTAAAATAATTCAAGTGACTTTATTTAGGGTCAGCCTAAAATCTAGCATAAATGAAGACACTAAACATTAAATCAGTTATATAAGTAGTAAAATACATCAAACTACTAAACATTAATCTAAAAAAATTAATATCAATAATTTTTCTAGGAATATATTTATATAACGTAAAATAAATACTCATAAGTGTATTTGAGATTTTACTAGAATAAATTCCAATTCTCTGAACTAATTATTTAATATACTTGCAATAATTAGGAAAAATTCAGTCATTTATTTAAAAATTCTTCTTTACTAGAAAAAATTTCAATTCTCCCATAAGTCTCATATCAATTTCACTTGTCATTAAATATGATTTATTTTAAAAGTACTACAAATAAATATCCAAACATGATATCATCAATAAAAATTATAAAAATAATTATATCTTTATATTTTTTTATTAATAAATTATGATATAGGCATTTTAAAAGTGGGACATGAGGTGCTCCGACTTCTCTTTGGTGATGATACCCTAACCCTAATGCTATAGAGTCATGATCCCCTCCCAATTGGAGGGGGGGGGGTTGTGATCTCATCCTCATGTGAAGGATAACTTCTCACCATTTTCAAATCCAGATTTTCTCCCTTCCTTCCCTAAGATCCTGATTTCTCCGAAAGTACCAGATCTTTTATGAGAGGTGTTGAAAATATCTATTTCCCCGAAGGAGCTCAATAATGCCACAGATCTTTGAAAACTCACTCTGGTGACTCGGTTTCATCTTCAAATCCCCTTAGTTGATGAGGTAGACCAGTTCATCTTTAAATCCTAGGATCTGTAGGAGCGTGCGGTTGTTATATTTCTTTATCAGAGGCACATCATGATCTAGTTTGGTTTAAATGAGGAATTGATTATCCCCTAGTCGAGGTATCCTCATATTTTCAATGGATTACAATTTTATCTATTTCGATGGAGCTTTGTGTTTTATATGCGGTATGATTCATCGATTATGGAGACATGGATAAGCCTTCCTGCTCTACTACTTTCATTTCAAAATCATTCCATTATGTGTACTCTTGGGAATATGGTTGGACAATATATCTATTTTGATCATCAAACTGAGGTTGTGTGTCACCCCATCTGTCCATGAATTTGTGTTGAGGTTGATGTTGAAAGGCCACCTGTGAACTTGGTTTGGATCACGTATGAGAAGGAATTTCGGTGGAAATAGAATGTAATTTTCAAATATTGGATGCCCTTTTGTGTTTCTTGTAGTCATTTTGGTCACCTGGAGTAGGTATGTCACAAAAAAGGCTCGAATGGTATCTCATTGGTGGTTAAGACAAAGAGTTCTAGTGGATGTGATGCTACTGGTTTGGCTAAGCCAACGTTGAGGGATCCTCCTACGGATGTCCCGCCAAGGAGAGCTTCTGTGGGGTTGGTAGATTTAGGATGTTCTAGGTAGGGAGAATATGTGGGGGTGACTTCTTATGTCTATACAGTGGATGATGAATAAAGGAAGGAATGTGTGGATCGAGAGGTGAGGCAAGCTAATCATACAGAGGTCTTTACACTTGATAGTGTAATGATGGAGGTGCAGATGCTGCTGAATCCGACAATGAGCCCAATTTTTGATCGAATAAAGTCTGATATTGGTGTTGAGGAAGTGTCTCCTTTGGAATTTGCTGGGGGAACTTGTTATCTGTGATAAAAATCTATTATTGAGGGGCCTTCATTCAATATGGTTTGTGGAGATGGTGTACTGATCATGGATACATGAGTCTTAGGTGAAGAGGTTCCTTCTCTCTTGGAGGCTTCCATTGATATAACTAGAAGCTTGCAGATCAATGTCCCTACTTGTAATCGATTTGAAGGACTAAAGCATGAGGATATCTCCCATGTTCAGAAAGGTTCTCAAGTGGATAGGGTTGTCAACATGCAGTTGGATTCCCAATCTCAGAATGGAGTGACTGTAGAAGATTCAATGAGGAAGGAGTCCCATGATGGACATGAAACTATGGAGTACCCACAATGTTTATCCACAATTGATAGCAATAGACACTCTATGCTGGAGAGAGGAGGGAATATGTCTGCTTGATAGGATTATTTATTGGGAGAAAATTATGGTTTCCAAAACTATGTCTCCATGCATATCTCTAGAAAATGGGGAGATGTATCTGATAGAGATAAATAAAATGATAACGGCATTATCAGACCTTCCTATAGTGACATTTTTCAGGTTGGAAAGAATAGGATGTCTGAAAGTGAATGTGTTGTGGCTGACCCACCAAGGAGAAGGATGTGGAAAGAATATTCTTACATGCTGAAGCCGGTGTCTACTAGGACTTATGACAAGAAGGAAAGAGTGGTTGTACCTGATCTGAAAAAGGGTAAGAAATCTTTTAAGGAGTAGCTCTCTTTGGATAAATTGAATCTTAGAAATAATTAAGCCAAGTTTTTGAAGAAATATGAAATTATCTCAAAGTGGGAATCAACTATTGTGGAGGAAGCACCCTATCATGGATGTGGTGATGGGTATGAATTTTATGATATTTATTTGGCTCTTTCTAGTTTTGTTATTTGATTAGGTGTGGGAAAGCTATCTTCCCTCACGCTTTTCCTTTCTTGTTGTACGTTTTCTTTCACTTTAATAAATGGTCAGAGGTTCGCCTATGACTGATATTTCCTAGTAATAAATTAGGATCTACTTTGATTTTTTAAAAAACATCTTTAAAAATAAAATTTGACTATATTTCAAACCATGCTCAGGTATCTTGTTTATGTACAAAAAGATGCTTAGAAAAATTTAAAACAAGATCAAGTTTTTTTTATATTCAAAACATAGGGGTTTTTTATATAAACTTATTTAGATATTAAAACATTTAGAAAATCACATTTTTATATTAATTTGATGAAGTTTAACTCCATAATGAATAGTATATGATAATAAAATTTGAATAGATTCTAATATTGAAAAAGTTACAATTTTTCATTATAATTAATACCTTTTTATAAACAATATCCTAGAAATATAAATCTTGGTTTATTTCTAATAATCTAACTATATTAATAATTTTTTTTCTAAATATCCATTTAGTACCAATAACTTGTTGATCTTTAAGTGGTTCATGTAATGTAAAAACATTGTTCCTAGAAAATTGATTTAGTATATCATACATAGATAAAATATAGTTTGGATATTTTAGATATTATAAAATTTCATTTGGAAAAAAATAAAAAATTAAAGTAGAGTGAGAAAAAAGTGTATTAAAGAAATTATGATTTGAAATCTAAATTACCAATACAAAATAAATTTATAAATAGTGTTATATTTATGATTATTCTAATATATTTCATGGGGGTGAAGATCCCCCTCAACATGTGAATTCAATTCCATATCTCTATATTCTTTGAAGTTAGATTCTTTAAAAATTTATTTAATATGATTTACATTCTCTGGTTTATCTTTTAAATACTTTTTACCAGTATTATCATGAATAGGTTCTTCAACAGCTATGGTTATTTTTTATAGACTCGATAAGATCTAAAAATTCTAGAATATCCTAAGATTATTCCTTCATTATATCTTGTATAAAATATATCTAAAGAATATATAGTTTTAGGAATATAAGACTTATAACCAAAAAATATAAAATAACTATTATTAGGTTTATTTCTCTTCCATGAATCATAAATACTTTTCTTTAACATTAGTCTTAAAGAATTATATTGACATGAATAAAAAACTATATTCAGTAATTCTGGAAAAAAATATTTTATTAAATTATATTCATTTAATATACTTCAAACCATTTATTGAATTTTCATTTTTTTCCTTTCAACTACACCATTTTTTGGGTGTTCTAGGGGCTACAAAGTTATGAAAATAATTATTCTCTTCACAATTTTTTACAAAATATAGATTTATAAATTTTGTTACTCTATCACTTTTGATGTTCAAAATTAAATAACCCTCCTCATTTTGAACCAATTTATAATTAACAGATAACTATAATAAATTTTCACTTTTATTAGTATGAAAATAAACTCATGTAAATCTACTAAAAGAATATATATTAACAAAAACAAATTTATTACCACTAAGAATTTCTATTTGAATAGGTATAAATAAGTATATATGTATTACTTCATGTGGTATTATAGATTTTATATCCTTAATAGATCTGAATCTCTATTTTTGTTGTTTACCTCTCACGAATGAATCAAAAATTTGGTTGGTATCAATTATTAAATTTAGAAACTTTAAAACCTATTGGTTCTTAAATAGCTTGTGTAGAAATATAAAATTAATATAACTGAGTATTATATTACATATAATTTTATCTTAATATAAAAAATTAAAACACTTAATATTTTGTTCAGTTAGTTTAGTAAAATTAATGAAGTAAATGTTGTATTTTAATTTTTCATAAAACAAAAAAATTCATCATTAGATAAAACATGTTTATCATTTTTAAATTTATCAAAGATAACATCATTACATAACTATGAAATGATAATCAAATTATGTCTTAATCCTTCAACATATAAAACTTTTTGAATAATATTGGATTTTGAAATACCAAATTCTCTAAAACCTTTAACCTTTCCTTTTGGGTTGTCACCAAATGTCAGACTGCCTCTATAACATCTATTATAAGATAAAAAATTTGATGTTTCTCGATTTTTATGCTAGTATAAGACAATAATAATGTATTATAAGTCCTTTTTGAGAATTCTAAGTCATATTTACTAGAAAATATGTTATAATATAGTTTTAGTACTTATGATACTTTAGGTAAAATGGTATTAGTAAAATAATTTTTTAGAAATTAAAAGGATTTTAAAAATGTATTAATTAGTAATATTGAAGAAAAATATTTAGAAACAAAATATTTTTTCTATCTCAAATATTATATAAATATTAAATAATATTCCCTTACATAATAAAATTTTATAATACACCTAAAAAATTACACAATTGATACACTTCCTTTAGAAATTTTAACAAATAAAGTTTTGTACATTTTAGTTAATTTTTGATCATATCCAAGTATAATAATATTTTTCTTTATTTCATTCCTATTAATTACTTTATCATAACAATATTTACCATAAAAAATGGATAAATTTTGATTCAAGATTTCAATTTTATTTTCGATCCTTTTAGTTTCATTTTTATAAATTTCTAAGTCACATTAGAAAAATTTCACTTTCTTTATTATTCTTAATTGTTCTTTGAAAAAAAATATTTTAATTTTCATTCTCTTTATTAATTTTCTTGTTTTCTTGAGAAGGTGTCTTATTCTATTCAACATTATTCTTATGTTTTACTTTAAGTTTCTTATATAGTTTAGATTTTTTTATAATATAATATTATAATATTTAAATATTTTATATAACTTATCAATAATAGGTTTTTTAGAATCATATTCATTTGAATCATAATTAAAATCACTAACCTAATTCAATAAATTCATGATATATAGGATGGATTATTATTTTTCTATTCCATATTAATCACTAGAATCTTAATCATCAGTGTAACTCAAACCAACTTCAATATCTCTCTTATATTTCTTATTAAACTTTTTATTCTTTGTTTCATTCAATAAAATCAAGTAGCTAGACATGATATTCCATTTTATATAGTGTTTATCACAAATTTTTTCTGAGGTATCATTAGAAACATTATTACATTTTTAGTATCCTTTCTTCTCATATATTAGATAACACTTTATTATTATTCTAGGGTATCCTTTATTTCTTTTGTACATTACTTTTCTTACTTGAAAAACTTTATCTCTTTAACTTACTTATAAATCAAAATTATAACAGTAATATGTGACATTTATATTTTATTTCAAAGAAACACCATTTATATTTATAACTTATTTACCAATAATATTTTTAAATTCCAATTAATATTGTAATAATGAACCAATGAGTTCATAAAGTGTGTAGTCTTTTAATTTCTTAATTTCATCAAAAATAAACTTTTTATTATTCCATTTATTTGGTAAATATCTAATTAATATTTTAATTAATGTACTATTATCCAAGGTTTCCCCCAAACCACTCATTCCATTTTTTATGAGTGTGAATCTATAAAACATTTGATTTATATTTCTTCATCACCCATTTTAAAATATTGATATTCATATCTTAAAATTCCATGTTTGGTTCCATTTAAATTATCTATTTCATAATGTGTAATGTTTAGAATTATCTATATATAATGAGTAGTTTTGAAATATTATGCATAACTAAACAAATTTATACTTATAGAATAATATAAAATACATACTACTTTATAGTTTAATTATACTTTACCACTTTATTACCAGTCAACGAATCAAGGTCAATCTTAGGTAATTCATATGGGTTTCTCACGATAGTCCAATAATTAATGCTTAGATATTTGAGAAATTCTCTCATTTTAGCTTTATAATATCCATAGTTAGTGTTTTATAAGAATAAAGGTCTCTTAGGAATCTGACCATAATTATAACTTGAACCTACCATCTCAGATGATATTTTCGCATAGATGGTTATCTCTAAGAAACTATTAAAAAAATATATATGAGTGTGTGTATTATATAAACTAGAGATAAGTTTAATATCTAATACTAATTGTTTGACTCATTAGAGAGATAGATGAATGGTCAAGTGGGGGTGAATTGACCAGTTATAGAATTTTGAAGATAATATGAGAGGTAAAGTATTACATTAGCAGAAGAATAAAAATATACATATTTTAGTTTTTACAGTAGTTTGGATCAATGTGATCCTACATCTACTCTTTAATTATCTTTATCCCTAAGAGAAATAACACCCATTAAAATATTAACTTTGGTAGATGAGTTACAACCCAAATAGAACCTATCTTTTTTAGTAGAGGTACAACCAACACAAGAACCTGAATTTTAAAAGAGAATCAAAACTCATCACAACCCACCTTTTCACTCTAGAGGAACAATATAAACAATCTATCTTTTTATCCTTAGAGGCACAACCCGAACATACTTTTTAATATAGGCATAACCAAATAGGACCTAATTTTGAATTTAAAATAATAAAACAATAATTACCCACACATAAATAGATAAAGAAATATAATATAACAAAAACTATTATGTAACATTGAAATTTTGAAAATAGAGGCATCCTTGGTCATTTTTGTTGCGAGGTTGTGAAAATTTAAGTCCACCATGAAAAGTCCATCAATATCGTGAGCATAAAATATTTTATCACTGCTATGTATTGCACTAATTATGTATTCCATGTTTCTTAGTAATAGTTTCTCTAGACATTATACTAGTTTTATAAATATCTATTTATAGATATTTCTCATGTGCAATATCTTCAAAACTAATAGTTTTTGTAGTTTATCTATCCCAAGGCATCCATTCATGAATGAAAAGATAACGAACTACTCGAGAGTTATTAAAAATATTTTCATTGACTCATCATTGATTTCTCAGATGATGTTTTATGAGTTTTTATATATTTAATGAAAATATAATCCTCATATAATCTTTAAAAAAATTATTCTTTTACAAATATAAATAAAAACACTAAATTATAAAATATTCATGTAATTATATTGGATATTAAAATAAATAAACACATAAATAAAAATAAATAATTCAAATAAATAATTCTTTGTAAACTAATAAAAATTATAAATCAGGAATTTCTTAAGTATCTATTTTTTTATAAGGATTAATTTTATCATAAGAACCATATTTCTATAAATATGATATTATATTAAATATCACAGTTTTTTCTATAAGAATGAATCTATGTAATGATAATTTTCTTTTTCATAAGGTTGAATCTATGTAAGGATCATTTTATTTTTCTTAAGAATGAATCTATGTAACCATCAATTTATTCATAAGGATAAATTTCATAAGGATAAATTTTTTAATTTAAGGATCATATCACACTTTGTAAGGATCATTATCTATGTAAAGATCATTATATACTTGATAAGAATGATTTAAAACTTTATATGGATATTCCTTTTTGTGCTAAAATGTTTTTGAAAACCATAAAGATCATTATTTAATTTATAAGGATAAATTCATTTTAAACATAGAAAAATTGAAAATATATTTTCATAAGTGTTATTTAAGTGATCATATTGACAATTTTATTTATAAAAAAACATTATAAGGAGAATATTTTTTTCATTGTAAGGGTGGTTTGAAAAATTAGTTTTTAATATTTTAAAAACATCATAAAATTATTTTCACATAGAATGTAACTATAATAATGAAATAATTATTAAATAATAAACCATAAATAATAATTTACTATAAAATAAATATATAATGAATATATAATAAATAATAAACATATTAAACATCATTATATTCTTCTGCAAGTAGTGGAAATTTAAATCAACAAGATCTTATATTCTTTTCAAAATTCATGTTATAGGGAATAAATAAAATGAGTATTTTATAATTATAAAAAATAACTATATAAATTGGTAAGAGGATACTAAAAAAATTCTACCTTCCTTGAAAAAATAACAAATTTATTTCTCTATACCATGGAGATTCAAAGGTTACACCGGGGGAAACACAAGAAAATTGATAGAAGAGAGAGATAAAGAGAATAAAATGTTATTATTAAAATAGAGAAATGTTATTATAGAATAAAAATATGAACTACTATAATTTTTATCCTTTGATTATGAAAATGGATAGAACTTTTAATACTAGTTGAGGTACATATATATATGTAAAAGATGTGGCTATATTTTCCTCTATTTACATTCCTTGAATTTTCATGCATGTTTGTCCCATTATATTGCTGAATATAGAGAAGGGATCATGTAGAAAGTTTTTATTTTATATATTTTATATGTGAACAAAAAATATGGTTTTCATTGGACATGTTTAGAAAAATTTATGTCTATATTACCAAATTCATATTTACTTCCCTGAAATACTCTTCAAATTCCCATTATCTAGTTTCATGTGAATTTATGGCCCTGAAAACAGATTAATATAGATAATTGATATTTGAATAATATTTTATTTTTCTAATTTTATGTATTTACAAAAAAATTGATCTTATTTGGATTGGCGGTTTGGGAGATATGAACCCAACATTAAAATTATTCCAAACCATGGGTAGATTTCTTAGCGCAACTTGTATAATTTATTTGGTTCTCCTAGGAATGGATTCATAAATTGGTAAAGTTGAATGATATGGGTCCAAAAAACTATTTAACCATAAAAATATAAATTATTCAATTTGGATCATTTCAGTGAATTTTATGATAAAAATACCAAAATGGTGTTTTTTGTAGAAATATCAAAAGTAGTGAAATTTCCCTTTTTAATGTATTTTTATATAATGAATGAAAAATTATGTTTTAATGAAAAGTGATTAAAAAAATATAATATTAGACCATGTAAAAATTATAAATAAAATGTGTAAGGGTGAAAATATATGATAATTTTCCATACGATCACACCCCCACACCAAATAATTTATACACCTGGGAAGAAATCATCTAATATCCATACGAAATTCTCACAAAAAATAAATAAATAAAGAATTTATTAGATATTTTCCAAAATTTAATCTATCATGTATCATCTATGAAAATATATTTTCCTTTTATTTTCTTCTCTCATATTTAGATATGTTCAATATAAAAAACCTATCCATGACCCAATCATAAATTACATAACATGAAAATTCATGCCACTTTCCTTTATAGAGAAATTCAATATAGATTTATGTATATACTTAGAAAATTCATGTATCACCATATAATTTTAAAATTATCATTTATTCAAAATAAAGGACATAAAAATGTTTTGAATAATGAGGTCATTTTGAAGGTGCCTTCTATGGCTAAGTGTTAGTGGGTATTTAAAAAAAATATAAGGCTGAAAAGTGGATATTGAAATCTTAAATATAATGCATGAATGTTAAAGTGTAACCATATAAAATTACTTACTCAATCCCCTTTATAATATTTACACCATAATACTTTTTTTAAAATAGTCCATGAGTTAAAAAATAACTACAATGAATGATTTCACCCTAATTCTACCCCTTTTTTCAAGGAGAATTGGATAAAATTTGAATATAGTGAATGAATGATAGTTTATGACCTTGATTTTTTATAGGTTCATGAGTCAAAAAAGTAATCAAAATGAATAATTCAATATTAATTTCATTTTATTTATTTATTTAGGATAAAAGGATGATATTAATGAAGCACATATGATGATAATGGCTCATTCTCATTCTATATATAGTAACTAAAATTGTGAAACACGCCTCACACGCTAAACAACGAGTTTATCCCCAAATAAAACAAAATAAAGGACTATTCCCCACACCCAAACATGAAATAGACATGAAAATATATTAAGAGTTAAGGTATTTAAGGATAAATTATCTTGTAATGTGGTGTAAACCTATAGAAAAATTCATGGATTCTAAGGGATAAATAATGTCTGATACAAAGGGTAGGTTTCAAGTGAAAAATTTGAGTGACATAAAGAAACACCTCAGAAATACTAAAAACATTTCATGAAATCCAAATATTTTATAGATAAATAATCAAAATTTATACTTTTCATACAAAATCCAACCCCAAATGTGTGGTTATTAAGAATAATATATTAAAGGTGATTAATAATACCTTACTGGTTTTGAAAAAAATAAATCTGGTTGGTAATTTATGGGTACATATTTCAAAAACTGGTCAAACTCATAATTTTTTTAAAAATCAATGTCATGGAAAATATTCCATATCAACAATCATTTAAAAACCCATTTCTTAAAAAAAAAACAAGTTAACTCTCTAGAATTCAATTCATGAGTGAAAATGATAATGAATATTCATTAAATCTTAATGTTTCTAAAAAGGTAAAAAATGAAAAAACTCCTAAAAAAAGTTGAAACCATCCCATGATTATATTTAACTACCCTTAATTTATATTAATATATTAAAAAATATAGGTTAGTTAAAACTAAATATAATGAGAAATACCTCTTGGTTTATTTTTTATGGACAACCTTGAGTCAGGATCATAATAACTACATTCTTCAAATATATATGAATGTTTTTTATAAAAATAAAATTCAACTAAAGAAAAACTAAATATTAATAAAGGAAATATAATCATGGGATTACCTCCAAGGTGTTATGTGTTTTTAACTAACTACGAATAGGTAGTTTTTTAACCCCATTCATAATGTTTTGAAGGTTTATATGATAGAAACCACAACATGCAATTTTTATTGGTATCTATGAGTATACAATAAGAATAGAAATCCATAAAATAAAGAAAATATAACCCATCCCCTCAAATGAATGGAGAGAAGAGATCTAAGGTAAGAGGTTAAAGTAAGAAGGGGTAATCCTTGTAATCCATTATGGTGTCCTCTTTTAGTTCATATTCATGTTTTTGTTGAGAGGGTAGTATCATCACCATTAGAGATCTTCACCTTATTTAATTACCACTTATTGTGTGGTTCCCTATTTAAACACCATTAGGTAATGTTGCAATGCTACTGGACCTAAAAAATTTAAATCAAGTAATTGGTAATAAAATTCAATTTATGAAACTTTAAACTATGAAAAATTAATTTAATATTCAAATCTATTAATAATTTCACTATGTAAAGGGTTTTTGATAGATTTAGTATAAAAGAGGATAACTGATGCACTGAGAATAATTCTATGAATTCTTCAAACTCCAATATATTTGTTTATCGATAGGTGTAATAGATATCTTACACTATTGGTGGGAAAACAAATTCTTCTTGTATTATACCATAAACCATGTAAAATATATATAGAATTCATGGGTATGATTGACCAAATGTTTTAATATCTAAGACATTAATGTTTATTTATTAAAACCCATTAATTCTATATGAATATTCTTCTCACAATCTAAATCATAGACTCCTATTGTTATTGGGAAAAATTACACTTTTTCATCCAAAGAGAAACCTTATATCTTAAAATCCATTTTAAAATCTAAAAGTAAAATAATAAAAATAAGATGTATTTAGGGAATTACATACAATGATGTTTTATTTTTTTAGATTTTGAAATTTATTATTTATATATATATATATATATAATACTATGTGTAAGTGATGCGAGTCCTTAGAAATGGAACCAATTTGATAAAAGGGATTTTTTCATGAGTCCCAATCAATATTTATAAACTAGAAATAGACATGGTGATGTACCATAGGTATCTTTATGATCCCACTCACAAATATAATTCTTCTATTATCACTATTATTTTAACTAAAATATTCTAAATATAAAAACCTAAACCTAAATAGTGGGGGTTTATAAAATGTGTATGGAATATATATATATGAAATAAAATGGTGAAACAAAAAAAATGTAAAATAGAATTAAGTTAGAATAAACAAATATACATGTTTATAGAAGTTCATAATGATGAAAATAATTATTCTTTAAAATATAATTCTTATTATTCTATTAAATACAGATACAAAAAACTATCACTCGACACTCTCTTATTCTAATTGGTATTATCCTAAAACCAAAGATATTCATGAAAGAATAATGCCTTCCACATCAACACCTACTCCAAACTCCACCATTTGAATGATTTAAATATAAAAAAGAGTAAAATATATGAATGAGGAAAAAAAAATTAGTAGAGATAAAATGAATACCTCTCATTAGTATATATTTAAACACGGTTGAATTCTTTAAAATAAAATAACAAAATAAAATTTAATTGAAATAACTCAAAGTAACACTACTAACTCCCTTGAAACAACAACAAGGTTATTTGTCCATAACCATATATATTTGAAGGACATAGTGTAATAAAACCAAGAAAATTAAATTATATAGGGATAAAGAGAAAAATATTATTATTAAAATAGATAAAATATATTACATAATTAAAATCTAAAATACTAGAACATCTCTCATTTTATTCTGAAAATTGATAACTCTTTGAAATCTAGTGGAGGTAAATATTTATAAGATATAGAGGTGGAAAAATTTCCCTCTAATTATATACATCAAATGATAATTATTTTTTGACCACTTAGAGGGATTAATATTGAGTTTTGATCATCTTGGAAGTTGTTCATCTATATATTAGATGTTCACTCATAATAATTAAAGTCTATTGGACACGTGTAGAAATGGTTATGACCAAATTACTAAAGTCATATTATAAATCTTGGTAAACTATTGAAATTACAATTATTTAGGTTCCAATATATTTATGGACTTCAAAATAGATGAATATAGATTTGTAAAATTTAAAGAAAATATTCTTCTTATAATTCTATGTGGCTATACAAACGTTAAACTCATTTTGATGAATAGTTTAGGAGATAAATTCCCAACATTAAAAGTTATTGAAACCATGAACATATTTCTTGGACCCATTTGTATAATATATTTGGGTCTCCTACGATTGTAATCAATAATTTGTCCACTTAATTGAAATGGATTCAAGAAAAAATACAATCCTGAAAAAAAATTACATTTTAAATTTGAATTAGTTACTGAATGTTATGAAAAAATACAAAACTAGTCATTTTCAATAGAGATATAAAACACAATGTTATTCCCATTTTAAAATTATTTTTTATATAATGAATTATAAAATAGAATTGAATGTAAAATAATTAAATGATGCAACACTAAACCATGGAAATATTATAAATCACATTTTAAGTGTCAAAATCTAGGATAATTTGTTTCACGATCACAACCAAACACCTAAGGATTTACACTCATTAAAATAAATCATTTGATATATATAAAAAATTCACAAAAAAAAGAGAGAATTTAAAATATCTTTTCCAAAATATAATCTATTGTACATCATCTATGAAAATCTATTCTTCTTTAATTTCCTTATCTCATATTTATATTTATTCAACCTCAAAAATTTACCCATGACCTAAAAAAAACTTAACTCACATGAAAATTCATTTCAACCATATCTTAACATAAATTTAATCTATAGTCATGATCAAAATTAGAAAATTCATATATCCCCATATACTTAAAAAACCGTATTTCTCAATATCATGAGAGATATATTTTTTTCAATCCTGAGGAACTTTTCAAGGTGATTTTGGTGGATAAGGGTTGGTGGGAAAAAATATTTAAAAATCAAAGGCTGAAAATAGGTGGTTAAAATATTACATATAATGCATGAATATTGAAGTGAAACCACATGAAAGACCTCATTTAATTCCCCTTATTAGTTATTCAACACACTCCATTTTTATAAAATCGGAAATGAGTCAAAAAATAAATAAAATGAATTATTTCCTAATATTTTTTCTTTTTTTCAAGGTGGATGAGATAAATATTTAATATATTAATTGAATTATAGTTCACAGACTTGAAGTTTGAGGGGGACATGGGTCATAGAAATAAGAATAATTTATAATTCAATATAATCTATATCTTATTTTTTTTTATATTTTTTAGTTGAAAAGGATGATACAAATGAAGCATAAAGTATGATAATGAATCATTCCCATTATCTCACCATGAACTAGAATAGTGAATAACACCTCACACACCAAAAAATTAGATACTTCCTAAAGAAAACACTTGAAAAGACCTTCCCCCAAACTCAAAATTGAAATAGTCTTTTAAATTTATTAAGAGTGAGGATAATTAAGAATAAATCAGATTTTAATGTGTATTAGACCTATAAGGTGATTTATATATTCTAAGGAATAAAAAACGGTTGGTATAAAGGGTTGGTCTCAAGGTAAAAATATGGGAAATCCAAATAAATGCCTCAATATAATTAAGAACATTTCATGAAATCAAAACCATGGAATAATAAATGATTACAAGTTTTTTATTTCCAACAAAATGAAATATTATCTCAAGAATGTGTGTGTATTAATAAGAATATGTTAAAAGTGGTTTAGAATACCTTACTTAATAGGAAACATAATTTGGGACAGTGCTTCATGGGAATGGATTTCATAAAAATAGTCAAACTTATAATTTTTTTTAAAGTTATAGTCAAGGAAAATCATTTAGATCAATAATCATTGAAAAATTCATTTCTTCAAAAATCAAGTCGAACATCTAAAAATAAATTCTAGAGTTAAAATGATAATGAATATTCCCTAAAGCTCAAAGTTTCTTAAAAGATGAAATAACCTAAAGCAGGTTGACACTCCCCCACACTTAAATTTAACTACCTTTTATTTCATATTAAATGATTAAAAATAAAAGGAAAGTTAAAACTAAATATAAGGAGAAGTAAAAATTGAGTTATTTAAAAGGGAGAAACTTGATTTAGTCTTCTATCTATTGCTCCCTTGAAGGAAATAATATTAATAAATAAAACATTTATTAAACTAAAACTAAACTGAATAAAAAATAAAGAAAAATAAAAAAATATTTGGATGAACCCCTAGGGGTAATGTGTTTTGAACTACCTATAATTAGGTAGTTTTAGTGTTTTAATCCGCAATCATAAGGTGAGTGAGGTTTATTTAAAAAAACCAAAACATGTGATTTTTCTCTGTGTCTATGAGTAGATAACAAGAATGGAGACCCTCAAAAGAAAGGAAAGGTGGACCATCCCCTGGAATGAGTAGAGAAAAGAGATTTAATGGGAGAGGGTATAATAAGAAGGGGTGATCTATTTAATCCATTATGGTGTCCTCCTATAGTTGATTGGAATGTTGTTATTGAGTAAGTAGTATCATCATTACAAGATACTTAATATCTTATACTTCTTGAATTACTAACTGTTTAGTGATTCCTTCTTAAAAATCCTCCATGGTAGGCTACAATGGTGTTGAACCTGAATAATTTAAATCAAGTAATTAGTTTTTGAAATTCAATTTGTGAAAATTTAAATAGTAAATAATTGTATTCAAATCCATTAATGTATTCAACTATCATGTGAAGGTTAAAAAATTCAATTGATATAATGTTGAAGTGATATGGTAGTGGGTATGATTCTATGAGTCCCTCAATATCTAGTATATTTCCTTCTTGATTAGTGTGAAGGATCTATTCTATTATTTGTGGAAGAATTAATTATTCTTCCACAATAACATAAAACTTTGGAAAATATCTTGAAAATTCATGGAGTTCCTTTTCCAAAGGTCTAAATATTCTATTCATTAATGATTCCTTATTAAAATGAATTACTACACTCAAAATATTATCCTCAAAACATAAATAATAAAGTCATATAATGTTATTAGAAAAAAATTACTTCCATTTAATCCAAATAGAACTCTTCTTCTTAAAAATAAATTTTAAAATCCAAAATGATATAAATAAACCAAGAAGTTTTAGAGAATCATATTCAACAAAGTTATATTTTTTAGTTTTTGATATTTATAATTTTTATATATATATATATTTAGGAAAAAATAGTGTAAGAAAGTGGTGTGCCACCTCAAAAACAAAATCAATTTGATAAAAGGTATTTTTAATGAATCTTTATCAATATTTTTAAATAACTAATTAACTATAGTGGTGTACATGAGGTCTCTTAGAGAGGACAATCATAGACACTATTATTCTATTATCACTATTTATTTAACTAAAATATGTTACAAATTAAAACCTAAACCTAAACAGGGTTGGCTTATAAATTTCATGTGGAATATATATATATATATATATATATTAAAATGAATAAAAAAATAAAAAATAGAATGAATTTAGAACAAATAAATAACCTATATCCTTAAAAGTTAAAAGGGAATCAAATTATAGTTATTTAAATTATAATTCTAATTATTTTATTAAATTCATAGATCAAGGCCTATCAATCAATACAATCCCATTAAAAATTTTATTATCCTACACTAAAACATCTACATGTAAGAATAATATATTCCACATCAATACCTAATACAAACTCCAATATTTGAATAACTTAAATATTCAAGAGAATGAAAATAATTGAATAAGGATGTTGAAAAAAACAACATAGATATTAGGGATAATGATCATTGATATTAGTTTAACCATTTCTAAATTCTTATAAAAAAATAACGAGATAACATTGAAGTAGAAGAACTCAAATCATCACTGCTACCTCACTTGGAATAACAGCAAGGTTAGTTTTCTAAAAACATGATATTTGAAGGTCATAGTAGATGAAACATAATAAAAACTATAGAATATAGAGATATAAAGAGAAAAAAATATTATTTTTAAAATGAAGAAAAGTTATTATAGAATAAAAACCTAAATTACAAGAATATATATCCTTTGATTCTAAAAATATCTAACACATTGAATAGTAGTAGAGGTGTATATTTATAAGAAAGTGAGGTTGATATATTTCTCTTCAATTCTATCCCCAAAATTTTTATGACTGTTTGAATCCTTATAATATGAATATAAATATTTCACCATATAAGAATTTTTTATTCCTATATTATCTCTCCATAATTGTTTTTGTGTCCATTTTAAATTTGTACAAATGGTTATGATGAAATTACTAGTCCTATTTTTCTTTTTGATAGACTCTTAAAATTATCATTATTTTGTTTCACATGAATTTATAGCCTTGAATATGACTACATATCAAGAAGTCACATTTAAAGAAAATATATTTCATATAATTATTTATATCTGCAGAAAATTTGAACCCATTTGGACTAACAATTTTGGATATATGAGATAAACATTAAAAGTAATCCAAACTGTGGATAGATTTATTTTCCCCACTTTTGTGCTTTACTTGGGCCTCATACGTTTTGATTAAAAAATTAGTCCTATTAAATGAAATAAATCCCATCAATGATTTAATCATAAAAATGGAATTTTTTAATTTGGATCCATATAGTGAATGTTATAAAAAAATAAAAAATTTGTGTTTTTTAATAAAGATATAAAAAATATTTAAATTTATCCCTTTTTAATTTACTTTTATAGAATGAATGTTAAATATGGGTTGAATGAAAAATAGTCAAATTATGGTACACTAGACCATGTAAACATTATAAATCACACGTGTAAGGGTGAAAATATAGGATAGTTTTCTTCATAATCACTAGTCAAGCCCGTGACTGACTGAAAATTACTTTTTTATTAATTAGTTAATTTTGAGAAAAAAGTGAGAAACAAAATAGGACTTCAATGACATAAGACACTCAATGCATAATGATACCAAATTTAAGATAAAACAACGCATTCACTTCCACAAAAAAGCTCATACCCAACATCATAATTCTAATTATAAAAAAAACTATTACGTAATTATGTTCAACTAAATAGAAGAATGACAAGGCTAGGAATTAACAAACGGATCCCACCACTATTTAAATAAACATATTTTATATTTATTAATAAAAACTTAAATTTTCTTGATGGGTGGATATTTAAACGTGACATTCAACCCCACTGTCATTATTACCTTGTGTAAAAAATATATACACTTAATTTTTTTTTAAATTCATTAAAAATTATAAAATATAGAGCCTTTAACTCACATTACCATTGATCTATTACATTTTTTTACTCTACCCACATGTATTATACTGTGACTCTCAAGGATACATTGTTCATGATATTTACTGCATTCATTTAAAAAAAATCAATGATCAAATTTATACATTACAGTCCTAAGTTAGTGTTGTTTCTGTTACTTTCACATATACCACTCATTACTCAAGGAATAAAACTAAAAAAATTAAAATAGACATAATCCATTTTTTTAAACAACACTTGATTGAGATGCAAATCACTCAATACAAAAATGTTTAAAAAATGAATGAACACATTAATTTTTGGGATATAAATTTTTTATTAAATATCTATTTAGATTAAATATACACACCTACAAGATAGTATGTATCTATATGGATACTATTGAAAAAAATGAAACCCTATTTAGGATTGTTTTAAAAAATGCCTAAAATTTTAAACTCGACTCGCTAAAATCCAATGTGCTTTCCCATAAATCCCATAAATATGACCCCATTTTTGTATGCCTATATGTGATTATTATTTTATACCCTTTAAATAGAAGAATTAATTTATACAGTATTAATAAATAACATGGAATCTCTATGGATTTTCTTACAACCCTTTATCAATTTAGTACTATTTTATCTCCAATTTTTAGGTTTTCCACTAGGAAAACATTTGTCTTCCTTAGAAGCTCCTTTATTAAATTTAAAAGAAGTTAGTGTAAAAAATATATAACCTACCGTATTCTATTTATTAAAAGAACCTTAACCCCTTCCGTTCTATTCCATCATCATGAAATTTGATCTTGGACTTACCTTTACCTAGTTATAAACTCAAAATATATTGAGACAATTAGGTAATTTTTTTGAACTAATTCTTATTATAAATCATAATAAAATTTCAGATCATTTTTAATAATGATAACATAATAAAGTCCATGACCAGATCAAGGATAAGTGGTGACCCCAGTCTCTCTAAGTCATTAACATACCCAATCATATTGATAACATGATTTGATAATGAAGTACACTCTTGAAGTTTAGATCAAAAAAATGATTTAAAAAATTCAGATATCTCATATATAGTTTTTTCTTAATATAGCCTTTTGAGGTTGTATTTTATAAAAAAATCCATATTATCATGTTGTATTTGAATCTTGGTATCCATAAAAACATGAATCAATGTAGAGATATTAATATAATATTTAAAATTATTTTTTAAAAACTTTTTTATTATTTACTAGCTTTATTAGCATATTCTTTCTCAAGAAGTTTTCACTATAATACATAAACTTTTCCTTCTTTATTAAAAACCATTATCATGTTATTATAAAATTATATAAGGTTTATTTTATTACTATTTAATTATTTAATTAATATTAATACTAATTTTAATGTCTATTTTTCCATTTTTATATACAATAGATATTTTTATCAGATGAACATAATGTTTTAGAATCATTTAATAAGGAATTTTATTAAATTTTATCCCACTAAAATTATGAAACATTTTAAATTTAAATCATAAACATTAGTGTTCAATGATTCACCTCTCACTAATCTTTGGGTTTAGCAAGTGTTTCACCCATCACTTTTTGTTTAGGTAAACCATAATTTTAATAATATTTTATGTGATTCTTGGATAATTGATAAGAAAAGTCCATTCCCAAATTCTTTATCTGTATAATCCAAACTCTATTCCTCTAGTCTCTTAAATTTTATATTTTCTCTGGTAAGTGTATCCAAAATATCACAATAGATATAGGAACCTAATCCTATTACGATCTCCTATAACTTGTTTTCCTATCATAAGATAATCCATGGGCACTCTGTTATAGCATAACTTACCCATATGGATAATTTAGGTTTGGATAAGTTTTTTGCTTGGAAGGAATTTAAAACATAGTATTTTATGGGGTTTTAAAAATCTCACCATCATATATCATGTACTTCCTTCATTTATGAGTTCTTATAATGATATAGTTTTTATATCCTATACCTTCAACCAAATTAACATATCCAAAACATATTAATGTATAAAACATTATACAACTCATGAATTGTGTTACTTACCCAAAAAATAAAATTCCATTATATAAACACAAATCCAGATACATAAAATTTATAAATTACATAAAACTCTTCATTATATAGGTATAAAACCATAAAAAACAAAATCATCACAAGAGTATGTATGGCGTGATAGGTATACAACCCCCACTTTTATAAATAGATTATAAGCCCCCAGTACTGTGATATATTTTAACCAATGTCCCACTATCCATAGATCAATACTCAAGAGTGACCTTAATTCGAGTACAATAAAAACACATAATATGTACAAATCATAACCAACATTTATTTTAACATTCATAATTTACAAATAAATCATGGTCTTGATTGAATACACCTAAATATTATGTTTTACCAACCATGAAACTAATTTTATAAATGGTTTAAAATTTATAATAAGTGATTTAACAATTTCAAATAAATCATACATTCATTAACCATATAAAATTTTTTATTCATGAATTAAATAAAAAAGGGAATAAACTGAATAAATTAAAATTTTATGAATTTAGACTAGAAATAAGTATTAATAAACATTTAATAAATTAAAAATTATTAATTTTTTTAATTATATAAGTTTTATGGACATTCCATAATTAAAAAAAAAGATGAATATTTCACATTTTTTTAATATGAACTTTTTATATTAAATATTAACTCCTTCATATTTTAAATATGTGACATTTATAAAATTATAAACTATTTTTTATTCCATTGAAATATTTAATATCATATGTACACACTTTACATATATTAAATATTAAATATTTCATTTTATTTAAACACTGATTAAATCTACTAAAAACTCATTATGACATGGTTTATATAAAGTAAAAAATAAATCATTTTAATATAATCATTTCATATTATCATTCATGAATTATTTATAAATTAGTCTACCATGAAAATATGCTTCACATTCACTACATTTTTTTTGGGTATGGTTTAAATCCCCCATAAAAATTTGGAATGAACCTTTTAAGCCATCATTAGTGAAGGTTTCTAAGAATTATAAGTGGAAAGTTTTTCTTTAAAATCATAAATCCATGAATTTTTTTACTATAAATAATAGTTTGGATCTTCACAAATAATATTTTTTAAAACAACCATGACTATTTTTATTTAGAGGATATATTCTAAAAATAACCTTCAAAATCCATGCCTTTAGAACCATGTTGTGGTTTTATTCAACCACATTGTGGTTTTTGTATGAAAATTTCATTCCCATTAAACCATGGGAATTTTTAGACAAAACAATGATATAAAACCATATTGTTATGATACTTTATTTTTTAAACCAATTTACATGATCATTTTTATAAACATTGATTTAGTTTTGTATCTTTTATAAGCTATACTCATTTTTCGTAGAACTACATCATGGTAATGAAAATTGTCATGAACCATGGTCAAACATCATAAAACATGTTGTGTTTATAGAATAACTCAATATTCTAGATTGATATATATTCTAGACATCAATATGAACAACATGTAATTAATTCTAAACCCATCATAGGGTTTTTTAAGGAAAACTAATTCCCAAATACTGCTGAAATTAAGTACCAATACCCATTTTTTATAATATCTATACATTAATAGTAATTGAAAATAATATAATTAGAGAATGTACCTTTTGTTTTAATTAAACTGACCTTTCAAAGATCTTCAACATGATCTTTGTGTGGATCCCAATGAGGTAAAATAATCCCTCCTTTAAGGGTAATCTATGGGCTTTTGTGAATCTCCTAATACTTGGTGAGGACCATCTCTTCCCTATAGTTTTCTAGAACATTCATTGAATAGAAAGTGATAAATGAAATATTCAATTAAAGGATTTTACACTACAAAAAATCAAAATCTTATATACATTAATTTCACAAGGAATTAATTTATTTATATATCCATCCAAGAATACCTTTATAACTACAAACATTTTATTAGAAATCATTTTATAAATTAAATGTTTCTTAATCATTTAATACTATTTAAAAACTTTATAAAATACATCCTATCATTATTTTAATTTTTCAACATTTTAATAATTAATTTCATTATTTAAAACCAATTTAATATCAACATATAAAATTGAGAACTGGTTATGATAGATTACATGGAAGAATCATCCAGGTCTTGCATTATATCTTAATTCCTGTACATTTAAGAACTAAAACATGATGTATCGACATTCAATACGATTTGGTTTACTCATAATCAAATAATAAAATGGTCAATACCACCATTCCATGGTTTTAGTGTATATTTATATCAATGATTTGGGGGGGGGGAGTCTAAATTGAAATTAATTACTTATTATATCATGTGTAACAACTATAGACTTTAATATGAATTTTCATTTAAATAAATACTATATTAAGTAGATTGTTTCACATGAAACATTGAATTAAAATTAATAGATATACATTTTATTAAGTTAAAATATTACAATTCACAATAAATATTAATACATTATGAGAATACAATATGAAACATCATTAATAAAAATAAAATATGAATAAATACAAAAGTAAATAAAAAGACCATAAACATTAAATCCTTATCATTATGTTCATATTAAAGATCATACCTCATATTATAACTAAAAAAATAAGTAAAAACATTATAAATATACTATAAATTTTTATAATGAATATATAAATAGTTTATTGATTTTATAAAGGTATGTAAGGATATATATAGGAATGTAATATGACCATTATATATATGGTCGTTGAACATATGGACTTTAGATATATAATCAATGGATATATTACCATTGGATATATGGTCATCATATATACTTGTATCCAACATGTATATTAATGTTGTGTAATTTTTGGTAACAAATTAAAAACAATTAAATTCACAAATCCTAAAGAAACAAAAAGATAATAGTTATTTATAGTAATTTAATATAAAAACTATTTTTTATCCATTATTTATTATTTTTAAAGCCAAATTTTATTTATTAATTGAAATGTTCTAATAATTATGGATTTATATAATTGAGTGGTTAGAAGATAAATACTGAGATGTCATTAAATCCATTTAATTTTAAAAGGATATAATTTTTTTAAATAATTATTTTCCACTATTTTGGGTTTCTTTGTATTAATAATTCAATTTATCACTATTGAAGAATTAATTTAAAATAATTTATTGTTTATATAAATAATTAAATTAATTACCATCCATATAAATTTTATTATATGGTATGGAATAATAATTAATCTATTTTTGGTCTTAAAAATATATTTTATTAAAACTTTTTTTATACGTTATCATTTATTATTTTAAAATTAATTTTTACCAATTTTAAAAATTGAATATATTAAAATATATTTAATATTTTTAACGAAAAATAATAAAATTATATAATAAGTTGAATTTCATTATTTGGCATAAAAATATGTTACCAATGTAAAATGTATTCACCATAATAAAGGCTAAAACAATGTAAAAGAGTTAAATTAAGGTATAGGGTCATAAAACATAAAAAAAATTATTTATTAATGTGTGTTTTAAGGAATGATAGAACTATATTTATATTATATTCAATAATTATAAATTTTGTATCCAAATTTCTTGAATTCATCACTCATTATTAAGAAATGAGTATTTACATAAATACCACCCCTTATCATCTATAGAAGGACCCCACATCTTCCCACCTCAAGGCACAGATTTCCTTTGAATTTATCTTGAATACATTACCAAATGATCTTCCTCACAGTCCTATCTCATGTTTAGTAAACTCAATTAAAAAGGATAAGTCCCAAATCCCTCATTTCCAAAAGCCTCTCTAAGTGGAGATTCAAGTCTTTAACATAAGTGCTATCTTCTTCGTAATCATTACTATATATATTTTTCATAAAAATATTCTTGAATATAATACATAACATTAATAACATATTTTTAAAACCCTAAATAGTCTCTAAAAGTGATATTATTACTATAAAATGAAATTTTTTTACTCAATCAATCGTTATAAAATGTTCTTGTTTTGGTTGGGTTTTCCACCTATATGAATGATGTGATAATGTTTAATTAATAAATTAAAATTAAAACATAAATAATTGTCATATTATGTCATAATTATTAATTTAATATTATTTAATAATTATTTAATAGTGTCATTTCAAATTATATTCATAATTTATTCAACTCTTTTGTTAATTTAATAATCACCAAAAAAGGATATTTTTAAGTGTACCACATGATCCATCACCATAAGTTATAAGAAATGAATATGGGACTCCATAAAAATATAAAATTCATGTAATAAATCTTTATAAACAATTTTTAGGTTATGAACACATGATCAAGTATCAAGGAATAGAACCACAAAAAAACATCTAGGGAAAATAGAATAGTTAATACATGTGTATTAATTTTAAAAATAAAAAATTTATATATAGGCAATAATGAATTATATGAAAATGGAATTAAGTAAAATAAAAATGAATATGGATATTATAAATATTAATTATAAACCTAAATTTATTATGCATGTATTTATAATGCATACGACCAAGAGGAAGACCAAGGTAAGGGTTTTCCATATCAAATTTCCTTCTTCAAAACATGTTTCATTTTATAATCCTATTTTTATTTATATTTTGTATATAACACCTATTTGAAATATTTTAACATAATAATATTTTAATATATAGTATTTAAATTTCTATTTAAATTTTATCTTTCAAGTTCTTTTGAATTAATGGTTTCCAAATCCACAAGGGATTCTTTTCTAACCTCACATTGAAATCATGATTACTTTTGTTTGAATTACTATTTTATAAGATTATATGTTATTTATCTATAAAACCCAATCCATTTTATTTTATTATAATTATTTTTGGGGTTCAAATTATTCTTATAATTTCACCTCCCTTTTGATCACAATTCAACTGAAGGGTTTCCTATAAGTATATCAAACCTTATCACTTCTTTTTAGTGGGGAACAATTATCCTGTATATTTTTATTGATTTTTTTATAAATTTCCATATGAATAATTATATAATTTCGGAAGGTTATTTACTAATTTCATTTAAATTATTTAAAAAATAATATAAGGAATATGTTTTCAATATTTTCTAACTGCATTTTTTTCTATTGACTTTGACACTCTTTATAAAATCATAAAAAATATTTATCTATAAATTTTTCCACATGAATTATTTTTCCCACCATCTTGATTATATTTTTTATTAAAACTCCCTGTCCAATTTTTTATTCTTTTATAAAATTATTTCTATTCTCATTGATTTATAAATTATTTCCTTTTAAAATAAAAGTTATCAAAAGTAAATGATATTAATTGATATTATTTAAATAAATTTTCTAATAATTTTATAGAATAATTTTCATCTATATTGACATCCTTTAATATTTATTATGATTAATTTAATGATACCATGTACCATATTTCTATGGATGTATTGTGATAATGTCTTATAAAAGTTTTAATAAAACTTGTTACTTTCCCACGATTTAATTAAACTATGATGAAATTATGAAGGTTTCTTATTAATGTGGAACACATATGTATGATTTTCACTATATGATGGGTGGGACCAAAATTATATATCTCTTTAATTAATTTTGGAAATATTTGTATCTCATGTGATGAATAATAATGGAGAGTGAACCCAAAACCCAAATAGACATTGTTTACTAAGTGACTGATGGGACCTAAATTATACATCCCTCCAATGAATTGGGTAAAACATTATATCTCATGAGATGAAATGATAAGGATTAGAGAGATAACCAAGTCAATTATGAAACTCTTTCAACAATATGATGATGGTTTTGGAAGTGAGTCTTGATAAAGGAAATGATTTTCTAGGCTTATGTTTGTTCAGTACTCTTATGCTAAATTCTTATGACTTTATTATATTTTCATGGATCATTATTATTGAATATTGTTTCCACACACATATTTCTGATGTATTATGTTATTAAAAAAATACTTATTCCATGAATAATGATTTATAACCTATATTTCATTGGGTTTGATTCTCTTATGTTATGTTCATTCACCTTGATTATGTTCTCAAACACACATGATGATTTTACTTTCACTTATAATATTCAATTTTTATCTGTTATGTTTTCCTTTACTAAGTTTATAATCCCAATAATTTCTTATGATTCCTTTACCTAGGTTATAAATAAGAGTATTATATATGATGTATCTAAAAGGGTATCATTTTAGAATACTATTTTTTGGAAATTTTATATACTTATTATAAAATAAGAATATCATATAGTTAATCTATAAAGACTCTAAACCTTTTGGTTCTAGGTTTATGTGTGGTTATGAAATGAACTATTTAGATTATGGAGATGATGTACTGTATATGTTTATTATGATTGGGTTGTTTCACTTGGTATCAAATAATATGTGATTTTGTTTTTTATTTTTATCACTACAAATGTTAGTGTGGGTCTAGGTCATCTAAATAAGTATCAAAATAAGTTTTCTTTAATTTCTATGGATTAGTTTATGATTAATTAGTGTATAGACCATAAAAAACCTATAATTAACCAAAAAGTGATATAGGGTAAACCTAAAATGTCATAGGTTGAAATGAATGCTTTATCATTGATGAAATACTATAATTTTTTTATAACATGTTTTCTTACTTTTATTATTATTTCTTGATAATCACCCAATTTTTCTGGTTTTAGTAATTTTATAGAATCAGGTGAAAATGTGTGAAAAATAAATGTAAGGGATAATGTAATGATCACATAAATGATAAACCAAATGATATGGGAGATGTAATTGTAAATATTATGGTTATAACTACCAAATTATCTTGTTTTATACTTAAAAAAATAAACCTAACAAAAATCTCAAACACACCAAATAAGAAAGAAATTTATTTTTTTTGGAATTTTTGGTGATAAATACCAAATACAAAAGATTATTCAACTTCTGAAATGTCAAAAATTTATGAATAATCACCTAGAGAAATTTATTAAATTAACATGAGGATTTTTTCTGTGTGGTAAAGAAGTGCATAAATCAATAAACTATTGAGGAAAAAAGAATAGTTTGGTTAACATGATGGATGAAGTTGAAGTTCCTCCCAAGGTACAAAAAAAATTAATGTTTTAAATTTGAGGAATTTGGGCATGATATAAACCAACTAACTTACCCAAGGGTGAATTTAAATGACCAAATTCAATGACATCATAAGCCAGGGGACAAAGGGAAAGCCTATGAAACCAGAACTAATGAAGTGGGCCTCAAAAATTAAGTGGTGTTTGGAACACCCATTAGCCACTTGAGTAGTGTAAATGTCATATTGGATCCATGATCTTCCCTCTCATATATACTTGGGAAGTTTTTTAAGAGCATTATATCATGTATCCAATAATTAGATATTGAATTATCAATGAAAATTTATAATGTTACGATGATTTAATCCCAATTATATAACAATCCTTTGATAATGTTTTTGGGAATATGCATCCCATAAGTCCTATTATTCTCCATTTAATCAAATTTTATATCATTTTGGCCATGAATTGACCATTCATTCATAGATTAAATAGTAAATTCCTAGATAGGAAAGTCTTATATTATATCTTAGATCATCTTTTGATCTTATATCAGTGAAAGGTTGACTATAAATTAAAAATAGTGATAACCAAAATTATATGGGTCTTAATAACCAATTATGAGGTGTATTTAGGTAAAATGATTAGTGAGAATATCAATTTTTTAGATATAAATACTATAAGGAAAAAGATCTGTGTTGTAACCTTATCTATGATAACAGGGTTGACATCTCATTGTAAATAATATGTTATGACTTTTATATCTTTTGGACACCCTTAATTATTTTCATCATTGAAAGATAATTAAAAATATTAGGGTGGAATTTATTTAATGGGATAGAATGTAACACTTTAAGATTTTAATAAAAATATTCCTTAAAATAAATACTATGTTGAATAGTTTATTTCACATGTAACATCAAATTAAAGAAACCAAGATACATTTTATTGAGTCAAAATATTATAATAAAAGATAAAAAATAAATCATTAATAGAATGTAATATGAAACATCACCAAAAAATTATAGGAGGAATAAATAAAATAGTAAATAAAAATACCATAAACATGAAATTGTTATAATTTTGGTTTTATTATTGGAAATATGATATATATCAACTAACCTATTTCAATATTTTTCAGAAACTATTGGTACAGGTCAACCTATACCAATAATTTCAAAAAACTATTGGTATTTCCTGTTTATGAGATGGTTATACCAAATATTTACAAAAATAATTAGTATAGATACAATCTATACCAACAGTTTTAAAAACTTATTTATACAGACTTCAAACTAAATCCCTAATCGTGTGACCTCCCCTCCGCCCATCTCCCTACCATCCTGATTCAACCCCACAAGCAGTGTTCCCTTATATTCCCCACCCCTAATGATATATCCTCACTTGATATTTTGATTAAATTATTCTTGAACATCAAATCGGTGAGTTCCAAATGTATCAAACTAGGTAATGTTATAATAAATCATTCATTAGTTAGATATTATAGAGTTATATTAATTATAAAAACAATAGGTAATTGTTTAGTCAAAAGGAAAAATAATTATATCCAACCAAATTGAATTTTAGGGAATATATGGTTCTATTTAAAATATTGGTTTCCAAATTATAGAATTTTATGTTTACAAAATTAATTCCATTTTTGTATTCATAATTTAAAAATTGTCTTAGGACGAATTTTTTATAATTTTATAATTTTTTTTAATTTTTAATAAATAGTGAAATATGTAGATTTTTATTAACAATTATATTTTCTTTTAAAGTATTTACAAAGTAAAATTATATTTTTGAATAGTTTTAAATTTTAATTAGTTAAATTTGATTTAAAAACTCCAATTATATTATTTTTAATTAATTTTAAACTTGAATTTGGTATAAATTTTTTTTATAATTAAAAGGAATATTTCTGAAAAATTGTTATCTATTGTGTTTTTTTGGTTTAATTTTAAATTAAATTATACCAATAATGTGTTTTAAATCTTTAAAAATATATTAAATATTTATAATTAGGATTTAAAAATTTGGTAAATAGGTCTCTTTTATTTTTGGTCAATATGGATAGTAACTTTATTGATTTTGTTACCATAGTAAATGGTAAATCCAGTAATTAAAATTAAAAATTAAATGATAAGGACTAGAAAATGACCCTAACACTTGAATAAATATTATTGTATTGTTATATATCAATAATAATAATACAAAGGTCAAATATATGTCCTTTTTTCATTTTTATGTGATCATGACCTATACATTATTTTATGTAAAGAAAAGTTAAAAATGTCACACTCAGGTTTTTAATAAATATAATATTTTTTACATGGAGATAACCAAAGAAGATTTTTTGTTATAAATATTATCTTGAAATATAAATGATTTATTTTCATCATGGTAATTTATTTTTAATTTTTAGTAAAGGAATACTTTCCTTAAATACTTACAGAACTCCATTGCAGTTACTATTCAATTAATGGAAAAATAAAATAAATCATATTACGAATATTAAACAAGTATAATTTGATGAAATTAATATGAACCAAATTTTTTTAAAAAATAATAACATGTTAGGGATGTATTAAAATATCTTATTTAATTTCATTTGTTTTATTTATGTTATAAAAGTCAAAGTAAATTAATAGTTTTAAAATTGAAATTATTGATATTTTATGAAAATAATATTTTATTAAATAATATAAAATTGTTAAAAAACCTAATTTTGACCAAGTTATTAGTATATGGTTAAAAATATAAACCATGGTCCATTTATAAAACTTTTTTCTATTTAGGGTTACTATATTTACCCTTAAGGTGTAAAAAACCTTATTATCACAATAAGCTTTAAAGGTGTTAATAGGGGGTTAAAAAATTATAATGATATAAATGTGATCCAAACTTGTACAAATTTTATTGTATGCTATGATTTAAAATAATCCTAATCTTATATTCCAAAATTATCAATTTGTACATCAAAATTAATTTACATTAAATTAATATTTTAACAAATTCCAAAAGTTCCCATCCCCTCTCTTATAAAACAAACCTCTTATTCTCATTTATTAACACTTAAAAAGACTTTAGGTTTGGAAAACCCTACCCAAACCCATTACTTACATATATATAAACTTTTTAGAGGCCTTAGTTAGGTAAGAGTACCAATTTTAGAGGTCATAATGTGTTAGAAAAAAAAGATTTTCTAAATTAGAGGAAGATGAGGAATGCACGCGACGAGTCGAGCTTGAGGTAAGAGAATTTATTTTAAAAATAATATTTTAAAGTTTTTCTTAAAAATATATTATTCTTCCATGTACTTATTTTTAAAATTATTTTATGGATATTTTTATATAGACATAAAAGAATTATAAAGGATATTTTATATATATTTTTACTTTCTTTAAAATGTTTTGAAAATTAATATTTTTATGGAATATTTTGGTGTTATTTACAAAAATACGAAAGGAATGTTCTATTTTAACATATACAGAGACAAATAATTTTCCTACCACCATATCCATTATTTTATTTTTTATTTCCTTTAAAATATTTCATGTTTTCTTCATATAAAATACCCATTTCCTTATATTATGGTTATTTTAATTTTTTTTAATATAATGGATATTTTAATATCCAAAAATGTTTTGTTATGGGTGAAAATAATATTTTTATGAGTATAATGTGAGAAATTACAATATTTTATATGTTTCCATTAAGTTATGGTTCTTGGTAATTTTTATGATGATGGTGGTTCCATTGTAATCTAAGGATGTATTTTTACATTATTAAATAAGGATGGGTGGTTACATGATAAACTAAGGACATATGGCTCTGTGATAGCCTTCCAATTCATTGGGTATGGAATTTGACTATATGGTTATTTCATTTGTAAGAGTGATTGTATGAGTGGTACGAGAATTATTTACCAAGTAACCTACATGTTTTAAAAATTATTTCTATGTGTTTTTACAAAAATATTATTATTTATCATGGTATGATAATGATCTTATGTTTAAAGGAAAGTATATGATACTTTTTAAAAGGTAAAAAGTATAAATTTGTGAAAAATTCATTTTGAGTTTTTCATGATTTCAATGAAACATTTATGATTTTTAATTTTAATTTTATATTTAGTATGAAATGTTTTATGAAAATATTTGTATATATAAGGTGATTTCTTAGGTAAGAAAATATTTATCTGGAGACTAATATTTATTTTGAAAAAGGAAATATTTTATTAGTATTCATGGACTAATAACTTCTTTCATTATTTTTATATACCTTAATTTTATTTTTGTGCTCATCCCATGTTTTAAAATGTTTTTCATAGGGTTTTAATGATTAATAAGGACATAGATAGGTTAAAAAGTAAAATTGTGATGATGTTTTATGAAAATAAAACATGTTTCTTTTTAAAAGTTTTGTTTTCAGATACTGAATAAAAGTGTACACTTTTTAATATATGGGTTTTTTTGTAAGAGTTATGATAAAAATATCTAAAAATATAAAAATAAAAGATATTTTGGAATTTAAGAAATTTAATTATAGTTTAAAGTCACTATAATATGTTATGTTTAAGACCAGAACCTTATAGTTGGTATAATTTCAAGGTTTAAATAACTTTATAGGTTAGTATAATGTTAATAGAATACCCTAAAAATATTATGGTTAAGTTTAAATGATATAGAATTTATATATTACCATGTTTCATTGTCTAAACTATGTTTTTTCAGAATTGTTTTCCATAGAGGGAAGAAGGAAGACAATATAGAATGACACTGACTGGAAAATATCCTTCCAAATAAACAAATTGGAATAGTTGGAATTAGAAAAAAGTAGTTTTTTTCTATAATGGATCAGTTGACAAATGATATAAATGGTGGTAGTATCCATGTGAGAGACCAACCAGGTCTACCACAAAGGAACTTGATGATAGTAAAGAATTTTATGAGATAAAATTCTCCATAATTCAGTGGATCTTCTAATCTTGTGATAGATGAAGGATGGATTAAAAGATTTTGAGAATAATTTGATTTCATGGGTTTTTTCATAGCCTTAAAAGATAAGTCTTTCTATTTACCATTTGGAGTTGAATCTTATCAATGGAGGATAATGGTTAAGAATACTAAATAAAGTGAAGATATTGACAGGTTGGGATGGGATTAATTTAAAAATATTTTGTTTGAAAAATATTTTCCTAAGGTTGGTCGACTTATGATGGACATTGAATTCATGTAATTGAGACAAAAATAGGAATATTCAGTGGCTATGTATGAAGAAAACCTAAAACATTTGGAAAAGTAGATACAAAAGTTTATCCAGGATCATGATAGTAAAATTATTCAGTTTTACATAGAACTGAATACAAGATATTGATGCTTATTGATTTATTATGAGTTTAACAGTTATGAGAAACTTCTTTGATATGCTAAGAGGTTAAAAATGGAGTTTTTTTTGATGATATTGTATTTTAGTAAAATTTTCACAAGAAAAGGTCTATTTTGAAGGCAATGGGGGAATCATCCATTAATAAAATCTAATGGGATGAAAATCAAGTTTCCAATTTGTGATAGTTGTGTTGAAATAAACAATGGGGAATTTATTATGAAATCTTGGAAGTTCTTTTAATGAGTAATGCTTGGGCACATTGATCATGAGTAAAAGGAAAATGATCAGAAAAAAATAAAATTACTATGGTAAGATTCTTTAATTACAACAAGTTAGGAGATTATTCTATCATGTTCCTAAATTTAGTAACCTAGGATGGAAATAATCAAGATCAAATAAAAAAAGTTGTGGAAAAATATTTTTTTACTACTATGTTCGAGGTTATTCCATAAAATGAAGTGGTGATAGTTATGTTACTAGTTTATTTGATTTATGACAATATCTATTGTGACTATGGACTTTTGTATTCTTTAATTTGTAATAAATTTTCAATTAAATTGGGAATATCACCTCATGAAAGTATGATAAAACTTTTTTTGAGACTCCGGGTGGAAATATAAAATAAGCCAAATTTTTTGGAATCATTCCATTTTTATCAGAGGAATGGTATTTCTTGAAAATATTTTTAAAATTACTATGGTATAGTTTGATATTATTTTGGGTATGGATTGAATATCATTTTATAATTCTAAAATAGATTAAAAAGACAATAAATTTTTATTCAATGATTTGATACCTTTGATAACATATCAAGAAGTTGAAAAATTGATTTGATGTGGCAGTGAAGGTTACCTTTCTCATATTATATAAAAGAAAGAAAATATCTAGGTTAGTGATATCCTAGTATTGAATGAATATATAGATGTATTTTAGGATGATTTAGATAGCATTATTCCTAATCAAGAAGTTGAGTTTTCTTTGGAATTAATACCTTATGCTAAGACTATTTCAAAAATCACTTAACTAAATGGATAAAGTAGAAATTTTATAATTGAAAAATAAATTGTATGATTTTATTGATAAAGGCTTCATCTATCCTTTTACTTCACTATGAGATGCTTCTATCTTATCTGTTAAAAATAAGTATGGTTCTATGTTATTTTGAATTGATTTTATAGCATTGAATAACATTAATGTTAAGAAAAGTATAATTTTAATCATATATACGATTTATTTGATTAGATCCAAGGACAATAGTAATTTTCAAAGATTTATCTCATGTTGGAGTACCATCTGTTGAAGGTGAAGGTGACATATATTCTAATGACTATGTTTTATACTAGATATGAGCACTATGATTTTTGAGTTATTCCTTTTGGATTCACTAATTCACCAACTATATTTATTGATTTAATGAATAGAGTTTTCCATAAGTTCTTGGATATTTTTTTGGTTGTGTTTATAAATGATATATTGGGACATTCTAAAATTTATCAGGATCGTGGAAGAAACCTAAGGATTTTTTTTTCAAATATTAAAAGAAAAAATCTATATGGAAAATTTAGTAAGTGTGAATTTGGGATGTAACAGATTTATTTCATAGCTCATATTATTTATAAATATGGCATAACTATTTAGCTTCCTAAAACTAAAGTTGTTGAGGAATGGAAAAGAACAAAAAATGTCACAATGATTCATAATTTTCTTGGATTAGTGGGTTACTACTGGTAGTTTTCTGAAAACTTTTTTTGGTTTTCTAGCCAACTGACTAAGTTTTCTTGTAAATGAGTTAAATTCAACTGGAAAAAATAATTTTATTATTGTTTTCAATAACTAAAAAGAATATTGGTGAATGATCTAGTTCTAAAATTTCCTTACAGGAATAGTGAATTTCTCATATATAGAGATCTTTATTTTAAAGGAATTGGTTTTTTCTTAATACATAATGATTAGGTAATTAATATGTTTTAAAAAAACTAAAACCTCATTATTAAAATTTCCCTAAACATGATCTATAACTAGCTGTTGTAGTTTTTTATTTAAAAATTTGGGCGCATAATTTATTTGGAGTAATGTCTAAAAAATATACTCATTACAAAATTTTGAAGTATATATTCACTCAAAATGAATTGAACATGAGGTAAAGAATATGGATGTCACTAATCAAGGATTATAATTTCATGATCCATTACCATCCTGTAAAAGGAATAAATTTATCCACTGATTTGAGTTGAAAAAATAATAATTCATTAACCGTGTTATATTTAAAAAAGGATACTTTGGTTAATGATTTGATGAATTTTGTCCAAGAAGTTAGGGATACAAAATCTTCCTCTATTTTTTTTCAGGTGTTAGTACAATTTTCTCTATCAGAAATAGTTAAGAATACTCAAAAAATGATCATGTTTTATAGGAAAAAATATAATTTTTAAGGAGGGTGTATTAATTAAATTAAATTTTGATAAAAGATTTATCATATTTAGATAGAGATTATGTATGCCTGGTGTTTCCTAGTTTAAGAGATAATTGTTGATTAAAGATCATAGTTACATACTTTTCATTCATCCTGGTAGTACTATTATGTACATAGAAATTTAAGAGTATTATTGGTGTGATGGAACAAAAATAGATATATATGACTTTACTATGAAATATTTGACTTGTTAACATGCTAAATTAGAATGAAAATTACTGATGGGGATTATTCAGCCTTTTACATCTCCATAGTGTAAATGAGAAATTATATCCATGGATTTCATGGTGGAATTACAAAATAATTTTTGAGATAATAATGTGATTGGGGGTTATTATTGATCGATTAACCAAATATGAACATTTCCTTCCCATTCGCGATATAATATATTTGGATAATATTTTTCAAATTTATCTCAAGGATTTAGTTAGTTTACATGAAATTAATTTTCTATTTAATATTTCCATGATCCTAGGTTCACTGAAAATTTTTATAAAGGACTTCAGAAGTCATTGGGAACTAAATTAAATTTCAATACGTTCTTCACCCTCAATCTGATGGACAATACAAATGAATGATTCAGACCTTGGACAACAAGATTCATGCCTGTTAAATGGATTACTAGGAATGTGGAGACCATTATTTTTATTTATTTGAGTTTTCTTATAATAAAAGTTTTCATTTCAGTATAAATATGGAACCTTTTGAGGTATTATTTGGAAATCAATGCCAAACTCCTACTTTTGGGGACGATGTAGGAGAAATAAAGTTGATGGGAGTAGAGTTTGTAATTTACTGACCCTAGTTTCCTAGAGTCAATGCGTCATTTAATTACATTGGCATAATTACAAGAAATAAAATCCCAAAGGGCAGATCAGCTTAGTAGCCTTGGAAAAACTAGAGACAAACAGAAGTTTTACATTAAATAATTAAATTAAAAACAACAAATTATATCCTTTAAAAACACTCATATCCATTAGAATATCCCTACAGTTCAGTCATATTATACTTCTTCGAATCTAGGGGGAAAATAAAATGTAATAAAAGAGTGAGATTAGATGTTCAGTAAGGATAAACAATATAGCGGAATCTATCACAAATAAGCATAAAATTTTAAGGCAAAGTATAAAACTAAAACAAAAGACCTTTAATCCTAATATTCCACATAATATGACAAGAATAAATCAAATAATTCTATTTAAACATTCACATGTATATTCTACTATTCAAATAACCACATGTAATATCAATAACTAAACTCATATTGATGGAATGGATAATACCAGACATCATAACTATACTGTCAAGGCCTCATGCCAAGACTATACATAAATGGGTAAAAACCCAAACTAGTTTGTCTCATGAGCCCTACTGATGCATCGAGGGGCTATAGCAGGCCCCTTCTATCACTTACTCATTCCAATACATTCCTAAAATGAAAAGGGTGAAACACAATATAAACATTCGTATTAAAACTAGCATACAAAATGTTAATACTTTAACCATAAACCACGAATGGTATCCAAATAGAAAATCCATAGTCAAACATATCATAAAACCTTATATATAATATGGAATATTTTATCATAATAAATAAACCTTAATTAAAGAATAAAATCCCACAAATTATGTTGACATAGATGAAAATAATCTAACAAAATCATTAAAACTGTTTGAGAAAAATATCCATTTTTTATTTTGAAATCATTTAAAATATGCACAATTTTAAAAAAAAATTTCTTTTGAAAATAACATTATAATCCTATAAGGTAAGATTCAAAATTTTAAGGCATTATAATGGTGGAAAATAGCTGCTCGCACTATATAAGTTAAAAAAAATTCTTTCCTTAATTTGTTGAAAAGGTCATAAAGTACCTTGTTTGGAAAACAATGGAAAGATTCCTTTAAATAATTTTTAGAAAAATTCAAATATGGGTAAAAATTACATTAAAAAATTTTTCCATAATATTTTGAAATACATTTTTAGAAACACGGACATGGATGGTAATGATTTCCTTGTAGATACTTACAAATAAACAACCTCGGATAATAATGAGGTTGTGAAATTAACCCTTACCTCATACTTACCTTTAATTGAGGGTGATTTAATCTCTTGTATAATGGTTAAATCAATTTATTAAATTATAAAAGGACTATATTAATATTTATGATATCATATATGGTCCTATTATATAATTTTGTTAATAATATTTTAGTATTACTATTTTTTCGGATGTTAACTGCCTTGTTTTCTTATGCTTGTTTTGTCCTGTAAGTCATGTTTCTTATAAATAATATATATCTTCTACATATAAATAATGATATTTAGTTCATAAATATTATATTAATTCATTACATAAATTTTTATAATCATTCTTAAATGGTAGTTGGGGAGGATTAATCTCATCGCGTCGTGGAGACCGTCAGCCGTACGTTCGCACAAGTGACAATATCATTCCCTTTATAGTTAAATGGTATGGAGTTGGATGGAATATTATTTATACAGAATAACTATCACATTATATTAATTATTTATATAAATTATATTAATCATTATACCCATACAAATAAATTAGGGTTGAATCAAAAATTACACTACGACGTGGAGACGGTAAGCCGTACGTACACACACATTATGATATTGTTATTCGTAAGATGGATAAAAGAAGGAATATAATTGCCCCATAATTATAATAAAATATCATAATTTATATGATACTATATTTATTACTTTGTTATGTAAACAACACAAGAATAATAAGTATAAGAAGAAAATAACATTGAAAGAGTTGATAAAACAATTACCTCCTTTTCAGGCGTCTCCTTTTGATTTGAATAAAAGGACTCCTTAGGTTGGATTTCTGCCCAATGTATGGCCTATTGGATTAATTGAGGGAATTTGGGAGGATAATGGAAGGGTTTGTCCAATACAAAGAGATTTATAGGTTCGAATAAAAGATAATGAAAGGTCCCCTTTTATAAGAGAGGGGAGGGTCACTTTTGGAAACTCCAAAACTATTAATTTAATATAAATCAATTTTTGATTAATAATAGACCTAAATTAAGTTATTTCAATTATATGATGATTATGGGTCTAAATCCTCTAAAATAATGTTTTTAGATGATTTTAGGTCACAAAAGTAACCTTATCTGTTGGAATTAACTCTTAGGTAAACAGTTTAACTCTTACCGTGTCTACTTGTCTTTTTATACTATAGGGTTAATATAGTCACTATAAAATGACAAAAAACCCCAATTGGATCATTTATTAAATATTTAAAAATATCCAAGATATTTGAAAAAACCTTATATTTTCATGACTTTTATAACATTTAATAAAATAGTATTTATTTTAAAAGCTCATTTATGTCAATTTTTCCACTATTTAATACATGATTTTTTTAATGTCATAAAAGCTTGATTCCATAAAAATAAACATAATAAATCATCCCTAAAATTTCAATGTCATCCAAAAAATTTGTTTATGGAATAAAATATTTTAAATTATATTTGTTTTAATATTATTAATATCATTTAATTAATTCTTCCTTTAATAAATCAATTACTGCGTCATCATTGTGTCATCATTTAATTTAATAATTTATTTCTTAAAATTATAAATAAATTAAAATTATGGAAAAAAATATTTTATATTTCCAAATAATATTTATAGTAGACATTATCACTTATATAAAGTCATATTAAAAATGATATAGTTATTAAAATTTGAATATGACATTTTTAACACTTCTTTAAATAAAATATAATAATTGTCCTAATCTAACAAAAGTGGCATAAAATGGATCATATTTCAGAAATAATATTAATTTTTGTTGAAAAACACTTATACAATTAAATTGGGATAAGTGTTAGGGTAATTTTACATTATTATAATATTATTTTTACCTTAAATTACCCTATTTACCATTAACCATCGTAAATAAAATCCAAAATTTACTATTAACCAAAAATTATTCTAATCATTGTACATAAATTTATTCATACTTATTACAACCATGTATTTTAATTTTTCAAAATTAATTTCGCAAAAGCGGTAAAATTATGTTTAATGTTAATCCACATATGTGGATAGAAAGTGGGTAAAAGTGACGTTCAAAAGCTCAATAAATTTTTATATCTAATTATATTATAAAAATGATTCCAATGACCTAAATCAGGTTAATAAATTGATTATTTATCTATTGTGACTTTAAAATAAATTTAATGTAAAATATTTATTTAAATGACACATTTAGTTTTTAACAACAATACTGTATTTTTCACTATTCATCAAAAATGGAAACTTTTCAAAAAAATAACAAAAATTTTATATAAAATAATTTTGATATTAAGAATTAAAAAATGAAGTTTATTTTGAAAAATTAATTTTATTTCTTTCATAATGTGGTTAATACTATTCATAACCTCTTTTCAAACGGCTAGTTTGACAGGTCACGATGCACTCGAACTTAGTGTTGCGTGCAGGGAAAGCTATTGAATTATTTAAAAATAAGAATACTATGGAAGCTTGAGGCATTAAATTATTCCCCAATTTAAATAATTTCAACCTCAAAATTCCTTGAATATCACTTCATAAAAATATTAGGGTGGTTCTTCATCATAAGTTCCTCAAGTTCCCACTTCGCCTCTTCCATTTTATTGTTTCTCCAAATAACCTTTACCAGTTGTGTCATCCAATTTCTCAACACTTATTATCTGGTATTACGAATCTTGATAAGATCTTCAAAATAACATATATTAGGTTCTAGTTCTATTTCTTAATAGGTGAGTACAGGCATTGGGTCTGGCATGTATTTTTATAATAGTGATATGTGGAAAATGTCATGAACTTTGGAGAGACTTGGCGACATTCCTAAATGGTAAGCTACAGTTCCAATTCATTCTATAATTTCAAAAGGTCTGATGTAACTTGGGCTCAATTTGCCTTTATTTTCGAATAATATTAAACCCTTCCATGGATATACCTTCAATAAAACATGATCTCTTGCTTAAAATTCAAAATCATTCCTATGATTATCAACATAACTCTTTTTCATACATTGAGCTACTTTGCTATGGGTTTGAATAATTTTCACCTTTTTAATTGTTTCCTCTACAAGGCTTGAGCCTACACGTTTTATTTAACCAACATAATCCCAATAGTAAGGTGTGCGGCATCTCTTTCCACACAACACTTCATATGGTGCCATCTGAATACTTGAATGGAAACTATTGTTATAAGAAAATTCTACTAGAGGTAAATACTGATCCCACATACCTTGAAAGTCAAGTTATAAAGATATAAATAGGTATTTTAAAGTTTGAATATTACTTTATGATTATCCGTCAGTTTGAGGGGGGTATGAAATGCTCAAATGAAGAAAAGTATCTAGTGCTTTTTGAATACTTTTACCGAATGCTGATGTAAAATGGGTATCACGGTCAGAAAAAATCAATAGGGGTACACCATGAAGTCTTACAACTTCATTAATGTAAAGTATTTCTAAACATCCAATACGTAAATATTCTCTTATAGAAATAAATGTGATGATTTTGTAAGGCGATCAACAATAAACAATATCACATCATTTCTTATGGGTGTCTTTGGTATCCCCATGATAAAGTCCATCGTAATATCATCCCATTTACAAACACGTATAGGAAGAGGATGCATGACTCTTCTAAGATATTCTCTTCTAGACTTCACCTGTTGTCAAACCAATCATCTTGAAACATAATAAAAAGTCTCCCTCTTTATGTTGTCCCAAAAAAATGTTCCTTCAAATATAGATACATCTTAGTTCCACTAGGGTGTATAGATAAATTAGAGCTATGAGCATCATCCAATAATTCCCTTTTTAGATCAAGTATAAAGGGAACACACAACCACTTTCAAAATTTAAAAACTCCTTATTCAATTATGAAGTCTATAAATCTCCCATAATTCACAGCTTTAATTTTCTTTTGAAAATCCTCATCATCATACTGAGAAATTTTAATCCTTTTCAATAAATATGGCTTGGAAACTATTTGAAAAAGTTGTGATGTTTCACCTTACATTATAATTCCCATATCCATCTTTACTAGATCCATAAACATAAAATACTTTTATACTATCATTTTGTTTATAAATACATGGTCCTTTCTTCTCAAAGCATCTACCACCTTATTTTCTTTCCCTGGTTGGTAGTGTATTGTAAAATCATAATCCTTTAGTAGCTCAATGCATCTCCTTTGTCTCATGTAGAGTTCTTTTTGTGAGAAAATATATTTCAAACTCTTGTGATTAGTATATATCTAACATATTTCACCATAGATAGTATGTATCCATATCTTCAGATAAAAAATTAATACTATTAACTCAAGATCATGAGTTGGGTAGTTTTTTTCATGAATTTATAATTTCCTTGATACATAAGAAATAACTCTATAATTCTGCATAAGGAAAAAACCAATTCCTTTGGTGATACATCACTATAAATCACAAACCCATCATTTCCATATGGTAAATTAAAGATAGGATCATTGAATAATATTCTATTCAATTCTTCCAAACATTCTTCACACTCTTTTTTCCAAATAAATTTAGCCTCTTTAAGTGTGAGCTTGGTTAATGGGTCAGCCAATCAGGACAAATTTTGGACAAAATGCTGATAGTGACATACTAATCCAATAAAACTACATACCTTGTTTATGATCATTAGTTCTGGAAATTCTTGGATTGACTTTGTCTTTAAAAGACCAATAGATATTCTATACTTTGAGAAAATATGGCCAAGAAAAGAAATTTTCTCGACCCAGAATTCATACTTGAAAAACATCCGATATAGCTCATTTCTTCTAAGAGTCTTAAGAACAATGAATAAGTGGTTCTCATGTTCTTCATATCTTTTAGAGTATGCCAAGATATCATAAATAAATGATATAAAAAATTCATCATGATATTCCTTAAACACTCTATTCATTAGATCCATGAAAACTGAGGGTGCATTAGTTAGTCCAAATAGAATTACTATAAACTCATAATGTCCATACTTGGTTCAGAATGCTATATTTGGAATATCTTCCTTCATTACTCATAATTGACGATATCTAGAATGAAGTTAAATCTTAAAAAAATATTTATCTCTATGAAGTTGATCAAACAAATCATCAATAAAAGGTAGAGGATACTTGTTATTTATTTCAATAACATTGATTTCTCTATAGTCAACACAAAACCTCATTAATCCATATTTCTTCTTAAAAAAAGATATGGGGATCCCCATAGAGAAAAACTAGGGAAAATAAATCCCTTATTACTCAAATCCACTAGTTGTTTCTTCAATTATATTAATTTCACTGTATCCATTATCTAGGGAGTCTTTAATATTGGTCTTTCATCAAGGATTATATAAATACAAAACTCAATTTCATACTCTAGGGGATGTATAGGTAAATATTAAAGAAAAACATCAATGCATTCCTTTACAATAGGTTCATCATCAATTTGAATATTTATTTCTTCATCCCTATATGTTATTTCCTCTTTCTAAAAAATAATCTCATTCAGTAAAGATACTGGGAGTGTATTTTGATAAGAATAAAGTGAATAAGTTTCTACTTTAAAGATAATGGATTCAACATCTTCCTCACAAATCATAACTTCCTTCTTTGTGAAAGAGATTTTCATATAATATTTTGATTTCAAATCTATACTGAGGATTATATCAAATTCTTCCATAGGTATGATGATAAATTCATTTAATAAGGAACGATTATATGGCATAATGGGAACTTTCTCACATATATTTGTTGAAATGAGACTTTCCATAGGGTTTTTGATTGACAACTCCCTTGTTAATGTGAATTATAAATATCTAAATTTTAAAGAAAATTAGGAAGATATAAATTAATGTGATGATCCAGAATCAAATAAATATCTTGCCAAATGTTAGGAGATAATCAAATTACCTTCCACCACATTATTAGGAACTTGAACCTCAACAGTTGTGATCGCAAAATATTGGACTTTATCCCTTTCCCTTTTCTGGGGAATGTTTCTTTGACACTTAGGACAATAATTTGTATATTGTCCCATCTCTTTACAATTTTATCATTGAAAATTGGTAGCATCTTTCTTCCCCTTACAATCACGATCTTGGTGGCATTTTTCTCCACACTTGTAACAAACTCCCATTACATTTAGGCATATACCAGTTTTTTCTTCCCAAAATTACTATAGGGTGGATAGTCAAATTTTCCCTTATTCTGCTTATTTTCTTTTCCAGAGTGTTCAAAAAACCTCTTCTTCTATTAGTTTAGTTTAAATTCATAAGAATTATAGAATTCCATTTCTATATTGATAGCACATAAGACTATATCTGCATATGATGAGAAATATTATGAGACCAGTTCCCATTGAAAGAATGGTTTTAACCCATCAATAAATTAATAAATCTTACTTATTGGGATATATATATAGTCTAAAACATGTCTTCCTAAGTGAAGTCAGCTTCATACTTTTCAACATTCTCATCCTCATTTATCCTGAGATTCAGAAATTTCGTTTGCATATGAGCTCACTATTCACGAGGAAAGTATTTTTCTAAAAAAAGTTCTTTAAACTACCTCAATTACATATTTGATACTTATTATTATTCCTTTATGTTTTTAATTAATTATCACCATTGATTTGCATCTCCAGAGAAACAGTAAACTGCTATGATAACTTTTTCCCTTTTGCTACTCCCTAAAGGAAGAAATATTTTTTATAAGGATCTTATCCATTGTTCATCCACAAATGAATTTTTAGTCCCATTGAATATCATAGGTTGTTTTCTAATGAAGAGGTCTAATATTGATCCTTCGAGTTGTGGATCAGGGTGATCCATATGGGTAAAGTTATAATTCATAACCTTAGTCAGTTGTCCCTATATTGTTATAAGTTGTTCAACACCTATTTCAGCTCCTACTCCAGTATAATCATCTTGTATAGGAGGGAAATACTCACATGGATTACATGAATCAATACAGTTTCCATTCCTTCCATTAGTATCCATTTATAAACAATGGAATACACTAAATTAGGTTATGAATCATTATTAATATTTCCAAACTGGTAAAATACTTAACATAAATTCACAAATTTATGCATATACAATCCCTAATCATAAAAATGGTTTCTTTGGGGAAATATTTACTCATAAATCCTTCATAATTGTTTGTAAATTAAATGTGAATTATCCTCAGAATATCCCCTAGGAGTGTCAAACTAGGAACACAGTATGTCCCGTTGTTGTATACCAGGTTACCCTAAGTCAAGCCCAAAACATCTTGTTGCAGTTGTTTATTCTATGTATATCTATTCCAGAACCACATACACATATAGTATCCATATAGGGATTTATTTTTTGGAATATCCAGATAATCTCAATATTACTAATTTTTTTCAATGTTCTTATATACTTATCCTCAAATTCTCTCTTATGGTAATGTTCCATAATCACAATTTTTCTAAATATAGTTTCCAAGGTTTGTACTAAACTTCCTCTGATGCCAACTGTAATGACCCAAACCCAGTTTCGCAAAGTTAGTGCATTATTTCATTACATTGGAATGGTTACAAGAAATCAAATCCTGAAGGATTGATCATTTTAGTAGCCTTGTAGAAACTATATACAAACTTAAGTTTTATATTACATAATTGAATAGAAAACAACATATTATATCCTTTAAAAACACTAATATCCCTTAAAATATCCCTACTGGTCATTAAAAATATACTTATTCACATCCTGGGGAAAAATGAAACATAAGAAAGGGGTGAGCTCATATTCTCACTAAGGATAAACAATATAGCGGAAGATATCACAAATAAGCATAAAATTTTAAGGAAAGGTATAAAACTGAAACACAAGCCTTTTAAACAAAATATTAAACAAAATATGGAAATAATAAATCAAATAATTCCATTTAAACATTTACATTGATATTCTACTAGTCTAATAATCAAATGTAATTTCAATAACTAAACTCATAATGAGAGATTGAATAATACCAAACAACATAACCATACCGTCAAGTACTCGTTCCAAGACCATACATAAACAGGTAAAAATCCATACTAGTTTTTCCCATGAGACATAACAATGTATCGAGGGGTGATTGTAGGCCCTACTTATCACTTAATAAGTCCAATTCGTTCCTCATATGAAAAGGGTGAAACATGACACATACATTCATATTAAAAATAACATACAAAATGTTAATACTTTGACCATAAACCATGGATGGTATCAAAATAGCACATCCATAGTCAAACATATCATAAAAAATTAAATAAAATATGGAAGATTATATCATAATAAATCAAACTCAATTAGGCATAAAATCAAACAAAGTATTTTGACATAGATGAAAATAATCTAACAAAATCATTAAAACTCTTTGAGAGAAATATCCATTTTTTACTTTGAAATCATTTAAAATCCACGCAAATATAAAAGAAAACATTTATTCTGAAAATAGACTTGTAATATTTTAAGGGAAGATTCATAATGTTAAGGTGTCATAATGGTGTAAAATAGACACTTATGTCGTATAATCTAAAAAACATTTTTTCCTTAATTTTTCTAAAAGGTCATAAAGTACCTTGTTTGTAAAATTATTAAAAGTTTCGTTTCAAAAAATTTTATACAAAGAAAAATATTGGTATAAATGAATTTAATTTTTTTTGGATAATATTTTGAAATACATTTTAATAAACATGTACATTTATGATAAATATTTCCTAGTAGATACTTATGTATAAACAACCTTGGATAATAATGAGGTTGTGAAATTAACACTTATCTCATACTTTCCTTTAGTCAAGGGTTCATTAACCACTAGTATAATGGTTAAATAATGTTATTAAATTATACTAGGAAAATATTCATAGTTATGATATCATACATTATCCTATTATATCATTTTGTGAATAATATTTATATATTACCATTGTTTCATGTGTTAACTACCTTGTTTTCCAATACTTATTTTGTCATGTAAGTCATCTTTCTTATGAATAATATATATATTATTCATATCCATAATGATATTAATTTCATAAATATTATATTAATTTATTATATACATTTTAATAACAACTCTTAAATGGTTGTATGGGAGGATGAATCTCATATTGTTGTGGAGATGGTGGGTCGTACGTACGCACGAGCGACGATATCATCCCCTTAATGGTTAAATGGTATGAAATTGGATGGTATATTATTTATATAGAATAATTATCATGTCATATTAGTTGTTTATATCTATTATAACAATCATTATTCCCATACAAATAAATTAGTGTTGAATAACAAATTACACCACGACGTGGAGACAATAAGCCGTACACACACACACATGGTAATATTGTTATTCGTAGGATGGATAAAAGGAGGAATATAGTTTAAAAAAAATTATAATAACATATGATAATGTATATGATAATATATTTATTACTTTTTTATATAAACAATATAGGAAGAGGAAGTAGAAGTAGAAAATAACTTTGAAAGAATTGATAAAACAATTACCCCTTTTTGGGTATCTCTTTTTGATTTGAACAAAATAACTCATTAGGTTGGATTTATGCCCAAAGTATGGAATTTAGGATGAATTAATGGAATTTGGGAGGAGAATTTGTTAGGATTTTTTCTCTCTAAAAGGCTTTAGAGGTGTGAATAAAATAGAATGATAGGTTCCCTTTTATAAGAGAGGGGAGGGGTACTTTTGGAAACACCAAAACTATTAATTTAATTTGAAATGATTTTAAATTTATAATAGATAAAAAGTAAGTTCATTAAAGGATAATATGAGGATGGGTATAAATACTCTCAACTAATTACTTTTAGACATGTTTAGGTCACAACATTAACCTTTTCTTTTGGATTTAACTCTTAGTTAAACAGTTTAACTCTTACCCTGTCTACTTATCTTTTTTGCACTATGTGGTTAATATAGTAACTATAAAATATCAAAATAACCCTAATTGGATCATTTATGAAATATTTAACACTATACAAGTTATTTTTCCAAACCGTATATTTTTATTACTTTTATATGATTTAATAAAATCATATTTATTTTAAAATCTTATTTATGTCAATTTTGACACTATTTAATACATGATTTTTTTAATGTCATAAAAACTCGATTAATTGAAAAAAATACATTAAATTATACCTAAAATGTCATCTTCATCCAAAAAATTATATCATGGAATAAAATATTTCAAATAATATTTATTTTAATATTTTAATATCATTTAATCGATTCTTCCTTTAATAATCAATTACTGCATCATAATTATGTCATCATTTTATTTAATAATTTATTTAACAAAATTATAAATAAAATACCATTATATAGAAAAACATTTTATCTTTATAAATAATATTTATAGTAGACCGTATCGCTTATATAGCTTCATATTAAAAATGATATATTTGTTAAAGTTTGAATATGACATTTTAAACTCTTCTTGAAATAAAATATAATAAATGTCCTAATATAAAAAAAGTGTCTTAAAAAAGAATATATTTTCAATATAAGTTTTATTTTGGTCTATAAAAAATTATACAATGAAATTATGACAATTGTTAGGGTAAGTTTATTTTATTCTAATATTATTTTTAACTCTAATTAACTTATTTACATTTAACCGTGGTAAATAAAACCCTAAAGTTACTATTCACCAAAAAATATTTTGGTCATATTAGAAAAAAATATTAATACTGATTAAAACCATGTATGTTTTTGAAAAAAAATTAAATTCACAAAAGCAGTAAAATTATGTTTAATGCTAATCCAAAGATATGGTTAGAAGGCGGGTAAAAGTGACATTCAAAAGTTCAATAAACTTATATATCTAATTATATTATAAAAATGATTCTAATGAACTACATTGGGTTAATAAATATATTATTTATCTATTGTGACTTTAAAATCAATTTAATGTAAAATAATTATTTAAATGAAAAATTCATTTTTTTACAAAAATATAGCATTTTTCATTATTCATCAAAAAGTGAATCCTTTCAGAAAAATAAAAATAAATTCACCATAAGATAATTTTGATATTATGAATTAAAAAATAAAGTCTATTTTGAAAAATAAAGTTTATATATTTTGTAATGTGGTTAATACTATTCATAACCGCTTTTTAAACGACTAGTTTGATAAGTCATGGTGCGCTAGAACTCAGTGTTGTGTGTACCACAAGCTATTGAATTATTTAAAAAAAAGAATATAATAGAGGCTTGGGGTGTTACAAAGTTGGTAGAGGGAATGGTTGAAAATTTAAATATAACTCAAAAAAATATGAGGAGGTCTTAGAGTAGGCATAAAAATTATGTGTATAACCTGATGAAGGATCTTTATTTTGTGGTCAGTGATCATGTTTTTCTTAAAGTATCACAATGGAAAAGTGGTATGGGTTTTGGTAAAAAGGGGAAGCTTGGTCCATGGTTCATTAAACAATATTAAATCATGGATAAGGTTGAATCAGTTTTTTATTGAGTATCCTACCCTTTAATTTTATCCCAGTTACACAATGATTTTCATGTTTTGATGTTAAGGAAGTATGTACAAGATACATCCATGTTTTGAGCCCTGAGGTAGTTTAGTTCAAAGATAAAATTTATTATGAGGAATAAAATATTAATATTCTTGAGTCTAGGGAGATATTATGGTGAACAAGGTAATTATCCAGGTTAATATTTTTTAGAGAACCCATATAGTTGATGAAGAAATTTGAGAATATGAAAATACTATGAGGTGAAGATATCCCCACTTGTTGAAAAAGTGAATAAAATTGTGAGTAATTAATTTACAAAATGGTGTAAGAATGTAACAAATGAGGTATTTTTATAATAAAATATTCAACAGTAATATATTATAGATCTATATTGATTATAAAAATATGAAGTAATTTTTCAGTCAAAAGGAGAAATCCTTATTTCTAATAAAATTGGATTTTCAGGAATTATTTAGTTTTCATAAAAATATTTGTTTCCAAATAATAGATTTTTTTTTAATTTTAAAAAATTTATTTTATTTTTTTATTCAGTAATTTAAAATTATTTTATGATTAATTTTTTATAATTTTTTAAAAATATTTATTTTTCAATAAATAATGAAAATACAGATTTTTATTGAAAATTCTATTTACTTTTCAAGTATTTAAAAAGTAAATTTCTATTTTTAATTATTTTAAAATATAATAAATTAATTTTAATTAAAAAAAATAAAATTATAGTCTTTTTATTTAGATTTAAACTAGAATTCAGTATAAAAACATTTATTTACTTAAAAGGCCTTTTTATGAAAAACTATTTTTTATCTTGTTTTGTCGGTTTAATTTTAAATTAAATTACACAACTAATATGTTTTGATTCTTCAAAAATGGATTCCTTATTTGGAATTAGTTTTTTAAAATTTGGTAAATAGTTCTCTTTTGTTCTTCGTCAATATGAATAGTAACTTTAGTAATTGTGTTATCACAGTAAAGGGTAAATTTGGTAATTAAAGTTAAAAAGAAAATGATAAGACTATTAAATAACCCCCACACCTATCTAAATTTTATTGGATTAGTATATCTCATCTATAACCATAAAAATGTGAAATATATATCCTTTTATTTCAATTTTTATGTGATTATGACCTTTATAATATTTTTTGTAAAGGAAAGTTAAAAAAGTCACTCTTTCTTTTAAGAACAGTAATATTTTTAACATGGGGATTGAAAGTGGATATGTTTGGTTATAAATATTCTCTGAAAACTTAAATTATTTATCTCCATCATGTTAATTATTTTTTTTAATTTTTAGTGGATATATATTTACCCTTAATACTTATACAATGCTGACATAGTAATTATTCAATTAATGGAAATATAAAAGAAGTGATATTAAAAATATTAAAAGTTTTATAATTTAAAGAAATTAATGCATCCCAAGAATTTTATAGATAAAAAGAACATGTTAGGGATGTATTGATATATTTTATTTGAATTTATTGGCTGTATTGATTTTATAAAAGTCAAAGTAAATGAATAGTTTTAAATTGACTATATTGATATTTTATAAAAAATAATATTTTATTAAATGATATAAAATTCTTAAAAATAATATATTTTGCCACTCGATTAAGATAGTATTAAAAATATAAAACATGGTACGTTTATGGTATGTGTTTTCATTTATGCTATCTATCATGACTCTTATGGAGTTAAAAACCTTGTTATCACGGTAAGTGTGAAAAGGATTAACGAGAGTTAAAAAAATGATAAGGGTAAACATGTTATCCAAACCCGTATGAATTATATTGGATGAGAGGGTTTTGATTAATACTCATTATATATTATAATATTATCAATTTGGATCCATTTTAACATCAAAATTAATTTACATTAAATTAATATTTTAATAAATTCCATGAGTTCCCCTCCCATGTCTTATAAAAGGGAACATATTCTTCTCATGTCTTTATACTTCAAAAGCCTTTTAGTTCAACCGATACCTCCCAAAATCACTTCCTTATATCCATATACATATTTTAAAGGCATTATTTAGTGAATATACCAATCTTATAGGTTTTATGGTGTTAATAAAATGATATTTTCCAAATAAGAGGAAGAAAAGGAATGAACGTGATGCGACAGGCTCGAGGTAAGAGACTTTATTTTAAAAGTCCTCTTTTAAAGTTTCCCTTAAAAATATATTTTTATTCCTTGTAAATATTCTTAAAATTATTTTAAGCGTTAATTTATATGGAAATAAAATAATTATAAATGAAATTTTATGTCTCTTTTGAGTTTCCTTCAATGGTTTTCAAGAGGAATCATTTTACGGAATGTTTTGATGTTCTTTACAAAAAGGAAAGATGAATTTTCTATTTCAACATATATAATGATAATTAATTTCCTCACCAATATAAAACTTATTTTATTTTTTGGATTAATTTACAATATTTCACGTTTTATTAAATGAAAAACCATATTTCCCTATATTATGGTTATTTTGAAAAAATATTTTGAAATGGAATGGATATTCCAATATCAAGAAATGATTTTTTATAAGTGAAACAAATTTTTTTTTGAATAATTTAAGGAATTATATGAAATTATGTATTTTTATAATATGGTTCTTGTTCATTTTTGGGATGGTGGGTGGTTTCGTTATAAACCACTTATGGGAGGTTACGTTATTAACCAAAGAGGAGTGATTCCATGATAAAACAAGGACGAGTTTTTCTATGATAGCCCTTCAATGCATTGGGTATAAAAGTAGACCATATGGTTATTCCCATTGTAAGAGTGATTTTAAGAGTGATATATAAATGATATCCCATGAAACTTAGATATTTTATCTATTATTTATATGGGTTTTTATAGGAATCATATGATTTCACATGGTAATATAATGATCTTATGTTTAAAAGAAAACACATGATACTTTTTAAAGGGTTAAAAGTATAACTTTTTGAAAAAAATTTATGAGTTTTTAATAATTTCAAAGAAACATTTGTGAGTTTTATTTTTTCTTTAATATTTATTATGAAAGGTTTGATGAAAATTTTTGAATAGTAAAGGTGATTTCATAGGTTAGAAAATTTTTATTTTGATTCTAATGATTATTTTTAAAAAGGAAATTTTTTAAGTATTCTTGAAAAAATAGCTAATATCAGTCCTTTCAATGTTTATTACTCATATTTTTGTGCTCATACCATGTTTTAAAATGTTTTTCATAGGGTTTAAATATGAATAGGGACAAGGATAAGGTCAAGATGAAAATTATCAAGATATTTCATAAAAATAAAACATGTCTCATTTTTTACTTGAAAATTTAAAATTTTTATTTTTGAAATCACTTTTTAGGGAATGTGAGAAACCAAAAATATTACATGAAATAAATAATTTCAAACTATATTGGAAATTATTAAGATATTCCAGAAAAGGTTTAATTTTTTTGAAATAGTCACCCTATGTAAGGTCAATGTTATAGAAGTTACCTTCATGTCTTGGTAATCTTTAATGAGATCCTTAATGTGGTAGGAGAACCTATCCGAGTTCTAAATATATTCCTCTAGAATTATTCCCCCAAATGATTCCATTATCCAATATCTAATATTGTTTGTTGATCCAATAAATTTTCTCATCATTAAGATCAAATTGAATCGATCTCTTGTACATTATATCAACATATTCTTTGGAAACATTAGTATCAAAATTTTACTCTAAAATATATTCCTTATAATATTGGAGAAGCTTCAGGTTGACATCCTTCTTCCTTGTTTCCTTCTAGAACCCATCAAATTCCTCTAGTTCTATCAACTGTTATGGTATTTTGACCTTGCAACTTTAGTTTCATTAAACTTATCTGTAGATACCTGAACCTTATCAGTATAAGGATTGGACGAAACATGTTCTTTTTTAAAAGTGATCCTTTATGGGAAATTAGATACTAAATTGAATCTTGAACTTTGTTATATGTATGTTTTTTTATGTTAGATTTATGACCTAACTCTCTAAAACTATAAACCTAAAATATATTTGTGAATATAAGAAAGTGAATTATAGTTTAAAGTTACTAGGATATGTAATGTTTAAGTTCATTTCCTTACACCAAATCTATCATATATTCTATAAATACTTATTTTCATTTTTTTCTTGGTATAAAACTGTAACCAAGATTCTTTTAGGTTTGTATTCTTACTAATTCATTAATTGGGTGTTATTTTTGATTATATTTTTACACTATTTCAAAAAAATATCATTGTAGTTGATGTATTTAATTTAATTTAGTTACTCACTACTTATAAAGACATATAATATAAACCAATTATTTTGTGTGATGTATGGGGTAAATATATAAATATTTATGTCTGTAATTTCTTTCTTTTTTGTGAATTTACTTGGGGGTTATGAAATTATTCAATTTAATATTTTACTTTAATAACATAAATTATTCATTTTCAGTATTAAAAATATTAGGATTTAAAATGTTATATATGGTTTGAATATAAATATTTTAATTATTTTCATTAAATTTTGAATATAGATTTTATATATACAAGGAATATCATTGAATAAAATTTGTTTAAAAAATATCTGTATTAGGTATTTTTAACATGGATAATAACAAACTTTTCACCTCAAATTAAATCTATATCTTTTTCATAAATTTTCCTTTCTTTCAAAATGATAGGTGTATGAAAAATTTGATATGGATGTATTTTTTTGTTTAATGGAAATGTTTCTTAAATTTTATTAAATATTTGGAAATCATATTTATATAGAAGACCATTTTCTTTCTTTTAATATTTCTAAAGAGATGTTTTTGTCATGCGTTATTCCTTGTGTGGGTTTTTTTGTAAGCATTTATTATGACCTATTCTACACTAAACACTTACTTATTTTACTAATAATATAATATAGTTATTAACCAACCTCAATAAATTACATATTTGGTTTATAAGTTGTGAGATTTAGATGACTATATATACCATGGTTCATGTTTGATATACTTTATTATCCTTTATATTATAATTCTCATATAGAAAAGTTTTATAGGTACGAAGTATAATTTTTATGTGGTATTCTGTATAGTTATTACTCATTGATATAATGTATTTCAATATTATGGTTTTATATATATGGTATTGTGTTATCTAATGGGATAAAGCTACGAAATTAAGGATATGGGTGATAAATTTATAGTTTAAATTATTTACAAATGGCCTTTTAGCTTCTCAAGTTGTAGTTTTCATGATAAAATAAGTTGTTTTTTATAATGATGTATTCAACTATAGTGATTTATTTATGCACAAAAATGGAGTGTGATTTAAAATTTATTTAATTTATCTAATTTCAATATATTTTTAAAGTGATTGACATAAAGTGAACAAGTCTTGTTTCCATAAATATATTTTATATTTAATTCATTACTATTTCAATGCTTTAATAAAATGAAATATAACATTACTATATTTTGTTTAACAAAATGGATAAAAGTTGGATGTATTATTTTGATTAGATAAAATTAATTTTCAAAACAAGCTATTTTTTTAGATTTTTCATTTAATAATGCTTTTGATATAGGTCTTATACACTACCCATGTTATAATTGTGTAATATGATCTTGTTTAAGTCATGAAAAATTTAACTAACTTATGAAAAAAAATTATTTTCAAATAAACTATTTTGTTCGGTATCATAATGCGGAGAAAAGAGAGACTCTAAATGTTCATGGTCTGAATTAGAGGATCATATTAGATAATTTATTATATTATTGGTTTCAATATTTTCATTAACATGAGAATGAAAAGTTTCCACTACAAGAAGAAAATGTTACGATTACACATGACTCATGTAATGAAAACAAAAATATTGAGTGGGTAAAAAAATTTAAGGATGTTTCCATGAATCTAGTATATTTTTAATGTTTTAAAACAAAAACATTGAATTTTTAATATGACTATTTCATGGTAAAACAATGTTGAGAATTTATAATAACACCATCAATTACATTCTTAAAATTTTTAAGTAATTTCTAACAAATGAGGTAGATATTTCCTTGAACCATTATATATAATGAAAGTTAATTGATGAACTTGGATTTTATAAAAACAAAATTCATGCTTGCTTGAAATATTTAAACTTATTATAGGAGGAAACCCCTAGCCTAAATGATTTTATAAAATGTGGAACATTTTGATGGAATTAAAATGATTATGGAATTTCATATTGTGTTCCAAAAAAAGCAATGTGAAACTTTCCATTGATTTCAAAAATCCAAAATCATTTCATGTATGATAGAATATAGAAAATATGAGATGAAATTATATTGAGAGAAATAAGGATAATGATGAGTTCATTCATCCTAAAGACAGATTAGGAAGGTCGAAATTTGATGTTTGATGTCTTGATTTCTAAAATGAGGTGTACAATGTTATGTTTCATATATCTTGTCATGGTTTTAATTATTTTGGTTATATAATTTCTTCACACAATACATGGCTAATTTTCATTCACATTTATAACCTTCCTACATGGATGATTATAAAAAAACCATTCACTTTATTATGTATATTCACATATGGACCATCTAATCTTGAAAATGATATATATGTATACTTGAAACCTTTACTAAAAGAGTTGAATCATATTTTTTAATGTGGTTGTATGCATATATGATTCTGGTTTGGAAGACATATTTCATATGCATGTTTTGGTTATGTTGATAGTAAATGATTTTACCACTTACAAAATTATTTTTCACTAGAGCATGAAGGGAAAAATTTGCTGTCCAATTTATATAATTAATACATGATCTAGAAGAGTTAAATATCATTTCAGTTTTAGTTTTAATGGATATTAATGATTCTTTCCAATGGATCATCCATATAGGAATAATCATTAAAGGTTTGATAATACCATTGTGTCCAAAAATACACCTCAACGTGTGTTTAGAAATGATGTGATAAATAAATTATAAGATGTTATTTTTTTATTTGGGAAAGATCATATGAAATATAGAAAGTGAAATAATGTTTTCACTGAATCCAATTAAAATTGGAAGAAGAAAAGTATCTTCCTTAAGTTTAATTATCAACCAACCAATTTATTACATAATTATCTAGATGTAATACACATTGAAATAATATATGTGAAATGTTTATTTTAATTCTTGTAAATGTTAATGGTAAGAACAATGATGATTTATGATATTAGCATGAATTAGTAGATTGGGGTATCAAACCAAAATTCCATCTTGTCTGTTTCAGGGAAAATAAATGTAAATTTCCATGTCCTTATTATGTGATTACACCATTAGAAAAGAGATAAATTTATGGAATTATTAGAGACTATCTAGGTTCCTGATGGATATTCAAAAAAATATTAAAATAGGGAAATAAAAGATATTTGAAGATTAAATATCTAAAATTTCATGATTATTATATATTTCTTCACGATTTGATTTAAATATAAAATCATTATTTACTGTCTAATAATAAAATATTCATAGTGATTTGATTGTGTCATTTGTATATAGATCTTTGTGATAAATGTTTTCCATGTCTTTCGTATAAAAAACGTATGAAGTGACACCATTAATTATGTGTGAGTTAGAGAAAATTTTTCCTTCATCACTCTTCACATGAATGATACATCTTACTTTCCATATTCTAACTAAAATACTTGTTGAAGGACCTATTGATTTTTATTGGATGTATCCAATTGAAAAATTATTTACATATTCAAGCCTTATATTTTAGATATGAATCATCCTGATGTTTACATTATGAAAGTTTACTTGAATCAAGAATGTATGTATTTTTATTAATTGTGTTTGTCTGATGTGACCATGAGATGTAACTGACCAATGATAAATGAAGAAGATAAGTATCAGAAAATTGCACCCATTTTTCCATCACTTCCCTAAATAGGGGGATTCTTGGATCATATATATTGAAGAAATTAATACTTAAGTCTTGGAGATGGAACATCACACAATATTTCTTAATTATTATTTTTTCTATGACTAAAATAAGTAAGTAAATTGAACATTTATATGTTATATAATACTATGTATTTTTAAATATGTGTTAATGAATTTCTATCTTTTTATACAAGGAATATAAAAAAATTATAAATAAAAATAATCCTTTATTACCTTTGAGAAGAAGAGAGACTTTTCATAAGAAATAATATCATGATGGTTGAAATTGAATGTTGATGTTTTAATTTAATAAAATAAAAAATTAATATTCATTTATATTTCAGGTATTATGTTTACCTGTTGAATCTATCTTTGAATAAATAAGATATTTGAATTCTGGTCTTAATTCTATGGCTCAGGAATGAAAATTAATTGTGATCAATGAGTACAAATTTATTATCACTAATTGAGAAGTGAGCATGATGACACAATATAATGGTCTTATGGAAACAAAAAATATAGACTATTATTCTAGTGCATCAGATTGCAGTCCTAGACATGAAAATTCTTCTTATTATAGAGTTGTTGATAAAATACAAATATTGGGTTATGAATCCTATGGTTGAGTCTATATGATGAAATGAAATTTGTTTGATTCAATTATGAAGTATGACACACTTATTGATGACTGTGGATTTAGAGTTTTTGACATGACTCATAACTTTGATAATAATGATCCATATATTTTTCCATTATTGGGAAAACAATTTTTTATGTGAAAGATTGTATGAGACCTGAAATTAGCGTCATTATTGAATTAATCCAAACATAATTTTTTTATGATGGTGTGAATGAAATTAAATCCATAAATTCCCCCATTTTACTTGATCAATTTATAATTTATGATGAATCAAATTGTCTAACTATTATAGTTTATTGAGAACCTATTTTTGTGGTGGGTAATATATAAAATCATCTATATGTGTTCTTAGTTATTTTGTTTAAACTTGGCTTTGGTTTTTCTGGTTTGTACTATTCAAATTAATTTAATGATGGTTTCATTTTGTATCAAACTTGAACTTTATGTTATTTTTCAATATAAATTGGTTGTAGTTTTCTTTGATTTTCATTTTTGAATATTTAATTGAACTACATTATATCCTAACAAACCAAGAAAAGAAAAGAAACCATAAAATTAGAAAAAAAAGAAAGATGAATTGAACTGGAACATATTAAAATAATTACAATGAAAGAAAAAAATAAAATGAATGACCTAAACTAAAAAATGGACAAATGGCCAATCCCAAGAAAATGGTCAAATAAAAAAACCAAATATATGAACCAAATGGCCTAACCCAAAAAATAGAAAAAAATCACCTAATATAATGACCAAAATGAATCAAATGATTTAACAAAAACCATATTGTATTGAATTGAAATAGAAAAATAAAACCATATCGTACCCATGTTTAACATGCTAATTATAATGTGTTTATTTTTTATTGAATGTATTTTATGTTTTTATTTTATTTAAAATAAATATAATATGATTATGTTTTGAAATTACCTATCCTGTGTTTTTATTGAAAATTGGTTTCCCTTAATTAATTAATTTCACCTTTTTTTCTTGTTTGGATAACATGTTTCTTATTAATTTTTAATTAAATTCATATTTATTCTTTAATACATAAAACCAAAAAAATTAAAGAGATACAAAGGAAGTGAATGTATGACAATAATCACTGAAAGATAGAGGTAGGGATTCTTGTTATGGTTCCTATTGTGAGTATAATATTTAACATGTATATGTATATCAATAAAATATAATGTCATGCCATTAATATTTATTTAAATTTTAATTAAGAACCATTAACCAAGATATAAATATTCTCTTACTGGGCAAATGAAAGTGGTGTCCAACTTGAAAATTTAAGGGGGGTATTAGAGATAGTTTAAACACTCTTTATAAATGATTATGAATTGACCCCTCATCAGATATACAATATAACATAACTTCTTATCCCATAATTCCCTTATAGGCACCAAAGATATTTGGATGGCCTATACCGTCACTATTAATTATGTATAATCCTCCTCATGTATCTTTTCCTTATCCTTTTTGAGAAAAATCTATTATATATCTATTTAACAATGCTTCATTCTCTTTGAGATTTTATGTTCATCCTACTTAAACGTATTCTTCAGCGCATTCTGAACCTATTGAGCATACTGATCATTATGAGCATACATTAGACCCCACTGGTACGACACAGGTCATTGATTATTCTTAGTATAGAAACCTAGTAATAACCACTGATTATCCTGGTTTTTTATATGTATAGAACCCCAATAATGTTTTTGATCATAATTTATTTTCATTATAGGATATATTAATTTAATATTTTCCTTTAATTCATTTATAGCTGGATCAACCACTATAAGGTGATTGGGCATACACACATATGTGAAGTGTGGAACTACAACACATAGGTGATAGTCGAGTATTATGAGGATAATCATATTATTGATAAAATTGGGAGGGAATGAAATGGTTTTATGTTGACACTTGAAAAATACTATGACTACATTTCAATGAATAATGTCTCCTGAAGACAAATAGAAAATTAAATAAAGGATAATTCTTGGGATCAAATATGGGTAAGAAAATTCATTCTATTAAATTTTATATTATTATTATTTTTAAATGAATTAATATTTTAGTAGCAGTGTTGTTGTAATTTTACCAATAGCAAGGCTATAAGGACTACATGAATAATAGAATTAGGTGATCTATGGATCACATATAATTATAAGTTATATAATGGATGGGTTTCTAGAGTAGGAACACATTTTAAGGATATACCTATCCTAAATGAGAATCTAGAAAAATACTATCAAAAAATGATTTCTCATTAAAAGAATGATGAGTTTAATGTATTATTTAAATTTGAAGTTTTTCATTGAAAATTATAATGATTTTAATTAAGAATTTGATTTTTATTATTGAATATTATTTTTTAGTAATTTTTAAAAATAAATAAATAAAGGATGCTAAGAAGTATATCCACACTTTTGACAAGATGATAATGCTAGAACATGATAGGAAACATGTATTTTTTCATGAAAAATTATGTTTAATTATGTACCAATATTAATGAAAATGAATTGTACCTTAATAAATGGTTAGGGTATTACATTTGGTGTGTTTTTAACTCATAAATTTTATATATTGAACTACCTAAATATAAAACACTACTTTCTACCTTTAATCCAATAGCAAAAAAAAAACACGCCAAATCACATACATTCCATGATAAAACTTGGTGTATGTGGAACATAAGAGAACACCCCAAAAACTCTCCATTGAACTCAAAATACTGGTGAAACTAGAATAGTTAGATAATAACCCCAATAACTTTCTTAACATCTATGTTTCTAGAAATGTTTACTTTATATGTCTATTAATGGATAAATTATAATTACACTATAATTTATATAACATAATTAATCTCAATGTATGGATATTTTTATATTTTATCACATATTTAAGGGTTAAATTATAAAATTTGAGGATTTTTTGGGGTGTTTGGAGAAGGAAACAGATCAATTATGGAAATTGGCTATAAGAGTGGTTCACAATGTGAAAGGACATTCATGACGTGAATTTATTCTAGGATAAGACCATAAATAAGTTTTAGGATATGAAAAAATTCACGACGTGAAAGTCGAATTTAGGATGTGAATGGGTTTTTTTGGGATTTTAAGAAAATGCAAAATATTTTTTGATATATCTAATTTCTTGAGAAATCATGTTGTGAATCCCTAATTCACTTTTTGAATATAGTTGGTTTCACTAGATTTAACTAAATAGTTACTGTTTATTTTCTAATCCATCTCCCTTCCTACATATCCAACCCCTAGGCTCTTTTTGGTAAAATTTGGGATCTCCTCTCCCCTTCCAACTCCTCTCTTCGATGTTTAGACACCTGTTCCATCATGTGTATCCAATACGATAAGTTATTCTTTAATTATGATCAATTATCTCTTATTAAAAATGATCAAAATAAATTAGGTATTTAATATTTTGGTCAAATATAAGGGTTTTTAAATGATATAAGGAGGGTTTTTTTATCTTTGATAGAATCAGAATCTAGATTCAATGATTTTGTTTCTGTGAAATTCTTGGAAAAATACTATTTTTAGAAGTAGATCTTATTTGGTTAGCTAATATTGTCCTAAAATTTTTGGGAGTGGTTCCTCCTATACATCAATCCTAGAGTTATAAATGTGTCAAACCATGAATTTTTGTAGGATTTGGTGGTCCTTCTAGACTTGGACGTTGACCCTTTCCTTGATTGCCATTATTTAACCTGAGGTAGGAAGACCTTAACATTAGTGTATGTCTTATATGGGTTATTATAATGATTTTTTTTCTTATGTGTCTAAACCTAAGAAACCCATTCATGATGCTTGATCACATGATGTGTACATGTGTAGCCTTGAGATAAATAAAGTATATTTTATCTATGAGTACATGAAATAAGATTTGGAATTATGTGATTTATTTTTGTGATATATGTACACCATTTTCTTCATGTTGTGCACCTATGATGCACACTATAAGAACCTGGATCTTCATTTCAGGTATGTTTTTCCTTTTCTAGTCATTTTTTAGAAAAAGAGGAAAATCTAGAAATTTTCAAAGTACATGCCGTGTACCTTGTCTCCACGCGAGGCCGTGTGCTGGCTGTGTCCGGGCCACACACATGATGTGTAGGGGTGATGTGGAGGCCACTTAAAGTGGAGTACATAAAGGCAAACTACACGCCGTTTACCCTAGAAGTACATGCCCCATACTTTCTTTTTTTCATTTAACGGACCGGGATCATGCCTAATCGACAAAAACACCTTCTTTTTCAGGTTCTTCGACCGAGAGCACCGCATATGAATGTGAACATCTTCCGAACCCCGGATCCTCTGTATGTTTTCTGAATCGACCACCATCGATTGCGTTGGAACTGCATCGGTGAGCTCTTCCTTCTTCTTGAGTTTCATTCTTTGATTTTCCCTCGTTCTCGAGATATCATGGGTTGAAAATTTTGTTCATTTTCATAGATATACATCGTTCTAAGGAGAATAAATCCTCGTGGTTAATGTATATTGATCTCCTAGCATCAAGGTAGGTGGTTTGTGACTTTTCGTTCGGTGTATTTGAGTTTTATGTGCAATTTCCACCAATACCCGTCAACAGGGTATTGCGTGTTTACCTTTTTTCCCCTGATTCTTTACTACCATGCTTGAATGCTTGTGTAGAGGTAATTTGACCATATTTGAGGATAATTTCTATGCTTGGATGTTTTTCCCATGCCTTTTTCTTGTTATGACCTTTGGTTTTTGTTAGCCTTTGGCTATTTTACCTGTTTTCCATACCTTATGACCGTAGGATGGAATGATATTCTTGACATGCTTGTTATTCTATAGAATGGTTTGCTGAGTAGCTCTATAGGTGTACTTTGGCCTTATAGCATTATTATGCACTGACTGGCACGAGACTGTGAGAACCTGGTTCTATAGACTATAAGGGGTAGACCGAGTGAGCTTCCCATAGAGTCTTGGATATTATAGACTACAAGAGGGTAGACCGAGTGAGCTTCCTCAGAGAGTCTCAATTATTATAGACTACATGGTATAGACCGAGTGATCTTCCCAGAGATTCTTGGATATTATACACTATAGGAGGGTAGATCGAGTGAGCTTCCTCAGAGATTCTTTACTTGTTTTAATTTCCTTAAACCATTCCAGGATATAGGAGGAATTGACCGAGTGAGCTTCCTTAAAGAGTCTATGATAAACCTGAGACTATAGGAGTAATTGACAGAGTGAGATTACTCAGAGAGTTTCTAGACCTTGGGGATATAAGAGGGTTAGACCACGTGATGTTCCTCAGAGAGTCCTTGAATACCCTAGACTATAAGGGTAATTGACCGAGCGAGATTCTCCAGAGAGTCTTATAATTTCGTATGATCAAACCAGATGGGTTAAGCTGAGTGCACTACCCAGAGGGTTGTTGGTACTTCTTGGATAGGACCAGAGGGGTTGGCTGTGAGTACTTCCCAGAGGGGTTCTTGTTGTGGTTAGCTTTTTCTTCACTGCTACTTGTTGTTCTGTGGATTGATTGCTGTATACTGTCACTGTTTACTGCTTACTATACTATTACCTTCCATATGCTCACTGACTGTTAGGCACATATCTTCAAGTGGTTGCCTACTGGGATTTAGTCTCACACCCTGTTTGGGTCATGCTTTTGTTCCCAAACAGACTATGTTGTTGCAGGTATAGACAAGGGCTGGTGCCCTTCGACTTCTGGTACTTGATTGCTTTGGAGCAGGAGAGCATGGGACTAAGATTAGGCTTGCGATGCTGAGGAGCTGTTTATCTTTTCTTTTGTACTTGTTTTGGTACTGTTTGTATTTACATAATTGTGACCTTTTTGGCTATTTTCCTAGATATGTATCATTCATCATTTCATATATACATATGTGCTCTAGTGGTTTATTATTTTAGTCTTCCGCTGTTTACTTGTGCACTGTTGGATATTTACTACTTCCGCTATTGCATGTTTTGTTTAGTTCCGCTGTGTACTCTGCCAATGAGGGCATAGTTTCCCCAGTATCACACCCAAGGCCTTCACTGCTAGTCGGCAGCCTCTGGCGTTTGGGGAAATGTGCTTGAGGCCATGTGACCAACCGGGTACGGGGCTCCTCTGGGTGGCTTCCGGAACTGGGATGTTTCAAAGTGGTATCATAGGAATTATTTTCTCTTGATTTACTATTTGGAGCCTTTTTCTAGGGATAGGACGGATTCGGTACTTGATAATAAGTTTTTCCCGGGAGTAGCTAACCCGTGTACAGGGAAAAGCCAATCTACCTCATTATTGCCGTTTTCTGGTTTGAGATTTTACGGTTGATATGATTTCACCTAGAGTTATTCACATGCCTTTTGTTGTTATTGTTGTGGTAGTGCGGTTATATTTCTGTCACAACCTGATGAGATGAGGGTATTCCATATCTTTCATCATATAGGCACTTGTTAGAAATCACATGCCATGCATTATTACCATGCCATATAGGGTGCATTGGCGATTTCATGTTATTGTGATAGACGTTGTGTAGATTATACATGCTGTTGTGATAGATGCTTTGATAGAATCCATGTAGTTTGATAGAGGAATTGTTTGTATTGTGCCTTGCTTAAATTAACACCAAATTTTTGTTCTTGAGGTGTTATGGGCCCTCACGAATCGGAACTTGGTGAATCATTGACTTGTTTCCATTGTATATGATATATAGGAGATGCCATGTCACAACCCGTACTTGGGGCCCATGCCGTGACTACCCCATGCCCACCTTCCATAGGCCATGGGCTAGTGACTAGCACCAAAGGCGTAAATCCCAATAAAAAGGGAAGGCATTGCCTTTATACAAGTAAATAACACAATAGAGTACGCAAGCTGAAGTAAAAACTAAGTAAACTGAGTACAAAAGTAAGTGCTGAAAAGAAAATGGGCCAGAATACAAACTCAACTGAAAGTACAGTATAACTAAAAAGAAAGTACAACAATAGTAAAGTAAATCACCAACCACCGAGTCGTCCCTAGCTATCCCACCGGAAGGGTGGGTACAGATGGTTTCCTTAGCTCCTTGGGTTCGGCTGTCCGCTCCATGTACGTCCCACCAAGTGGTCCACCTCTAGGTATCGTCCCGCTCCAGAAGACTCAGCCACGATCAGCGCTGTCCGTCGTCTGCATCCAACACAACATAGTGCGGGCATAGCCCGTGCAGGGGTGAGTATACGATACTCAGTAGGGACCCCAAGACCCCCGAAGGTCTCCAAGAATCCACAAAGAATAAACCACAATGGAAAGATTCAAACACGAAGTATCAACAAACTCTACTTAGGTATATTCCCATACATATACCTAAGTTATCAAATCCAGTTCGGCTCCAACTCACGAGCCCAAGTACAACCCAATCCATACAGGAAATCATAACCCAATCCACATAGGAAAGTAAGTCAATCACATCGATGATAATGATTAAAAGTCAAGACTCAGCTCACACAGGTATACTACTCACAAAGAGGGGTGGAGATGATTAGATGTAGCCTCTGAATCATCTCCTCTGCCTAACCCACGTAGGATCCAAGTATAGAAGTCATCGCTGCCGAACCCACATAGGATCCAAGTACAGTAACCATCACTGCCGAACCCATGTAGGATCCAAGTACAGTCTTCATCACTGCCGAACCCACGGAGGATCCAAGTACAGTCGTCCTCGCTGCCGAACCCACGTAGGATCCAAGTACAATCGCCACCGTCGTCGCAGTCGCAACCAGCTCTAGGGTTCCCGCACACAGCACGCTCGATTCCGGGAGGGTTTGCTCCACGAGCCAAGAGGTTCAATACATCAACTATCAAGAATTCCAGAGATGATGTATCACAAAGTTCCATCTTGTTAATAGGAACTTAACACGACAGACAGCGCGTCCATCAGACACCCAGTCTGAGAGTTATTGGTTTTTTCGTCCCAGGGGCCCGGTTGGTTCATAAGATAAAACCAACCCGACCGTACTATAGATTCATCCAAATCTCAAGCAGAGTAAGAAAAAATAACCATATCACCAAGAGGATTTCAACTTAATTGACGACACGTAATTCAGACATCCGGTCCTTAAGTTATAAGCGTTTTCGCTCTAAGGGCCCGGTTGGTTTTGGGTTAAAACCAACCTGGCCATAACCAAACTTTAATAAAACCTCATGTGTAATATACCAAAACGACCGCCTCGATCCAAGTATCCCTACACAACTGACGGTGCATCGATTGGAGGTCCATAACCCAAGATATGAGCATTTGAACGAACCTGGTCCGAAAATAGGGGGTCTGGGCCCGGTCTGACCCGTCCCAATACCCCCCAGGTCGACCCGACCCGGGTCCGGGTCTGGCCTGGCGGGGCACGGTCGGCCCGGCCTACATGGCCTACGGCTAGCCTGGCCCGCGTGGCCTATAGCCTGGCTCAGAGGTCGGACGCGGCTCGGTGCTGGCCGAGCAGGGCGCAAAGGGGGGCACCGCCCCTTGTTTCCGAAACGGCCGACCATGGTGTAACCGCTGGACACCCTCGGGTCCTGCCTCCAGGTGACGCCGGCGGTCGGCACAGCCGACCGCCCCTTGGGAGTCTGTCGGGACCATAGGCCGAGGCTCTTGTCCGACCGCCGCGGCGCGGTGGCCCTGCACCCCACCGCCCCAGCCCGCCCCAACCATGGCCCCTCGAAGCTCCAACGCAGCGCGATGACGCCCCTCCCTTCCACTGTGGCCCACTCCTGGCCACGACCTCCTTTGGCCTCACCGGCGTAGTGCGATGACGCTGCGCACCACCACTGCGGCCCTCTCCATCCGCGATCCTCTTCGTCCCCGCGCGGTGCAACGACACCACACCGCCTTCACCACAACCATCAATGAAGATCAACAAGAAAAAGGGGAGGAAAAATCGGTCGTGTTTGTGCGGTCCGATCTCCTCCGGTTACGACGATAACATTCATTCAAATTATACGAGATACTCAATGAAAAAACAAAGCACAATTTTAATTCATTAAAATTGAACTTAACCCCTACCTCGAAGGAAGTTCGCGGTTGTCAAGCGCCGCGGATGATGGACTCGTTTCTGTCGTCATCTGTGTCTCCTCCCATGTCGCGGAGGAAGAAGATTATGGAGAAACCGAGCCGCTGAGTCGACGTTATTCGTCGGAGAGTTGACATTCTTTATTGGAGAGTTGACGTTCTTCGTTGGAGAAGAAGTTACTCAAAAGGAACTAGAGCTCTCTCCTCCAATTCTTAACACAACAAGCCAACCCCTAAATAAAATAAGGATCCTCTTATTTTATTAAAACATGCCATGCATTCAAATTAAAAAATTTAAACACTTAATTCAATTAATTGATTAAGTGTACGTTGGCATGAATTAATGTGGGAGAGTGGGGAGTTACCCAATTAAATACAAGGGTTTAATGGGGGGGGGGGGTTAAGGAATGTGAAGGGTTGGGGCTTGTGCAGGACCCACCTCACATTTATCCTCACATGGGTAGTTAGGATGTTAGTGGGTCCCAACCTAACTCCCCCATGTAGGATAAAACCACCTTAGAATTATAAATAAAATTGTACACAATTTTATTCAGTTTTTATTTAAACCACATTTTTTAACAACTCCTCCAAAGCAAACACATCTTCGGTAAAGGTCCTCTTAAGAAATTACTGGCACTACGGTTTCATCGGTGCCATTAGATTTCAATTCCGAGCACCAGTTCAAAAGACAGAAAAACCCGCACGTTTGTTTATTGGACGTACCTGAGCTAAACTTCAGAAATTGATTCCGGACACACTAGGCCTCAGAATCAGGTGCCTTCAGAAACTACGTACTTGTAAAATCCCAAAGAATTTAAAAAAAAATTCCTTGAAATTTACGGGTCTTTACATTACTCCCACTTCAAGGCTTTATGTCCCCATAAAGCTACATAAAAAACTAAGGAAACAAATGAGGGTACTGTGCACACATCTGAGCCTCTCACTCCCATGTGCTCTCCTGGAGGTTCCCGTGATGCCACCTGATGCGCACTGGTGGAATCGACCATCCACGTAGGACCTTCTCCTATCGATCATAGATCTCCACCAGGACCTCCCCAAAAGTCGCCCTGTCATCAATGTCTAGCTCCCCGTGATCAATGATATGTGTTCGGTCGTGCACATATCTCCTCACCTGAGATACGTAGAAGACGTCGTGCACCCGGTGCAACTGAGGTGGAAGAGCCAGGCGATAAGCCACCTCGCCTATCCTACTGAGAACTTAGAATGGTCCGATGAAGCATGGAGATAAATTGCCGACCTTGCCAATTATCCATAATCCACGTTGAGGTGAGACCCGTAAGAAAACGTGGTTGCCATCCTCGAACTCTAGTGGTCTCCGCCTCCTATCAGCATAGGACTTCTATCAGCTTTGTGCAGTCCCCATTCGATCCTAGATGATCTGCACCTTCTCTGTCATAGCGTTGACCATCTCTAGTCCTACAATTGCTGACTCCCCAGGGTCTGTCCAACACAGAGGTGATCTGCAAGGTCTGCCGTACAATGCCTCGTATGTTTCCATCCCGATGGTGGAGTGGTAGCTGTAGTTGTACAAAAACTCTACCAAGTGTAGGTGATCCTCCCAGCTGCGAACAAAGTCAAGGACACATGCACGAATCATGTCCTCGAGTGTCTGAATAGTCCTGTCCATCTGGCCATCAGTATGAGGGTGAAAGGCGGTTCTCAGATGTAGCTGCGTCCCAAATTCCTCCTGCAACCCCTTCCAAAGATGGGAAGTAAAACGAGCGTCTCGATCAGAGACGATAGATGATGTCACACCATGAATCCATACGATCTCCTGAATGTAGAGGAGTCCCAAGCTCTCTATTGATCCCTACTCTCTAATCGGTAAGAAGTGGGCCGACTTGGTGAGTCGGTCTACGATCACCCAGATGGAGTCATGTCCTCTGGAAGTACGTGGATGTACCATCATGAAATCCATGGATATCCCATCCCACTTCCACTACGGGACCTCTAAGGGCTTTACCAAGCCTACTGGTACCTGGTGCTCCGCCTTCACCTGCTGGCAGGTGAGGCATCGTGAAATGAACTCTGCCACAACCTTCTTCATACCCGGCCACCAGTGCCGTCGTCTGAGATCCTAGTACATATTCGCTACTCCTGGATGTACCGCCAGTGGGGAAGTGTGAAACTCCCTCAGAACATCCTTATGTAATGCAACTGGTACCATGGTACGTCTTCTGAAAAGGATGGCGTGCTCTCCTCCTATAGAAAATCCATCAGGTGCCTGTCCTGTTGTTATCTGCACACATCGCGTCTCATAGTCAACGTCCCCACGCTGTTCCACCCTGACCCACTGAAGTAGTGGATGAGTAACTGTGAGTGACTGTAGAAAGGATTCCCCATCTCTATCTATGAAGGATATCTGCAAAGCGGCTAACTGCTCTGTCACCTCTCCAAGTAGCTGAATGGCCGACCTCTTACTGAGAGCATCAGCTACTACGTTCCCCTTCCTAGAAGTATAGACTATCTCAAAGTCATAGTCTTGGAGGAACTCGATCCATCACCACTGTATTAGGTTCAAGTCCTTCTATGAGAATATGTACCCGAGACTTTGGTGGTCAGGGTAGACTGTAAAGTGATCGCCCATCAGATAGTGTCGCCACATCTTCAAGGCAAAGACCACTGCCGCTAACTCCAGTTCATGGGTAGCGTAGTTCTGCTCGTGCTGCCTCAACTGTCGTGAAACATAGGTGATCACTGCCCGCTCTTGCATCAGGACACACCTGAGTCCGGTCCGTAATGCATCGCAGTAAACTACATACACTATGCCTTCCTCTGGTAGCCTCAAGATGGGTGCACTGGTCAATATCTGTCTCAGCTCCTGGAAGCTCTACTGACATCTATCTGACCACACGAAGGGTTTCCCCTTCTTCTTCAAATATGAAAGTGGTTCTGCAACTCTGGAGAAGTCTGGTACAAATCTCTGATAGTACCCAGCCAGACCTAGGAAACTCCGCACCTCCGTCATGCTCGTGGGTGGCTCCCAAGCTAGTACTGCCTTGATCTTCATAGGATCCACCGTAAATCCTACCTTAGAGATGAAGTGCCCCAATAAGTGGACCTCTCGAATCTAGAACTGACACTTGAGAGCTTACCATAAAGCTGGTTCTCTCAGAGTGTGTCCAGTACAACCCGCAAGTGGTAGGCATACTCCTCCTCAGTAGTCGAGTAAATCAGTATGTCCTCGATGAATACTACGACAAATCGATCAAGGTAAGGTTGGAAGATCCTGTTCACGAGAATCATGAACACTGATGGAGCATTGGTTATGCTGAAAGGCACAACCAAGAACTCATAGTGTCCATACCGACACCTGAAGGCCGTCTTCTGCACATCCTTGTCTCGAACTCTGAGCTGATGATAGCTTGACCCGAGGTCTATCTTCGAGAACCATCGTGCTCCCTTGAGCTGATCGAAGAGACCATCTATCCTCGGAAGTGGATACTTGTTCTTCACGGTCACCTGGTTCAGGCGACGATAGTTTACACACAGTCGCAAGCTCCTGTTCGCCTTCTTGGCGAACAAAATCGGGGAAGCTCAGGGTGAAACACTGGGTTAGATGAATCCCTTGCCCTGAAAGTCCTCCAACTATACCCGTAGCTCTCGTATCTCAGCGGGAGCCATCTGATATGATTGAGTAGATATCGAGGCTGTCCTGGGGTACAGGTCAATATAGAAGTCTACCTCTCTGTGAGGAGGTAGTCCTGGAACGTTGTTAGGAAAAACGTCTGCATACTGATCCACCACAACAAGAAAACTTGGACTCCACACATCAACGGCTCCTAGGATGAGACTATCCAACTGATGGGTGATCAACTGTCCTCTCCTCTGTGTGAGTCCATCCTGTGCTGCAAAGGCTCCCTTCTCACCGGTGACGGTGAACCTGCTCCCATCTGTGCGGACACACTGCACCTTGCGCCTAATATAGTCGCTCTGAGCATGGACTGTAGAAAACCAATCCATGCCTAATATGACGTCGTAAGACCTCGATGCCGCTACAAGAAGATCACAGTCAAAGCTCTCGCCTCCTAGAGTAAGCTCACACTACCGGAACTAGTGCGTAATCATCGAGTTTTCTCCCATAGGAGTCTCTAGCCGTAAGGATCGAGCCAACGGCTCTGTCGGAATCCCCGAGCTCCGAACAAGGGAAACGACAATGAAAGAATGACTCACTCCTGTGTCTATAAGAACTGCATCAAGGGTGGAGTAGACACAGATAGTACCTTGAATCATCTCAGGTGCGCCGTGGTCGTAAGCCTCCACTACCTGAAGCTGAGCTTGCCTCTATCCGCCAGCTCCCTGTGGTCGGGGTGGACCTCTTGGTGGTGGTGGTGGTAGATCCCCGAAGCATCGTCCACCACCTGCTGCTCGGCCAACTCCTCTACCTCGTCCTCTTTCTTCCTGAGGACAGCCACAATCGAACCTATACCTATGCCTGGGTGGTCCCTCAACCGTCTGCTGCTCCTCTGCATGGCGGGTCGGGCAGTCACGAGCCATGTGGCCCTGCCCGCCGCATGCATAACACTATCTGCCTTTCATATGACTGGATCTGCTGCATGTGCCCCGCACCTTCGAACCATTATCCTGAGGTCTCCCACCTAATGGTCTAGTCCGCCTGGAACTCTGCGATATCTATCTACTGCTGGCTGCATAAGACTCCGCTACATGTCGCCCAGCGGTAGGCCTCGCTGCTGGCATAGGCTCAGCAAGGAATCTCTCTACAAGTAGGGCTCACTCCAGTACTCCTGCCTGTGTCAGAATACTGAGGGAGATCATCTAAGCTCTGATCTCATGCCTCAATCCCTACTCGAAGGTCCGGACCCAAAATAATGGGTCCCATACCATGTCGGTGGAGTAGCACGAGAGGTCGGTAAACCTCACCGAGTACTGGGCTATTGACATGCTGCACTGCTGCAGCTATAGTAACTCCTGGATGCGCACCGCACAAAGGATGGATGGAACGAACTCCGAGCAGAAGAGACTCTCAAAGTCCATCCATAGTAGTGATTCCTCGTTGTGCACCTAGATCATCAGGATCCACCATCTACCTGCTGCTGCGTGCAGGAGACTCGCAGCAAGGATCACCATGAGGTCAGCTAGTGTCCCTACTAATCCGAAGACTTGAACAATAGCCTCCAGCCAATCCTCGGCTGCCTAAGGGTCCGTCTCTCCATGGAACCTGGGAGGCCTCTGACACTGAAACTCGTGCAGTTCACTCAGGCGACGTGATATCTCAAGTTCAGGGGTTTGTGGCATCGGTGGTTCAGCAGGTAGAGGTACCGCCAATGCCTCCACTGTAATGGGGCCCTGCAGTGAGGCCTCGTCGCTCGGTGGGATTCCGTCTCGCACAAAGCTTGGAACCCTAGATGGATGCCATCGTGGGGCCATCCTGAAAGAAACAGGTGCGCCACAGTTAATACAATATACCTGGTGAGATGACACAAAGTAATCACAAAGAAAACTTTTGAAACACATAAGCAATCATTTTTTTCATGCACTGAGTCGGAAACCAGAGGTCAGGGTCCTGGTGTACGGATACATCCGCCGTCGCACCAACACTGGACTCCCTAGACTGATAACCACACTCAATACTCTAAACATTATTTCTTCACAGAGAAGAAATTATCATAGTCATAAGTTCTGCGGTAGAACCGACTCCTCTGATACCAATTTTTCACGACCCGTCCTCGGGGCCCGTGCCGTGACAACCCCAAGCCCGCCTTCCATAGGCCAGGGGCTGGTGACTAGCACCAAAGGCGTAAATCCTGATAAAAGGGAAGGAATTTCCTTTATACAAGTAAACAACACAACAGAGTACACAAGCTGAAGTAAACACTAAGTAAACTGAGTACAAAAGTAAGTGCTGAAAAGTAAATGGGCCAGAATACAAACCTAACTGAAAGTACATTACAACTGAAAAGAAAGTACAATAGCAGTGAAGTAAATCAACAACCATCGATTCGTCCCCAGCTATCCCACCTGAAGGGTGGGTACAAATGGTCTCCTCAGATCCTCGGGTCCGGCCGTCCGCTCCGTGTACGTCCCACCAAGTGGTCCAACTCCAGGTACAGTCCCGCTCCACAAGACTCAACCACGATCAGTGCTGTCTGTCGTCTGCATCCAACACAACGTAGTGCGGGCATAGCCCGTGCAGGGGTGAGTATATGATAATCCGTAGGGACCTCGAGGCCCCCTAAGGTATCCCAGAATCCACAAAGGATAAACCACAAAGGAAAAAATCAAACACGAAGTATCAACAAACTCTACTTAGGTATATAAACATACATATACCTAAGTAATCAAATCCAGTTCAATTCCAACTCACGATCCCAAGTGCAACCCAGTCCACACAGGAAATCACAACCCAGTCCACACAATAAAGTAAGTCAATTACATCAATGATAATGATTTAAATTCAAGAGTCATCTCACACAGGTATAATACTCATGAAGAGGGGTGGAGATGATTAGATTTAGCCTCTGAATCATCTCATATGCCGAACCCATGTAGGATCCAAGTACAGAATTCGTCGCTGCCGAACCCACGTAGGATCCAAGTACAGTAACCATCGCTGCCAAACCCACATAGGATCCAAGTACAGTAGTCATCGATTCTGAACCCATGGAGGATCCAAGTACAGCCATCCTCACTTCCGAACCCATGTAGGATCCAAGTACAGTTGCCATCGTCGTCGCAGTCGCAACCAGCTCTAGGGTTCCCGCACACAGCACGCTCAATTCCGGGAGGGTCTGCTCCACGAGCCAAGAGGGTCAGTACATCAACTTTCACGAAGTCCAGAGTTGATGTATCAAAAAGTTCCATCTCTTTAATAGGAACTTAACGCGACAGACGGCGCGTCAATCAAACGCCCGGTCTGAGAGTTATTGGATTTTCTGTCCCAGGGGCCCAGTTGATTTTTCAGCTAAAACCAACCCAACCGTACTCCAGATGCATCCAAACCTCAAGTGGAGTAATCCAAAATAACCATCTCACTAAGAAGAATTCAACGTAATTGACAACACGTCATTCGGACGTCCGATCCTTAAGTTATAAGCGTTTTCGCTCCAAGGGCCCGGTTGGTTTCGGGTTCGAACCAACATGGTCATACCCAAACTTTTCCTAAACCTTGATTTTAATATACCAAAACGACATGCTCAATCCAAGGATCCCTAATCAACTGACAGTGCGTCGATCAAAGATCCTTAGCCCAAGATATGGGCGTTTGAACGAACCTTGTCCGAAAATAGGGGGTTTGGGCCTGGTCCGACCCGGCCCAATACCACCTGGGTCGGCCTGGCGCGGCGTGGCCAGCCCAGCTAGCATGGCCTACGGCCCGTCTCGGAGGTGGGCCACAGCTCGGAGGCTGGCCACGGCTCGGTGATGGCTGAGCGGGGCGCAAAGGGGAGCGCCACCCCTTGTTTCCAAAACAGCCGACCTTTGTGTAAACGCGGGACCCCCTCGGGTCCTGCATTTAGGTGGCGCTAGCGGCCGGCACAACCGGCCGCCCCTTGGGAGTCCTCCACAGCCCACCCCAGCCGTGGCCCCTTGAAGCTCCGGCACCGCGCGACGGTGTCGCGCCCCTCTGTCGTGGACCGCTTCTAGCCGCGACCTCCTTTGGCCTCACGGTCGCGGCGCGATGGCGCGACGCACCACCGTCGCAGCCCACTCCAGCCGCGGTCCTCTTCGTCCCCGTGCGACGCAATGACACCGCACTGGCTTCTCCACAACCATCAACGAATATCAACAGGAAAAAGGGTAGGAGAAATCGGCCATGTTTTTGCGGTCCGATCTCCTCCCGTTACGACGATAACATTCGGCCAAAGTATACGAGATACTCAATGACAAAAAAAATCACAATTTTAATTCATTAAAATTGAAATTAACCCCTACCTCGAAGGAAGTTCACGGTTGTCAAGTGCTGCGGATGATGGAATCATTTCCGTCGTCGTCGATGTCTCCTCCCTTGTCGCGGAGGAAGAAGAGGATGAAGAAATCGAGCCACCGAGTCGACTTTCTCCATCAGAGAGTTGACGTTCTTCATTGGAGAGTTAGCGTTCTTCGTTGGAGAAGAAGTTATTCAAAAGGAACTAGGGCACTCTCCTCCAATTCTCAACACAACAAGCCAACCACAAAATAAAATAAGGCTCCTCTTATTTTATTAAAACATTCCATGCATTCAAATTACAAAATTTAAACACTTAATTAAATTAATTGATTAAGTGTGTGTTGGCATGAATTAATGTGGGAGAGTGGTGAGTTACCCAATTAAATAAAAGGGTTTAATGGGGTGGGGGGGGGGGTTAAAAAGTGTGAAGGGTTGGGGCTCGTGCGGGGCCTACCTCACATTTATCCTCACATGGGTAGTTAGGATGTTAGTGGGTCCCACCCTAACTCCCCCATGTAGGATAAAACCACCTTAGAATTATAATATAAAATTGTACACAATTTTATTATCTTTTTATTTAAACAACATTTTTTAACAAATCATCCAAAGCAAACACATCTTTGGTAAAGGTCCTCTTAAGAAATTACCGGCACTGTGGTTTCATCTGTGCCCTCAGATTTCAATTCCGAGCACCAGTTCAAAAGATAAAAAAACTCTCTCATTCGTTCACTGAACGTACCTGATCTAAACTTTGGAAATTGATTTCGGGCGCACCAGGCCTCAGAATCAGCTGCCGTCATAAACTGTATACTCATAAAATCCCAAAGAATTTAAGAAAAAACTTTTCCTTGAAATTTATGGGTCTTTACATGCCAAGATTTTGTTCGCGGTGATTATGGGACCTCACGGATTGGAATTTGTCGTCTTCATGTTTGTTTTTCAGTGTTTTCTGGGATTCGGTGCAGTTTTTGAGCTACTGCCCAGAAAAACCCAGAATACACGGTGTGTACTTGTGTACACACCCTGTAGTTTTAAACCGTGTCACTGACTGTGTGAGCAGAAACATAGGGTGGTGAAAAAGTTTTCAGAAACACACCGTGTACAGTTGTTACATGCCGTTTAGTAGTGAGCCGTGTACCTAGCCGTGTCACTAACAACATAGGTCAAGGAAACTCATGTAGTACACGCCATGTTGGTTACGAACACGCTGTGTAGTCTTGTTCTAGGTACCCAGATGTGTCACAAACAACAAAGGATGATGTTATCTCTCCTATACAGGCCGTGTTTGTTCAGAACACGCCGTAGAAGGGTCATCCGTGTAGCCGGCCATGTAACTAACAAAACAGGTCTCCAGAACCTTGTATATTACACGCCGTGTCCTTAGTGAACACACCGTGTAGTCTAGGGTTAAGAGGACCATGTGAGTTATCCGTGTAAAGAGACTCTGGCAGGGGAATGGATTTGAACTACACACCGTGTGTAGGGACAACACGCCGTGTAGTCTGGGTTGTTACATGACCATCTGTGACAGAAGTACACGCCCATGTTAATGGCCTTATGAAACACACCGTGTAGTCGTGTTTAGTAATATTGAGTGTTTCTTTCTCCTATTCCCATCTTGTACTCTTTTGATCTCTTTCATTGATAATCCTGATCTAAGGTGTGATTTTGATCTTTCAGAGCTATGCCTCCGAGACATCCTCTGGTCATACGTCAGCTGCTAGACGGTGATCAGACACCAGATATGGCTGACCAGGGACCTCCTGCAGATCCTCCTACTGTGTCAGCCTTGGCACCAGCAGTTATACCCGTTGTAGGTGCCGATGAGCAGTTTAGGGAGGACTTCCTGAGGATTATGAAGACCTTTCAGGGAGCGCCGCCTCCTACCTCGTCGATGGCTGAGTTGCCACGAGTTTTCTAGTAGCAGCATTATCCTACTTTCTCAAGGTATGGAGGACCCTAAGATGCAGAGTTGTGGTTAGAGGCCACGCTGACGATATTCGAGTATCTGGAGATACCTCCAGATAAGAGGGTGAATCTTGCTACTTATATGATCAGAGACACCACCAAGAGGTGGTGGGAGGTGATCTCACAGTCAGGGCGCTAGTAGAATATGACTTGGGAGGAGTTTTAGCACATCTTCTATGATTAATTATATCCAGAGACCTTGAGGGCCAATTGATCCTGGGAGTTTATGAGTCTCGAGCATGGTACTCTTTCTGTTATGATGTACTCATCTCGTTTTACCGAGCTACAGTGCTTCATGCTGATTCCAGCAGGTGATGAGTTGTTCCTTGCTAGGAAGTTTGAGGATGGTCGCAGGTAGGAGATCCATTCCCAGGTGAATATGTTCAGGTTTACTTTGATATCCTCTATCATCAACCAGGCACTGATCACTGAGCGCAATCTGAGGGATTCTGGAGTAGTGAGCCAGGGCGGTTCGACATCCAGAGTCAGTGTTCCTCCTACTGATAGGAGGAAGCGCCTTAGGGAGTCTTCTCAAGGAGACCATAGTAGGAAGAATGTATCTTCGGGCAGCCAGGTAGTATGCTACCAATGCGGGAGGAGTGGTCATACTAGGCCTCAGTGTCAGAGAGACCCAATGGAGTGCTGATCTTGCAGAAAGATGGGCCATCTTCAGCGTTTTTGACAGATCTTCTCACCTATAGCTGGTGGAAGGGGTTCTTCTATGACCCCGCATTTAGGAGATGCATCTCCAGTTTCCCACCAGTCTGGGAACTAGAGTTCTTCTGGCCATTTGGGCCGAGGTGGAGGTCGCAGCTGTGGTGGTCAGTCACCAGGTTACCAGTGATAGAAGAGTGGATCGGCTCAGGGTAGTCAACCAGGGTCGTAGGGCCATGGTACATGCCAGACTTTTGCTGTGGAGCATACCCAATAGGAGAAGGATCCCAGACCTTCTATAGTTCGAGGTATGATCTTAGTAGCCTCAGTTTTATCTCCATCCCTTTTCAATACTGGTGCTTCACATAGTTTTATCTCTGTCACTGTTGTGGAGAACCTTGGGCTCTGTATATTTTCATCTACTAACATGTTGACTCTTGATACATCATTGGGAATGAGGACGTCTAGCGTACATCAGTGCAAAGAGTGCCCTCTTGAGGTTGTAGGGTGTCACTTCTTATGGGACCTCTATGTCCTAGAGATCACAGGCTATGATGTCATTCTCGGTATGGACTGGTTAGTTCCCTTCCAAGAAGTCATCAATTTCTATCGCCACAGGGTGAGTTTCATATCATGATAGGGAGGATCTTTTCTGCATAGAGGTGAGTGGGATGTCCAGGTAGGTAGAGCTGGACCAGATCATCATGGGCTAGGAGGAGTTACATCCCATATTGACAGTCTTTATCTGGATGACCAGGGGATTTCACAATTAAACTTTCCTCCAGTGGTGGATCATTTTAGGGATGTCTTTCCAAAGGACTTTTCCGGGTTTCCTCCAGAGCATGAGGTAGACTTTTCTATTGATCTCGTTCTAGGATTGGCACCAATGTCCATTTATCCTTATAGGATGGCTACACCTGAGTTGTAGAAGATCAAGAAGAAGTTGGAGGAGTTGCAGGAAAAGGGTTTCATCTGACCCAGTACTTCTCCTTGGGGTTTTCCTATCCTGTTTGTGAAGAAGGCAAACGAAACCCTTAGGATCTGTGTGGATTACTTGAAACTAAACCAGTTGACAGTCAATAACCTATATCCCTTACTGAGGATCGATGACCTCTTTGATCATCTTCGAGGAGACCGAGTGTTCTTGAATATTGACTTGAGATCCGGCTATCATCAGTTGCACGTTAGACCATCATATATACCTCTGAAAGCCTTTAAGAGAAGGTATGGTCCCTATGAGTATACGGTTATGCCATTTGGTCTCATGAACGTGCCAAGAGTTTTCATGATGCTGATGAACCAAGTGTTCCATCCATACTTGGACTCTTTCGTGGTGGTCTTTGTGAACAATATCTTGGTGTACTCTCACACTCTACATGACCATGCTACCCATCTTGAGATCATTCTGAGTACACTGAGAGAGCATCAGTTATACGGTAAGATCTCGAAATAAAACTTTTGGACAGATCAGAAACACTTCTTGGGTCAAGTTATCTCAAAGACAGGAGTATCAGTAGACCTAGAGAAAGTGAGAGCTATAGTTTTCTGGGAGTAGCCAAATAATATATTTGAAGTGTGGAGTTTTATAGGGATGTGATTATGCAGGGAGATGGGGTCGTTGCTTATGGGTATCGGTAGTTGAGGCCACACAAGAGGAACTACCCGACGCATGATCTGGAGTTGGCAGCTGTTGTTCATGCCTTACGTTGTTGGAGAAATTACCTTTTGGGAGATCACTTTGTGGTTTTCATTGACCACAAGAGTCTCAATTACATCTTCAATCACCGTGATCTTAATCTGAGACATCGCAAGTAGGTCGAGTATCTTCAGTCCTTCGACTTTGAGCTTGCCTATACGTTGGGAAAGGGCAACGCAGTGGCTGGTGCATTGAGCAGAAGAACTCAGATTCAGGCAGTTCAGGAGGCCAGCTGTAACACCCTGAGATTTTATGAAAAATATTCTTTTAATTTCATTGATGTCTTCTATTATACAGCACACCAAGTTTAGCTTTTACTATACGCAACACCGTATTAGCTTGCAGTATATGCAACGCTATTCTTGGATCGTGTTACACACAATTTCATGTTCGTTTTATAATAGTCATTCTATGCAACATTGAGTGTGTTTATATATATATATATATATATATATATTCAATGTATAAATGAAATATGGTTGGATTATGTTATACGAAACAACGAAGGATTCTTGCACAACACGCACCCTGACTTGACTTGCATTACACACAATCACGACCTTCCTTGATAGCGTCTGTTGTACACAATACCAGGTTTTACTAAACAACGATATATTTTTATAATATTATTATTAACTAGCCATTATGAATAGTATTAAATAAATTTGTAATTTTATAACATTATTATTCATCTTACACATTTTCTAGAACATGGTATGCGAACAAAATAAATTTTTCGGGTAAAATAAGTATTTTTCAAAAAAATGAAGTTTTGCCACCTTTTGATGGGGAAACCACATTAAATCTAGTTTTTTACATGTTTATAAGTTCAATATGAAAAAATAAAATTCTTCTTTGGAATCAGGATATAAAAATTTACTTTGGATAAAATTTTCATATTATTCTGATAACTTTCATATTTTAATGAATAGTAAAAACACGCTATATTTTAATTAAAAAAAAACTTTTTTCATCGTAATAATTTATAATGTTAAATTATAGTATTGGATGGTTTTAAAGTATAAATATAATATATTTTTACCATTGAATATAAATTATGTCATTATCATTGATTTTACATTGAATTCATGGGTTAAATCAATTCAATCTTTGGCAATGTTTTAACTTTTAAAACCTATTCGCTTAACAACAAGATTAATTTAAAATTAATTACTGCAACTTCGGTGTTTTGAATTTTGAAAAATGGATTCCATATTTGGAATCAGTGGGTCCAAATTATGTTAATAGGTTACTTTAATTTATTTTTATATTATGAATAGTAACTATGGTAATTTTTATTTACTGCGGTTAAAGGTAAATAGGGTAATTCAAGGTTAAAAGAATATTATAATAATTCCAAATTACCTTGAAACTTGTCCTAACCTTATTGGATGAGTAGTGGCCGACCATGGGTATCCTTGGGCCGATTTGGGGACCCCAATGAGCCACTTGTTAGTGAAAATGACAATTTGGATTAATTAATTTAATGTAAATGCAAAATTGACTTTAACAAAAATCTTTTAGTAATTAATTTTTATAAGGGGTTATATAAGTTATATTTTCAACTATAAATATTATTTGAAAAGATAGAACGATTTCCTACATCATGGTATTTGTTTCATAATTTTTAGATATCAAATGAATTAAATTATTTATGACACAATAATGATGTAGTGTTTACCTAATTAATAAATGATTTAAATAAATAAGATTATAATGATTAAAATATCATCAAAAGCCTGTCCAATTCCAATTGGATGATTTTATTTCGAATATGAGTCATCTTATATTTGACATTAATGTGTTTTGGACCTCTTTAAACCGAAGATGAGTTTATAATAAAATAATGTTTTCACACTTTCTTAAAGAGCCCCTCCTCTCCCTTATAAAAGGAGACCACTTCAATGCAATTCCTCACACCTCTAAAGCCTTTTGGATCGTCCAAAATCTGCCCAACTAAGATCCCTACATCCCTTTCCTCCCCCTTGAAGCCTTACATTAGGCATAGGACTCTCCAAGAAGTCCTTTTGGTTCAAACCAAAGGAAGTTACCAAAATTAAAGGTAACAATTTCTCTTAAGTTGTTTTCTTTTATTATACTTCTCCAACCCCTAAACTCTTTTTAATCCTTTATTTTGTAACAACACCAAGATAATAAATATACTAGGTTGTTTTTATGAGAACTATTCGAACTAAACTTACACACACCTCTATCTAATGGATGAAGAACATAATGTTTCTGTGATGGAAAACTAACGCCTCACGAAACGATGATTGTTCGATTTTCTCCTACTGCCTCTCATGGTGGCCATTATGATGGAATTGCATTTATATATAATATATATTATGTTTATGATTTCCTTATTCTTCTTTACTTCCCAATTATATCAAGCCTTTACGATTTCCATAGTCGGTAAATACGATAATCTCATTTGAGGAAGTGAGGACTACCGCCCCCTCAAAGTGATGTGATTCATTAATACCTTATATGGGATGTATAAAGGATTTGGTTAATGATATTATATATGATATTATACTGAAATTATAATATACCTATTTATCATTATTTTTTAATTCCATTAAAATAATAAATAGAAATGAAAGTAGCGTTCATGCGTACGTACGACTTACCGTCTCAATGAACGGTGCGTTTCATTTCTTACCTCCATATGTTATGTACTATTATAAATTCTTGTATATGATGGATATATAATTAATGTATATGATATATAAATCATGATTTACATTTTTGAAGTAATTAAATCAGGATATAAGTAATAATAACATCAAAAACAACAAGTCCAAACACATACGATAAATAAGAAGATTTTACAAAAAACGCTACTTTAACATTAATTTACAAAATAATGGGTAATATAAAGTCATAAGTGAAACATATATGATATAATAACAATGAATATGATTATTTAATAAGTAAATTAAATTATTTAAATCATTATACAGGAGGTTCAGAACCATACGAAGCATATCAGACCTAAGGTAAGAGATAATTTTGCAAATATCATTTTTATCTGAGATTGCTTATTCGTAAGTATTT